>OU343051.1:56447667-57134211 GCA_910593695.2 Ocypus olens
GCCGAACTACTAAGTGATGTTTTTGAACAGCGCCAAATTGCCCGAACTTTATCCTTATAATCAAAGTGTTAATATTCATCAATGCTCTGTACACGAAACGATAGACTATTTAATTTCGAAACGAATGGTGTATAAAATAGCTGAGGCAATTTAGCGGTTTTCTTGTAATTTGCGAATGAAAATTAAGCACGACACACTTACCGACATTTACAGTTCACTGTAACTTCAAAATTAAGTGCACAACAATTTGCTATATTCTTCATTGAAATGCGGGTCCCAATACCTATTACTGATTATTCAATTAACTTTTTATATTATTAATGCATTACAATAAGAGAAATATATGAGGAATCCTAATCTTCATAGAGGGTACCCTCTGTTATCGTGGGGATAAACTACGTTTTCATTTGTGGATTTAATAATTGTTTTAATAATGAAAGAATATTTAAAAACTTAAGAAGACTGGTATCTTATAATAAAATAAAATTACTTGTAGATATTTTTGAATTTTAAATTGAAGAAACAATACATTATAATATATCCGCCTAATCACAGGCAACCCGATAAACTCATAACTACTATAAAAAACTTACAATTTTAAAGGTGACAGTGACAAAACCATAAGTGTAATCCTCAGGAAAGCTTCAAAAATAGTGCAAATATTTAAGTATTTAAATTGCAGAAATAATTATATTACATAAACGTTAACTTAGAGACAATGCAACACACGCATGCATAATATTAATTTATTACTAAAAACTTCCAATTTTAAACGTGACAGGGAAAAAACCATAACTGTAATCCTCCGTACAGCTTAAAAAATAATGTGAATATTAAAGTATTTAAATTGCAGAAATATTTATATTATATAAACGCCTGCTTACAGGCAACCCAATATACGTATAACTAATAATGATTTAATATTTAAAACTTCAAATTTTAATCGTAACAGGGACAAAACCGTAAGTGTAGTATTTTTAAAGCGTTGCTAAGGATTACACTAATGCTTGTGTCTCTATTATATTTAAAATTAGAAGTTTTTAATAAAAAATAATATTAGTTATAGTATATTGGGTTGCCTACAAGTAGGCGTTTATATAATACCTTTGTTGTCGCAATTTAAATACTTAAATATTCCCACTATTTTTGAAGCTTTACTCAGGATTACACTTATGGTTTTGTCCCTGTTACGTATAAAATTAGAAGTTTTTAATAATAAATTAATTCGAGTTATGGGTATATCGGGTTGCTTGGGATTAGGCGTGTATTTTATAAAATATTATTTCTGCAATGTAAGTACGTAACTATCCACAAGTGAATTTATTTAATCATAAGACAACATTATTTTTAAGTTTTTAAATATTTTTTTTATTATTACAACAATTATTACATCCACAAATTATTAAGTAGTTTATCCCCACGATAACAGGTAGAGCCCTCTACTTAGATTATGATTTCTCGTATATTTCTCTTATTGTAATGCATTAACAATATAATTAGTTGAATGAATAATCAGGAATAAGTATTGTAACCCGTATTTGTTTGAAGAATATAGCAAATTCTTCTTTATTGAATTTTTATGTTACAGTGAGCTGTAAATGCCGGTAAGTGTGTCGTCCTTAATTTTCATTCGCAAATTACAGAAAAACCGCTAAATTTCCTCAGCTATTTTATATACCATTCGATTCAGAATTAAATCGTCTACCGTTTCATGCACATCCGATTGCTAAACATTACCACTTTGACAATAAGTATAAAGTTCGAGCATTTTGGCGCTGTTCAAAAACATCACTTAGCAGTTCAGCCACCGTCCAACAGATGGCGACGAGGCGCGGAAATCCGAACAAAAAATGTTTAAAAGCTTCTAAATTGCAATTCTAAGGGATGATTTTGATAATGTAGACATTAAATAACCGCCAAACATATAATCCTTTAATATTTTGAAATAAAAGTGCTGTAAAAATCCTGCAATAATAAATATTGCCGCACCAATTTTTTAATGGTTAAATTGATTTTAATGATTCAAATTGTAATTTACAGAGGTATTAATGGTTTAATAATAAACAATAATAGTATATTGTACAACGAGCATATAATGATTTGCTCCACTCGCCTGCGGCTCGTTCCGCAAACCTCGTTCTCGTGATTAATAGCCATTATATGCGAGTTGTACACTATACTTTGTTCACGAAAATTAAAATCAAGATCAAAATTTAATTTAAAATTACAATTGGAATCAAAATTAAAATCAAAATCAAAATTAAAGTTGTAATTACAATTACAATTGAAAACAGTTTAAAATCAAAGTTAAATTGAATATTAAATAGGGTAAACAAAATATTATCATAAATCGCGTTCTGTGAATCAAAGCGCGAATTAGCGTGTTTAATGACCATATTAAACACGCAAATGCGTGTGCGTGTTTAATAAGCATATTAAACACGCAAATGCGAGTGTTAATGTTGCCCATACAATTAAATAATGTGCACATTATAACATTTTCGTGAACAAATACATTTGCTGGTGTAAATGTCTTTATTTCTCCAAACTAACAAAACCAGAGTTAACCCCTTCTTGCAGCATCGAACTTTTTGACTGATCTTTTCTAAACTTGATTTTTACATCAATGCGTTTGGAAAACATTGCTGTTTCACCTGTTAGATTTAAGAATTAATATTTGGTTTTAGAAATATATTAATCATAAATTCATAAAATTATTTTTGAGAAAAATCGTGTTAATCCCTTCAATTATGATCCCAATAATTATCAATAAATATTTAGCATAAAATAAACATACGATGATACGATAAATTTTATTATATACATATTCATGAGTAAAAAATAAATTAATTAACAGAAATACCGAGATCTACAACAACCGGAGCATCCTCCTCATCATCAGACTCAAGATGCGTGAAATCCCAACAATACTCCTCCGTGAGGTATTCCTTCAACCTCGCAGCCTTAGCCTTCAGCCTTCCGTCAACGTCACACTCCACGACGGCCCTAAAAAAATCCCTCAGCTTCACGTAGACAAAATTGTTGTTGGAAACAATATCCGCGAGAAAATCCTCGGGAATTTCCCGAATCTGCAACTCCAGCAAACTGATGAAGGCGTCGTAAACACCCCGATGCTTCTTAATGGCCCTTTCACACGAACACAACAGTCCGACCAATTTTTTCCAGCGCTCAAAAGCTTCCAAACTGTGTCCCACCAGGAAGCATATGTACATAAACTCTAATTCACCGATTAGATCTATTGAGCTGAAAGAAAATGCAATAAAAACAACTGACTTCCTGATACGTAAAATAAAATTTTACTTTTAATTTTAATTTAATTCAACTTCCTGATATGTAAAATAAAATGTTACGTATCAGGAAGTATACTTGGTTTTTTTTATTGACCAACCAGATCTGGTGATTTTTTTATAATGTTGGATACTCTGGTTGTAATTCTGATTTTTGATAACTTTGAGGTTATGTTTTCCACATGGTTGCCATGTGCTTAATTTAATTTAATCGTAAGGATTAATTAAATATCGGATATTACTTTCAGGATTTTATTACAACTTTTCTGTCAAATAATGAATCAATTGCGACATGTCATTAGATGACAAACAGTAGGGACACCCAAACAATCAAAGAATCTAAGAAAAATAAATAACAAATCTGGTTGGCCAATAAAAAAAAATGGAGTACAAACTTTGCTCCATTTTATTTTTAATTAAGTTGGCTCTTTTAGGGTGACAGTTTTGTTGGCCAATGTAAAAAGTCACTAGACTTGAAAAAAATGGGTTATATTCTTGGAACATGTACTCATGGAATAGGAATACCGTATAACTTACGTGTACGAAACTGTGTCCAACATCTGTGCGACAAGGAAAAATATAACATTTTTCAGTCCATGAGTGTGAGAGAGAACTTCCTGTGTTGAAAGAGTGGGATGCAAATAGTGTGTGACAGTGCTACCAACACAATTCTTATCACACACACACACACATTCATAATAACCTATGAGTGCGTCGGCCGCCGTTGCCATCACCACACTTGAATGATTGAAGCAATAATTTAATTAATTTAATATATGAATTAGGCAAACTTGTTAGAAATCTGACATTTAATAATTTCTTCACTGTCAGATCATTTTTGTTGGTATTGTGTAAAACTTTATAAAATGAAACCACAGCCTTCTTAGTTAAAAATAAAAATGGAACTGAACATTTATTTTTCTGAATCAATTTAAACCTGACGGGAAGTTGGATTTGAACCCCAAACTAATTTTTAATTTACAGATTTCTACTCACTTCAAATAATTGGAGATCATTAAATCCAAAGTGTAACTCGAATCCAAGCTGTGCATAGTTATTTGAGCGCCTGTAGCACCGTCGGGGTACATTTTTTCCGGCAGTGGAGTCAATCGAAGATCGGTTCCCTCCTTCGGTTTCAATTGGGGCAGCAAACTGTTTTCAAAATCCTCCAATGAACTCAACCGAGTTCTTTTAGTCGAAGACGGACCGACCTCTTTACTCGTAGACGGTTCCGATTTATCGGCCCGAGGCCTGTCCGCGTCTTTGCATGCTTGTAGTTCTAAAGCGGATTGCACTCTTCCCGACAACGGTGATAATTTTAAGGAGAGCTGTGCTAAAGTGGAAAACAGCAAATGTTTATACAGCCTGCATACCAGATGCGTGTTTTGTGGTGAAGGAGATGTGTGGAAGCATTGGATGAATGGGTGTGAAGGATTGGATCAGTGATTCCCAAAGTGGGCGCCACCGCCCCCTGGTGGGCGCTGATGGCCACAGATGCATTTGGGAGGCGATGATTAACTGTAAGGGGGTGGTGATAGTATAAAAGAAAGCAGACGATTTAGTGGAACGTGGGTTCAGTGTGGTAATCAATTTATTAACAAAAAAAGAAACGAATTGCAAATAGTCAATCTTGGTGATTTAAGATTACTGCTGACGAAAATAGGGGGCGCTAAGTACTATTTTTTCTGGAAAGGGGGCGGTAGGACAAAAATGTTTGGGAACCACTGGATTGGATGAATGGGTGTGAAGGATTGGATGAATGGGTGTGAAGAACTGGATGAATGAGTGTGAAGGATTGGATGAATTAGTGTGAAGGATTGAATAAGCAACTAAGTAGGAGAGTAGAAGGGAGAGGGAAGGTTTGTATAAAAGTGGCGAAGGGATAGAGGTTTGCAAGATGGGAAGGTGTAGCTAGCTGGAGGTGACCAACAGACGAAACTTGCAGAATGGGTCTTTGCTGGTCGCCGTGGTTTATTTGTTTTGATATAAAGTTAACGCCAAATAAAGGCTTATTTTTGTACAACCTGCAAATCCAACGAAATATTAACAACTAACCTGTAATGTGTGACGATAAACCCCTCCACTTATCAAATACGTCGTATGGATAAGGCCCTAGAAACTTATCCAGACTCAGTATGTGCTCCTTCAGACGCACAATCTCGCCCTCATTTACGATTTCATCGCTCATATCGTTATCCTTTACGTTCCATTTCTTAGCGAGAACCTCCGAGCGCCTGAAGTTGTAGAAGAAACCGGTGCGAGGTGCAGTTTCGCCCATGATTCCAACGGCGCTGTAGAATATGTAGTGTAATCCCGGGGGAATCATTTTCACACCTCTGAAGCTCTCGCCGGTGTTCCACGACTTCATGTCTATACCGAATTCCGTTCCTTCCGGCACGTCCAGGAAAATAAACGTGCCGCCTTCCACCAGCAAACGTTTCGCCGTTTCTTGGTCCATTTTGTTTGTTTACTTCAAATTCAATGGAGTTAAGGTTTAAATTATTCTAGGTTATGTTCCATAGATAAACTTAAATAGATGTACACAACATTTAACGCATTTTTAGTTTAGCCCCAGGGCCACCGATAAATTGAGGCGCTGCAAAACAGGGATAAGGGGTAGGTTCCTGTATTAATTTTTACAATACTTTATTGAAATAATATGTAGCAGTGACGATTCGCGGGTTTTTTTCTGGTACGGAGGAACAAGAGGTGGTAATACAGATAGGTGCGGTCACGCAGCCAGCCGCGTCTGCAACTGACCCTACCTATCTGTATTGCCACCTCTTGTTCCTCGGCCGTACCAGAAAAAATCCCGCAAACCTCACTGATATGTAGGAATAATAAGAAGTCATTTAATCATTTAACACACAAATTATCTACTGTATCATTCAATATTCGTCGTGGTACCAGCCAGGAAAGTAGTTGTTTCGGTAGATGATTTGTTAATTGCAGTCTCTTGAGACTTTTAAATTGTAGAAGACGAAAAGTATAGTATTTCTCATTTTAAGAAGTCATTGCTTAAAATAATATTATTATTAAGTACAACAAAGAAATCAGACATGAAAGTACTTCGTACAGAGAAATTAGCAGTTCAGTTAACGAATAGAAAACTTTATATAAAACCACAACACAGATATTCAACAATCCTATAAATAATAACACCTATAAGTACTTGCAATTTTTCTTGCCGGTTCATGTGTAAATTGATACATATAATCAGTGACGGTTCGCAGGGTTTTTTCTGGTACGGCCGAGGAACAAGAGGTGGCAATACAGATAGGTAGGGTCAGTTGCAGAGACGGCTGGCTGCGTGACCGCACCTATCTGTATTACCACCTCTTGTTCCTCGGCCGTACCAGAAAAAACCCCGCGAACCGTCACTGCATATAATTATTTTTTCCGAGTTCTTGCACCATTTAAATACGCAATAATGGTGAGGCATTTTCTTAAGTGTTTCGAATAGATTATGACATATAAAACTGAGAGGAAACGAAATCTGAAATACTTACGGTTTTGTTTATTTACAGAAGCTCGCGGTGTTGATTCCGATTTTCGAATTAAATCAGCAGGTTATACCATCTAGCGTTAATTTGTGTAATAATTTTCCGCTGGTTTTAAAATTTTGGTCATACTAGCGCTACTCTGTGGCGCAGGGCATGTTATGTTCTTCAATGTCATTTTAACCATTGCAGGTCTCTAATTCTCGACCCTGTGGTAGGTACCAACCATTCTGAGTGAGAATTATTACTCAGAATGGTAAGAAGAACCGTGTAATAGATACAATTTCATAATCAATGCGAGTGTAATTGCTTAATCTTTATAGCCTTTATGGGGCACAAATTTCGACAGTCTCCTATTAGATGTTATTGGAATTGCTTTTTTATTTTATTGTTGTTTTATCAATTTTTACTTTCTCCGTTACGAAGTACGAGAAAGTATTGTGATCGTGATTTTTTTTCAAAAATTTTTTTTACGGAAATATCCGTTTTGGGGTCCCTAGATGCCATTTCAACAATTTCTAGAAAAAAAAAATGTGTGTGTGTGTGTGTGTGTGTCTGTGTGTGTGTGTCTGGCTGTGTGCGCTGTGCGCGCTGTATCTCAAAAACTAATAGACCAATTGATATGAAACTTTGAACGTAAGTTTTATTTGATAATCCGAAGAACTGAAAATCTTTTGGTAAAATTTCGTACACCGGAAGTGGGTGTTTACCTTAACTGTTTTTTGTTTTTTGCCAATATTTTCTTAAATATGAAAAATATCACAAAAACATTTAAACAAATATTGAAGACAATAAAGAAATGCGATTATTTTGTTTGAAAACATTTTTCATAAAATCATTGTTATTCGAGAAAAAAATTTATTAATTTTTTTTCATTTTTGGTATACAATTATGAAACGCTAATAGTTACAGCAAATTTATAATAATTGTAGAGAATGCCAAAATGAACAATTTATGAAGAATAAGTTTTTTTCGAAATCTCTTTAGTTTTTGAGTAAACTGAGTTTTTGGATTTTAAGTACATTTTTCAATCTTTCATAATTTTGACGTTTTAAACGTCAGTTTTATCCGAGTCTACGAAACGTTCGATGCACACTTAAAATATGATTTAAATTGAAAATAAACCATGGAAGCGTAAATATAAATGATACCATCAAGTCGGAGAAAATAACATGATGGTCACCACAGAACACATACCTTTGGTCACATCACCATTTTTTTAGTATGTGCTGCTTTCTTGCGGAAGCCGGTAGCAATGCTCGTGGATATGAATAGAGGTGGGCATGAGCTGCCTCAGAGAAGATTCGACTCGAGAAAGTCAGACGTCAGACCTTCAGAAGCTTTTCACAAGAATTAGTCATTTTGCCTTTCTCTGGTTGGCAGTAAATTTGAAATTTTTATTTTTTGAAATTAAAAAAAACCGATCTAGTATAAGGGTATGCATCTTCAGAATGACAGTATACTCTATTCTCGTACAATTATCTCAGGATCTAGTGAAAGGGTATTTTTTGATTTTTACAAAACCATAAAATAGAACTAATTTCCTTTCTTTCTGTCTTTTGTCTCGTACTATACCTCATTTAATAACCAGGCGGACTAAACGCGAAAGTCACATTTACACTACAAAAAGTCACCAGAAAAGTAACCAGACATGTTTTGGCGGTAAAAATAAAATTATTTAAAATTCGTTTATCCATAACATTAATTCAACAATTAAATCAACATATAATTTAATTCTAAGCAAACTTTTTTGATTATGTAGTCAATGATTTAGTATATAATATTTAAATAATAATTCAAATAAGTAATGAGACCCTCTTAAGAATTTAGGGGCACACTGAAAAATTCAAGTTGTATATTTTAAAAATACATATAATTCTGTAAAAGGTTTGAAATATAAATATTAGATTGTCGTGAAATTGAATTTTATTAAATTAAATTTGCTATTTAAAAACGTATAATAACTTAAAATAAATCTCTTTCATTAATATATATAGTGTTTAACGGGGCGTCTTTGGCAGGTCAGCTCTATTTTTTAATTCAATTAAAATTTAATTCAATGTAGAGATTTCATTTTTAAAGAAAAAATTTCCGCACCCAGAATTTTTGCTGCTTTCATTGTAGATATCTTCGGTCGCTGAACGTCCTTCAAAACGTTTAGAACTTGTTACTGCCCCAATCTTCGTACACTCCCTAATTGTGTGAAACTCCGTACTTCTAGCCAATCCTAAATATAATGTATGTTTATGATTTGATTCCACATCGCAATAACTTGCACCACACTTACAATTAGTTAATTAATCGACAATTTTGTGTACGACGGCAGTAGGTTTTAATGCCTCTTTTATTAAAGATTTATATAAGATAATTTTGGATTGTTTTTCCTCGAGCGTTAATGCTCCAAAATCTAACCATTTCCGTTTCTTGGTGGGCGAAAATGACACTAAACTTTTGCCGGGTATATATCCATAGTTAAAAATAAATGAATTATTTCCAAGAAAATCGCGGGATGCGAGGAATCGATTCTTACACTATCAATGGAAGAAATAACTGGCAAAAAACACAAAAACTGAGCCGAAACGCGTGGAACCGCTGGGACACAAGGAACGGCGAGAGATCAGCTGATCATAACAACGGCCATTACTGTTTTAAGCAAGTTGGGCCTGTGTAAAAACGGCGCCCGTTTAGCCAATCACAGCAACGTATTTTCGCGGCTATAATTTGATTTAGTCCGCCTGGTTATTAAATGAGGTATAGTTAGGTATATGAATAACCCACATTTGCCCAATATTTAAATTAAAGAAAAGTAAATGATGTTTTGCCTTCAAAAATATTTAATTGAGCATTGAATTCTTAATAATTATGGCGAATTTCATTATTTCCCTGTTCGTACAGCAACGCAGTTCACTTAAAAAGACTCGCACGCACTTTATGTCAAAATCAGCTGAGAAAAGGACACCTATGTCGCCAAAGTTAAAAAGTGAAAATCACAAGATTTTACGATGTTGCAACACTTTGACTTGCTTAATATTATGTATAAGGCGTATATGCAACCAAATATACTAACAGCGGCCTGCAATTTCCTGCGGAACCTTCAGAAACTCGTCAGTGTAAATGGGGATTTTGTTAAGCGCGCGCAACCATACAGCAGGAAAAAATAGACTATAGCAATTGTATTAATTCCAATGGTGCGTGACGCTTCTATTTAAGCATGACTTAAAATAAAAGTCCTACTTTACAAAGTTAGACTTAACGAAAACATGGTGCAAGTGGGCCTAAATGAAGTAATTAAGATATAAAAACGCAGAGGTTATTTTTAGCTTCCTGTCAAATGTCAGTGAATAATTACTGAACGTACTTATTGCAATAAAAAAATGATAGATGGCGCTGACGATATTCTAGATATAATTTTAAGAGAACTTTAAAATAGTCGTCCTACAAATAGGACTGTGGGCATATCTGGGTTAAATAAATAATAAATATTTTGATACCACTGATCAAATATTGTTCCAGAATAGGTTTTTATTTCTGGTTTAGCTGAAGATTCCGTTAATTTACTCTAACCCATTTCTGTAATGTTATTACTTTCTCCGTTACGAAGTACGAGAAAGTATTGTGATGGTGATTTTTTTTCAAAATTTTTTTTTACGGAAATATCCGTTTTGGGGTCCCTAGATGCCATTTCAACAATTTCTGGAAAAATGTTTTTTGAGCTGTGTCTGCTGTGTGTGTGTGTGTGTCTGTGTGTGTGTCTGTCTGTGTGTGTGTATGGCTGTGTGAGTGTGTCTGTCTGTGCGCGCTGTATCTCAAAAACTAATAGAGCAATTGATATGAAACTTTTAACATACGTCTTATTTGTTAATCCGAAGAACCGACAAGCTTTTGGTAAAATTTCGTACACCGGAAGTGGGTGTTTACCTTAACTGTTTTTTGTTTTTTCCCAATATTTTCTTAAATATGAAAAATATCACAAAAACATTAAAACAAACAATGAAGACAACAAAGAAATGAACATCTTTTGCTTGAAAACATTTTTCATAAAATCATTTTTATTTGAGAAAAAAAATTATTTTTTAATTTTTGGTTTGTAATTATAAAACGATAATAGTTAGAGCAAATTTATGTTAATAATAATTGTAGAGAATGCTAAAATGAATAACTTATAAAGAATAAGTTTTTTCGAAATCGCTTTAGTTTTTGAGTAAACAGAGTTTTTGAATTTGAAGTATAATTTTTCCATCATTCATAATTTTGACGTTTTAAACGTCAGTTTCATTCGAGTTTACGCAACGCTATAATATTTATAAATATAAATATTATAATAAAACACTTTTAACTTTGTTTTGTATAACTTATATATTTATTTGGTATTTGGAAATGGTAATTGTATTACCGAAACTTAAGTCACAAAAATAAATATATAAGTTATACAAAACAAAGTTAAAAGTGTTTTATTATAATATTTAAAATGTATAACGAATTAGAAGCCTCCAGCATAACAATATAATAAATATAAATGATACCAACAAGTCGGAGAAAGTAACATGATGGCCACATCACCATTTTTTAAATTTAAAATGTATAAAAAAGTGCAACTTCATTCTAAAAAAGTGTAGTACGATTTTGGACAAACCCCATCGATAATGTAGAAACCTAGTGACACGAGTAAAGAAAACATAATTGATCATCAATATTTATTAAGAACGTTCAATCAACGAACAAGTCAGATTTTGGTGATACAATTTGCGTTATACAACACAAAACACTAGCTAGAGCTTATCCCTTCAACAGATTCCTCCATTTTCCAAAACGACGGAACAAAACCGAATGACTCCACCCTACAATCCAACAGCCATAAAACCCATTTAATACATCCAAATTGAACGCTAAACGCATATAAGTGCATCCTATAATACTACGAGTTCTGTTTATTAAATAATTAATGTAGAAACATAAGGCGATCGATATTTAAATTATCTAATAAATACACATTTTTGGAATATAAGTGTTCAAGAAAGTCCGGCGTTAATTTTTCCTTTTTATACTTTCTGTAATTTAACTAAGAATAAATAATCGAATGCATGGAAGGAAATCGGTTGCTCGATTAAATTAATTAGTTGCGCACTGTACTCTCTGTCCGGGCCCGTGGCCGTCATCGTCCTCTTCGTAAGCATTTCTATGTTGCCTCCGCCGGGCTTCTTGTTCTGGATCAAAAGGTACTAAAACACACTCTTCCGCTTGATCGGGGATCATGATTTCAGTCCTCGGAGGTAGGCAATCTTCTAGGGTTGGAATAATGGTCGGATCGATTTGCACGGGGAACTCGACCAGAAACTGCACGATGAGACGGCCCTTTTCAAAGGGATTCTTGTAGGTCGGCATGCCCTCGTTTAAAACGCACTTCACGTCCCCGTGCTTGGTGACCTCGCCGGGAATGCATGTTATGAGTAAGTCTCTATTGTCCAAAGTCTTGATTAATTTTTGGAATCCGCAGAGCGCCTCGACCAGCTTGAGTTCCTGCCTTATGATGAGGTCGTTGCCATTGCGCTTGAACACTGAATGCTCTTTCTCGTCGAGGACGATTATTATATCACCGGCTTCCAGCTCGGGCTCCTGGTCGCCTTCGCCGTTGAAGATTATCTTCTGCCCGTCGATCATGCCCTTGTCCACGTGCACCTCCAGGATTTTCCTGTCGCGCACGATCTTCTTGCCGTTGCAGTTTTTACAGCGGTCCTTCGGGTTTATCCTCTCGCCTTGGCCGCGGCATTCGCCGCACATTGATTGGATTTGCTGAATCATACCTGCAAATAATTCACACATACATAGAGTTTTTTTTTTTTTATAAATCAAATGTCCACCTACCTGGTCCCAAATGTTGAATTTGTACTTGCATGCCGCTACCGCCGCAAGTGGGGCACTGTTCGACGGCGCCCTTCTTGCCTCCGCGTCCCTCGCATTTATCACAGATAACATTTTTTTGTAATGCTAGTTTGCGTACCGCGCCCTTGTACAATTCCTCTAGGGTGACGCTGAGTTGGTGGACGACGTCCTTTCCTCGGCGGTCCCTCCTGCGCGAGCGGCCTCCTCCAAAGCCGCCGCCGCTGAAGAACATGTCGAAGAGATCCATCGGGCTGGAGAAACCTCCGCCGCCACCGCCTGCAAAATGGGAAATTAAGAAATTTAAAAATCATTAATTCATTTTAACATTATTCACGACAGGCAGAGTTCTAGCCAAAAAAAGCTAGCTTTAGGGTTGAGATCAGAAATAATTTTCGAAAACCAATGGAGGGATGAAGCACACGAAACTGTTCCATACAGGTCCTGTGGTATTAGGTATGAGTAGAACTTAATTACCCAGAAGCAAGAACTATAACCACTCTACTATTGCAGCCCCCGTCATGGCTTTATTTAAAATTAAATTTTGTTGCCAAACGTAGAAACGCCAAAGTGGCGAAATCTATTGCCTTGTACTAAGCACATAACCACCGACAAAGAATGTAATAATTAAATTAATTAAATGTTTCCCATCAGAACAACTACAGTACAATCACGCAGAGGTGACAGTGACTCATCGCTCCATGTTGCCTGAATTAAGTTTCTAGTAAACGTATGTCCATAAAATAATTCGATTCAGTCAAGGCGGGAAATTTAAAAATTCTCGAGCGTGCAAATTTTTTTCCGACGAAACTTAGCGAGTGCATTTTTCGGCAATCGGTAAAGACAACTGGAAATTTGTCATTAAATTTAACATTTTTATTAATGAAATGGATACAATCAATTCTGCTCTTAACTAAATCGAAATCGGAGACGGTCAAAACGTGAATTTTGAGGTTAGAATAGACAGAATGAGAAAAGACATACATTGCACTTGGCCCTTGAATTTACATATCGACATATGTTTCGTATTTCATTTCGTTTTTCTTAATCCTTTAGCTACTAAAAAGTTTTCAAGAAACTGGCTGCCTGAAAGCAAAAAAACAAAGACTGAAAATTTGATAAATTTTATTCCATTTGAACCAACGTATCATGTTACTAGTGGTCGTCAATAAGCGATTCACGGCATAAAAGGACGGCAAAAAATATGTGAATCGCTTATTGACGACAGCCGTAGTTACAGTAAAGTTTACCCGAGTCGCTTATTGACGACAGCCGCAGTTAAAGGGTTAAGCATGCGAGTATAGATATTTATCCAGACGCGATTATTAGATCGAAAAAGCAAGAGTCACCGTCACCTCTGCGCGATTGTACTATACAGACCGGTTTCTACCTTTCAGGTTACACTGATGAGACCTGAAAGTTCGAAACCAGTCTGTAGGTGTTCTGATAGGGAAATCATATTTAATGTAAATCACTTTTTAAATTCTTAGAAAATGAACCACGCTTTTCTAACTGACAATAAACAAGCGGGCACATGTGCGTGCTGTTAATTATGATACATTATTGATAACAGAAATATAATTACTCACAAGACTGATAAAGTCAAATCAAATTATTATCAAACGCATGGCAAACGTAGCGGTGATGTAAATGCTGGCTTGAATGAGTAAATGAAAATGTTTATGTAACATGAACGAATAATAAACAAACCGGGTGCGGTATTCTGGAATTTTCACAAATACATTTACTCTGCTTATCATGAGAATTGTTGTGTCACCATGTGGTAAACCATAAATTGAATTGATCAAGTATTGTTTAAAAAAAAAAATGTAAGCGCTTTGTTTACATTTATTTAACTTAGCATACAAGATACACTGAATGTTTTAACCACAAATAATTATTTATGACTAACGTTTTTCAATTAAGTCGAGCATTAAAAAAAATATAAAAACAATTGGAAAATTTGCAGAAATACTACAAACTGATTCTAGTTCGTGTTTCTGGAAAAATCTTAAAACATCCCTTCAGCAACTTTTGTCATAACCGCGTGAGAACTGCGCTTAAGTCATTTTGAGATTGCGCAATTCACCGAGCGTTAAAAAATATGTAAAAACAATTGGCACAAACTGGAAAATTTGCAGAAACACTCAAAACTGATTCTAGTTTATGTTTCTGGAAAAATCCCAAAACATCCCTTCAGCAATTTTTGAAATAACGGTGCGAGAACTGCGCTTAAGCCATTTTGAGATCGGGCAATTCACGAGCGTTAAAAAAATGTAAAAACAATTGCCACTAACCGGAAAATATGCAGAAACACTCAAGACTGATTCTAGTTTTAGTTTCTGGAAAAATCTTAAAACATCCCTTCAGCAATTTTTGAAATAACGGTGTGAGAACTGTGCTTGAGTCATTTTGAGATTGCGCAATTCATTCGCGTTAAAAAAAATATAAAAACAATTGGCACAAACCGAAAAATTTCAAAATTGATTGCCACCACCATCAATTTTTCAAGGTAAAACATTTTTGCAATTCAGTTTGTATATTATATGCAAATCAACAAACGTTCATTTCGCATCGATTAGAATTTTATGAATAAGTACTTTACAATAAAGCATATTTAAGTAAAAACTGTATAGTAACAATAGAAGGTAATTCAGCTACCCAGTTCATTGTTTGGTTCAATTTTTTGATGTATTGGTACGTTTACATTATTTAACACATTGGCTGCCAATAAGTTTTTTGTAAAATGTCAAAAATAGATTTCTTTGTTTTTAAGTTTTATTTTATAAAATTACTAAGAATATGCTCATTTAATTCATTTTCATGACTGACAGCGCTAAATAGTAAGTTTAAAGTAGGTACACATTGTCAGTCATCGGTGACTGACGTGGCCCCACTGGAATACTTCAGTGTCAGTCACCGGTGACTGACAAATAATAATATGTTTATTTCCCAACAGATCTTACATCTTATTACAGGAAAAAAATATATAAAAACTAAGTAGCTTAAAAGAAAAAAGAAAATATAATGTAATTGAGAGTTTTTAACTTATAATTAAAGCAATCCCACTAATACAACAAAAAAGTAACTTAAAACAATAAAACAATATTGCAGTTAAATTGCACAAAACTACTAAATCAGCAAAAATAATAATAATAATAAATTGAATACATTTAAAAAAAAAGCAGCCAACGTGTTAAAACGTGTTAAAAAAGGGCTTTCACGGAATGCCATTTGACTTCCAGCGATGTGTCAAGTCGGAGATCCGTAGCTTGCAAGTATATAATTATGCAGACTAGGGTTCCCATCGGAAGTAACCTTCGTGCAGGAGGCGAGCACAAAATTATACATTGGGCTGCATATGGCCCGCTTGCCGCAGGTTGCCCATCACTGGTTTAGGTGTTGGTCATGTTAATAAAAGTGGCAACTATTAACAGCCAATTTTTTTTTTGTAGAAAAACTTACAAGGTGTGTCCAGAAAGTAATGTATTTTTTTTTTAAATCAATACTTTTATTCTTGCTATTGTAACAAACGTTTAATATCCTTTGAAATAGTTCCATTGGACATTCACACACTTTTTCCAGCGACTCGGCATAGGCATTACTTTGAAGCTGAGAATTCTCAGAGAGAACATCTCTGTGGTCATTTTAAGTACCGGCATTACTTTCTGGACACACCTTGTATGTTAATATTCTCAGCCCTAATACAAGTGGTATGATTATTACTGATGATATTTTGGAGTTGAAACCAAGCTGCAGATTCGTCGTATTTTTCACCATTTCACTGATTTCACTGTTAGAAACTGCATCCCAATAATTTAGTATGTCCATTTTGAGGTTTAAAATTCTGACAGGACCACAATAAAATATCACCGCTACTTTTGTTTTTTATCATCGCGGTGATACATATGGTACTATGCATTTCCTTGCATCTGATTGGCTCAAAATACATTCTAGTAGGCCATGAGTTGTATTCTCCAAATAATTTTTGAAACAAAATTTTAATTGATCTGAATGTTGGTATTCAATAACTGATGCCTTATAAAGAAAGGTGATGATAAAGCAGGTGTAATAACAAATGTCATTCCACGGCCGAATTAAAAGTTTTGTCTCGCATCAAATGCCAACAAATGCCAGGACTATACATAGACGCCACCTGATAATTTAATAAAATAATTGAGGTGTTGACAAGCTTACGGATCATCACACACTTTATATAGTGTTAATTTTTTCATATTTTCATAGTACAAATTATAATCAAATATGTAAAAAAAGTCAAGAAAAAAGGTTGAGTACGATATATATCTCATAGACATAGAATTATGTAATACCTTTGTTAAGGGGAGGGCCCTAACCCTATTACGTGTCAACGGCAGCAACGGGTATGAAGTTAGCAATAGATTTTAAATTAAAAATTCATATCTCTGAGATAAGAAAAGCGACTCAAATAAAAAAGTATACCATACCGTTACGAAAGATCTCAACCCTTTATATTTTTCCACCCCTTTCAAAAAAGTGTTTTGTTTTTATTTTAAGTTTGCATAAAAATGCTTATTATTATCACTCATACAATTACTTTAATAATCAAGAGTAAAAAAAAAATTTGCAGAAACACTAAAAACTGATTCTAGTTTATGTTTCTGGAGGGATCTTAAAACATCCCTTTAGTAATTTTTGAAATAACCACATGGGAACTGCGCTTAAGCCATTTTGAGGTCGCGCATTCGCCGAGCGTAAAAAAAAATATAAACAATTGGCACAAGCTGAAAAATTTGCAGAAACACTTAAAACTGATTATAATTTATATTTCTGGAGGAATCTTAAAACATCATATTATTATCACTCATACAAGAACTTTGATAATCAAGAGTAAAAAAAAAACGTTACGGGCACCCCTTAACCCAGAAAAAAATAATTTCTCCTTAAGTCGCAGAAATCCATACCACGCGATACAAATCTCGTTTTTTGACAAAGTTTGCAATCAGCCATAACTGAATAAAAATTCTTATTCTTATCACTAATGTATATACTTTGATAATCAAGAGTGAAAAAAACGTCACGGGCACCCCTTAAACCCAGAAAAAAATCATTTCTCCGTAAGTCGCCAAAATCTGTACGCGATATAACTCTTGATTTTTAACAAAGTTTGCAATCAGCCAGAACTAAATAAAAATTCTTATTCTTATCACTAATGTATATACTTTGATAATCAAGATTCAAAAAAACGTTACGGGCACTCCTTCAACCCAGAAAAAAATAATTTCTCCATAAGTCGCAGAAATCCATGCCACGCGATATAAATCTCGTTTTTTGACAAAGTTTGCAATCAGCCATAACTAAATAAAAATTCTTATTCTAATCACTAATGTATATACTTTGATAATCAAGTCAAAAAAACGTTACAGGCACCCCTTCAACACAGAAAAAAATCATTTCTGCGTAAGTCACCAAAATCTATACGCTATATAAATCTCGATTTTTGACAAAGTTTGCAATCAGCCAGAACTAAATAAAAATTCTTATTCTTATCACTAATGTATATACTTTGATAATCAAGAGTGAAAAAAACGTTACGGGCAGCCCTTCAACCCAGAAAAAAATTATTTCTCCGTAAGTCGCCAAAATCTGTAAGCGATATAACTCTTGATTTTTAACAAAGTTTGCAATCAGTCAGAACTGAATAAAAATTCTTATTCTTATCACTAATGTATATACTTTGATAATCAAGATTCAAAAAAACGTTACGGGCAGCCCTTCAACCCAGAAAAAAATAATTTCTCCGTAAGTCGCCAAAATCTGTAAGCGATATAACTCTTGATTTTTAACAAAGTTTGCAATCAGCTAGAACTAAATAAAATTTTGTATTCTTCTCACAATTATAAGTACTTTAATAATCAAAAGTAAAAAAACGTGACGAGCACCTATTCAACCGAGAAAAAAAAATTCTTCGTAAGTCACAGAAATCCATACTTCGCGATATAAATCTCGATTTTTGACAAAGTTTGCAGTCAGCCTTGACTAAATAATAATTCTTATTCGTATCACTAATATATACGTACATTAATAATCAAGAGTGAAAAAAGCTCGAGATTTATATCACGAGGTATGGATTTCAGCGACTTAAGGAGAAATTATTTTTTTCGGGGCTGAAGAGGTGCCCGTAACGTTTTTTGACTCTTGATTATTAAAGTACGTGTATTAGTGATAAAAAGAAGAATTTTTATTCAGTTATGGCTGATTGCAAACTTTGTCAAAAATCGAGATTTATATCACAAGGTATGGATTTCAGCGACTTAAGGAGAAATGATTTTTTTTGGGGATGAAGGGGTGCCCGTAACGTTTTTTTGACTCTTGATTATTAAAGTACGTGTATTAGTGCTAAGAATAAGAATTTTTATTTAGTTATGGCTGATTGCAAACTTTGTCAAAAATCGAGATTTATATTGTGTGGTACGGATTTCTGCGTGTTAAGGAGAAATGATTTTTTTTGGGGATGAAGGGGTGCCCGTAACGTTTCTTTGACTCTTGATTACTGAAGTACATGTATTAGTGGTAAGAATAAGAATTTTTATTTAGTTACGGCTGATTGCAAACTTTGTCAAAAATCGAGATTTATATCACGAGGTATGGATTTCTGCGACTTAAGGAGAAATGATTTTTTTCGGGGATGAAGGGGTGCCCGTAACGTTTCTTTGACTCTTAATTATTGAAGTACGTGTATTAGTGCTAAGAATAAGAATTTTTATTTAGTTACGGCTGATTGCCAACTTTGTCAAAAATCGAGATTTATATCGCATGGTACAGATTTCTGCGACTTACGGAGAAAATATTTTTTTCTGGGCTGAAGGGGTGCCCGTAACGTTTCTTTGACTTTTGATTATTAAATTACGTGTATTAGTGCTAAGAATAAGAATTTTTATTAAGTTATGGCTGACGGCAAACTACAAACAAAAACAGTTTTTTGAAAGCGGTGAAAAATATAAAAGGGTCGATTCTTTTTGTACTATTAATTAAGACCTTTCGTAACGGCTTGGCTTACTTTTTTTTTATTCGCTTTCCTTTCCTCATAGACATGGATTTCTAAAATCAATTGCTAACTTCACACCCGTGCGGCAGCCCTGTCTAAACCAACATGCACATTATCAAATTTGTTTGTTTGGAGATTATTATTATTACTTATTTTACATGGGGACTTAGGGTCCCAATAAACCTTAAGACAGCTCCATGTAATGTATGGATGTATACATATGTACATATATGCAAGTATACTCATTATTTCTAGTTGAGTTCCTTAGTTTTATTTCATTTGTAATCATTTTGTTTTTTTTTCTCACTGTAATTACTCTGTAATTCGGCTTTTGCCTGTTGGGTAATAAAGATTATTATTATTATTATTATTATTATTATAACTTTCAAAACACTTAGGGCCGGTTGTTCAATAGCAGCTTAAACCAAGTTTAACCTTAAACTCTGTATACATTACTGTTGGCGTTGTTCTATCACAGTTTAAAGGTAATCTAAGCGCACAAAATGGCAGTTTATTACCTTGAAATAATTTAAACTGAGTTTAAGGTAAGCCCGCCTTAAGCTGTCCTTGAACAACTGGCCCTTACACTTACTACCATAAATAAAATAATTATTTTTGAAAATTTATTTTAGGCGAGTTATGAATTAAAATACTAATTTCATAAGTTATCGCATGGTGTATTGTAGAATGGAAACAATCGGTTGATTTTTTGGAAATGGTTTTTTATGTTATTGCACCTGCCAGTGCACCGTGAGGAGTCGATGAATACAGAGTGTTTTTTTTAGAAACGGGAGAGAAAGAAGTTCACAGCAGTTGATATCATGAGAGAAATAACATTTCTCCCCCAACGGAGAAACGAAGTTCCATTATTTATTTTAACAGTCACGGCTGACTGCGTTTTTTTAGGTTAGGTTTTAGAAACGAATGTTTTACTCTTAAAATAAAAAAAACTGTTAGATTACTAAAAATTTGCACAGATAACATTGGTTTTATGAAGTGCCAATAATAGTATATTATGCAACAAGCGTTATAAACGGCATTTTAGTCACGAGTTAATTAGACATGAGCGTAGCGGAGCGAGTGTTTAATAACGAGTGTCTAGAGAAGTTTATAACACGACTTGCATACTATACTTTTTCTACGACTAAATTGGTAAAATCTTGAAATTATTTTATTATTTTAAATAAACATGATAATAGTACAATATTATTAAATTAGTCCACTTGGGTAAATATACATTAACACTTACGTTAGAGAAATTATGGTAATTGATAAGGGAAATCATTTATTCTCCTAAATTATTTGATGTTTTGTATTGTTTATTTGATTTAAGTTAAAAGTATTCCTTGTTTCATTTATTTATTTTTTATTTTGACAGATTGTTGATAAGTGGCAACTAACTTGATTTTGAGTTTCAATTGATTTTAGCAATTTTAAAGAATCACTTAGCGTCATGGAAACATGACGGTTTAGAGGTGGGAGTAGAAAAAAGTGTTTAAATTGTCATGCAAATTGGTTCAAGCCGCATTTCGGTATCTTGGGTAGCAGAGAAGTTACGGCAAATGAAAGAAATGAGGAGATTTTGTTTTTATTTTAACTTCGAACAAGTGGGATTTGGGGGCAGATTCTTAATGAGCTCTCTGCACTTTTTTGCTAATTTGACCATCTCTCTATCTCATCAAATGCAAAAGTTGCCCGTGTTGTCCCCACGAAATCCGGGCACCCTGTATATCTCAGAAGGGAATGCTATTTTTCCCTCGGAGCGTTAATGTACAAATTTGCACTTTGGGAAAAATCACGCATTTCTCTCCATTGATATACAGGGTGTTTCCGATGATTTTTAGTAAGCACTACAGAGATTTCCAATAAAAGTGTTTTAGAAGATTATATGTTCATTTATGAAATTAAATGTATGTTGTGTTATATTGTTGTCATCACAAAAAATTAAGCATTCAGATGTGACAAAAAATAAATATGGCGTTCATAAGAAATAAGAAAGTTGATGATGGTTTAAAAGAAACGAAACATGTTACAACTAAAAATCTTATGCCATATATTAGATAACTAAAAAGTGCTACAAGAATGTCTTTACCATTTTTAAATATCTCGTCAAATAACGATGATATAAAGAAAAAACGAAATTCAGTTTTTTCGGTTTTTTTGACTTTACTCGAAAACAAAAGAATTTAAGTGATTTTTTCCAGTGGATTATTAATCAGCATAAAATTCTACAAAAGTGCCAAATTTAAACATAGCCTCTATCTCTTCTAATAAGCGAGATCCCCATGGTGAGCCTCGAATTTGAAACACCCTGTATAATCTAGTATTTACGGCTGAAAGACCTCTGGTCAATTGCCAGTTGAAGTCATTTGTAAAAGTGTCTCAATAAATGTATTGTCTCTCTACTATTTATTTCGTTGAATTGTGTGTTGGATTTAATTGTCCCCAATTACGGAAGATACAACATCTGGTTACATCTCAAGACTAACCAATCAAATGTCCAAAAAGGCAGTACTGTACTGGTACTAGAGGTGGGCGGCAAAATGACTCTCTTTGGGGAGTTGCCTCAGCAAAAAAAGTTGATCGGAAAGAGTGGACTCCGAGAGTCATGAAAAAAGTGATGAGCAAAAAAAAGGTCTTCACTTTTCAAAAAAACTATGTTACTATTGAGCTGCATATTTGCACAGGAGTCACACGACTCCGTGACTCAGTTCGGCAAGCTGCCTCTTTGAAGCAACTCACTCATGCTTTACCCACCTATAACTGGTGCAATCAATATGTTGCCTTGGGTTCAACCAGTTTAGCATCAACACATTTTTTGGCTCTCACCACTTGATCAAAACCTTGGTTATACCATATGTATAAAAATTATTTAGATAAAGGGTGGCTTTGTATTTCAGAACGTACGTTGCAGGTTTGATACGTCGCATTACGTCTTCGCCACCAGTTGTTCAAAGTAATTAATTGACATAAAGTCAACAACGTGCTGAACAAATCTAAGACCATGATTTTGTTTATCATGGCCATGCCTTACCTAATTAATTTTTATACATATGGTACTATTACGTTCTGTAGGGCTAAACCAACAAGTTAGCACATAAAAGATATGTGACCGCCTGGCCCAGAGAAATCGGAAAAATTAGAATGTACAAGTGGACACCGATGCCTGTCATGGCCCAAGAATCAATTTTGCTAGTAAATACCAATATTTGGTGGTTCCAGTGGCCCTCAACCAGTTTTGAAATCTTTAAACTTTGCACCCAACAGTTTTAACTATTTGCATATTGTGTGAAGTCATTGATCATGGTCAGTGGCGGCTGGTGGAACATTGTGATGGTAGAGCCACTTAGCCTACAATATATCCCTTCTTTTTGAGGAAAAAAGAACTATAATAGGAATTGAAAACCTTTACAGAAAAGTGTTTAGAATGATTTCAAAATCCTTGCTGAGCTTGAAATTAGTAGTAGTGCCATGGCTCCTCGGCTCTACATAACGAGCCGCCCCTGATCATGGTGAGCTGGAAAAGCTATCATAGTGGTATTACTCACAGGTGCAAAGGTAAAGCATTTCAAAACTGGTTGAAAGCCACTAGAATCGTGAAATTTGTATCTGCATGTTTGAAGGTGGTATCTATAATAGGAGTTTCCAAATTTTGCAAGCAGATACCGGTGTCCGCCATGGCGCAGTACCTGCACAACTATTAATTTATTCTAGAAATGAAATAAAAAAAGATACCCAAAATAAACCAACGAAACAACTCAAGTAAGATTGTGTCATACAATGGAAAAATCAAATCTAATTTTGCAAGCGGATACCGGTGTCCGCCATGACGCAGTAGCTGTTAAGGCACATCTATTAATTTATTGTAGAAATGAAATAAAAAATGATCCCCAACATAAACTGACGAAACAACCCAAGTGACACACAACGGAAAAATCAAATCGCATCCTACCTTCTTTCAGAGCCTGCTCGCCTCCCTGATCGTAGATCCTCTTCTTCTCCGCATCGGAGAGGACCTCGTAGGCCTGCGAAATCTGCTTGAACTTCTCGCCCTCGTTCGGATTCTTGTCGGGGTGATACTTCAGCGCCAGCTTCCTGTAGGCCTTCTTCAGCTCGTCCGCGGTGCAGCTCGGCTTCACCCCCAGTATATCGTAAAACTTCGTTTCCTTCACCATCTTTCACCAGCTGAAAAGCATGAATTCTCTATAAAGGAATCGATCGTTTTGGGTGTGAATTTTCGATTTTTCTCTAACGGCCGCGTGGTCGCAATCGCGAGAGAACACGTTCCGTGTCTCGAAGGGACGTGTATTTGGAAAGGCCGTCAGGCGTGACAATCGATATGAATCGGGGGGGTCGTTACCTCGTAATCGGCCAGTAATTAAGTAATTCCTCGGGTCCTTTGTTGGCGTGCGGATTGTAAAATTCACGCGGAAAACTACGGCACGACTCGTGTTCCGTTCCTGACTGAAACTTCCAGAAAGCACGGGGCCGATTAAAATACCGCCTTGATTCTAGAATGTTCCGGTGAACGTGTGTTGAGGGCGGCGTTGCCGCTAGTCGTTCCGATTTTTTCGCGACTCGTTTTAATTTTTTCGTTGGGTATTTTTTTCCTTAAATTCGGAGCTTGATTTTTCGGGTTTTTTTTGGGTTTCTTACGAGTTTTTTATTTTTTTTTTAATTTACGAATGCGGGCGGATTTTATTTTCTTGCGACCCATTTTTATTACTTCTGGCTACGTACGGCAACGGTGCAAAATGGCTTCGCATCAATGAAGTTAGAAGATGGGAGTGCGCACGACACGGTGTTGCCAAGTCGTGTGAAAAGACCTGGAATATGCAGAATTTACTAATAATTAAGAAAATAATAAATAAAGCAGTGACGGTTCGCGGGTTTTTTTCTGGTACGGCCGAGGAATAAGAGGTGGTAATACAGATAGGTGCGGTCACGCACTGACAACTGACCCTACCTATCTGTATTACCACCTCTTGTTCCTCGGCCGAACCAGAAAAAAACCCGCGAACCGCCACTGAAATAAAGGGCTGAAATACTTTAGTCAATTGCCCTTTAAAACCTTGTATGGAATCAGGATTTTAATAAAGGTTTAGTAACCAACTAATAAATAAAAAGACCTCACTTGTTGCAAAAGCATAAGATAAATGTAATAAAGACGAAAATAGCCTAAATATATGAATATTTAACCAGTTCATGACTGCAAATTAAGACTTCTTCTTAAGACTACTAACAAATAACTAATTGAAACCATGACGAAGAATAGAGTTAAGGCTGAATCCATGCTACCCAGAATAAAGTAATTTCAATTTATCGTCCAAAATGGGGAAAATCCTAATAAATGCCACATTCTCAACGATCAGGAGCGAAGTTTCATGAAACTATCTTTAAATCTATAGTCAAGGGATATTCGTTGGTTTAGATGAGTCTATAAAACAATCTATTATCAGTAATTTTCGAATATATTAGGTCTGGAAATATAGCTTTTATATTTTTCTGACCATCGGAAAATGAATAACATCACGTTAACTACACACTGTATTTCTGTCTAATTTTCCCCAAATACATAATAATAATAATAATAAATGAATTTATTATCCAAAAGTACCTTTTTCTTCATTAGAACTAGCTAAATCAATTGGCGTTAAAACATTTCATCTAGAAAAAAATGCAAAAAAATTGGCAAGTCACCATGAACATGTAAGAAAATTTAAAAAAAAATGGTGATGTGGCCATCATGTTACTTTCTCCGATTTGATGGTATAGCCATTTATATTTACATTTTCATGATTTATTTTCAATTAAAATCATATTTTAAATGTACATCGAGCGTTGTGTAAACTCGGATGAAACTGACGTTTAAAACGTCAAAATTATGAAAGATGGAAAAATGATACTTCAAATTAAAAAACTCAGTTTACTCAAGAACTAACGAGATTTCGAAAAAAACTTATTTTTTAAAAGTTGTTTATTTTGGTATTCTCTACAATTATTATTCACATAAATTTGCTGTAACTATTATCGTTTCATAATTATAAACCAAAAATTAAAAAAAAATTAATAAATATTTTTCTCGAATAGCAATGATTTTATGAAAAATATTTTCAAGCAAAAGATGTTCATTTCTTTGTTTTCTTCAATGTTTGTTTAAATGTTTTTGTGATATTTTTCATATTTAAGAAAATATTGGCAAAAAACAAAAAACAGTTAAGGTAAACGCCCACTTCCGGTGTACGAAATTTTACCAAAAGCTTTTCAGTTCTTCAGATTATCAAATAAGACGTATGTTCAAAGTTTGATATCAATTGCTCTATTAGTTTTTGAGATACAGCGCACACAGCCAGACACACACACACTCACACACACACACACACACACACACAGACACAAAAATTTTTTTTCCAGAAATTGTTGAAATGGCATCTAGGGACCCCAAAACGGATATTTCCGTAAAAAAAAATTTTGAAAAAAAAATCACGATCACAATACTTTCTCGTACTTCGTAACGGAGAAAGTAAAAACGATTTTTCAGACTTTGAACGGCCGTGTAGCGGCTAAAGGAAAACTGTGCTCCTTGTATGTTAATTAGTCGGATTCGAATAAAATTGGTGATTTTTAATTTTTGACGAAAACTTGAAAATGTACAAGCCCTTGGAACTTTTGCACAAAAATGCAACTTTTTTAATAACTATAGTAGACAAACTTCAACATGACCATAAGCAATGTTTTAGTTTGATTATCTTCAAGTCCAGTCAAGGCAAGCTCTTAGGTTTGAACAGGATTATGAAGAAGAATGTAATTTGAGCAAATTTGGAAAATTTGAAGTCTGCAACTGCATGTATACCTACCATACAAACCATACGAAACTGAGCAATTTCAACTTAACTATAAGCTGAGATTTCGTGCGATTATCTTCAAATCTAATAGGCAAGGGTGGATTTAGAAGGCTTTAAAGAATAATTCCACAGAATTAAAAAAGAAGTCTCCACACTGGATTCACCAGGCAGTACACGTAGGCAGCGGCGGCTCGTGGATTTTCGTAGGGAGGGCAAAGACAAAGACGTCGCTCGTGCTGCACTACTTACTCTTATAGAGGAAGCAAATATTTCGTTGCTGTTTCGGTCAAATTTTCTTCCGTTGCCTCCACGAGCCGCCATTGCTCGTAGGGATGTTTTCAGATTTGAACTGACCCATTGCATCGCCAGTGTAAGCTGTGATTGATGTTGATGCAATAAGAGAAGATTTTAGATTTTAATCTATTTATTTTAAACTATCGGAAAGTGGCGCTAGCTGCATATTTTGCCTCGACTTAAAAGAATAACGAAAATATGAATTTTTGAAATTTGATTTGAACGTATTACAGTTACCTACGCAGTCTTTATCCAGTGAATAAGGCGATCGCGTGTAGATGGCGCCAGCCGTCCGTTCGGCGCGCTCAATCGTAACGCAATGCATCACGGGAATATGAAAGCGGCCAGCGCCGCAATGGTTTCTGGGACGTTGAAGTAGGAAACCATATTTTCAGTGTAACCACCTATGACTGCTGGCAGTAGTGAGCGCTGACAAATGCATAGTGTCGGTCAAGAGTGCCCTGGGAGCGAAAAAAAAATGCCGATCGCGACGTGAGGAGGGCCGCGAAGGGAGCCAAAACGTGTGCCATTCGGAGCCGTCCGTTTTCGGATGCGTGAGGCGGACGACGGAATATCGTAAAAGACCGCCGTATGCGACTGTTTTATTCGCGCAGGTGTTAACCCGTGAACCGACGACGACGGGACCGTAAGAGTGAGTGGTGATAAACTGGCACACAGAACGACAGCCCATCGCCGTGTTTTACCGTGTTCCGTTAAACAAGTGATTGTGATGATAGTTATCGATAATTGTTACACCTCGCGAGAAATCCAGCAGACATGCAGGTTAGTAAAGCTTTTAATATGAAAAACGTCGGACGTAAACAAACGAACGGCGTTCGGCTAGGTTATGTTTAAAACAATTTATAGATAGGTTATCTAACCTAACAACAAACCGCGCCGAGTGCGTACACGACGAAAGCCGCTTTCTGAATTATTGAATTTCTGATTTCCGCTCCTCGTCGCCGGTTTTTGTGCGTCGCGTTTCCAGCTGACGGGTTTTATTACCAAAAACAAAAACACATCGAACAAAGATACATCATTGAAATAAACAATGCTCCCGCTGACAGCTCATTTATCAACTGTCAAAAACGTCAGTCGGAATAATTGAGATTCGCCTTTTTTTTATTAACCGTTTCGGTTCAGCAACATTTTTTTCCGTTCGATTATCTCGTGGAATTTTTATTCCTGCGCCTGTTTGTTTTTTTCCACCGTCATTTACAATTTGTTTGGGTCTGTGATTCTACTTGTGTCAACACAATTACTAGTAGAAACTCGTTGAAACGTTATATTGCTAATGGGTTTAAGGTGCCTCCATAATTATTGGTAATAAGCATTGGGTTTATTTATCAAATAGTTTTGGTTGTGACTGTACTGGTAGAGTAGTCCAAGACTATTTTTCTAGAGCCTGTGGAAGAAGTATAGTTTTGACAATTTTTAAACTTCAATTGTTTTATACCAACAAATTATTGGTATTCTTTTACTTATTATTAACCCTTTGCACTCGTATGTCGACTGATTGTCGACATAATACGTGTTATCACTAATAAATACGAGTGCAAAGGGTTAATTATTATACCTTAGGATTCTTAATATATGTTATTACTCATAATTGATCTCAAAAAATTCCGGGGAAATTGGTGGTTATCTGTTTTTCGCTGAAAAAAAACCCTTGACCGATTTTTTTCAGAAAATTTAAAAAATCTGTCGAAACGAGCGTTTCATGAATTTCAAAATTTTTATTTAAATTCCGGGGAAATCTGCGATGGCTTTACTAACTAATTTTACAGTTGTGGATTTCAAGAATGTCTTCCTGAAGTTTGAATGATTTTTCTGAAAATTTAAAAAATTGACAAAATTAAAAGTACTTCGTGCATTTCAACATTTCCAAGTGGAAATTTTTATCTATCGATTACTTTTACATCTAAGGGTTTCAGAATGTCTCCTCAAATTTCATGAAAGGCGGTTAAAGGATTTTTTTCTAAAAATTAAAAAAAGAAACTGTTTCAACGAGTTCAAAATTTCTGAATTAAAATTTAGCGGGAATTGGCGTTTTTAGGCATTTTTTACAGCCGGCGTTTCGGAAAATGCTTTCCTGAAGTTTTTTTTAAATCTACCAATCGGTTTTTCTGGAAATTTAAGCAAACTACCAAAATGAGTTATTCTCGTGTTTTTCAAAAATTTAAATCGAAAATGCTGGGATGATTAGGCATGACTTTTTTTCCGTTTATACACTGATTTTACATCTGCGGGTTTTAAGAATGTCATGCTGAAGTTTCATGAAAATCGGCCAAAAGGTTTTTCCGAAAATTTGATAAATCTGTCGAAGCGAGTTTTTCGTGCATGGACAAAAAATTTGTAGGCGTTATAAAAATCTACAAGAATTACATTCCGTCCACAAAAGGACATTAATTTCGGTTTTTTTAAATTCACCAATTTTTTTGCGAGTTCTGAATTTTTTTAAATTTGATGCGTGAATTGTAGAGCACACGAGCGAAAAAAACCGAAAAAAAAATGCAGCCACGAGATACAATTCTACAAAAATTAAATCCATGAAAAGCCATTCTTTCGAAATAATTTCTGTTTTTTTTTAATTCACCAATTTTCTTGCGAGTAGTGAATTTTTAAAAATTTCGTGGTGAATTGTGGCGAAAAAAATAAAATTCTACAAAAATTAGATTTAATCCACGAAAAGCTTATCTTTCGAAATAATTAGGGTTTTTGAAAATCCACCAATTTCCTTGCGAATAGTGATTTTTTTAAAAAATTGGTGCACACGTGCGAAAAAATCGAAAAAAAAAAATGTAACGAGGAGATAAAATTCTACAAAAATTAAATTGAATCCACGAAAAGCTATTCTTTCGAAATAATTGGGGTTTTTAAAAATCCACCAATTTTCTTGCGAAAAGTGAATTTAAAAAAAAGCGCACTAGCGAAAAAATCGAAAAAAAAAAATTGTAGCGACGAGATAAAATTTTACAAAAATTAAATTGAATTCACGAAACGCCATTCTTTCGAAATACTTTGGGTTTTTGAAAATCCACCAATTTTCTTGCGAATAGTGAATTTTCAAAAAATTGGTGCGTGCATTCTCGAGCGCACGAGCGAAAAAATTGAAGAAAAAAAATGTAGCGACGAGATAAAATTCTACAAAAATTAAATTGAATCCACGAAAAGCCATTCTTTCGAAATAATTAGGGTTTAAAAAAAATCGACCAATTTTCTTGAAAATAGTGAATTTTTCAAAAAATTGGTGCGTGCATTCTCGAGCGCACGAGCGAAAAAATTGAAAAAAAAAATGTAGCGACGAGATAAAATTCTACAAAAATTAAATTGAATCCACGAAAAGCCATTCTTTCGAAATAATTAGGGTTTTTGAAAATACACCAATTTTCTTGCGAGTAGTGAATTTTTAAAAATTTCGTGGTGAATTTTGGCGAAAAAAATCGAAAAAAAAATTGTAGACCCGCGATAAAATTCTACAAAAATTAAATTGAATCCACGAAAAGCTATTCTTTCGAAATAATTAGGGTTTTTGAAAATACACCAATTTTCTTAAAAGTAGTGAATTTTTAAAAATTTCGTGGTGAATTGTGGCGAAAAAAATCGAAAAAGAAATTGTAGACCCGCGATAAAATTCTACAAAAATTAAATTGAATCCACGAAACGCCATTATTTCGAAATAATTAGGGTTTTTGAAAATCCATCAATTTTCTTGCGAGTAGTGAATTTTTAAAAATTTCGTGGTGAATTGTGGCGAAAAAAAATCGAAAAAAAAATTGTATACCCGCGATAAAATTCTACAAAAATTAAATTGAATCCACGAAAAGCCATTCTTTCGAAATAATTAGGGTTTTTGAAAATCCACCAATTTTCTTGAAAGTAGTGAATTTTTAAAAATTTCGTGGTGAATTGTGGCGAAAAAAATCGAAAAAAAAAATTGTAGACCCGCGATAAAATTCTACAAAAATTAAATTGGATCCACGAAAAGTCATTCGTTCGAAATAATTATGGTTTTTGAAAATCCACCAATTTTCTTGCGAGTAGTGAATTTTTAAAAATTTCGTGGTGAATTGTGGCGAAAAAAATCGAAAAAAAAATTGCAGACCCGCGATAAAATTCTACAAAAATTAAATTGAATCCCCGAAAAGCCATTCTTTCGAAATAATTAGGGTTTTTGAAAATCCACCAATTTTCTTGCGACTAGTGAATTTTTAAAAATTTCGTGGTGAATTGTGGCGAAAAAAATCGAAAAAAAATTGTAGACCCGCGATAAAATTCTACAAAAATTAAATTGAATCCGCGAAAAGCCATTCTTTCGAAATAATTAGGGTTTTTGAAAATCCACCAATTTTCTTGCGAGTAGTGAATTTTTTTAAATTTCGTGAATTGTGGCGAAAAAAATCGAAAAAAAAAATTGTAGACCCGCGATAAAATTCTACAAAAATTAAATTGAATCCGCGATAAGCCATTCTTTCGAAATAATTAGGGTTTTTGAAAATCCACCAATTTTCTTGCGAGTAGTGAATTTTTTAAAATTTCGTGGTGAATTGTCGCGAAAAAAATCGAAAAAAAATTGTAGACCCGCGATAAAATTCTACAAAAATTAAATCGAATCCGCGATAAGCCATTCTTTCGAAATAATTAGGGTTTTTGAAAATCCACCAATTTTCTTGCGAGTAGTGAATTTTTTAAAATTTCGTGGTGAATTGTCGCGAAAAAAATCGAAAAAAAATTGTAGACCCGCGATAAAATTCTACAAAAATTAAATCGAATCCCCGAAAAGCCATTCTTTCGAAATAATTAGGGTTTTTTAAAATCCACCAATTTTCTTACGAATAGTGAATTTTCAAAAAATTGGTGCTTGCATTCTCGAGCGCACGAGCGAAAAAATTGAAAAAAAAAATTGTAACGACGATATAAAATTCTACAAAAATTAAATTTAATCCGCGAAAAGCCATTCTTTCGAAATAATTAGGGTTTTTGAAAATCCACCAATTTTCTTGCGAGTATTGAATTTTTAAAAATTTCGTGGTGAATTGTGGCGAAAAAAATCGAAAAAAAAATTGTAGACCCGCGATAAAATTCTACAAAAATTAAATTGAATCCCCGAAAAGCCATTCTTTCGAAATAATTAGGGTTTTTTAAAATCCACCAATTTTCTTACGAATAGTGAATTTTCAAAAAATTGGTGCGTGCATTCTCGAGCGCACGAGCGAAAAAAATGAAAAAAAAATTGTAACGACGATATAAAATTCTACAAAAATTAAATTGAATCCACGAAAAGCTATTCTTTCGAAATAATTAGGGCTTTTGAAAATCCATCAATTTTTTTGCGAATAGTGAATTTTTAAAAAAATGGTGCGTGCATTCTCGAGCGCACGAGCGAAAAAATTGAAAAAAAAAATTGTAACGAGATAAAATTCTACAAAAATTAAATTGAATCCACGAAAAGTCATTCTTTTGAAATACTTGGGGTTTTTGAAAATCCACCAATTTTCTTGCGAATAGTGAATTTTTAAAAAATTGTTGCGTGCATTCAGAAGTTATTTTCCGCAAAGTTGGCCTTGGAATTTTGTTTTTTTTTGGTTGCCCATGATTCTTAAAATTTGTTGATTGTGGATATCAAAAATCAGCTGTAACTTAATTTTTGTATATTAATTTGAGATTTAACCATAACCTAAATTCGAACATTGATTGTCAGCAGTGATACAGAGTGGACCATGTCACCTGCTTTCTGGAAAACAACTCCTGAATAAATATAATATAGTGGGTGCTAATCTGTCCATCTTCAGCTCACATAAAAATTTACCCAAGAGGGCCTCAAGAAAAATTTAAAGTAACGCCACTGGATAATTATACGCTATTGTTTGAGAACACTTGATTTCATTGTTGAAGCTTTTTTGAGATTGTTAAACGTCTCAAGGTGATGTGCGATATTACGGGTACATTGTAGAAAGAAGGCAGCATTCTGCCAAAACAAATATTATTGTCCCGCTCGTTATAAAAGTTGTTGCGTGGGATTAAAATTCAAGGCTGGAATAAATCAACCGACTGGCAGATTACACCGTTTATGATCTCTCTCTCTCTCGAAAACAGTTTTTGTTTTGCCGCGGCGCAGTTTTGACATTGTAGAAGATTTATTGTGCGAAAATTACAAAATTAGTCTGTAAATCATTTTTATTGAGGGTAATTATACGAAGAGGAGGTTTTTTTTATTATTTGGACGAGGATTGTAGTAATGGAGTTTGTTGGGTATTTTTCTCAAGTGGCAATCGATCACGAACGAGGTTGTGTTTAGTTTTTTTTTTATTTTGAAAATTGTCATAATTGTAGAAATCTAGGGTTATCTCTGAATTTTGGATAGGGACCACCCATCACCCTTGCTTACAGGACAACCCACCACCCTTGGATAGGGACCACCCATCACCCTTGGTTACGGGACACCCACCACCCTTGGATAGGAAGGTTGGAAGGTGGTGGGTGGGCCACATCCCACCCTTCAAATAGCAGAACATACACCACATAAAAACCATGCATAAAACATCGAAGTATTGACGATAATATTTTTTGAGTTTGAAAACAACAAAAGTTGATTTTCAAAATCTTTGGAAATACATATAGGTATACATTTATTCAGCAAATAACAGATGAAAATATAGTAATTACTGGCCTGGTTAAAAGCAATTCTCACTTCAATAATCATTTACAAACACGCACGTAATCATCTCTTGAACAATACAATCTTTTAAAACATGCTGCAAACAATGTCGGTTTCACTTGAACGAGTTTCTAAATTAAAAAAAAAAACCAGTCTGACCACTCGGCCTTACCTTCAAATTTAGGCTCGATTCGCTTGCAATAAAAAGCGTCTGAACGAAAACAAAAAAAAGTGTGCCGCTTGACCGATTCGGCGAAATGTCCAAAAATTACGAGCAATACGGAATCGTATAAAATGCGACGGATCGTTCGAGCATATTCGAACGAAATGTGAAAGTCGTTTCGGCAGTCACGGCCGGAGAATAAATGAATGCGGCCAGAAATTATATAGGATGTGTAATAACCTCGGCGTTGCTAGTTTCGACATGTTTTGATATACGATACACGAACGGTGTCTCAATTTGTTTATTTGAATTTACGAAGCACGATCCAGTTTTCGTGTGTGTGTTTGCGACATCTAGTGGTGTATTTTGGAATTTAATTGATGACGTAATTTAATCATTATTTTGTTGTGAGATTACAATTTCGCTCTTGACTGGAGATGGTCAAACTTTTGGAGTGTGTCAAGTTGGCACTCCAATGAAGAGTTCTGATGGTTTTGAATAGAGTTCTCAATTCCTTTTGATGTATCTAGAAGTACTATCAACTTTTAAAAAAGAGTTCTGTAAAATTGGGCCGTCGGGAATTGTTTCAAACTGTTTTTTCAAGTTGTCAAAATTATTGTATTTTATTCACAATTTCACGGTCCGCTCAAATGAAATTATCTCGAAATTTAGGGAAGGGGTGTTTACAGATTTTAACAGAATCTTAATCCCAAATGTATTTTGAATAGAATTGTGTAATTTCAAGTCGGTGGTAATTGTTTTTAAATTTTTTTCAAGTCGTCGAATTTATTCCATTTTTTCACAATTTCACGCTCCGTTCAAATGGAATTATTTCGAAATTTAGGGATGGGGTGTTTACAGATTTTAACAGAATCTTAATCCCAAATGCATTTTGAATAGAATTGCGTAATTTCAAGTCGGTGGCAATTGTTTTTAAATTTTTTTCAAGTCGTCGAAATTATTGCATTTTTTCACAATTTCACGCTCCGTTCAAATGGAATTATCTCGAAATTTAGGGATGCGGTGTTCACAGATTTTAACAGAATCTTAATCTCCCAAATGCATTTTGAATAGAATTGTGTAATTTCAAGTCGGTGGTAATTGCTTTTATATTTTTTTCAAGTCGTCGAATTTATTGCATTTTTTCACAATTTCACGCTCCGTTCAAATGGAATTATCTCGAAATTTAGGGAAGGGGTGTTTACAGATTTTAACAGAATCTTAATCCCAAATGTATTTTGAATAGAATTGTGTAATTTCAAGTCGGTGGTAATTGTTTTTAAATTTTTTTCAAGTCGTCGAATTTATTGCATTTTTTCACAATTTCACGCTCCGTTCAAATGGAATTATTTCGAAATTTAGGGATGGGGTGTTTACAGATTTTAACAGAATCTTAATCCCAAATGCATTTTGAATAGAATTGCGTAATTTCAAGTCGGTGGCAATTGTTTTTAAATTTTTTTCAAGTCGTCGAAATTATTGCATTTTTTCACAATTTCACGCTCCGTTCAAATGGAATTATCTCGAAATTTAGGGATGCGGTGTTCACAGATTTTAACAGAATCTTAATCTCCCAAATGCATTTTGAATAGAATTGTGTAATTTCAAGTCGGTGGTAATTGCTTTTATATTTTTTTCAAGTCGTCGAATTTATTGCATTTTTTCACAATTTCACGCTCCGTTCAAATGGAATTATCTCGAAATTTAGGGAAGGGGTGTTTACAGATTTTAACAGAATCTTAATCCCAAATGTATTTTGAATAGAATTGTGTAATTTCAAGTCGGTGGTAATTGTTTTTAAATTTTTTTCAAGTCGTCGAATTTATTGCATTTTTTCACAATTTCACGCTCCGTTCAAATGGAATTATTTCGAAATTTAGGGATGGGGTGTTTACAGATTTTAACAGAATCTTAATCCCAAATGCATTTTGAATAGAATTGCGTAATTTCAAGTCGGTGGCAATTGTTTTTAAATTTTTTTCAAGTCGTCGAAATTATTGCATTTTTTCACAATTTCACGCTCCGTTCAAATGGAATTATCTCGAAATTTAGGGATGCGGTGTTCACAGATTTTAACAGAATCTTAATCTCCCAAATGCATTTTGAATAGAATTGTGTAATTTCAAGTCGGTGGTAATTGCTTTTATATTTTTTTCAAGTCGTCGAATTTATTGCATTTTTTCACAATTTCACGCTCCGTTCAAATGGAATTATCTCGAAATTTAGGGAAGGGGTGTTTACAGATTTTAACAGAATCTTAATCCCAAATGCATTTTGAATAGAATTGCGTAATTTCAAGTCGGTGGCAATGGTTTTTATATTTTTTTCAAGTCGTCGAATTTATTGCATTTTTTTCACAATTTCACGCTCCGTTCAAATGGAATAATCTCGAAATTTAGGGATGGGGTGTTTACAGATTTTAACAGAATCTTAATCCCAAATGCATTTTGAATAGAATTACGCAATTTCAAGTCGGTGGTAATTGTTTTTATATTTTTTTCAAGTCGTCGAAATTATTGCATTTTTTCACAATTTCACGCTCCGCTCAAATGGAATTATCTTGAAATTTAGGGATGGGGTGTTTACAGATTTTAACAGAATCTTACCCCCAATTGAATTTTGAATAGAATTGTGTATTTTCAAGTCGGTGGCAATTGTTTTTATATTTTTTTCAAGTCGTCGAATTTATTGCATTTTTTCACAATTTCACTTTCCGTTCAAATCGAATTATCTCGAAATTTAGGGATGGTGTGTTTACAGATTTTAACAGAATCTTAATCCCAAATGCATTTTGAATAGAAATGCGTAATTTCAAGTCGGTGGCAATAGTTTTTATATTTTTTTCAAGTCGTCAAATTTATTGCATTTTTTCACAATTTCACTTTCCGTTCAAATGGAATTATCTTGAAATTTAGGGATGGGGTGTTTACAGATTTTAACAGAATCTTAATCCCAAATGCATTTTGAATACAATTGCGTAATTTCAAGTCGGTGGCAATTGTTTTTATATTTTTTTCAAGTCGTCGAATTTATTGCATTTTTTCACAATTTCACGCTCCGTTCAAATGGAATTATTTCGAAATTTAGGGATGAGGTGTTTACAGATTTTAACAGAATCCTAATCCCAAATGCATTTTTAATACAATTGCGTACTTTCAAGTCGGTGGCAATTGTTTTTATATGTTTTTCAAGTCGTCGAATTTATTGCATTTTTTCACAATTTCACGCTCCGTTCAAATGGAATTATCTTGAAATTTAGGGATGGGGTGTTTACAGATTTTAACAGAATCTTACCCCCAATTGAATTTTGAATAGAATTGTGTATTTTCAAGTCGGTGGCAATTGTTTTTATATTTTTTTCAAGTCGTCGAATTTATTGCATTTTTTCACAATTTCACGCTCCGTTCAAATGGAATTATTTCGAAATTTAGGGATGAGGTGTTTACAGATTTTAACAGAATCCTAATCCCAAATGCATTTTTAATACAATTGCGTACTTTCAAGTCGGTGGCAATTGTTTTTATATGTTTTTCAAGTCGTCGAATTTATTGCATTTTTTCACAATTTCACGCTCCGTTCAAATGGAATTATCTTGAAATTTAGGGATGGGGTGTTTACAGATTTTAACAGAATCTTACCCCCAATTGAATTTTGAATAGAATTGTGTATTTTCAAGTCGGTGGCAATTGTTTTTATATTTTTTTCAAGTCGTCGAATTTATTGCATTTTTTCACAATTTCACGCTCCGTTCAAATGGAATTATTTCGAAATTTAGGGATGAGGTGTTTACAGATTTTAACAGAATCCTAATCCCAAATGCATTTTTAATACAATTGCGTACTTTCAAGTCGGTGGCAATTGTTTTTATATGTTTTTCAAGTCGTCGAATTTATTGCATTTTTTCACAATTTCACGCTCCGTTCAAATGGAATTATCTTGAAATTTAGGGATGGGGTGTTTACAGATTTTAACAGAATCTTACCCCCAATTGAATTTTGAATAGAATTGTGTATTTTCAAGTCGGTGGCAATTGTTTTTATATTTTTTTCAAGTCGTCGAATTTATTGCATTTTTTCACAATTTCACGCTCCGTTCAAATGGAATTATTTCGAAATTTAGGGATGAGGTGTTTACAGATTTTAACATAATCTTAATCCCAAATGCATTTTTAATAAAATTGCGTACTTTCAAGTCGGTGGCAATTGATTTTATATTTTTTCCAAGTCGTCGAATTTATTGCATTTTTTCACAATTTCACGCTCCGTTCAAATGGAATTATCTTGAAATTTAGGGATGGGGTGTTTACAGATTTTAACAGAATCTTACCCCCAATTGAATTTTGAATAGAATTGTGTATTTTCAAGTCGGTGGCAATTGTTTTTATATTTTTTTCAAGTCGTCGAATTTATTGCATTTTTTCACAATTTCACGCTCCGTTCAAATGGAATTATTTCGAAATTTAGGGATGAGGTGTTTACAGATTTTAACAGAATCCTAATCCCAAATGCATTTTTAATACAATTGCGTACTTTCAAGTCGGTGGCAATTGTTTTTATATGTTTTTCAAGTCGTCGAATTTATTGCATTTTTTCACAATTTCACGCTCCGTTCAAATGGAATTATCTTGAAATTTAGGGATGGGGTGTTTACAGATTTTAACAGAATCCTAATCCCAAATGCATTTTTAATACAATTGCGTACTTTCAAGTCGGTGGCAATTGTTTTTATATGTTTTTCAAGTCGTCGAATTTATTGCATTTTTTCACAATTTCACGCTCCGTTCAAATGGAATTATCTTGAAATTTAGGGATGAGGTGTTTACAGATTTTAACAGAATCCTAATCCCAAATGCATTTTTAATACAATTGCGTACTTTCAAGTCGGTGGCAATTGTTTTTATATGTTTCTCAAGTCGTCGAATTTATTGCATTTTTTCACAATTTCACGCTCCGTTCAAATGGAATTATCTTGAAATTTAGGGATGGGGTGTTTACAGATTTTAACAGAATCCTAATCCCAAATGCATTTTTAATACAATTGCGTACTTTCAAGTCGGTGGCAATTGTTTTTATATGTTTCTCAAGTCGTCGAATTTATTGCATTTTTTCACAATTTCACGCTCCGTTCAAATGGAATTATCTTGAAATTTAGGGATGAGGTGTTTACAGATTTTAACAGAATCCTAATCCCAAATGCATTTTTAATACAATTGCGTACTTTCAAGTCGGTGGCAATTGTTTTTATATGTTTTTCAAGTCGTCGAATTTATTGCATTTTTTCACAATTTCACGCTCCGTTCAAATGGAATTATCTTGAAATTTAGGGATGGGGTGTTTACAGATTTTAACAGAATCCTAATCCCAAATGCATTTTTAATACAATTGCGTACTTTCAAGTCGGTGGCAATTGTTTTTATATGTTTCTCAAGTCGTCGAATTTATTGCATTTTTTCACAATTTCACGCTCCGTTCAAATGGAATTATCTTGAAATTTAGGGATGGGGTGTTTACAGATTTTAACAGAATCTTACCCCCAATTGAATTTTGAATAGAATTGTGTATTTTCAAGTCGGTGGCAATTGTTTTTATATTTTTTTCAAGTCGTCGAATTTATTGCATTTTTTCACAATTTCACGCTCCGTTCAAATGGAATTATTTCGAAATTTAGGGATGAGGTGTTTACAGATTTTAACAGAATCCTAATCCCAAATGCATTTTTAATACAATTGCGTACTTTCAAGTCGGTGGCAATTGTTTTTATATGTTTTTCAAGTCGTCGAATTTATTGCATTTTTTCACAATTTCACGCTCCGTTCAAATGGAATTATCTTGAAATTTAGGGATGGGGTGTTTACAGATTTTAACAGAATCCTAATCCCAAATGCATTTTTAATACAATTGCGTACTTTCAAGTCGGTGGCAATTGTTTTTATATGTTTCTCAAGTCGTCGAATTTATTGCATTTTTTCACAATTTCACGCTCCGTTCAAATGGAATTATCTTGAAATTTAGGGATGAGGTGTTTACAGATTTTAACAGAATCCTAATCCCAAATGCATTTTTAATACAATTGCGTACTTTCAAGTCGGTGGCAATTGTTTTTATATGTTTTTCAAGTCGTCGAATTTATTGCATTTTTTCACAATTTCACGCTCCGTTCAAATGGAATTATCTTGAAATTTAGGGATGGGGTGTTTACAGATTTTAACAGAATCCTAATCCCAAATGCATTTTTAATACAATTGCGTACTTTCAAGTCGGTGGCAATTGTTTTTATATGTTTCTCAAGTCGTCGAATTTATTGCATTTTTTCACAATTTCACGCTCCGTTCAAATGGAATTATCTTGAAATTTAGGGATGGGGTGTTTACAGATTTTAACAGAATCTTACCCCCAATTGAATTTTGAATAGAATTGTGTATTTTCAAGTCGGTGGCAATTGTTTTTATATTTTTTTCAAGTCGTCGAATTTATTGCATTTTTTCACAATTTCACGCTCCGTTCAAATGGAATTATTTCGAAATTTAGGGATGAGGTGTTTACAGATTTTAACAGAATCCTAATCCCAAATGCATTTTTAATACAATTGCGTACTTTCAAGTCGGTGGCAATTGTTTTTATATGTTTTTCAAGTCGTCGAATTTATTGCATTTTTTCACAATTTCACGCTCCGTTCAAATGGAATTATCTTGAAATTTAGGGATGGGGTGTTTACAGATTTTAACAGAATCCTAATCCCAAATGCATTTTTAATACAATTGCGTACTTTCAAGTCGGTGGCAATTGTTTTTATATGTTTCTCAAGTCGTCGAATTTATTGCATTTTTTCACAATTTCACGCTCCGTTCAAATGGAATTATCTTGAAATTTAGGGATGAGGTGTTTACAGATTTTAACAGAATCCTAATCCCAAATGCATTTTTAATACAATTGCGTACTTTCAAGTCGGTGGCAATTGTTTTTATATGTTTTTCAAGTCGTCGAATTTATTGCATTTTTTCACAATTTCACGCTCCGTTCAAATGGAATTATCTTGAAATTTAGGGATGGGGTGTTTACAGATTTTAACAGAATCCTAATCCCAAATGCATTTTTAATACAATTGCGTACTTTCAAGTCGGTGGCAATTGTTTTTATATGTTTCTCAAGTCGTCGAATTTATTGCATTTTTTCACAATTTCACGCTCCGTTCAAATGGAATTATCTTGAAATTTAGGGATGGGGTGTTTACAGATTTTAACAGAATCTTACCCCCAATTGAATTTTGAATAGAATTGTGTATTTTCAAGTCGGTGGCAATTGTTTTTATATTTTTTTCAAGTCGTCGAATTTATTGCATTTTTTCACAATTTCACGCTCCGTTCAAATGGAATTATTTCGAAATTTAGGGATGAGGTGTTTACAGATTTTAACAGAATCCTAATCCCAAATGCATTTTTAATACAATTGCGTACTTTCAAGTCGGTGGCAATTGTTTTTATATGTTTTTCAAGTCGTCGAATTTATTGCATTTTTTCACAATTTCACGCTCCGTTCAAATGGAATTATCTTGAAATTTAGGGATGGGGTGTTTACAGATTTTAACAGAATCTTACCCCCAATTGAATTTTGAATAGAATTGTGTATTTTCAAGTCGGTGGCAATTGTTTTTATATTTTTTTCAAGTCGTCGAATTTATTGCATTTTTTCACAATTTCACGCTCCGTTCAAATGGAATTATTTCGAAATTTAGGGATGAGGTGTTTACAGATTTTAACAGAATCCTAATCCCAAATGCATTTTTAATACAATTGCGTACTTTCCAGTCGGTGGCAATTGTTTTTATATGTTTTTCAAGTCGTCGAATTTATTGCATTTTTTCACAATTTCACGCTCCGTTCAAATGGAATTATCTTGAAATTTAGGGATGAGGTGTTTACAGATTTTAACAGAATCCTAATCCCAAATGCATTTTTAATACAATTGCGTACTTTCAAGTCGGTGGCAATTGTTTTTATATGTTTCTCAAGTCGTCGAATTTATTGCATTTTTTCACAATTTCACGCTCCGTTCAAATGGAATTATCTTGAAATTTAGGGATGAGGTGTTTACAGATTTTAACAGAATCCTAATCCCAAATGCATTTTTAATACAATTGCGTACTTTCAAGTCGGTGGCAATTGTTTTTATATGTTTTTCAAGTCGTCGAATTTATTGCATTTTTTCACAATTTCACGCTCCGTTCAAATGGAATTATCTTGAAATTTAGGGATGGGGTGTTTACAGATTTTAACAGAATCCTAATCCCAAATGCATTTTTAATACAATTGCGTACTTTCAAGTCGGTGGCAATTGTTTTTATATGTTTCTCAAGTCGTCGAATTTATTGCATTTTTTCACAATTTCACGCTCCGTTCAAATGGAATTATCTTGAAATTTAGGGATGGGGTGTTTACAGATTTTAACAGAATCTTACCCCCAATTGAATTTTGAATAGAATTGTGTATTTTCAAGTCGGTGGCAATTGTTTTTATATTTTTTTCAAGTCGTCGAATTTATTGCATTTTTTCACAATTTCACGCTCCGTTCAAATGGAATTATCTTGAAATTTAGGGATGGGGTGTTTACAGATTTTAACAGAATCTTACCCCCAATTGAATTTTGAATAGAATTGTGTATTTTCAAGTCGGTGGCAATTGTTTTTATATTTTTTTCAAGTCGTCGAATTTATTGCATTTTTTCACAATTTCACGCTCCGTTCAAATGGAATTATTTCGAAATTTAGGGATGAGGTGTTTACAGATTTTAACAGAATCCTAATCCCAAATGCATTTTTAATACAATTGCGTACTTTCAAGTCGGTGGCAATTGTTTTTATATGTTTTTCAAGTCGTCGAATTTATTGCATTTTTTCACAATTTCACGCTCCGTTCAAATGGAATTATCTTGAAATTTAGGGATGGGGTGTTTACAGATTTTAACAGAATCTTACCCCCAATTGAATTTTGAATAGAATTGTGTATTTTCAAGTCGGTGGCAATTGTTTTTATATTTTTTTCAAGTCGTCGAATTTATTGCATTTTTTCACAATTTCACGCTCCGTTCAAATGGAATTATCTTGAAATTTAGGGATGGGGTGTTTACAGATTTTAACAGAATCTTACCCCCAATTGAATTTTGAATAGAATTGTGTATTTTCAAGTCGGTGGCAATTGTTTTTATATTTTTTTCAAGTCGTCGAATTTATTGCATTTTTTCACAATTTCACGCTCCGTTCAAATGGAATTATCTTGAAATTTAGGGATGGGGTGTTTACAGATTTTAACAGAATCTTACCCCCAATTGAATTTTGAATAGAATTGTGTATTTTCAAGTCGGTGGCAATTGTTTTTATATTTTTTTCAAGTCGTCGAATTTATTGCATTTTTTCACAATTTCACGCTCCGTTCAAATGGAATTATTTCGAAATTTAGGGATGAGGTGTTTACAGATTTTAACAGAATCCTAATCCCAAATGCATTTTTAATAAAATTGCGTACTTTCAAGTCGGTGGCAATTGATTTTATATTTTTTCCAAGTCGTCGAATTTATTGCATTTTTTCACAATTTCACGCTCCGTTCAAATGGAATTATCTTGAAATTTAGGGATGGGGTGTTTACAGATTTTAACAGAATCTTACCCCCAATTGAATTTTGAATAGAATTGTGTATTTTCAAGTCGGTGGCAATTGTTTTTATATTTTTTTCAAGTCGTCGAATTTATTGCATTTTTTCACAATTTCACGCTCCGTTCAAATGGAATTATCTCGAAATTTAGGGATGGGGTGTTTACAGATTTTAACAGAATCTTAATCCCAAATGCATTTTGAATACAATTGCGTAATTTCAAGTCGGTGGCAATTGTTTTTATATTTTTTTCAAGTCGTCGAATTTATTGCATTTTTTCACAATTTCACGCTCCGTTCAAATGGAATTATTTCGAAATTTAGGGATGAGGTGTTTACAGATTTTAACAGAATCCTAATCCCAAATGCATTTTTAATACAATTGCGTACTTTCAAGTCGGTGGCAATTGTTTTTATATGTTTCTCAAGTCGTCGAATTTATTGCATTTTTTCACAATTTCACGCTCCGTTCAAATGGAATTATCTTGAAATTTAGGGATGGGGTGTTTACAGATTTTAACAGAATCTTACCCCCAATTGAATTTTGAATAGAATTGTGTATTTTCAAGTCGGTGGCAATTGTTTTTATATTTTTTTCAAGTCGTCGAATTTATTGCATTTTTTCACAATTTCACGCTCCGTTCAAATGGAATTATTTCGAAATTTAGGGATGAGGTGTTTACAGATTTTAACAGAATCCTAATCCCAAATGCATTTTTAATACAATTGCGTACTTTCAAGTCGGTGGCAATTGTTTTTATATGTTTTTCAAGTCGTCGAATTTATTGCATTTTTTCACAATTTCACGCTCCGTTCAAATGGAATTATCTTGAAATTTAGGGATGGGGTGTTTACAGATTTTAACAGAATCTTACCCCCAATTGAATTTTGAATAGAATTGTGTATTTTCAAGTCGGTGGCAATTGTTTTTATATTTTTTTCAAGTCGTCGAATTTATTGCATTTTTTCACAATTTCACGCTCCGTTCAAATGGAATTATTTCGAAATTTAGGGATGAGGTGTTTACAGATTTTAACATAATCTTAATCCCAAATGCATTTTTAATAAAATTGCGTACTTTCAAGTCGGTGGCAATTGATTTTATATTTTTTCCAAGTCGTCGAATTTATTGCATTTTTTCACAATTTCACGCTCCGTTCAAATGGAATTATCTTGAAATTTAGGGATGGGGTGTTTACAGATTTTAACAGAATCTTACCCCCAATTGAATTTTGAATAGAATTGTGTATTTTCAAGTCGGTGGCAATTGTTTTTATATTTTTTTCAAGTCGTCGAATTTATTGCATTTTTTCACAATTTCACGCTCCGTTCAAATGGAATTATTTCGAAATTTAGGGATGAGGTGTTTACAGATTTTAACAGAATCCTAATCCCAAATGCATTTTTAATACAATTGCGTACTTTCAAGTCGGTGGCAATTGTTTTTATATGTTTTTCAAGTCGTCGAATTTATTGCATTTTTTCACAATTTCACGCTCCGTTCAAATGGAATTATCTTGAAATTTAGGGATGGGGTGTTTACAGATTTTAACAGAATCCTAATCCCAAATGCATTTTTAATACAATTGCGTACTTTCAAGTCGGTGGCAATTGTTTTTATATGTTTTTCAAGTCGTCGAATTTATTGCATTTTTTCACAATTTCACGCTCCGTTCAAATGGAATTATCTTGAAATTTAGGGATGAGGTGTTTACAGATTTTAACAGAATCCTAATCCCAAATGCATTTTTAATACAATTGCGTACTTTCAAGTCGGTGGCAATTGTTTTTATATGTTTCTCAAGTCGTCGAATTTATTGCATTTTTTCACAATTTCACGCTCCGTTCAAATGGAATTATCTTGAAATTTAGGGATGGGGTGTTTACAGATTTTAACAGAATCCTAATCCCAAATGCATTTTTAATACAATTGCGTACTTTCAAGTCGGTGGCAATTGTTTTTATATGTTTCTCAAGTCGTCGAATTTATTGCATTTTTTCACAATTTCACGCTCCGTTCAAATGGAATTATCTTGAAATTTAGGGATGAGGTGTTTACAGATTTTAACAGAATCCTAATCCCAAATGCATTTTTAATACAATTGCGTACTTTCAAGTCGGTGGCAATTGTTTTTATATGTTTTTCAAGTCGTCGAATTTATTGCATTTTTTCACAATTTCACGCTCCGTTCAAATGGAATTATCTTGAAATTTAGGGATGGGGTGTTTACAGATTTTAACAGAATCCTAATCCCAAATGCATTTTTAATACAATTGCGTACTTTCAAGTCGGTGGCAATTGTTTTTATATGTTTCTCAAGTCGTCGAATTTATTGCATTTTTTCACAATTTCACGCTCCGTTCAAATGGAATTATCTTGAAATTTAGGGATGGGGTGTTTACAGATTTTAACAGAATCTTACCCCCAATTGAATTTTGAATAGAATTGTGTATTTTCAAGTCGGTGGCAATTGTTTTTATATTTTTTTCAAGTCGTCGAATTTATTGCATTTTTTCACAATTTCACGCTCCGTTCAAATGGAATTATTTCGAAATTTAGGGATGAGGTGTTTACAGATTTTAACAGAATCCTAATCCCAAATGCATTTTTAATACAATTGCGTACTTTCAAGTCGGTGGCAATTGTTTTTATATGTTTTTCAAGTCGTCGAATTTATTGCATTTTTTCACAATTTCACGCTCCGTTCAAATGGAATTATCTTGAAATTTAGGGATGGGGTGTTTACAGATTTTAACAGAATCCTAATCCCAAATGCATTTTTAATACAATTGCGTACTTTCAAGTCGGTGGCAATTGTTTTTATATGTTTCTCAAGTCGTCGAATTTATTGCATTTTTTCACAATTTCACGCTCCGTTCAAATGGAATTATCTTGAAATTTAGGGATGAGGTGTTTACAGATTTTAACAGAATCCTAATCCCAAATGCATTTTTAATACAATTGCGTACTTTCAAGTCGGTGGCAATTGTTTTTATATGTTTTTCAAGTCGTCGAATTTATTGCATTTTTTCACAATTTCACGCTCCGTTCAAATGGAATTATCTTGAAATTTAGGGATGGGGTGTTTACAGATTTTAACAGAATCCTAATCCCAAATGCATTTTTAATACAATTGCGTACTTTCAAGTCGGTGGCAATTGTTTTTATATGTTTCTCAAGTCGTCGAATTTATTGCATTTTTTCACAATTTCACGCTCCGTTCAAATGGAATTATCTTGAAATTTAGGGATGGGGTGTTTACAGATTTTAACAGAATCTTACCCCCAATTGAATTTTGAATAGAATTGTGTATTTTCAAGTCGGTGGCAATTGTTTTTATATTTTTTTCAAGTCGTCGAATTTATTGCATTTTTTCACAATTTCACGCTCCGTTCAAATGGAATTATTTCGAAATTTAGGGATGAGGTGTTTACAGATTTTAACAGAATCCTAATCCCAAATGCATTTTTAATACAATTGCGTACTTTCAAGTCGGTGGCAATTGTTTTTATATGTTTTTCAAGTCGTCGAATTTATTGCATTTTTTCACAATTTCACGCTCCGTTCAAATGGAATTATTTCGAAGTTTAGGGATGAGGTGTTTACACGAACTGTCACTGTTTAACTGAAGTTAACCGTTTACTTAAATTGTTAATATTAAGATCGTTGTCATGGTGAAGGTAAATAAATTTTTATCCACTTGCAATTTTTTTTTGTCACATTTTTATACACGAGTTGAACTATCAGTAATAAATATATAAATTTATCTCTAATGCAACGATATGAATATGAAAAACGCACACAGCTTTGATACATATTATGTTACGAACAATTTACGAGAATTTACGTTTATGAATACGGCGATAAAGCGACTCTCGTAGAATATTTATCGCGAGTAAAACCACCCGTTCGGTTTTTATTATCGCATTTACCGAGATTTATACTGGAGTCTAGAGATTTTGGTTATTTCGGGACAACATTGTGCGAGGTTAGTTATAATGCTATTCAAGCTTATATTGTGCCCAGATGGTGAACGTAACAACACGAAACTGGTTTATGAAGCTCATCAAAAAGGATTTATGTTACTTAAGTTTTAATTACTCGATCCTTTACGTAAGTGAATTATCATTTTAAGTAATGCATCAAATTTTATAATCGGATCTGTAGTTTTTTTTTACTTTAATCTGTATTTTATACTCGATAAAATTGAGTTAAAGTTTGTGAGTTATGAGTAACACACTGCATAAACTTTCAAAAACTTATTCAACATTTATTTTTTAAATGCCACCATGACATTATCGTAAAGTTTACAACAAAGGTTAAAGGGAAAGCAATTGCCACATTTTGATGTTGTAATATCCAAAATTGAACAACGCGTTCGGCTGTTGTGCAGTTTCAAAAATCAAAATCGCGATTTTAAATCTTCGTACTTTGAAAACGTGCAATTATGACGTTTTGTGTTGATTTCAGGAAAATATTTCTTAACCAGTTCTTAAATTGCACTAATTTTGCCACATTTTGACGTTAGAATCATAAAATTCGAACAACGCGTTTGGCAGTCGTGCAATTTTAAAAATCAAAATCGCAATTTTAAAATCTTAAAACTTAAAAATTCAACGGCAATTTCAAAAATCAAAATCCCCATTTGAAATCGTAGGACTTTGAAAATGTGCAATTTTGACGTTTTAAGTTGAGTGGATATTACGAAAATTTGGCGGTTGTTAAATGTAAAAAATCAAAATCACGAATTTAAATTCGTGTGTATTTTTTTAATTTTGGTATTTTTGCATGTTGTGCTAATTTTACAAGAAAAATTTCGTAATTAAAAGTCGCCATATTTTGACGTTTGAATCATCAAAATCTAAAATTGCATTCGGCAATTGTACAATTTCAAACAAACAAATCGCAATTTTAAAACTTCAAATTTGGAAACCTGTAATTTTGACGATTTGCGTTGCTTTCACAAATCAACATTTCTGAGACCGTTTTTAAAGTGAACTATAATTGCGACATTTTTGCTTTAGAATCATCTAAATCGGGCAACGCGTTTGGCTGTTGTATAATTAAAAAAATAAAAATCGCGATTTTAAAGCATTCGAACTATAAAAAAAATGCAATTTTTGCAATTTTTTTTAAATTTCCGAAGGTAATATCGTAACCGTTTTAAAATTACACTAAATTTCCCACATTTTGACGTTTGAAACATAAAAATCTAGCATCGCGTTAGGCAATTGTGCAATTTCAAAAATCAAAATCGCGATTTTAAAATCTTCGTACTTTGAAAACGTGCAATTGTGACGTTTTGTGTTGATTTTACGGAAAAATTTCTTAGTCATTTTTTTTAAATTGCACTAAATTTAATACTATAATCATAAAAAAATTGATGTTTGGCAGTTGGGCTATTTAAAAAATAAAAATCACTATTTTAAAATTTTGGAACATTTTTGCATTTCGTGTTAGTTTCGCGAAAAAAATTGTAATTTGTTTTAAAATTACACTGAATTTGCCTTATTTTGACGTTTGTGTCATTAAAATTTAAAATCGCGTTCGGCAGTAATGTAATTACAAAAATCAATATCGTGATTTTCCATTTTGAAAACGTGCGATTTTTGCAGTTTACGTTGTTTTCGTGAAAGAAAAAGTTTAATCAAATTTTAAATTGCACTAAATTTGCCACAGTTTTTGCCACGGGTTTTGTCCCATTTTTTGCCACGTTTTTTGCCACATTTTTTGTCACGGTTTTTGCCACATTTTTTGCCACGATTCTTGCCTCATGTTTTTGCCCCATTTTTTTGCCACGATTTTTGCCACATTTTTTTGCCACGATTTTTGCCACATTTTTTTGCCATCAAATTTAAAAAATCAAAATCGCGATTTTAAATTTTCGAACATTGAAAACGTGCGATTTTGACGTTTTGCGTTGATTTCACGGAAAGATTTCTTAACCAATTTTTAAATTGCACTAAATTTAACGCTGAAATCATACAAATCTGACGTGTTTGGTAGTTGGGCAATTTAAAAAATCAAAATCACTATTTTAAAGTTTTGAAACATTTTTGCATTTTGTGTTAGTTTCGCGAAAAAAATTGTAATTTGTTTTAAAATTACACTAAATTCGCCTTATTTTGACGTTTGTGTCCTTATAATTTAAAATCGCGTTCGGCAGTAATGTAATTACATAAATCAATATCGTGATTTTCCATTTTGAAAACGTGCGATTTTTGCAGTTTACGTTGTTTTGTGAAAGAAAAAGTTTAACCAAATTTTAAATTGCACTAAATTTGCCACGGGTTTTGCCACATTTTTTGCCACGGTTTTTGCCTCATTTTTTGCCTTATTTTTTTTGCCACGGTTTTTGCCTCATTTTTTGCCACGGTTTTCGCCAATTTTTTTTTACCACTGATTTTGCCACGATTTTTGCCTCATGTTTTTGCCACGGTTTTTGCTTATTTTTTTGCCACAATTTTTGCCTCATTTTTTTGCCATCATCAAATTTAAAAAATCAAAGTCGCGATTTTTAATTTTCGAACTTTGAAAACGTGCAATTTTGACATTTTGCGTTGATTTCACGGAAAGATTTCTTAACCAATTTTGAAATTGCACTAAATTTAACGCTAAAATCATAAAAGTCTAACGTGTTTGGCAGTTGGGTAATTTTAGAAATCAAAATGGCGATTTTAAATTTTCGAACTTTGAAAACGTGCAATTTTGACGTTTTGCGTTGATTTTACGGAAAGATTTCTTAACCAATTTTTAAATTGCACTAAATTTAACGCTGAAATCATAAAAATCTGACGTGTTTGGCAGTTGGGCAATTTAAAAAATCAAAATCGCTATTCTAAAGTTTTGGAATATTTTTGCATTTTGTGTTAGTTTCGCGAAAAAAATTGTAATTTGTTTTAAAATTACACTAAATTCACCATATTTTGACGTTTTAATCATCAAAATCAAAAATCGCGTTCGGTAGTAGTGCAATTTTAATAATCAATATCGGGATTTTCTATTTTGAAAACGTGCGATTTTTGCAGATTACGTTATTTTCGTGAAAGAAAAAGTTAAACCAAATTTTAAATTGCATTAAATTTTCCACAGTTTTTGTCACATTTTTTTTGTCACGGGTTTTGCCACATTTTTTTGCCACGATTTTTGCCTCATGTTTTTGCCACGTTTTCTGCCTCATTTTTTTGCCACGATTTTTGCCATCATCAAATTTAAAAAATCAAAATCGCGATTTTTAATTTTCGAACTTTGAAAACGTGCAATTTTGACGTTTTGCGTTGATTTCACGGAAAAATTTCTTGGTCAATTTTTAAATTACATTTAATTTAATGCTGAAATCATAAAAATCTCACGTGTTTGGCAGTTGGGCAATTTAAAAAATCAAAATCACTATTTTAAAATTTTGGAACATTTTTGCATTTTGTGTTAGTTTCGCGAAAAAAATTGTAATTTGTTTTAAAATTACACCAAATTCGCCTTATTTTGACGTTTGTGTCATCAAAATTTAAAATCGCTCTCGGCAGTAATGTAATTACAAAAATCAATATCGTGATTTTCCATATTGAAAACGTGCGATTTTTGCAGTTAACATTGTTTTCGCGAAAGAAAAAGTTGAACCAAATTTTAAATTGCACTAAATTTGCCACGGGGTTTGCCACATTTTTTGACCACTATTTTTTCCTCATTTCTACCACGGTTTTTGCCACATTTTTTACAACGGTTTTTGCCACATTTTTTTGCTACGGTTTTGCCACTTTTTCTGCCACGGTTTTGGCCACATTTTGTTGCTACGGTTTTTGCCACAATTTTTTACAACGGTTCTTGCCACATTTTTTCGCCACGGTTTTTGTCACATTTTTTGCCACGGTTTTTGCCACATTGTTTTACAACGGTTTTTGCCCCATTTTTTTACAACGGTTTTTGCCACATTTTTTTGCTACGGTTTTGCCACATTTTCTGCCACGGTTTTGGCCACATTTTGTTGCTACGGTTTTTGCCACAATTTTTTTACAACGGTTCTTGCCACATTTTTTTGCCACATTTTTTGCCACGGTTTTTGCCACTGTTTTACCACGGTTTTTGCCATATTTTTTTGCTACGATTTTGCCACATTTTCTGCCACGGTTTTTGCCACGGTTATGGCCACATTTTGTTGCTACGGTTTTTGCCACAATTTTTTACAACGGTTCTTGCCACATTTTTTGCCGCGGTTTTTGTCACATTGTTGTCACGGTTTTTGCCACATTTTTTTGCCATGGTTTTCGCCACATTTTTTTGCGACGCGTTTGACAGTTGTGCAATTTTAAAAATAAAAATTGCGAATTTAAAATCAATAAATAATTGTTTTGCTGGCCCCCTTCTGCAGAACTAATGCAGGGGATCCTGGGTTCGAATCCCAACGAGGGCATGGATGTTTAGTGGTTGTCCATTTCATTTGAAATATAAATTATACAGGGTGTACAATTGGTTATCGCACCATAGGAATTTCCATGTTAAATTCTTATTGTTCAAATATTGGCTCCCCAAATAATTTTAGAGAAAAAGTGTAAACATGTTTCTTGTAGAGAAAAAAAATGCTCTACAACCGTCTCTCTCTCTTTTTTTACTTTCCATACAAAGGGGAAATCGAGGATTCTCTACAAAAAACATATTTACACTTTTTTTCTAAAATAATTTGGGGAGCCAATATTTGAAAATTAAGAATTTAACATGGAAATCCCTATGGTGCGTGAACCAATTCTACACCCTGTATATACAAATCGGTTATGGCTGAATAGTTTACGTTGCCTAAACTAATATCCCATATCACCTATAATTCCCCAACACGAATTCCCATCAACCATCCTTCCTCTAAAATAAATAAATTGTTCGAAATGAAATATCTGAATGAATGAAAATATTATTCGTTTTATTATTGGTTAGGCTATACCACGATTACCATTTTAAGATTATATAAATAAGATGTGAAATTTATGGCCAACGAATAAATATTCTCCTACGTAAAGTCTTTCCCATGAAAGTGTTTGTCTTTACTTTAGTGCAATCATAATTGCTTTCGGATTTTAACGCTACGATGATTTATATCTTGAGCAGTCATTAATCATGCAGGCAATGCGGAAGTCACTGAACATTACTAATCTATATAGATGTGTACGGTTTTATTGCGAATATGAGTTTTATGATAATTCTGGTATGCAAATAAGCCAAGCCAAGCACAAACATGAATACTAATACCAATACGGCTCTAGCACAGGTAAGTATTAAGTTTATAAATTTTTAAAACAAACTGGTTTCTCTAAGATCGACTTTAATATGAATGAAATCGAAATTAAAATGTAATTCAATCCAAGGTAGAAAAATTAGTGTATATTGGGTTGTATACAATTTCTAACCAACATTTTTTTTAAACAAATGTAAGATCTACTCAAAAATGAATGAAACCGAACTAAAACGTCATTCAATCCAAAATAGAAAAATGATGTATATTGGGTTGTATACAATTTCTAACCAACGTATATTGGTTTGTATACAATTTCTAACCAACATTTTTTTAAACATATCTATTAAGGTCGACTCAAATATTAATTAAAACGTCATTCAATAAAAAGCTTGTGATTTTGTACATTGGATTGTATGCTATTTCTAACCAACGTTTTTTGTGTTGAAACTTCCGTTTAATTTTGACGTTTCAAACGTCAACACGCCGATAATTTAATGCAGAACAAATTGCTTCGTGTCGTTTTTATGAAATCGATATAGAAAATAGTGAAAATTGCAGGAAACCAATGCCCCCCCAAAGACAAAGTGAAAACCAGAAGGAGATGTTACATAAGCAAATGCTACAACGTGCGTGATTGATCGAGTACAGGTAATTAGCATTTTAAATGAATCATCCTTTCGATTGCCATTTGCGCAGGTTACACAACAGTTTGCCAACAACAAACACACACATCACGTGGAAAACAATAATTATTCACTAAATCCACAGCGAACGACGAACATCAGGCGAATTAAAAAATAAAGAGCAAACGTTCGAGTTGAAGGCCAGCAACACACAAAATATTAATCAAACCGACGATGTTATCTAATTCGATTTTGGCGTGTATCGTGATCGCGGTGCGTCATCATCCGCGAAAATTGATTACTGGTATTTTCGTTTTGGCAAATGAATGATGAATTAATGAAATGAATACGAGGGAGAGAGGTTGTTGCCCTTTGCATAATGTGATTTAATAATTATGGTATTCAAATGGTTCGTAGGAATTACGTCACTATCTATAATTTATTCATTCTTAACAACTATAATTGGTTGTCCTGAAGCGTACAATTAAAATTGATAAAATTTTACGACATTAAAACTAATCTACAAAAATAATAATTCCAGGGCTAATGATATTGAATTTACTCTTTATATCCCAATTAAGATTTGGTTTGAAGTTGCGTCCCATTTTTGTATACGGAAATTATCAGCGCAAAAATGGTTTACGTAAAGAAAATTTTTGAATCATGATTTATGAGGCCAGAATGTCATATGACTTTGACTGTTTGATGTTTCAATTTTTTAAGAAGTTAAATATTACACTTTAAAAATTGGAGAGTGTTATGCTTCGTACACACTTGCACGGAAATCCGCGCCGTTCGTGAAAATTTGCAAGTGTGTACGATGCATAACATTCTCCAATTTTTAAAGTGTAGCATTTAACTTCTTAAAAAAATTGAAACATCCAACAATCGCGTGCGTTAATACGCTAGAACTAATCCGGGAGGTCTTAGGTTCGAATCCCGGCGAGGGCATGTATATTTGTGGTTATAAATTTTCATTTATAACTACGGGTATATTCGTAGATGGCAGCAGTGCCGGATTAAAGAATCTGCCATTGTACGCACACTAAAATTGCCGCTTGAAACCCTGAGTAGGCTTCACTCATATTTTGATAGGTCGGTGAAATTTTCAATTATTTGCAAAACTGTTCTTTGATTAGTAACCTTAGCAAATCCTCAAAACGGTTCCTTTATTTAGGGCTCGATCGGTTTCTCATTTTCATCTTTTTTTACATTCCCTAAATATTACTTTTTTGTGATTTTTTTCGAATTCGAAAATTTAATGTAACTTTCCAATTTGAGGTCTTCCGAGTTGATTCCGACCACTTTTTAAATACGTGGGCGCTGTATCTCAAAAACCAATAAAGATTTTCAAATTAATCTTTAAACGTTATTTGATCATCTGAAGAACTGAAATTTCGACGTTTGTCTGTCTTTGTGGGCGCTGTATTCAAAAACCAATAAAGATTTTCAAATTATTCGCTTTATTTGATAATCTGAAGAACTGAAAGCTCTTGATAAAATATCGGAAACCGAAAGTGATTTTTGTAATTTTATTTAATATGAACAATATTACAAAAATGTCTATTTAAATGTTTAAGATAACAATCTTTTGTAAATAAACGTATTTTTTGTTGTTGTTTTATAAGAAATAATTAAAAATTGAAAAGTTTTGACTTCTTTGGACTATAATTATGAAATACATCAAATTTATAAAAACAAAAATTGCAGAGAATGTCAAAATAAACTACTTACACAGATTAAGTTTTTCAAACTGCTAGTTTTTGAAAAAACTCGAGAAATTTAACAGCAAAAAAAATTGAAGTTTAATTCACCAAAAATTTTATGTTTAAAAATTTTATTGACCGAAAATTTTATGTTTTGTTCACTGAAAGTTTCTTGTTTTTTAAATTTGATTCTCTGAAAATTTCATATTTAAAAGTTTAGTTCCCCGAAAATTTTATGTTTACAAGTCATATTTAACGAATATTTCAGCTTTAGAAGTTTTATTTACCGAATTTTTTCAGTTTTTAAAATTCTATTCACTAAAAATTACATATTTGAAGGTTTTATTCGCAGAAAATTTTATGTTTAGAAGTTTTATTCACTGCAAATTTTATGCTGAGAAGTTTTATTCAACGAAAATTTAATCTTTAGAAGTTTTATTCACCAAATTTTGTTTGTTTTTTTAAATTTTATTCATCGAAAATTTCATATTTAAAAGTTTTACTTTTAAATATTTCTTTTTATTTTTAAAATGTAGTCACCGAAAATTTTAAAAACAAAAAAAAAACGGTGAATAAAACTTTTAAAAATAAAATTTTCAGTGAATAGAATTTTAAAAACAAAAAATAAACAATTCAGTGAATAAAACTTCCAAAAATGAAATTTTCATTGAATAAAACTTTTTTAGATATGAAATTTTCGGTGAATAAAATTTTAAAAGCATGAAATTTTCGGTGAATAAAACTCCCAAAGATGAAATTTTCATTGAATAAAACTTTTGAACATTAAATTTTCATTGAATAAAACTTTTTTAGATATGAAATTTTCGGAGAATAAAATTTAAAAAAACATAAAATTTTCGGTGAATAAAACTCCCAAAGATGACATTTTCATTGATTAAAACTTTCCAGCATAAAATTTTTGGCGAATAATTTTTTTTTAGATATGAAATTTTCGGTGAATGAAATTTAAAAAAACATGAAATTTTCGGTGAATAAAACTCCCAAATGATTTCAACATTAAATTTTTGGCGAAAAAAACGTTTTTAGATATTACATTTTCGGTGAATAGAATAAAACTTTTCAACATTAAACTTTTGGCGAATAAAACTTTTTTAGATATGAAATTTTCGGTAAATAAAATTTTAAAAACATAAAATTTTCGGTAAATTAAACTTCTAAAGATAAAATTTTCGTTGAATAAGACTTTTGAACATTAAATGTTCAGTAGGTAAAATTTTTACATATGAAATTTTCGGCGAATAAAACTTGAAAAACAATTTTCAGCGAATAAAACTTTTAAATATGAAATTTTCGGTGAATCCAGTTAAAAAAGGTGAAATTTTCGGCGAGTAAAACTTCTAAACATAAATTTTTTATCGAAAATCTCATAAAAGTTTTGTTCGTCGAAAATTTTATGTTTACAAGTTTTATTCACTGAAAATTTTATATTGAGAAGTTTTATACAACGAAAATTTCTTCTTTGGAAGTTCCATTCACCGATTTTTTTTTTGTTTTTAAAATTTTATTCACTGAAAATTTCATCTTTAAAAATTTTATTCACCAAAAATTTTATGTCTAGAAGTTTTATTCACGGAAAATTTTAAATTTATAAAATTCAATGCAGCAAAATTTCTCTTCAAAGTCAAATTACATACTTTTCTGGTCATCGTGAGTGATGTAAAATATATGAGTTTTCTCTGCCCCCCACTTTCATTCTGAATATACAGGGTGCATTTTTTGGCACATCCTGTATAATTAAATTGATTTTGACATCTTGTATGTATTAATAACATTTCAAAAAAAAATCCTTAATACCTTTCCGTACTTTGTACGGAGAAATTTAGAATAAATCGATTCATTCAAATTGATAAATGCCAGCGATGATTTTTTTTCTATTCACCATGACTATGCAAGCTAACTTGACCATGTGTGGGCCTTCATCGTAACACAATTGACCACCTGGGATAATTACACCAAGCGGGGTTGTATTGACGTGACCAGCATATGTCAAGGACGAAGCCTTGGAGCGAAACGAAGTTGAAAAAAGAAACAGTTTTTGTTAATTTCCGATGTTGGAATGGAATAGGTTGTAAATGTAACGAAGCTAATTATCGGATAATTAAGTGGTGGATACTTCCTCGTAAAATAATTAATTGCTACGGGAATGTTTCCAGTAATTACATCGAGCTATAATTTGTAGGTTAAGCTGTATTCAAGAAAGTGACAGCTGCCCGCTTGATGTGATTAGTCGATATAGAGTATAACAGGGCCGTTCCGTGTGGGTGCGCAGGTTGCATCCCGTACAAACAATAAGGAGTAGTATATTTTTACACTATGCTCTCAATTCTCAATTGACGTAGTTAACACGTTCGGATTTTATCATGCTGATTACGTTCAAGTTTTCAGTTCCTAGCGAGAATATATTTCTGGTTCTCATAGAAAAGCAACATTTAAATTTGAAATTTTTTACCGACGAGAAGTTAGTCAAAATTTTCCTGACAGGAATTTTGGGGCCTCCTCCTTCACCCGAATTTTTATCAATATCAATAAAATACCAATCTTCTTTTTGGCTCGAAGTGCAGAAGATATAATTGTAAAATCGATTTAAGAATTTTTTGGCAAAACATTCATCCGAAGGCGTTTAAAAAAAAATCAAAAATGTTAGTGTTTAGGAATGCTAATAGAGTGGAATTTAAAAAATGCACCTTGAAGAGAATTTTATCAATAAAATAATTCAATTATTTTTTTTTTACTACAAAATAAAGTTGAATTTTTTCCTTCGTTCGCAGAAATCCATACATGGCGCCATAAATATCGATTTTTGAGAAAATTCGCAATTCGTCATAAGTAAATAAAAATGTTTATTATTATCACCAAGAACTGTACTTTGATATTCATAAGTCAAGAAAATGTTACAGGCACCCCTTCCACCTCAAAAAATTAATTTCTTCCTTCATCTGCAGAAATCCATACATGACGCAATAAATGTGAATTTTTGGCAAAGTTCTCAATTAGCCTGAAGCAAATAAAAATGCTTATTATTATCACCAAGAAGTGTACTTTGATATTCCCAAGACAAAAAAACGTTACAGGCACCCCTTCCACCTCCAAAAAATTAATTTCTTCCTTTATCCGCAGAAATCCATACATGACGCAATAAATGTGAATTTTTGGCAAAGTTCTCAATTAGCTTTAAGCAAATAAAAATGCTTATTATGATCACCAAGAATTGTACTTTAATATTCATAAGTCAAAAAAACGTTACAGGCACCCCTTCCACCTCAAAAAAATTAATTTCTTCCTTCATCCTCAGAAATCCATACACGACGCAATAAATATGAATTTTTGGCAAAGTTCTCAATTAGCCATAAGCAAATAAAAATGCTTATTATTATCACCAAGAAGTGTACTTTGATATTCCCAAGACAAAAAAACGTTACAGGCACCCCTTCCACCTCCAAAAAATTAATTTCTTCCTTCATCCGCAGAAATCCATACATGACGCAATAAATGTGAATTTTTGGCAAAGTTCTCAATTAGTCGTAAGCAAATAAAAATGCTTATTATTATCACCAAGAAGTGTACTTTGATATTCCCAAGTCAAAAAAACGTTACAGGCACCCTTTCCACCTCCAAAAAATTAATTTCTTCCTTCATCCGCAGAAATCCATACATGACGCAATAAATGTGAATTTTTGGCAAAGTTCTCAATTAGCCATAAGCAAATAAAAATGCTTATTATTATCACCAAGAAGTGCACTTTGATATTCATAAGTCAAAAAGCGGTACAGGCACCCCCTCCACCTCCAAAAAATTAATTTCTTCCTTCATCCGCAGAAGTCCATACATGGCGCAATAAATGTGAATTTTTGGCAAAGTTCTCAATTAGCCTCAAGCAAATAAAAATGCTTATTATTATCACCAAGAACTGTATTTTAATATTCATAAGTCAAAAAAACATTACAGGCATCCCTTCCACCTCAAAAAAATTAATTTCTTCCTTCGTCCGCAGAAATCCACACATGACGCAATAAATGTGATTTTTTGGCAAAGTTCTCAATTAGCCTTAAGCAAATAAAAATGCTTATTATTATCACCAAGAAGTGCACTTTGATATTCATAAGTCAAAAAGCTGTACAGGCACCCCCTCCACCTCCAAAAAATTAATTTCTTCCTTCATCCGCAGAAGTCCATACATGGCGCAATAAATGTGAATTTTTGGCAAAGTTCTCAATTAGCCTTAAGCAAATAAAAATGCTTATTATTATCACCAAGAAGTGCACTTTGATATTCATAAGTCAAAAAGCGGTACAGGCACCCCCTCCACCTCCAAAAAATTAATTTCTTCCTTCATCCGCAGAAATCCATACATGACGCAATAAATGTGATTTTTTGACAAAGTTCTCAATTAGCCGTAAGCAAATAAAAATGCTTATTATTATCACCAAGAACTGTACTTTGATATTCCTAAGTCAAAAAAACGTTACAGGCACCCCTTCCACCTCCAAAAAATTAATTTCTTCCTTCATCCGCAGAAATCCATACATGACGCAATAAATGTGAATTTTTGGCAAAGTTCTCAATTAGCCATAAGTAAATAAAAATGCTTATTATTATCACCAAGAAGTGTACTTTGATATTTATAAGTCAAAAAAACGTTACAGGCACCCCTTCCACCTCCAAAAAATTAATTTCTTCCTTCATCCGCAGAAATCCATATATGACGTAATAAATGTGAATTTTTGGCAAAGTTCTCAATTAGCCATAAGTAAATAAAAATGCTTATTATTATCACCAAGAAGTGCACTTTGATATTCATAAGTCAAAAAGCGGTACAGGCACCCCCTCCACCTCCAAAAAATTAATTTCTTCCTTCATCCGCAGAAGTCCATACATGGCGCAATAAATGTGAATTTTTGGCAAAGTTCTCAATTAGCCTCAAGCAAATAAAAATGCTTATTATTATCACCAAGAACTGTATTTTAATATTCATAAGTCAAAAAAACGTTACAGGCATCCCTTCCACCTCAAAAAAATTAATTTCTTCCTTCGTCCGCAGAAATCCACACATGACGCAATAAATGTGATTTTTTGACAAAGTTCTCAATTAGCCTTAAGCAAATAAAAATGCTTATTATTATCACCAAGAAGTGCACTTTGATATTCATAAGTCAAAAAGCGGTACAGGCACCCCCTCCACCTCCAAAAAATTAATTTCTTCCTTCATCCGCAGAAGTCCATACATGGCGCAATAAATGTGAATTTTTGGCAAAGTTCTCAATTAGCCTTAAGCAAATAAAAATGCTTATTATTATCACCAAGAAGTGCACTTTGATATTCATAAGTCAAAAAGCGGTACAGGCACCCCCTCCACCTCCAAAAAATTAATTTCTTCCTTCATCCGCAGAAGTCCATACATGGCGCAATAAATGTGAATTTTTGGCAAAGTTCTCAATTAGCCTTAAGCAAATAAAAATGCTTATTATTATCACCAAGAAGTGCACTTTGATATTCATAAGTCAAAAAGCGGTACAGGCACCCCCTCCACCTCCAAAAAAATAATTTCTTCCTTCATCCGCAGAAGTCCATACATGGCGCAATAAATGTGAATTTTTGGCAAAGTTCTCAATTAGCCTCAAGCAAATAAAAATGCTTATTATTATCACCAAGAACTGTATTTTAATATTCATAAGTCAAAAAAACGTTACAGGCATCCCTTCCACCTCAAAAAAATTAATTTCTTCCTTCGTCCGCAGAAATCCACACATGACGCAATAAAAGTGATTTTTTGGCAAAGTTCTCAATTAGCCATAAGCAAATAAAAATGCTTATTATTATCACCAAGAAGTGCACTTTGATATTCATAAGTCAAAAAGCGGTACAGGCACCCCCTCCACCTCCAAAAAATTAATTTCTTCCTTCATCCGCAGAAATCCACACATGACGCAATAAATGTGATTTTTTGGCAAAGTTCTCAATTAGCCATAAGCAAATAAAAATGCTTATTATTATCACCAAGAAGTGCACTTTGATATTCATAAGTCAAAAAGCGGTACAGGCACCCCCTCCACCTCCAAAAAATTAATTTCTTCCTTCATCCGCAGAAGTCCATGCATGGCGCAATAAATGTGAATTTTTGGCAAAGTTCTCAATTAGCCTTAAGCAAATAAAAATGCTTATTATTATCACCAAGAAGTGCACTTTGATATTCATAAGTCAAAAAGCGGTACAGGCACCCCCTCCACCTCCAAAAAATTAATTTCTTCCTTCATCCGCAGAAGTCCATACATGGCGCAATAAATGTGAATTTTTGGCAAAGTTCTCAATTAGCCTTAAGCAAATAAAAATGCTTATTATTATCACCAAGAACTGTATTTTAATATTCATAAGTCGAAAAAACGTTACAGGCACCCCTTCCACCTCCAAAAAATTAATTTCTTCCTTCATCCGCAGAAATCCATACATGACGCAATAAATGTGATTTTTTGACAAAGTTCTCAATTAGCCGTAAGCAAATAAAAATGCTTATTATTATCACCAAGAACTGAACTTTGATATTCATAAGTCAAAAAAACGTTACAGGCACCCCTTCCACCTCCAAAAAATTAATTTCTTCCTTCATCCGCAGAAATCCATACATGACGCAATAAATGTGATTTTTTGACAAAGTTATCAATTAGCCGTAAGCAAATAAAAATGCTTATTGTTATCACCAAGAACTGAACTTTGATATTCATAAGTCAAAAAAACGTTACAGGCACCCCTTCCACCTCCAAAAAATTAATTTCTTCCTTCATCCGCAGAAATCCATACATGACGCAATAAATGTGAATTTTTGGCAAAGTTATCAATTAGCCGTAAGCAAATAAAAATGCTTATTATTATCACCAAAAACTGAACTTTGATATTCATAAGTTAAAAAAACGTTATAGGCACCCCTTCCACCTCCAAAAAATTAATTTCTTCCTTCATCCGCAGAAATCCATACATGACGCAATAAATGTGAATTTTTGGCAAAGTTCTCAATTAGCCTTAAGCAAATAAAAATGCTTATTATTATCACCAAGAACTGTACTTTGATATTCATAAGTCAAAAAACGTTACAGGCACCCCTTCCACCTCCAAAAAATTAATTTCTTCCTTCATCCGCAGAAATTCACACATGACGCAATAAATGTGAATTTTTGGCACAGTTCTCAAATAGCCATAAGCAAATAAAAATGCTTATTATTATCACCAAGAACTGTACTTTGATATTCATAAGTCAAAAAACGTTACAGGCACCCCTTCCACCTCCAAAAAATTAATTTTTTCCTTCATCCGCAGAAATCCATACATGACGCAATAAATGTGAATTTTTGGCAAAGTTCTCAATTAGCCTTAAGCAAATAAAAATGCTTATTATTATCACCAAGAACTGTACTTTGATATTCATAAGTCAAAAAACGTTACAGGCACCCCTTCCGCCTCCAAAAAATTAATTTCTTCCTTCATCCGCAGAAATCCACACATGACGCAATAAATGTGAATTTTTGGCAAAGTTCTCAATTAGCCTTAAGCAAATAAAAATGCTTATTATTATCACCAAGAACTGTGCTTGGATATTCCTAAGTCAAAAAAAAGTTACAGGCACCCCTTCCATCTCCAAAAAATTAATTTCTTCCGCCACTCGCTGAAATCCATACCTGGCGCTATAAATTCCGATTTTTGACAAAGTTTGCAATCAGCCATAACGAAATAAAAATTCTTATTATTATCACTAATACGTGTACTTTGGTAACCTAAAGTCAATGAAGCGTTACGGGCACCTCTTCAAGCCCAAAAATCCATTACTGGCGCTTTTTGAGATATTAATTAGTTGTTGTTTTAAGTTGGACTCCAGTCGTCTTTAATTAGTGTGTCGCAGTGTCTTAAGCCTTTCCACAAAACCGTAGTGCCTATCAAAAAGACACAAATTTTTCACTTTATTTATTTCACGAATCTTGAAATTAAAAAATAACAGCTAGAAAATTTGTTGTTCTACGATTACGATTTCTGCTTCAACGATTTCATGAGTGAATCCTTGAACCATTTGTTCGAACGACGATTCCATAAAAAAAATAAAACTTGTGGCGTTGTTGTTTTCGCAATTTGTCATAGTTATTATTCGCCCTTGAGTACAAGTCGGCATTAAATCATCGCTCAATTAATAACGGGCTTTGTTCTCGCGATGTCTGTTGCGGCAGTGTTATGTCTGCATTCCTAACTCTCTTAGGAATCCAAAGTGAAATTTAGACACTAACGACCGTTCGCCGCATTGTTACTTACCTTGCATAACGAGGCGGTAAATTCGTCTGGTTTTATTAATTTTAACAACGCGGAAACGATTGCCGACAAACGGGTGACAGGTGGTGGTAACGTTGTGCAAGTTGAAGAAATTATATGTAAAATTGCAAATGCGGAATGTTGGACCTGTTGCTTTTGATGGCGATGGTAATTCCGTCCCCACTTTCGTTTCGCAATTGAATTGGTGAGGATTTTGGGACATGTCGCAATACAATGGTCAGTCGTTGGGGATAAGTGGTGTAGTAGGGTGGTGGTGTGCTCTTGTTTGTGTGTGTTTGTTAAAAAGTGTGTTTTGTGCGTTAAATACAGGAATAAGCAAAAAGGGAATATTATTATTACGACCAGGTATCTTGTGAGCCACAAAGTTGGTTGTGAAATAAATGAGGTATGTCGCATATTATTACGGCATTAGTTCAATTGAATTAGATTTAAAAAAATTAATTAATCTCAGACATGACTGCTATGTTTCTGTCTCTCTCAGGCATGGCCAACTCCGAAACAAAATTCTGTGGCTCACACCTTATTGTGCATAAGGATTATGAGGATTATCTTAAGACATTGAGAAGTCTTGTTCACCTGCCTGACAAAGGTGGTGTGTGGTAAAGCATTTGTCTGCAGTGTTCAAGAGTAAAATAAATCCGTGTAACTCAAAAATACAAAGTTTTATTAATTATGACAGTTATTTGGCAGTTTAGAAAATAACGTTTTTTTTTGTACAAAATATTTGTGAAATAAAAACAAAACAGTATTTCTATAAGTTGATCGTGAATATGTATTAGTTGACTTTGGATTTTTACATCTAAATATTTTAGTGCCACTCTTATTTCCCGCAACTAGCTAATTTTGTCAATCGAGTGCAGCGGCGGCTCATGGATGTGCGGCGAGAAGGCTACCGAAGAAAATTTTACCAAAATAGCAGCGGAATATTTGCTTCCTCTATAATAATGCGGCACTAACGGCATCTCTGTCTTAGCCTCCTCTACTAAAATCCACGAGCCGCCGCTGATCGAGTGTCTGCACAGTGAACTGTCAAATAAATTCAATATTAGTTTAATTAGAATGAATAAGCGACCTAAATGTATACTTTGCAAAAAACATTTTTATTATCGAGGCGTATTTGCGAAATAGGCTTTTAGTAAACGGACAGTGACAATAATTCTGACTATTTCCAAATTTAACAAATACCTTTTCCATGGATAAACGCGTCTTTAGGATTGCCAACTGAAGTAATAGAATTGGGAAAAGTGTTGGTAACTAATTAGGTTGCGATCAAATAGTAGGTGGCGCTGGATCCAGCGCCACCTACTATTTGATCGCAACGCATGGCGATAAAATGGCGCCAATTTTAAAATATTTTAATAAAACGTTACTTTGTATAACTTGAAGTTTTTATTTTCGTGTCTATAGTTTCCGCAGCGTTAACTTGCTTTTATTAAACTAATATTAAATTAAAATTATGAGTTTGTAGGAAATTACTCAATCTACCTTGGTAAAAAGTAAATACCAATCCCACGATCATTGAATAAAGCACACCATACATTTTTATTTATTTATTAACTTTACATATCCTGTTACTGTAGTATGTGCAAAACAATATATAATTAAAGTTAATCACCCAACAAATTTAAGACACAGGATTTGCAGGCGGAGTTCACAGTGTGTTCTTCCACTCAGACCTATTATTTTCTTCCACGTGATGGTGTTCGCCAAATCCGATGAAAATAAGTTTCTTTCATCCAATATGGATTATCAGGAGACCAGTTACGTCGGTTAACTATGCCATTGTCGTGAACTCGACTTTCATCTCTCCATAAAATTTTATTCAAAAAACTTGATCGTCTTCCAATTTGATTAATATTTCAGCAATGAAAATTAATTTTCGTCCAGGATCCTCGGGTGTTAATCCTTGCACTAAATGCACTTTAAATAATGGGTGGTACTCTGTAGACTGATTATTTACCTACTCCAAATTATTGGAGAAAGAACTCTGGTCGGCACAAGCTTTTGAAAAAAATCGATTTTTTTAGAGTTTGAACGGCCGTAGCGGCTAAATGAAAACTACAAATCGAACGCGGTTTGCAAGTCTATGCTCCTTGTATGCAAATTAGTCGGATTCAATTAAAATTGGCGATTTTTTTTTTCTCATGAAAACTTACTTTTGCTCAAAAATTGCATTTGGAATGATTTCCCGAAGAAACCACTGGTTCGATTCTGGGTTTTGATACGTCATTGGAAAGATCCCTTCAAGACCCTCCAGAAAATGTATTTGCGCAACCACAAATGTCAATTTGAAGCCCGTGACGCGTCAGCAAAGAAAACTAGAAAATGGAAAAAATCGAAAAAATTAACTCTTTTAATAATCATCGTAGACCCTTGTGTAATACCTTTTTATTCATCAGAAGAACGAGCTAAATCGATTGGCGTTAAAAAATTTCATCTTGGAAAAAATGCAAAAAAATTAGCGTGTCACCGTGAACATATTAGAAAATGTTCAAAAAAGTCGATTTTTCAGACTTTGAACGGCCGTAGCGGCTAAACAAAAACTCCAAATTGAACGCGGTTTTCAAATCTGTGCTCCTTGTGTATAACTTGATCGTTTCTGAAGAAACCACTGGTTCGATTCGGGGTTTCTACACATCACTGGAAAGATCCCCTCAAGACGCCTCGGAAAATGTACTTTCGCAAGAACAAATGTCAATTTGAAGCCCGTGACGCGTTAACTTTTTTAATAATCATCGTAGACCATAAAAGTGTATCTCTTTTTCATCAGAAAAACGAGAGAAATCGATTAGCGTTGAAAATTTTCAGCTATATTGAATAGCAAAAAAGTCAGTTTGAAAATTTTAGAAAGTTTTGAAAAAGTCGATTTTTTCAGATTTTGAACAGCCGTAGCGGCTAAATTGAACGCAGTTTTCAAATCTATGCTCCTTGGGTGCAAATTATTTCGATTCAATTAAAATTTGCGATTTTAATTTTTGACGAAAACTTGAAAAACTACCCGAGGGTCCCCTATTTTTACTTTTCCTCAAAATGTTTAAGTTGAACTCAAATTTCGAGAAAAACTGGATCTTTAAGGCTTTTATTTTCTACAGATTATAAAATTTTGGACTGTTTTCAATATATCCAGAAGAGTTTTAATTCTCTGCCTACTTTAATCCTTGAAAAAAAATCGGGTTTTAAAATTTTTTCTGCAACAAACTAAAAAAATGTTTAAGTTGAACTCAAATTTACAAAAAAACTGGATATTTAATGCTTTTATTTTCTAGATATTAAAATTTTTAACTATTTTCTATATATCCCGAAGAGTTTCAATTCTCTGCCTACTTTAATCCTTGAAAAAAATCAGGTTTTGAAATTTTTTCTGCAACAAATTTAAAAAATGTTTAAGTTGAACTCAAATTTCCAAAAAAACTGGATCTTTAAGGCTTTTATTTTCTATGGATTATAAAATTTTGGACTGTTTTCAATACATCCAGAAGAGTTTCAATTCTCTGCCTATTTTAATCCTTGAAAAAAATCGGTTTTTGAAATTTTTTCTGCAACAAATTTAAAAAAATGTTTAAGTTGAACTCAAATTTCCAGAAAAACTGGATCTTTAAGGCTTTTATTTTCTATAGATAATAAAATTTTGGACTATTTTCTATATATCCAGAAGAGTTTCACTTCTCTGCCGACTTTAATCCTTGAAAAAATCGGTTTTTGAATTTTTTTCTGCAACAAATTAAAAAAAAATTAAGTTGAACTCAAAGGGTAAAGCCGAATAAGATGGTCAAAAGTGCCCCCAAAGCAAATCAATAATCGCGATGACTGGATGAAAGATAATTAAAAATGCCGTTGATTGCTGGAAATTTCAACCTCCTGAAGCAATTCGTTGTCGATATATGACTGAAAACGTGAATTTTACGTTTTATTTTTTTTTCTCGTTTTCTATGGCACGAATCAAGCTGAAACCACGTCTACCCAAAACAACAAAAAAAAAATACTTCTCGCAGTAATTTTTTTGGCGCCAAATTCAAATAGAAAAATGAAGTAAAAGTTTTCAAAATTCACTTTTGCAGTGAAAGCTTTCGAGGACTGTCTCAGTTTTTTTCTGTAAATGTGTTTTACCAAATTCTATAACATACATTTTTTTCAGAATTTTAAACAGTGTGGAAGATAGTTAAAATAATTAAAAACCACTTTTACCACCTTAAATATTTGAATTTCGCGCCAAAATTGTAATTAAAGAAGTTATTTTTGTGAAATGATTATCTTTTTTTTAATTAGAGAGATACACTTCACAAAAATAACTTTATTATTTTTTTGCGGATATATCCGTTTTGGGGTCCCTAGATGCCATTTCAACAATTTCTGGAATTTTTTTTTGTCTGTGTGTGTGTCTGTTCGCGCTGTATCTCAAAAACTAATAGAGCAATTGATATGAAACTTTGAACATAGGTCTTATTTGATAATCCAAAGAACTGAAAAGCTTTTGGTAAAATTTCGTACACCGGAAGTGGGTGTTCACCTTAACTGTTTTTTGTTTTTTGCCAATTATTTCTTAAATATGAAAGATATCACAAAAACATTTAAACAAACATTGGAGACAAGAAAGAAATGAACATCTTTTGCTTGAAAATATTTTTCATAAAATCATTGTTATTCGAGAAAAAAATGTATTTTTTTTTTTTCAATTTTTGGTTTATAATTATGAAACGATAACAGTTAAAGCAAATTTATGTTAATAATAATTGTAGAGAATGCTAAAATGAACAACTTATAAAGAATACGTTTTTTTCGAAATCCCTTTAGTTTTTGAGTAAACTGAGTTTTTGAATTTGAAGTATAATTTTTCCATCTTTCATAATTTTGACGTTTTAAACGTCAGTTTCGTCCGACATTACATTTAAAATATGATTTCAATTGAGAATAAACCATGAAAATGTAAATATAAATCGTAGTCAGTTGGAGAAAGTAACATGATGGCCACCTCACCATTTTTAAAGATGATTTACAACGTTTTTATTTTGTTGCAGGAATTTGGTTTGTTGATCGGGGGCTCGGAAAGTGAGCCGATGATATGCAGGCATCATGGCGGGGAAGCCTGAGTTGTCGGCGGCCCCCGGAGTCCAGAATGTTGTAGTTTACGTGTCGAATGACAATTACGCGCAGGCATACACCGTCGGCCCCCAAAATGTCGCGGCGAACGTGCACGGCGCCGCCGGCTACGCGAACCAGATACATTCCGTGGCCGCCCTGGATAAGCCGTCGGGGGGCGGCGGCGGCGGCGTGGGCGGCTTCCCCGACAAGCAACACCACCACCAGCAGCAGCAGCAGCACCAGCACCACATCGTCGAGACGGGTAACAGTTACAACAACACTCAAGCGGGTTACTTTACTACCAATCAAGCTGTGATAAGTCAGAACGGGTTCCCACAGCAGCAGGGGGTGGTGGGCAATATCGGGGCCGGGGGTTACAAGGATGGAAATGGAAAGGTCGCCGTCGGCGGCGGCGGCGGCGGCTTCGGGAACGAGAGGACGGATATTGTCGTCGGGAAGGAGTGCAGTGGTGAATACACCGAGGCGAATTATGTGTTGATGGGCGGTGAGGGGGCGTCGGTGCGTTGCGATTCCGTGCGCTCGGAGGCGGCGGAGTCCAGCTGCAGCAGCCTGAGCTCCGCCGATGAGGGCATGCTGGTGGCGCCGCACCAACAAGATATGGTGGTGTACGATAATAGTGTTAATGTGCGGCATGGTGTCGTGGTCGTGGGCGGGCCCGGGCCCCCGAGTGCTAGTGCTCCGATCGTCGGCTCCGTACCGAACCCCGTGCTAACTGTTATTAGTGTTCCCCATGGTTGGAAAAGACTCTCCACTAACGGCGTAGTCATCTACATTAGGTAAGTTACACACATCAAATATCAACTTGCTTTTCTTTCATGGATTTGTCATGTTGGCACCCCAATACAGAATAAAACAGAATTCTCATTTCATTTTGATGTATCTAGAAGTACTGTCAACTTTAACACGTTGACCGCTCTGTCAGTCACCGTTGACTGACACTTAAGTATTCCAGCGGGGCAGCGTCAGTCACCGGTGACTGACAGTGAGTACCTACTTTAAACTGAGTGTGTCAAGTTGGCACCCCAACGAAAAGTTCTGATAGTTCTGAATAGAGTTATCAATTCCTTTTGATGTATCTAGAAGTACTATCAACTTTTAAAAATTGTAAAATTGGGCTGTCAGGAATTTTTTGAAAAATGGGGTGCCAACTTGACACCGCACCCCAACATTGTTATCGAATAGTTCTAAACTAGTTTTAAGATTTATTTGGATCAGTACTATAGTTCCTGATACTTTTAAAAAAGAGTTCTGTTGAATTTCCAGAGTTAAAAATGTTCAAAGTTGGAAATTCGAAATATTCAAATTCATATTACTCGCTTAATATTGGTCGAATCTAAATATTTCATAACAACCTTGGATATAACTCACAAAGAACTACAGGAAACACCAATCAGAACTATCCGGAACTACAAAAAATATTTTTTTGAAAAAAGTCGTGAAGCAAAAAAAAATTGAGAGTTCCAGGAGTTCTGAGTTAATTTACTATTTCTACTCATTGAGTACAATAATTCTTTCTTACAAATTCGATACAATCACGATTTATGGGTATTTTCAAAATTTAATTTTCTATTATCGAATTTTAAATTTATTTTAAAATGCCATAAATCGCGATTGTATCGAATTTGTTAATAAGAAAGAATTATTGTACTCAATGAGTAGAAATAGAAAATTTACTCAGAACTCCTGGAACTCTATTTTTTTTCTTTTCACACTTAAAATTATTTTCAAAATGTTGTTTTTTTTTTAAATAGTTCTTGGAGTTCTGATTTTACTTATGGGCTGTATTCAAGAAGTTCTAAGGAAAACTCAAATGGCAAATTGCGATTAAATGACAGGAAATGGGTATTTTCAAAATTTAATTTTCTATTATCGAATTTTAAATTTATTTAAAAATGCAATAAATCACGATTGTATCGAATTTGTTTATAAGAAAGAATTATTGTACTCAATGAGTAGAAATAGAAAATTAACTCAGAACTCCTGGAACTCTCAATTTTTTTTCTTTTCGCACTAAAATTATTTTCAAAATGTTGATTTTTTTTTTTAATAGTTCTAGGAGTTCTGATTTTACTTATGGGTTGTACTCAAGGAGTTCTAACGAAAACTCTAATGGCAAATTGCGATTAATTGACAGGAAATGAGTATTTTCAAAATTTAATTTTCTATTATCGAATTTTAAATTTATTTAAAAATGCCATAAATCGCGATTGTTTACAATTTGTTTATAAGAAAGAATTATTGTAGTGAATGAGTAAAAATAGAAAATTTACTCAGAACTCCTGGAACTCTCAATTTTTTTTTCTTTTCGCACTTAAAATTATTTTCAAAATGTTGATTTTTTTAATAGTTCTAGGAGTTCTGATTTGACTGAAGGGTTATACTCAAGGAGTTCTAACGAAAACTCTAATGGCAAATTGCGATTAAATGACAGGAAATGGGTATTTTTAAAATTTAATTTTCTATTATCGAATTTTAAATTTATTTAAAAATGCCATAAATCGCGATTGTATCGAATTTGTTTATAAGAAAGAATTATTGTACTCAATGAGTAGAAATAGAAAATTGACTCAGAATTCCTGGAACTCTCAATTTTTTTTTTGCTTCGCGACTTTTTTCAAAAAAATATTTTTGATAGTTCAGGATAGTTCTGATTGGTGTTTCCTTTAGTTCTTTGTGAGTTCAATCCAAAGTTGTTATGAAATATTTAGATTCGACCAATATTAAGTGAGTAATAAAAATTTGAATATTTCGAACTCTCTTTTTTAAAAGTATCAGGAACTATAATACTAACCCAAACACATTTTAAAACTAGTTCAGAACTATTCGATAACAATGTTGGGGTGCGGTGTCAAGTTGGAATTTTTTACAATTTTTATAAGCGCAGACTGCAATTTTTTCTCTGCTTTTCAACTTTTGAGGATTACCATTTTGTTTCCAGCCACGATGTGTCACATATTGAAGTGGATTATCAAAGTTAGATTCATTCTGGATGCATTTTGAAATTTTGAAGGTTGCTTTGGCCGAAATGATTTTTTTACAATTTTTATAAGCGCAGACTGCAATTTTTTTCTATTTTTCAAGTTTTGATGGTTGCCATTTTGTTTTCAGCCACGATGTGTCAAATATTGAAGTGGATTATCAAAGCTAGGTTCATTCTGGATGCATTCTGAAATTCTGAAGGTTACTTTGATCGAAATGAATTTTTTACAATTTTTATAAGCGCAGACTGCAATTTTTTTCTATTTTTCAAGTTTTGATGGTTGCCATTTTGTTTCCAGCCACGATGTGTCAAATATTAAAGTGTATTATCAAAGTTAGGTTCATTCTGGATGCATTCTGAAATTTTGAAGATTACTTTGATCGAAATGAATTTTTTACAATTTTTATAAGCGCAGACTGCAATTTTTTTCTCTGTTTTTCAACTTTTAATGGTTGCCATTTTGTTTCCAGCCACGATGTGTCAAATATTGAAGTGGATTATCAAAGTTAGATTCATTCTCGATGCATTCTGAAATTTTGAAGATTACTTTGATCGAAATGAATTTTTTACAATTTTTATAAGCGCAGACTGCAATTTTTTTCTCTGTTTTTCAACTTTTAATGGTTGCCATTTTGTTTCCAGCCACGATGTGTTAAATATTGAAGTGGATTATCAAAGTTAGATTCATTCTGGATGCATTTTGAAATTTTGAAGGTTACTTTGGCCGAAATGAATTTTTTACAATTTTTATAAGCGCAGACTGCAATTTTTTCTCACCTTTTCAACTTTTAATGGTTGCCATTTTGTTTCCAGCCACGATGTGTCAAATATTAAAGTGGATTATCAAAGTTAGGTTCATTCTGGATGCATTCTGAAATTTTGAAAATTACTTTGATCGAAATGAATTTTTTACAATTTTTATAAGCGCAGACTGCAATTTTTTCTCTGTTTTTCAACTTTTAATGGTTGCCATTTTGTTTCCAGCCACGATGTGTCAAATATTGAAGTGGATTATCAAAGTTAGATTCATTCTCGATGCATTCTGAAATTTTGAAGATTACTTTGATCGAAATGAATTTTTTACAATTTTTATAAGCGCAGACTGCAATTTTTTTCTCTGTTTTTCAACTTTTAATGGTTGCCATTTTGTTTCCAGCCACGATGTGTCAAATATTGAAGTGGATTATCAAAGTTAGATTCATTCTGGATGCATTTTGAAATTTTGAAGGTTACTTTGGCCGAAATGTATTTTTTACAATTTTCATAAGCGCAGACTGCAATTTTTTTCTCTGTTTTTCAACTTTTAATGGTTGCCATTTTGTTTCCAGCCACGATGTGTCAAATATTAAAGTGGATTATCAAAGTTAGGTTCATTCTGGATGCATTCTGAAATTTTGAAGATTACTTTGATCGAAAAGATTTTTTTACAATTTTTATAAGCGCAGACTGCAATTTTTTTCTCTGTTTTTCAACTTTTGATGGTTGCCATTTTGTTTCCAGCCACGATGTGTCAAATATTGAAGTGGATTATCAAAGTTAGATTAATTCTGGATGCATTTTGAAATTTTGAAGGTTACTTAGGCCGAAATGAATTTTTTACAATTTTCATAAGCGCAGACTGCAATTTTTTTCTCTGTTTTCAACTTTTAATGGTTGCCATTTTGTTTCCAGCCACGATGTGTTAAATATTGAAGTGGATTATCAAAGTTAGATTCATTCTGGATGCATTTTGAAATTTTGAAGGTTACTTTGGCCGAAATGAATTTTTTACAATTTTTATAAGCGCAGACTGCAATTTTTTCTCACCTTTTCAACTTTTGATGGTTGTCATTTTGTTATCAGTTATAATCAGTGGCGGTTCGTGGAACATGAAGATGGTAGAACCACTTATACAATATAGACCCCCCGCCCTCCTTATTTTTTGAAGAAAAAAAGAACGATTTATCTTCCTAGACCAAAGTAACTGGTGAAAAAGTGTGTTAAGAATTAATTTAAAAATTTTGAAACTACAGGTAGTGCCATGACTCTTTGGCTCTGTATAACGAGCCGCCCCTGATTAGAGCACATGCTTACTATTCATATTGCTGCAACTGGAAAAATTTGAGAAACAGGGGAATTTTTTTTTTATTGTGTGTTTCATAAATATCCATGATATATATCCGATGATATATATCGTCCGAACCCTGATCAAAAGAAATTGAGAACTCTATTCAGAACTATTAGAACTCTTCATTGGGGTGCAAACTTGACACACTCCTTTAAACTTACTTATCGTCTAAAAAATGCATCAAAATGAATTAAATAAGCACATACTTACGCATTTTATAAAATAAAACTTAAAAATTAAGAAAACTTTTTTTGACATTTTACAAAAAAAACTTGTTGGCAGCCAATGTGTTAAAGAAGGGTTCTGTAAAATTGTTAATGGGGTGCCAACTTGACACCGTTCCCCAACATTGTAATCGACTGTTTGGGTTAGTCCTGATACTTTTAAAAAAAGAGTTTTGTTGAATTTCCAGAGATAAACATTTTTATACACCCTGTATAACAAAATGAACAATTATGCTAAAAGCCTGTATTGATTATACAACAAATTATTACTACCACACCTATTAGAATATTAACAACATTTAACACTAATTAATATACATAATGTATTAATAAATTCAATAAATCTAACGGTGGTAAACGCAATTTGGATGGCACTGCGGCCCGAAGTTGATTGGCATTTTTGGGTAAACAAAACGCAAATGAACCGTGCTAAATTCGAAAACGCGTCCTGATTATAAACGAGGACTTTCACGGCATACATGATTTACGGCCAATAAATAAACCATAATTGTATTTGCATCAAGTAAACCGTGCAAATGAAATTTGCTGCATGTCGTAAATGGAACGCACGCTAAACAATCGCATCACTCGAGAAGTATTAAAAAAAACCTCCATAGAATTCTATTCTTTTTTTTTTGTTGTAAATAAGGGCAGCCCTTTCTTGGGACGTGCTTTTTTATTCTGGTCGGAATTTTTAGTCAAGGACGATACGCTTTCGCCCATTTAACGGTATAAATAGGGATATCCGGGCGTTGATTTTCAGCTGTTTCGGGATGAAAGGGAGGCATTGTGCGGGGCGGTAATAAATCCATCGGAGTCAATCCCTGAAACGGGAGATTTACGGCCACCCTCTTGTCCTAATGGTGCGGCCGGTGATCATTGCCGATGCATTGTTGCAGAAAGTGCTCGCCCTTTCTGCAGGTATCTAGTAATGCGAGCATGGCAATACGGATCAGATTCGGTTTTTCATTATGGGGTACATAATCATTCTCTATTTAAAAAAAAAAATTCAAGTCGCCTAAACAATTTTTACTTTGATCACATGGAATTATTTCAAAATGTAGTGATTGGTTTTGTACAGTTTTTTAGATATTCAATTTTCAATAAATTTTGAGTAATTTTGGAAATTTTCAAGTCGGTGGCAATTGTTTTTATATTTTTTTCAAGTCCACATAATTTGTGCTGTTTTTCAAAACTTTACGCTCTGATCACAGAAAAAAATCCCAAAATCTAGTGATGGGATTTGTACAGATTTTTAGGGAATCAATTTTCAATACATTTTGAGTAATTTTGGAAATTTTCAAGTCGGTGGCAATTGTTTTTATATTTTTTTCAAGTCCACATAATTTGTGCTGTTTTTCAAAACTTTACGCTCTGATTACAGGAAAATGTCCCAAAATCTAGTGATGGGATTTGTACAACTTTTTAGGGAATCAATTTTCAATACATTTTGAGTAATTTTGGAAATTTTCAAGTCGGTGGCAATTGTTTTTATATTTTTTTCAAGTCCACATAATTTGTGCTGTTTTTCAAAACTTTACGCTCTGATTACAGAAAAAAATCCCAAAATCTAGTGATGGGATTTGTACAAGTTTTAAGGGAATCGATTTTCAATACATTTTGAGTAATTTTGGAAATTTTCAAGTCGGTGGCAATTGTTTTTATATTTTTTCAAGTCCACATAATTTGTGCTGTTTTTCAAAACTTTACGCTCTGATCACAGGAAAAAATCCCAAAATCTAGTGATGGGATTTGTACAGATTTTTAGGGAATCAATTTTCAATACATTTTGAGTAATTTTGGAAATTTTCAAGTCGGTGGCAATTGTTTTTATATTTTTTTCAAGTCCACATAATTTGTGCTGTTTTTCAAAACTTTACGCTCTGATTACAGAAAAAAATCCCAAAATCTAGTGATGGGATTTGTACAAGTTTTAAGGGAATCGATTTTCAATACATTTTGAGTAATTTTGGAAATTTTCAAGTCGGTGGCAATTGTTTTTATATTTTTTCAAGTCCACATAATTTGTGCTGTTTTTCAAAACTTCACGCTCTGATTACAGAAAAAAATCCCAAAATCTAGTGATGGGATTTGTACAAGTTTTAAGGGAATCAATTTTCAATACATTTTGAGTAATTTTGGAAATTTTCAAGTCGGTGGCAATTGTTTTTATATTTTTTTCAAGTCCACATAATTTGTGCTGTTTTTCAAAACTTTACGCTCTGATTACAGAAAAAAATCCCAAAATCTAGTGATGGGATTTGTACAAGTTTTAAGGGAATCGATTTTCAATACATTTTGAGTAATTTTGGAAATTTTCAAGTCGGTGGCAATTGTTTTTATATTTTTTCAAGTCCACATAATTTGTGCTGTTTTTCAAAACTTTACGCTCTGATCACAGAAAAAAATCCCAAAATCTAGTGATGGGATTTGTACAGATTTTTAGGGAATCAATTTTCAATACATTTTGAGTAATTTTGGAAATTTTCAAGTCGGTGGCAATTGTTTTTATATTTTTTTCAAGTCCACATAATTTGTGCTGTTTTTCAAAACTTTACGCTCTGATTACAGGAAAATGTCCCAAAATCTAGTGATGGGATTTGTACAACTTTTTAGGGAATCAATTTTCAATACATTTTGAGTAATTTTGGAAATTTTCAAGTCGGTGGCAATTGTTTTTATATTTTTTTCAAGTCCACATAATTTGTGCTGTTTTTCAAAACTTCACGCTCTGATTACAGAAAAAAATCCCAAAATCTAGTGATGGGATTTGTACAAGTTTTAAGGGAATCAATTTTCAATACATTTTGAGTAATTTTGGAAATTTTCAAGTCGGTGGCAATTGTTTTTATATTTTTTTCAAGTCCACATAATTTGTGCTGTTTTTCAAAACTTTACGCTCTGATTACAGAAAAAAATCCCAAAATCTAGTGATGGGATTTGTACAAGTTTTAAGGGAATCGATTTTCAATACATTTTGAGTAATTTTGGAAATTTTCAAGTCGGTGGCAATTGTTTTTATATTTTTTCAAGTCCACATAATTTGTGCTGTTTTTCAAAACTTCACGCTCTGATTACAGAAAAAAATCCCAAAATCTAGTGATGGGATTTGTACAAGTTTTAAGGGAATCAATTTTCAATACATTTTGAGTAATTTTGGAAATTTTCAAGTCGGTGGCAATTGTTTTTATATTTTTTTCAAGTCCACATAATTTGTGCTGTTTTTCAAAACTTTACGCTCTGATTACAGAAAAAAATCCCAAAATCTAGTGATGGGATTTGTACAAGTTTTAAGGGAATCAATTTTCAATACATTTTGAGTAATTTTGGAAATTTTCAAGTCGGTGGCAATTGTTTTTATATTTTTTTCAAGTCCACATAATTTGTGCTGTTTTTCAAAACTTTACGCTCTGATCACAGGAAAATGTCCCAAAATCTAGTGATGGGATTTGTACAACTTTTTAGGGAATCAATTTTCAATACATTTTGAGTAATTTTGGAAATTTTCAAGTCGGTGGCAATTGTTTTTATATTTTTTTCAAGTCCACATAATTTGTGCTGTTTTTCAAAACTTTACGCTCTGATTACAGAAAAAAATCCCAAAATCTAGTGATGGGATTTGTACAAGTTTTAAGGGAATCGATTTTCAATACATTTTGAGTAATTTTGGAAATTTTCAAGTCGGTGGCAATTGTTTTTATATTTTTTCAAGTCCACATAATTTGTGCTGTTTTTCAAAACTTCACGCTCTGATTACAGAAAAAAATCCCAAAATCTAGTGATGGGATTTGTACAAGTTTTAAGGGAATCAATTTTCAATACATTTTGAGTAATTTTGGAAATTTTCAAGTCGGTGGCAATTGTTTTTATATTTTTTTCAAGTCCACATAATTTGTGCTGTTTTTCAAAACTTTACGCTCTGATTACAGAAAAAAATCCCAAAATCTAGTGATGGGATTTGTACAAGTTTTAACCTTCATCCGGGCGCGTCATTAATCGTAACACAACCGGGCGCCTGACGGTAATTTACCGCATTCACGTTTTCACCCCATTATCACTACGATATGCATTCTAAATATTTAGGATTTGGGTATTCTTGATATAAGACGTCTAGTATACATGTTCAAAAATAAGATTTTATTATTTTATAAACTCATAATACAAAGTTGGTATATCCATTGGTACTAAGAGAACTAAGAAGAATGGTAAGTATAGAATAAAGTATATGAACTCAATAAAATTATAGTATATTATAATAAGTAGGTATAAAGTAAAATAAAGTGTAGCCTTCAAATTCTAAACTCTGCATAAAGAAATTAGTTACAATTTGTACTAACGAAAAACAAAACATAATCCTAAAACTATGAACCTAATAATCTCTGTTTTCGTCTTCGTCCTCGTCTGATGTGTTGTTTGTCATTGCACAGTTGTCACATCTATGCTGCGAATGTTTTTGACAAACGCTCTTACCACATGCATGGCAAGATAGTTTTGTTATATTATTTTTTCTTGACCCACAAATGAAGCAAAAACGACGTTTATTGGGAACGGCCTCTGTAGTGCTTCTATTTCCATTTTTTTCATCTCTGTATTTTTTTAGCAAAATAGACAAATCTTTTGGCAAATTCGGGATTTTTGCTCGTTCTCTCAAATTTTCATCAATCAATTGCATGGCCAGGTCTTTGAGATAATCACGCCTTGGTAAGGTTTCCCCAGGATTATTCATTTGATAAATCCTCATCGAGTTGATCCCGGCAATATCAAGATTTCTAAAGAAAATGGTCATTGGCCATCTGTTGGTTCGTCTGGAAGTGGAGATTCGCGAACACATAAGATCAACAGTGTCTACTCCTCCTTTTGTGGCATTGTAATCCATTATCTGAATCGGTTTCCCGGTTTCATTATCGACCTGATTGTCGTCATGTAATGTAGAAAGAACCAGTACAACCTTCTTCTTTTTTGTAGCGAAAGAGATCAAAGTTGATTCGTCATTACAACCAAATAAATGATTGCCAGCAACAAGATTTTTATTTTCCGTCACAAATTCAGGTGGAATTTCAGCCTTATTTTTTCGCAGTGTCCCTAGAAATGTCAAGCCAACCGATAATAAATATTGGACCAACGGATAACTACTGAAAAAGTTATCTGTGGTAACGTTTCGATTCGTCCGCTTCAAAGGTTCAGTCAAGTTCTTCACGATATCGTAAGGTTTATTCGAGGTGACGTAAGGCCCAGGTGGTTGAGTACCGCAATACACCTGCATATTATATGTATAAAACGTTTGTGAGTCACAGAGGGCGTAAATTTTCAAACCATACTTGGCCGGCTTTTGGGCCATGTATTGAATAAACTTGCAGCGTCCACGAAAAGCCACCAACATTTCATCAATAGTTACACTCTCTCCTACATTGTAGGCTGCTTGACAATTGGCAATGAATTTTGAAAGAAACTCTCGAATTGGAGCTAATCTATCAATTTTCACTCGCTCTTCACGAGTCCTAACATCATCAAAACGAAGAGATCTGAGTAACAAGCGAAATCGCCTTTCACTGAAATTAGCTCTCAATATTATCAATCCTGTCCCGTCTTTTGTAAAAAATTCTGAAAAATCAGCACGGTTGCCACGTTTTACTGCAATTAGGAATAAAGCTCCAAAAACTGCCTTTATTTCTGACATTGAGGTCGGCTTGTAATCTCTCTCGCGTATCGGAGTTTCAGACAATTCTATACGTTCAGCTAGCCTTTTAGCAATAAAAATGTTTGTATAGTTGACAATGTCATCAATCATATCCAATGAAATAATTTGAAGGAAACATTCAAGTTTTGATTTGCATTTTCCAGCCTCTCCCTTGGGACCAGGAATGGTTTTTATAATGTTTTTTGACCTTGTTTTTCTGGTAATCGAAAGAGGTTTACTAGCCCACAATGTATCATTATTTTTTCCAATGAAAAATGAAACGTTTTCGGTCTCACGTTGGTCACCGAGGACGGCCATTTCCTCGAGAAACGGAGCGTCGTCTAATTCAACCTCAGAGTCACTGCTGTGTTCGTCCACATGAATCTCTTGAGGATCAAAATCAATATCGTCTAGATCATCAATTTGCTCTTCTTGAATTCCTGCTTGAGGCTCTTCATCAGAACCCTGGTCTAAAAGAGCCAGAATCCTTTTACCTCTACAATCGCGTAAATGTGAATACCTGAAAGAATGAAACCATGCTTACTAAAGGAACCACATACCCAATCAAGGTAAACAACTAATGTAAACAGGACAATAATGTAATATTAATATAAGGTCCTTACTGCTACAAATAGTAGAAATTAGGTAATAATAACTCCCTGTTAGGTTATGAAAGGTAACTACAAGTAAAAACGGATAAAATTGTTACTTACATATTGTTCGGTGTCCGGTGAGAAAAAATCACGTCTTAGGGCGCTTGACGGTAAACTACCACAATACGCGCCTGGAAAACTTTTAATCACTACTGAAGTTAAATCTCGCCGAACTAAGATACAAATATTAAGACCCCTAGCGTCAAAATGTCGAACTAGAGAATACATCTCCCTCCCACCTTCCAATGACTCCTCAAGGAACGATTACATGCACTTTAATGCCTATTACGGTAATCTACCGCGCACGCGCCCGGATGAAGGTTAAGGGAATCGATTTTCAATACATTTTGAGTAATTTTGGAAATTTTCAAGTCGGTGGCAATTGTTTTTATATTTTTTCAAGTCCACATAATTTGTGCTGTTTTTCAAAACTTCACGCTCTGATTACAGAAAAAAATCCCAAAATCTAGTGATGGGATTTGTACAAGTTTTAAGGGAATCAATTTTCAATACATTTTGAGTAATTTTGGAAATTTTCAAGTCGGTGGCAATTGTTTTTATATTTTTTTCAAGTCCACATAATTTGTGCTGTTTTTCAAAACTTTACGCTCTGATCACAGGAAAATGTCCCACTATCTATTGATGGGATTTGTACAGCTTTTTAGGGAATCAATTTTCAATACATTTTGAGTAATTTTGGAAATTTTCAAGTCGGTGGCGATTGTTTTTATATTTTTTTCAAGTCCACATAATTTGTGCTGTTTTTCAAAACTTTACGCTCTGATCACAGGAAAATGTCCCAAAATCTATTGATGGGATTTGTACAGCTTTTTAGGGAATCAATTTTCAATACATTTTGAGAAATTTTGGAAATTTTCAAGTCGGTGGCGATTGTTTTTATATTTTTTTCAAGTCCACATAATTTGTGCTGTTTTTCAAAACTTTACGATCTGATCACAGGAAAATGTCCCAAAATCCAGTGATGGGATTTGTACTAGTTTTTAGGGAATCAATTTTCAATACATTTTGAGTAATTTTGGAAATTTTGAAGTCGGTGGCAATTTTTTTAATATTTTTTTCAAGTCCACATAATTTGTGCTGTTTCTCAAAACTTTACGCTCTGATCACAGGAAAATGACCCAAAATCTATTGATGGGATTTGTACAGCTTTTTAGGGAATCAATTTTCAATACATTTTGAGTAATTTTGGAAATTTTCAAGTCGGTGGCAATTGTTTTTATATTTTTTTCAAGTGCACATAATTTGTGCTGTTTTTCAAAACTTTACGCTCTGATCATAGGAAAATCTCCCGAAATCTAGTGACGGGATTTGTACAGCTTTTTAGGGAATCAATTTCCAATACATTTTGAGTAATTTTGGAAATTTTTATGTCCGTGGCAATTGTTTTTATATTTTTTTCAAGTCCACATAATTTGTGCTGTTTTTCAAAACTTTACGCTCTGATCACTGGAAAATGTCCCAAAATCTAGTGATGGGATTTGTACAGCTTTTTAGGGAATTAATTTTCAATACATTTCGAGTAATTTTGGAAATTTTCAAGTCGGTGGCAATTGTTTTTATATTTTTTTCAAGTCCACATAATTTGTGTTGTTTTTCAAAACTTTACGCTCTGATTACAGGAAAATGTCCCAAAATCTAGTGATGGGATTTGTACAGCTTTTTAGGGAATTAATTTTCAATACATTTCGAGTAATTTTGGAAATTTTCAAGTCGGTGGCAATTGTTTTTATATTTTTTTCAAGTCCACATAATTTGTGTTGTTTTTCAAAACTTTACGCTCTGATTACAGGAAAATGTCCCAAAATCTAGTGATGGGATTTGTACAGCTTTTTAGGGAATCAATTTTCAATACATTTTGAGTAATTTTGGAAATTTTGAAGTCGGTGGCAATTTTTTTAATATTTTTTTCAAGTCCACATAATTTGTGCTGTTTTTCAAAACTTTACGCTCTGATCACAGGAAAATGTCTCAAAATCTAGTGATGGGATTTGTACAGCTTTTTCGGGAATCAATTTTCAATACATTTTGAGTAATTTTGGAAATTTTCAAGTCGGTTGCAATTGTTTTTATATTTTTTTTAAGTTCACATAATTTGTGTTGTTTTTCAAAACTTTACGCTCTGATCACAGGAAAATGTCCCAAAATCTCGTGATGGGATTTGTACAGCTTTTTCGGGAATCAATTTTCAATACATTTTGAGTAATTTTGGAAATTTTCTAGTCGGTTGCAATTGTTTTTATATTTTTTTCAAGTTCACATAATTTTTGCTGTTTTTCAAAACTTTACGCTCTGATCACAGAAAAAAATCCCAAAATCTAGTGATGGGATTTGTACAGCTTTTTAGGGAATCAATTTTCAATACATTTTGAGTAATTTTGGAAATTTTCAAGTCGGTGGCAATTGTTTTTATATTTTTTTCAAGTGCACATAATTTGTGCTGTTTTTCAAAACTTTACGCTCTGATCACAGAAAAAAACCCAAAATCTAGTGATGGGATTTGTACAACTTTTAAGGGATTCAATTTTCAATACATTTTGAGTAATTTTAGATATTTTCAAGTCGGTGGTAATGGTTTTTATATTTTTTTCAAGTCCACATAATTTGTGTTGTTTTTCAAAACTTTACGCTCTGATTACAGGAAAATGTCCCAAAATCTAGTGATGGGATTTGTACAGCTTTTTAGGGAATCAATTTTCAATACATTTTGAGTAATTTTGGAAATTTTCAAGTCGGTAGCAATTGTTTTTATATTTTTTTCAAATCGACATAATTTGTACTCTTTTCTTTAACTGTACGCTCTGATTACTAGAAATATCGCAAAATCTAGTGATGTGATTTATACAGCCGTTTAGGGAATCAATTTTTAATGAATTTTGGGGCCGCTGCCATTCGTTTTAATACTTTTTTTCTAGTTACAATTTTTACAACATTTCATTTTGTCCAAATAAAATTATACCAAAATCTAGGGATGATACACTTCGAGTAATTTTGGAAAATTTGATTTCAATTGTTTTAATATTTTTTTGTTTCATTATCATTTCAAAATTAGTACTGTTTCTCTCGGATCACCTAAATGTATTCCAAAATAAAAAAAATAAACTTCACGTGCGTACTGCTCCTGAATTATCGGAATTCATTGCAATTTTTCTTTTTTTGATATGACCTTGAGTGTCCGAGTTGTGCCGGAATTACTCTTCATTCGAAAACATGGGTGTGTAGATTCCCTCTACTGTCGAAAATGTTGACCATTATGAAAAAGAGAAATGCGCATTTCAATTCATAGGTGACTGCGATTCATTTCTTTTTGAAACATCTCGTGCAGTTGCTTCAAAGCCTACTCACTCCTTTCTACGTTCACCTTGAACTGGCCTACCATCAATCAATCACCCGACGCATTCTATCCTTAATTACTATAATTTCTCTGCTTCTAAATATCAATCACTATATTATTTATCTTTTATTTTGCCACCTCAAACGTGAATTATTAAATTGTCGCTGTAGACTGCTAGCAGTATTTGGCATTTCTTCAAATAAAAAAAAAACTTCACGTGATTAGTTCCACCGTCGAAAATACCACAATCGAAAAACGTGAATTATCGATTCGAACGTTTACCACGCACGCAACTGGTTTCGTAATCGGTTAAAAATATCATCAGGTGAAAGTGCTCCTAAACCGACCCGACCAGCATTCGAAGTCGGAATTAGAAAGTGCGCGTTCGGAATGGAATGAATTTCTTACCTCACGAGAAAGAGAGAGAACGAAGAGATGAAGAAGAAGAAGGAAAAGAAAAAAAAACGGTGATATTAATTAAAGCCGCTCAGAGGATTCAGATAAAGTGTACGAAGGCGCGCGTTTTAATTAAAATTGTTTCACGGCGCTCTCGATTAACGAGGCAATGCCCATATTTTTCGAAACGGGACGAGCTCTCCGGATTGTTGGATGGCAGAAAACCAGATTTATGAATGGGCTCCGGTATGTCCCGAGGCTGGCTGGATGAATAGTTTTAACTGGAAGTGGTGGAAAATTCGTTATAATTAGGCATGGAATATTGTAATTAAGAAAATATTACAGAATTTTTCTATATTCGTAACATTAAATTACGAAAAAAAAAATTTAAAATGTACGAGCGACAATGAAGGCAGGCGGCAGTGTGAACCTGATAAGAAAGGGGTTTGCCAATGGCGCAAACCTTGACACTCAGTTGGAATAAGGCAACCCCACTCAAGTATGCAATGGTAGGCCTAAATGGGGTTGAGGTCTACGCTCCCCACTCTTCTTCGCGCGCCCTACTCTAGCTCATGGAATAACAGGAAGCGACAAGGCATGTTGATAAATTGGAATAGATAAGCGCCATCTGTGAACAGCGGCGTGAACTAACACCAACACACGCACACAACCGATACGTGTTGTGTGTATATATTCTTTCGTATTACACTAAAATAAGTTAAATATTGGTAATCAAAAACACTTGGTTTTACTTCTTTTACAATTTATATTAATTAATTACACGGCATGTAGATACATTTTACCGGAAAAGCGCCGTCTTGTGTTAGCAACAAACATAATTTACAGAAATCCATCGAATTTTTATGGTGGCGCCATCCAATATTAGCGGCGTAAAGCTTGTTTCCCATATCTCTTGTCATAACCCTGCTCTAGCTTACGCGCTTGCGGGTCTTGCCGGACTCTTTAGTGGCGATGGTGCCACATCATCAATGATTTTTTTTTGCGGCAAATATTCCGAGCGGTGTAATTCAACAAGTTTCCTCAGATTAATTGAATCGTGAAACCGTTTTAATCGGCCGAAAGAAATACAAAGTAGACGAGGAGTTATTCGCCGTTTGAATTGCCACCGCGATCACGTATCCACGCAGCATCCAACTAGGTGTAATTACATAAAATAGTTAAATGGCCGACAATAAAACGCGTCCGCGACTCGCCGCATAAGTAATGGCGCTATTATGACAAAAAAAAATTATATATATATTTTTTTATTTTACTGGCGCAAAGAAAGTGTTCCCTTAAGTGGAGCTCTAAATAAAGCCGCCTCGGCGAATTTTTATCGCCCCGGACGCGATTTTTATGTCCCTCCCTCGTTTAAGTCGAATCAGATGGGGCCCACTAAAATTTCCGCCCCCGCCCGTCCTTTTTATGCGGGCCGTTTATTTTCTTTTTTGATAATGTTGGGATATAAAAAAGGGGGATTCGGGGGAATGGGCTTTGAATTTTATACCGATAAGTTGGAAATAAAGTTCGCAATGCTTCTTGGGGTTATTTATTACGTTCGAAATTTATTCAATAAGGGCGTTTTGTAAATAAAAATGTGTTTAAAATCGTGAAAAAAATCTTTCAATATTTGTTATGTAGGATGCTTCTACTTCGTCTTTAAAATTTACAACATTATCATTATTTTGGTATAAATAGGGCTAGTAGTAAATCCTTGGGGTCACTCTCTAAAATATTTTTATGGACAAAAATGATTTGACATAAAAAAAATTTAACCAGATTGAAAGACCTCTCTTCTGATACAGTTGAAAATCATCATCTTGACTGCTGAAAATCACCATTTTGACTGTTGAAAATCACAACTTTTGAGATTTGAAAATAAATCAAATTATTATTATTATTTTTAACAGTTGAAAATCACTGTTTTTGCCAGTTAAAAAAGACTATTTTTGGCAGTTTAAATCACAGTTTTTGACAGATTAAAATCACCATTTCTGCCAGTTGAAAATCAATATTTTTGACAGTTAAAAATCACTATTTTTGACATTTAAAAATCACCAAGTCTGGCAGTTAAAAATCACTGTTTTGGCAGTTACAAATCACTATTTCTGATGTAGTTGAAAATCACCATGTTTACTGTTGAAAATCACCATTTTGACTGTTGAAAATCACTACTTTTGACATTTGAAAATAAATCAAATTATTATTATTATTTTTAACTGTTGAAAATCACTGTTTTTACCAGTTAAAAAGACTGTTTTTGGCAGTTTAAATCACAGTTTTTGACAGATTAAATTCACTATTTCTGCCAGTTGAAAATCAATATTTTTGTCAGTTAAAAATCACTATTTTTGACATTTAAAAATCACAAAGTCTGGCAGTTAAAAATCACTGTTTTGGCAATTACAAATCACTATTTCTGATGGACTTGAAAATCACCATTTTGACAGCTCAAAAATCACCATTTTGACTGCTAAAAATCACCATTTTACCCGTTGAAAATCACAATTATAGTCAGTTTAGAACAGGGGTCTCCGAACTTTTTCCATCGCGGGCCATATATACAATTCTTCATAACCTACTAGGCCAAGATATAATCAATTCTATAACTAATTTCAAAACCCATAACAAAAAATCGTTATAGAATTTTAAAATGTGACATTTGCCGAAAATGTAACGCTTGCCGCGGGCGGGACTCGATGAGGTCGCGGACCGTAGTTTGGAGACCCCTGGTTTGGAATAATTATTTTTAACAGTTGAAAACTAGTACTCTTGACAGTTGAAAATCGCCATTTTTTACAGCTTAAAATCACCATTTTCGGTAGTTAAAATCACTGTTTTTGACAGCTTAAAATTACTATTTCCGCCAGTTAATTTTTTTTTTGACAGTTAAAAATCGACATTTCCGGCAGATAAAATAGTTATATATAGTTATATAGCATTATTTTTGACAGTTGGAAATTTCATTTTTGACAGTTGAACATCACCACTATAGAAAGTTTAAAATCTCTATTTTTGACAGTTGAAAATCACTATTATTGATAGTTAAAAATCACCATTTTTTACAGCTTAAAATCACCATTTTCGGTAGTTGAAATCACTGTTTTTGACAGCTTAAAATTATTATTTCTGCCAGTTAAAATATTGTTTTGACTGTTAAAAATCGACATTTCTTGCAGATAAAAATCCTAATTTTAGATAGTTAAATAGCATTATTTTTGACAGTTGAACATCACTACTGTAGAAAGTTTAAAATCCCTATTTTTAACAGTTGAAAATCACTATTATTGGTAGTTGAAAATCACAATTTTTACAGCTTAAAATCACTATTTTCGGTAGTTGAAATCACTGTTTTTGACAGCTTAAAATTACTATTTCTGCCAGTTAAAATATTTTTTTTACAGTTAAAAATCGACATTTCTGGCAGATGAAAATCTTAATTTTAGATAGTTAAATAGCATTATTTTTGACAGTTGAAAATTACTATTATTGATAGTTAAAAATCACCAGTTTTTTGACAGTTTAAATGACTAATTTTGACTAAAATCACTGTTTGGCGGCTTACAATCACTATTTCTTCCAGGTAGAAATCACCATTTTTTACAGTTTAAAATCATTATTTCTGGCTGTTAAAATCACTGTTTTCACAACATTTCTGTCGGTTAAAAATCACTATTTTTTGACAGTTAAAAATATTTATTTCTGACAGTTAAAAATCGACATTTCTGATATTTAAAAATCCTCTTTTTTGATATTAAATATCATTATTTTTGACAGTTGAAAATCGACATTTTTGACAGTTTAAAATCCTCATTTTTGATATTAAATATAATTATTTTTGACAGTTGAAAACAAGTATTTTGACAGTTGAAAATCACCATTTTTTTACAGTTTAAAATCTGTATTTTCGGCAGTTTAAATCACCGCTTTTATCACCATCTCGATCAGTTAAAAATCATTATTTTTTGACAGTTAAAAATCACTTTTTCTGACAGTTAGAAATCGACATTTCTGACATTTACAGATCCTCATTTTTGATATTAAATACAAATATTTTTGACTGTTGAAAATCAACATTTTTGACAGTTTAAAATCGCTATTTCTGGCAGTTGAAATCACTGTATTTGACATCATCTCTGTCAGTTACGAATCACTATTTTGACAGTTAAAAATCACTATTTTCGACAGTTTAAAATCACTAGTTCTTACAGTTAAAAATCGACATTTCTGGCATTTGAACATCCTCATTTTTGATATTAAATATAATTATTTTTTACAGTTGAAAACCAGTATTTTTAACAGTTAAAAATCACCATTTTTTTATAGTGTAAAATCACTATTTCTGGCAGTTGAAATCACCGCTTTTGACAATATCTCAGTCAGTTAAAAATCATTATTTTTGACAGTTAAAAATCACTTTTTCTGGCAGTTAAAAATCGACATTTCTGACATTTAAAAATCCTAATTTTTATTTAATATTAAATATCATTACTTTTGACAGTTGTGAAAATCACCAATTTAAACAGTTTAAAATCATATTTCTGGCAGTTGTAATCACTGTTTTTGACACCATCTCTGTCAGTTAAAAATCACTGTTTTTGACAGTTAAAAATCACTATTTCTAGCAGTTTAAAATTGACATTTCAGACGTTAAATATATTATTATATATCATTATTTTTGACAGTTGAAAACCATTGTTTTTGACCGTTGAAAATCACCATTTTTGACAGTTTAAAATCACTATTCCTGGCAGTTGAAATCACTATTGTTGACACTATCTCCCATCAGTTAAAAATCACAATTTTTTGATAGTTAAAAATCACCATTTCTTACAGTTAAAAATCGACATTTCCGACAATTTAAAGTCACTCTTTTTTTATATTAAATATGACTTTTTTTGACAGTTTAAAATCACCATTTAATCACTATTTCTGGCAGTTGAAATTACTGTTTTTGACACAGTTTCTGTCAGTTCAAAATCACTATTTTTTAACAGTTAAAAATCACTATTTCTGACAGTTTAAAATTGACATTTCTGACATTAAATATATTATTACATATCATTATTTCTGACAGTTGAAAACCATTGTTCGTGACCGTTGAAAATCACCATTTTTGACAGTTTAAAATCACTATTTCTGGCAGTTGAAATCACTATTGTTGGCACCATCTCCGTCAGTTAAAAATCACATTTTTTTTACAGTTAAAAATCACTATTTCTTACAGTTAAAAATCGACATTTCCGACAATTAAAACTTCTCATTTTTGATATTAAATATGATTATTTTTGACAGTTGAAAATCACCATTTAATCACTATTTCTGGCAGTTCAAATTACTGTTTTTGACACGATTTCTGTCAGTTCAAAATCACTATTTTTTAACAGTTCAAAATCACTATTTCTGACAGTTAAAAATCGCCATTTTTGACAGTTTAAAATCACAATTTCTGGCAGTTGAAATCAATGTTTTTGAGCACTTGAAATCAACATTTTTGCCAGTTGAAAATCACTATTTTTTGACAGTTGAAAAATCACCATTTATGATTGTTGAAAATCGACATTGGGAATCCTCATTGAAAAATAGATTTTAAGCAACATTTAGGAAAATGAATGAATAACCATACAAATATAATATTTGGGCTGATTGCGGCCCTGCGCCCCGAACGAACAGTTTACCCGCGACTCAACGCAAACTGTGGAAAGGGAAAGAGAAGGAGCGCTGCACTTTGAAAAATAAACTAAATCGCAAAAATGCACAAACGCCTTTGCTTTTTTCTCGTTTATTTCTTAACGTATCGAAAAACTGCAAAGGCAAATGTTGTTAGAAAAAATATCATCTAGCAATTGACCTCGCCCAAATTTTGATAATTTATTAAAAATATTATTTTTGGGAACGTTTTATTTTTTTTTAATTAAAAAAAAGAGATCAAGTGGTTGGCATAACAATCATTAAGATATCTGTAAAACATGAATGATAAATAAAGATAAATTATACAAAGCCATGAAGATATGCACCGAGAGAGCAGCCTTAATGCCTTTCGATTTAGATGAAATTTATAAACCGCGCAATTTCGAAGAGAGCTACTCGTTCGTCAAGGGACTGCTCACTTAAAACATTCCACGGAGCCGTTTTTGCCGTTATTAATTCGCATATTAATGTGACGGTCGAAGGTATGATCGGCCCGGTTGCGGTAAAAAATGTCCGCGAGGTACGTGAGAAGACGGGTTCTCGCGTCCTCCTCCTCTGGTAGACACACCGGTCTTGCCATATTCGGCCCGCTCGCTCCCTTCACAGGGGGGCGCGATTTGTTCGTATGCCAAGGCCGCAAATTTTCCAAGTTCGACGTTTAAAAACGTTAAAAAACTGGAAAAAGATCGCGTGAGCTGACGTGGCACCGCCACCGTTTTATCGGAATGAGACATCACACGGTAACCCTTGCGGTGATCAAAGATTGGCCGCCCTTAGTAATAATAACGTGTCGCAGGGGCGTCGTCACGCGAACACGCGCGCTTTTAATATTTATTTTCGTTTCCCCCCCAATTCCTTTTTAAATAATTCAAATCCGAGAGGGGGCAAGTGGAAACTCTTTTGTGGAAAAAACCTTTCAAGTCCGCGCTCTCTAAGGACAGTCGTCGGCTTTGTGTGTAACAGTTTTTTTCCCTCGCGACGCAAACTAGAGGGTGTAAAGTCCTATATTTAGATACCCGGGTTGTTTATGATGTAGTTATATCTTTACACGAAGGGCTTGATTGCGTGCATTACCTTTTTGGATTTGAATAAAAGGGTGGTTTCTGCTTCGTAGCTGAATGTGTTATCGTGGCCAGTCTGATAATCTACCTAGGGCTGGAGGCAACTAGTTTGTATTTTTTTTTTAATGAAAGGAAGGAAGGTTTGATGATTGGATTTCGGGTTAAATAATCCCGGATGATTAAGGAAATTGGCTTAATCAGCCACGATCGATTTTATCAGATTGTTCCAGTTGCGTTTACGATTGGTCATAATAAAAATAATAAGAACAATTTAACTGAATTTATTTACAGCTAGATGTAAAATTACCAATAGTCAATAGCTAACTAATCTTATTATAATAAGACGGTATATTTATGCTTGGGCTGTAAACAATTGTTTTTGACTTCCAGCTTTTAGCAAATTATTCAGAAATAGTTAAGCTTTCATATTTTAGAAAAATCGCAGCATCTATTTATCCCAAGAAAGGACATTTTAATTGTCTAAACATCGAAAAAGCGTTAATATTTTAAAATCCAAAACTAGTACAGACATCCAGCTTTGACGGAATTGTTCAGAAACTATTCGACATTCCGGAAAACCCCAAGCACGCCAATCAACTAGTTGTCCCAATAGGCATAATCAAAGATGGAATTTTTTTCCATCGATTGAATATCGAAAAAGCGTTTATTTTTTTAAATCCGAAACTATAGTAGACGTCCAACTTTGCAAGACTTGTTCAGAAATTATTGGCTTCGATATTCTGGAAAAACCTAACTTGTAAATGAACTAGTTTTCACTATAATACTCATCAAACCCAAGAATGGTAATTTTCATCGCTTAAATTTAAAAAAGCGTTTATTTTTCAAAATCCGAAACAAGTGCAGACGTCCAATTTTGACAGAATTATTCACAAATCATTGGCTTCAATATACCAAAAAAAAACAGCCACGCCAGTTAACTCGATTTCCAATAATCATCATTTAACCCAAGAATGGCCATTTCTGTCACTTAAATATCTAAAAAGCATTTGTTTTTCAAAATCTGAAGCAAATGCAGACGTCCTGCTTTGACAGAACTGTCCAGAAATGATTGGCTTCGATATTCTGAAAACAAGTTGAGCTCGAAAATCAACTAGTTTTCTTAATAATCATCATCCAGTACACACATCCGAAACCATTACACACAATTAGCTTTGACATAACTGTTCAAAAATGATTGACTTCGATATTTTGGAAAAACCCAAGCACCTCAATCAACTAGTTTTCCCAATGATCATCATCAAACATAGAGTTTTGCCCATTTTCAACGCTTAAATATGGAAAAAATGTTTATTTTTCAAAATCCGAAACCAGTGCACAAGTTCAGCTTTGACAGAATGGTTCAGAAATAATTTGCTTCGATATTTTGAAAATTCCAAGCACGGCAATTAACTAGTTTTCCCAGTAATCATCATCAAACCGAAAAATGGTAATTTTCTCATTGCTTAAATATCGAAAAAGCATTTATTTTTCAAAATCCGAAACAGCTTTGACACAATGATTTAAAAATTATTGGTTTCGATATTCCGGTAAAACCCAATCACGTCAATCAACCAGTTTTCCCAATAAACATAAAACCAGTTTTTGGCCATTTCCATCGCTTAAATATCGAAAATGCGTTTATTTTTCAAAATTTGAAACCAGTGCATACAGCACTGACACCAGCTTTGACAGACTTGTTCAGAAATTATTGGCTTCGATATTCTGGAAAAACCTAAGCTCGTAAATTAACTAGTTTTCCCAGTTATCACCAGCAAACCCAAGAATGACCATTTTCTCATAGCTTCAAAATCGAAAATGCGTTTATTTTTCAAAATCCGAAACTCGTGAACACTCCAGTTTTTACAAAATTATTTAGAAATTACTGGGCTTCCTTATTCCGATAAACCCAAGCACGTCAAATACCTAATTTTTCCAAAAATCATCATCAAATATATTTATGGCTATTTTCAGTTTGCTTGAACTACGAAGAAGCGTAGATTTTTCGAAATACAAAAACGTGCATCTTTCCAACATTTTTAGATAATTGTTCAGAAATTATTGGGTTATTATTTTCAGAAAACACAAGCACGCCAATGAACTAGTTTTACAGATAACCATCATCAAACACCATTTTGATGGCTTGTATATCAAATCAGCGTTGTTTTTTCTAAATTCAAAACAAGTGTATACTTCTAACTTTTACAAATTGTTAAGAAATTCTTGGGCTCTTATATTCTGGAAAAAACTAAGCACGTCAATTAAGTAGTTTTCTTTATAATCATGATCAAAATCGGGAAGGGCTATTTTCAGGACTTAAATATCGAAAAAGCGTTTATTCTCCAAAGTCACTTTCAAATTTTTAAAAATTGTTCAGAAACGACTGAGAGAATAAGCGCAGACTTCTAACTTTCACAAAATTCTTCAGTAATGATTGGGCTCTTTTAATACTGACAAAACAAGCACATATATTAACTAGTTGTCTTTATAAACATGATCAAAACCGGGAGGAGCTATTTTTAGTGCTCAAATATCGAAAAACCGTTTATTCTCAAAGTCAGACTTTCAAATTTTTCAAAATTGTTCAGAAACTATTGAGCTTTTATTTTCTAGAAAAGATACATAAGAATAGCCATTTATGTAACTCGAGAATCGAAAAAGCTAAAACAATTGCATAGTTTTACAAATAGTCACTGTTAAAACCAAAAATGACCATTTTTACTACCCAAATCTCAAAGAAGCACTGATTTTTTTAAAACTTACGCAAGCGCACAAGTGCGGACTTCCAACTTATACAAAAACATTTAGAAATGATTGCACTTTCGTATTCAAGAAAAACCCAAACTCGTTTATTATGTAGTTTTTCGAAAAACGATTAAATTCAAATAATGGCTATTTACAGTACTGAAATATCGAAATTGTATTGATTAAAAAAAAAAAAATCGGAAAAATTACAGGGTTTATTATTGTACTAAAAAAACTCTAGCACGTCGAGGACAAAGTTTTCCAAACAATCGTTGCCAAATCTAAGAATTTCCAGCACTCAAACATTGAAAAATTGTTGAATTTCAAAATCCAAAACATTTTCCGGCTTTTAACTTTTCCGGAATAATCCGGACATGATTTGGCTTTTATATTCCGGAAAAATACAAACACGTTAATCAGTTATTTCTCCAAATATTCACTGTGAAGCCGAAAAATTCCCATTTTCAGCACTCGAATATCGAGAAGGCGTTGATTTTCTTTAAACCTGATTGCAGACTTCCAACTTTTACAAAATTGTTCAAAAATCATTAGGCTTTTACATTCAAATAATGGCCATTTTCAGCACTGAAATATCTAAATTGGTTTTTAAAAAACAAAAAATAATTGCCAGCTTCTAACTTTTACAGAATTACTTGGAAATTATTGTAATAGAAAAACCAAAGTATACTGAGGACATTTTTTCCAAATAATTCGTGCCTGATCCTAGAATGGCTATTTCCACCGCTCAAACATCGAAAAATTGTTGGATTTAAAAATCCAAAACTTTTTCTAGCGCTTAGATTCTACAGAATGATCCAGAAATAATTTGGCGCTTTCATATTCCAGAAAAATCCAAGCACTTTATCACTTTAAAAAAAGTTTTCAAAATGATCACTGTCAAACCCAATCCATATTCAGCTCTCAAATATCAAAAGCGTGATAGTTTTTCATAATCAGAAATATTTGTGGACTTCTGTACCCACTGGCGAAAGTCTACTTGAACATTTCGAAGGGTTTGGACAGAAATTGTACTAATTAATTGAAAAGTTTGAATATTGATGAAACTTAATGCCACCAGATGTCGCGCAGAACAGCTGACAGCTCGTCGCGTTGCTGTGCTCCTGTACCTTTGATGCCAATGCCGAGAGTATTGCAAGATTCACAGCCTGGATTCATCTATGATTTCAAACAACAACATGACGGAAAAAATTCGTGAAAAAAACTCTTAAAAAAAGGATTGAAAAAAAAAAGTTTCCTACGAACAGTTTACATTTTTCCCGTAGAATACGATCCCGCAATAAAAAATAGGGGGTTAGATTTGAAAAATCAAAGTTGACCTTCGTTTGACCTTGAAAATTAACGCCAAGGTTATTTTCAAGGTCACTGGCATATATCCCCATCTGAACCCTACAACTTTTATCTGAAACACTTTTTGCCATGTTGCTCAGGTTTCGAGATATTTGGGGTGGCAATTTAAAATGGGACCCCTGTATAACATGAAGTGAAGAGCCAAAAAAGGCCAAAAATGTTCCAATTTGTAATAGTGGAGAGCTAAAAGAAATTCTCGCTTCAAAATTTTCTCTTAATGTCCCCTACGTAAATTTCCTGTAAATAAAGAGAAACAAATCTTTCAAACCATACATTCTGCACTCAAAAAGTCATGACCTTAATATTTTCAACCGAGTCACTTTACTAACTCGACTCTTTCAGTCCGCTTACTCAAGAGTTACCCATCTGTCCATCTGTAATTCAAATACGGAAATGCCTTTGATTCTCCAAGAACTGAAATAAATGCAGACTTCTAACTTTTACAGAATGATTTTTAGTTTTCCAAATAATCACTGTTTGGCCGAAGAATTGCCATTTTCAGAACTCAAACATCGAGAAGGCGTTGATTTTCTTTTACCAAAGTGTTCTGAAATTATTAGGCTTTCACATTCCAGAAAAACCCTAGCACGTTAACCAAACGTAAGAATGCCTATTTTCAGCAAATATCGAAAAAGCGTTATTTTTTTTTAACTTTTAGTTTTTGCCAAATTATTTAGAAATGAATTAAATAACGCCGAAAGGTAGCCTGAATATACGAATATTCGACCTGTTCTTAACTCTGCAAAATTAAGTCTTGCTAAGAGTCTTTATTTAAAAATGATCATTTTTGCGTTGTCCCGTGTTGTAGTCAACCACTGGGTGTACCCCAAGGATTTATTACTAGTCCTATTTCTGTTAAAACCTCTCATCTAATAGTTTTTTTAAATGTAAACCGTATGCCTTTATTATGAGTAAGTTTAATTTTAGATGTGTCGTAGATTTTGGCAGAAATAGGGCCAATAATATATCCTTGGGGTACATCAGTCATTAATTAAAAAAAGAAAATGTTCACATCGTCCTAGTTATTCCATGTACCATAGGTCAATAATCTGAATTTTATAAAAAATAAATTTGAGGCAACCTCACTTGTTGCAGAAGCAATTAATTAATTTTATATTATAGTCAATATATATTTACATTTTTGAATTTGCTCATCATATTTAAGACATAAGATTATTAGCAATTAAAATTGAAAACCTTCAATTGTTGCAGATACATTTTTTTTTTACATAGGCTTGAGCCATACACTGTTAGGATGCATTAAATACATTTAATAAAATTCAGTTTTTATTCAATTTAAGGAAGATTAGAATTTTACAGATTTTGAATTTCTTCGTCCAAGAAGAGCTTCATCAATCCAACTAAGTTATTAGGTTACTAAACATCTCTAAATCAATAACGACCCTTCCAATCCTTACATAATTGATCATAAAGATAACTCCCATAAAAATGCGTTATTATCCCATCCCCATCCCCCTCCCCCAAAGATGGGCGTGAAACGGGATTAGTAATTTATTTAAACGCGCCGCCGGCACCACCCTCGAAGCCGCAATTTAAAAGAGGCCGGGGCGAAATCTCGCGCGAGAGGCGCCGAGAAATTTCATTTGCATAAAAATTGAAATTCCGCTGCCTCTCCGATTACAATCCCGAAATTGCTTCGCGCGAGCCGGAGAGCGCGGAAATCTAATAAACGGAATAACGGGGCGCGCGCAAACACAAAAGGCCAAAAACAAAGTGCAGCTGACGACAGGAGATCCCGTTATTCCGGAATGGACGAGGGAAGCCTTTCCGAACCGATCGTCGTTTGTGTACAAATTGAATCCGTGATTGATGATGATTGCGAGCCGAACGTGTTTTTGTTCCGTTCGTTTGCAGATTGGGAATGCTGATCCTTAATAGGTGCACCGAAACGATTTGATGCTCTTGGTTGGATAAAGATTCTGCAGATTGTGGTACGGCTCGCCGATTGTCTATAAACGTTCAATCCAATAGGATTTTGGCATGGTTAACAGAATACTAAGTTCGTTCTATCGTATGTTCATTAAAAAAAAACACAAGTGTGCCATGATTTTTTTATTTAAAAAAAATAAGTTGGCAGACATGTTAGGAATTGACATACAAAACGTCAGATCGTTCTAAAAATCACAATTATTCCGTGGTCACAATGGTTTACAGCAACAAGCAGAAGCGTTTCTAGTTGAAAAATTTTCCGAAATGGGACTAAAGACAACTTGACACGCGATTAATTTTGGGTTAACGACATTGAATGGCTTTGTACAAGACTTTCTAGAAAATGAACGAATTACCAATAATATGCCTTTTTTGGCATCGGTTGTCAACACTTTAAAATGCGCTGTGCTACACCATGCAAATTTGATTTATTCCTAAGTAATGGCTTTGTCCAACTGACCATTAAGCACGCGGTTCTTTCGCCTTGTATTATTTAAATTTATTTCTAGACGCACAAACTTTACTATTTCAACTGAACAGGTCCCGCCATCTGTGGGTGGATTTGTGCTACCAGAATCGAACGGTTTGCGTGTTCGGAACAAACAATTCATTACGTAAAAGAATAAAGAACAAAAAAACAAAACGGGTGCTCCATTACGCAATCCGAACGTGCTTTATATAAATACATGATTCATCGTGCGGTCGACGTTTTGCGGTTACTTAATGAACCCAAAATCCCTTTCAAAACGGTTCTCGGAAGACCGCGAGTCCAGCTGTTGATCTTTATGGGCGAGCAAAATAACGGACGCTTCAAATTGTTTACGCCACATTAATTGAGTGCAAAGTGGTATTAAAATACCTTATTGTTAGTCATCGATTTAAGAACTTACCAACTACCAGAATTTTCCTAGCCGGTACATGTGTTGCTGATATAATTCAATGAAAGATGACAAGATTAACCAGTTGTTATAAGACAAATCGATTTTTCAGACTTTGAACGGCCGTAGCGACCAAACGAAAACTCCAAATTGAACGCGGTTTTCAAATCCGTGTCCCTCGTGTGCTAATTAGTCGGACTCAATTGAAATTGGCGATTTAAAATTTTTGACGAAAACCTGAAAAACTACCCAACATCTTACATTTTCTCAAAAATTGGCTTTGAAATAATTTCCTGAAGAAACCACTGGTTCGATTCCGCGTTTCTGCACATCACTGGAAAGATCCCTTCAAGACGCCTCGAAAAATGTACGTTCGCAAGAACACATGTCAATTTTAAGCCCGTGACGCGTCAGCAAAGAAATCTCGAACAGTTTGTAATTAAAGTTTGGTTCTAACAGGATGGCGCGACCTGTAACAAAATCTGTGAAACGTCTTTGATAAGTGGAAACAATAGGCCGCCTAGATCGTGTAATTTATAACCACCAAAATTGTTTTCGTTGGGTTTATATTAAAATCATATGCACAGACGAGTGACAAAAGAAATAATTAATGTTAGATTTAAGGCGCATAGACAACTGTCACTCGCGCCGGTTGTGTCACGTTATTGTTAAAAAATAACCTCATAAGAAAAATTAATGCCTGTCAAGAGCAGAGTAGTTCATTTGATAAGTAATTCCCGAGTGTTTACTTTATGTTGATTAAAACCATCAAGATTGAGATGTTGATTCTAAATGGGCTCGTACCCCGTTACAACACTCATAATTAAGATTGAGTTAATGATACGTATAAGTACCCAATTAATATAACCCGTATGCTAATTTCAGCATTAACTTTAGTAGTTGTCGAACTGAATTAGTTTATAACCGCCAGCGCATCATCGGCCTTGATTTGCGCTGATAAACCAATTACAACCAGAAACAACAAAACAGCCTCAAACGCGAAGATTCTTCCCCGGAGGCCGTACACCTGTTACGGCCCCCGCGCCTACTACCATAAACAAATTAAAATCCGATTTAATTACACCCCTCGGGATCCGTCCGGTGTTAATAACAATGTTTCCTGAAATAGCAACTTTTACTCGGGGGGTGCGCGGGGCTTCGGATCGTGTTACGAGCGGAGGGTATTAATTAACAGGGGGAAGTTTGTATTAATTCACGACTAAAACTGTGGGAATCTATCCGGAGAGTCATACTCCGGTAACCTCGTTTTTATTTAAACTCGGCTCGTTCCAGTTTCGCTCCTCCATGATTATTTTATCGTTCTCCGGTGTAATTACAAAGGGATTCGTTTAGAACTCATTTCGTATTCCTTCTTACTGACCCATATCTCGTTAAGGAATTACATTGTGCGGAGTTTCCCATCACGGAACGGACAATTAGTTGTGAAGGTTTTAGATTAACTAAATGTAACAAAATGCTTCAACGATAAAGCTAAGTAATAAATATTTTATCAGAAGCACATTCTTCGATATAGAAATGTTTTGAAGGCTTCAATGGGTGCTATTTGTAAAGAACGTGTGTAATTGTTGCAAAAGCCTACCAACTAGTCGGTTTTGATATTTTTAGAGGTTATCGCGTTTTAAGCCCAATATCGCATTATCAAATTAATTTTGCAAGGTAAAATGGAAGGTCAAAGAAGTCCGGTCAATGCTTGAATGAATGCATTTTGGGTTTAGCGGATTTGAACAATATAAACTCCTAGCACCTAAACCCAGTCCACCACGCTGAAGCAATCGACCTCCTGTACAAGCAATCAACTGCCAGCAAGAAATATCAACTTTAAATTTTTATTTCGATATAAAGAAAACACTTAACTTTTTTATACCACTTTTATTTTACTATACGTGACTAGTTTCAATTACACGGTAATCATTATCAAACTGAGTACTTAAAATACGAAATACAAAGGTATATATACTAAAACTAGAATGCTTCAAAAAGAGGGGTGTACATCAGGTCAATCTGGTCGTTGAGGACGACCAGATTGACCTGTGTTTTCTTTATATCGAAATTGAAAATGTACCACGAAGTGAACGCCTCCAAGATTCAAGAATTAAATTTTTATCATTGCCAACTGGAAATCTCAAAAAATTACCTCAGGTTTGTTTCCAAATTTTACACCTATGTCAATTATATTTTTAGCTATGCGGTAAAGAAATTTGATCATTTTTTGGCCAACATTAATAGAAATAGACACAATACACAATTTTATTATTCATCTGTCACTTAAGTCGTTCGTAGTTCATTTATGAACCATGATTTTGCCTTCAAATTACTTCATTGTATAGATAGATATATCGGATATTTTGTTACTTAATTGGTTCTGTATTGCATTAGTTTAAAGTGAAATCTTGCTAACTTTGTTAATAATAAAAATAAACCTAGATAGATATTTATATAATATGCTATAAAAATAAACTATTTGAAAGTGTTTATATTTACAAATATATATTCGATTTCTTGAGAGACTAATTTAATAGGAGGGTACCCATTAAATTAGTCTAAAATAAATCGACAGCTAAGGCATTACAATTGAAAAATATGATTGGAATATCATAGCTCAAATGTTGAGCTAACTTCTTAACCAAGATCACTTCTATAACAATTTTGCATGGTTGACTCGAAAGGCCTTGAAAAAATCAGTGTTAACCAATTTTAAACATTTGCACTAAAGTAAAATTTAAAGATCTTCAAGCACTTTTGCATCAAATTTTTTGGAATACAATTTAAGCTCTGCAGAAATAACCGAAAAACAGTGATTTCCGCCTTAACCTTAAAAACGGTGCAACTCGAGTTCGATCTTTAAAATTGTTCAAATTTTAACCGCGTTAATTGATCATTAAAAATCAGTCAACCTGTTTTCCTTTCTCTAATGATGATCGTATATAACTTTATAGTAAATTAATAAATTGCTTATTGTAGATCGACTATAAAATCATGATGTTTTTTGCAATGCCACATAATTCGCTCGAATATAATACAATCGAACATTTTTTTTTTATTACACGATCTAGTTGGCCAATCGTTACCTGCTTTTATTAGAGGGCGCCCTATCCTGTTAAAACCAGATCCTAATGACACGATCAGATGGATAATTGTTATCTCTTCTTAAAATTATGCGATATTTTGCAACATCATTATTTCTTAGCTATTAAAACATCTTAATGACACGATCTAGATGGCCATTTGTTACCTCTTCTTAAAATTATGCTATCCTTCGCAACATCATTATTCCATAGCTTTTATTACAGGTCGCTCCATCCTGTTAAAACCAAATCTTAATGCTAGGATCTAGATAGACTCTTCTCAAAATTATGCGATCTTTCGTAACACCGTTATTTCATGGCCTTTGTTACAGGTCGCACCATCCTGTTGAAAAATCTTTAATTACACGATGTAGATAAGTGTTTCTCAACCTTTTTGGACCAAACTCCCACTTTGTCAGGTCCGCTTCTTAATTCGCCCATTTCCATTTTCAACAGCTTAAAATAACATGATAATCCCTGAAATAATGATAATATTAATAATAATAATTTATTTCACAACAAATATACAATTATCCTATTACAGGAAAAAATATATAAAAATGAATAAAAATTAACAATATCTCAATATGTACACAAAAAAAATGTAATTAGTTTAGACATAAACAAATTTGAAAGGAATAAATGTAAAATAACATTTAGTATTTTATTTTAAAATTTAAAAACTAAATACTCAACATGTTGACTTTCGAATCATAAAAATCAGATAAAGTATTAGACAGTTGTGTAATTTAAAAATAAACAAAATCACAATTTTTCAATCGGACCCTGTCAAAAATCTACCGACTGGAAGTTAGCCATAAATTTCAGCCACGAATCCTTTTGATTTTTTGAAAATCGACGAAATTTCATAATAGTGTAAAGTTTAAAAATTATTTAAACAAAAATGAAGAATATGTGTCATTTTTTAAGACTTGATATTATTAATAATGCCCAATAATGCCCTTTAGTACATTTGTGGCCGAAAACTTCGAACCTAAACTACTCCTAACGATGACTTGATTTTTTGAAAATTCACCAAATTTCATAAAAGTTAAAAAAATTATTTAAAAGAAAATAAAAAATGTGTAATTTTTGAAGACTTAATATTATTAATAGATCCCTATAGCAGGGTTCGGACGATATATATCATCGGATATATATCATGATATATATCATGGATATTTATGAAACACACAATACCAAAAAATTCCCCCGTTTCTCAAATATTCCCAGTTGCAGCAATATGAATAGTAAGCATTTGCTTTAATTTAAACTAGAGATGGGCAAATTACTCTTTTTTGTCGAAAAGAGTTGATTTTTGAAGTGACTTGAAAATGAAAAAGTAAGTGTGAGCAAAAAAAAACAAGAAAAACTTTGAAAATTTTTCAATTTATCCCTGAAAACATAGTGAAGAGTAAAAAAGTCTTCATTTCAAAATTTTTTCAATTTTATGTCGAATATTTTGACATTTCAAATGAATATTCAATAGAACATTTGGAACCGAAAACATCGAACCTAAACTACGCCTAACGATGACTTGATTTTTTTGAAAATTCACCAAATTTAATAAAAGTTAAAAAAATTATTTAAAAAGAAAATAAAAAATGTGTAATTTTTGAAGACTTAATATTATTAATAGATCCCTATAGTACATTTGGAACCGAAAACATGGAACCTAAACTACGCCTAACGATGACTTGATTTTTTTGAAAATTCACCAATTTTCACAAAAGTTAAAAAAAATTATTTAAAAGAAAATGAAAAATATGTCATTTTTTATGAGTTAATATTATTAATAAAGGCCTATAGAACATTTGGAACCGAAAACATCGAACCTAAACTACGCCTATCGATGACTTGATTTTTTTGAAAATTCACCAAATTTCATAAAAGTTAAAAAAAAAATATTTAAAAGAAAATAAAACATGTGAAATTTTTTAAGACTTAATATTATTAATAGGGCCCTATAGTACATTTGGAATCGAAAACATCGAACCTAAACTACGTCCAACGATGACTTGATTTTTTTGAAAATTCACAAAATTTCATAAAAGTTTAAAAAATTATTTAAAAGAAAATAAAAAATGTGTAATTTGTTAAGACTTAATATTATTAATAGAGCCCTATAGTACATTTGGAACCGAAGTTATGAGATAATATTATTAATGAAGCCCTATGGAACATTTGGAACCGAAAACATCGAACCTAAACTATGCCTAACTATGACTTGATTTTTTTGAAAATTCACCAAATTTCATAAAAGTTAAAAAAAAATTATTTAAAAGAAAATGAAAAATATGTGTCATTTTTTATGAGTTAATATTAATATTGTGGCCAAAAATATCGTAGCTAAACTAGGCCTAGCAATGACTTTTTGATGATTTTTTGAAAATTGACCATGTTTCGGAAAATGTGTTATCGAAAAATCCGCGTAAATCGTAAGTTAAATGCTTACTGTTGTTACTATAGCATCGGAGATATTTGATTAGTTATGACTTTTTTTTTAATAAATTTTTCGTGAATTGGTAGAGATTACTAAGAAATTTAGTAAATACACAAATGGTGAAGGCGCCGGATTCGTGGCTGAAATTTATGGCCAACTTCCAGTCGGTCAAAAATCTTGGCTGAAATAACTACAGGTCTAGTGGAACCAAAGGGTATCCCCGGATAAGATGGGCAAAATGCACCTATCGGAAAATTAACACATTGGCTGCCAACAAGTTTTTTTTGTAAAATGTCAAAAAAAGTTTTCTTTGTTTTTAAGTTTTATTTTATAAAATGAGTAAGAATATGCTTATTTAATACATTTTGATGCATTTTTTAGCTAAATAGCAAGTTTAAAGTAGGTACTCGCTGTCAGTCATCCTTGACTGACGTGGCCCCATTGGATACTTAAGTGTCAATCACCGGTGACTGACAAAGCGGTCAACGTCTTAGAAAAAGTCGTTATTTTGATTACTGAAGGTAAAAAAAATAGGGTATATATAGTAGGTTTTGCCCCAACTCCTCCCCTTTCCTAGATCGGAAAAAGAAGTTAGAAGCATTTACTTTGTATATGTTATATCTACATAATGTATGAAAATAGCATATTTTGTATATAGCGTGTATGACCAATCATTTAAACCTCTGTAACTCTGTCTATTTTTAATTTTTTTTTCAAAGTTCAAAAACTTTGTTTTTTTTGCCTACAAAATGTATTTTCTGATTTTTGTATATACCGGGTGTGGCACTTAAGACGCCTCGGACCATAGCTCCTTTACGATAAAAGCTATCGAAAAAAATCTAAGAACAAAGTGGTGCATAGTTACCGTCGCTATGTTTCAAAAATATTTTTAATCATCAGTGGCGTGCCGTACTCCAGTGGCGTACCAAACTTATGTTTTTTTAAATGGAATGCCCTATTTTTTATTGCAGATTTGGAAAGTGCTCGACGAGTACTTATTTTTTTATCTAACATGTTATACCCTTCACTTTAGCGGTTTCGCTGTTATAACCCCTTCTTTCAAAATTGCGCCCCATTTTTGAGATTTTTTTGTAGAGAAACTAAATGACGCCGGCGCCTAAATTTTGAATTGAGGTACAGGTTAAGACCTCGTATACCTTCACATAATTTTTTTTCGGGTAATTTATGGAAAAAAAATAATTTTTGATTGATCTTCGCATGTTGTCATTTTTTCCGAAAATTTCAAATGGCACCCCCCTAAAAAAATTACGGCGTTGTACAGCCAAAACTCTAAATTTTTCATTGGTGTAAAAAAAATTACACATTGCATAACAAAATTTCGGAGAAAAAAAGGAATTTCATCGCAAATGTCGGGAAACGTTTTCCGTTCTTAAGTGTGCCATGAGAAAACAAAAGATTGGTAATTGTCAAAGTAAATTATTAGACGTCAGTAGCAGCCATAAGTCATTTTTGATAAACGTTCTAAAAATGTTCCGAACTCAAGAGGAAATGGTTGACATGATATTTATTCTTGGAGAATGTAACAAGAATTGTTTCTTGGCATCACGAGTGTACGCTGCGAGATATCCGCACAGGGCACATCCAAATGAACGTGCGTTTCAAAAAGTGTTGGAGAGATTTACTACTACGGGAAGTGTGAAACGGCCAAGGAGAGTTAGAAAGAAGGCAGTTATTACCGAAAATAATGAACTGCAGGTTCTGGAGGCAGTTATTGAAGATCCTCATACCAGTATCCGTGATATTAGTAGGAATCACGATATTTCAACGCGATCCGTACATCGTGTTCTTAAAAAGTACAAATTCCATCCATTTAAGATTCAACTGCACCAAGAATTGCAACCTCAAGATTTTCATGCGAGGCAAAATTTCTGCATGTGGGCTATCAACAAAATTGAGCAGGAGCAATCATTTCTTATGCGCGTATTATTTTCTGATGAAGCAACATTCCATAGAAATGGGCATGTCAATCGCCACAACTACCATTATTACGCCGATGAAAACCCACAAGCCATGCGAATGATAAACCACCAGCAAAGATAATCGCTGAATGTTTGGGGAGGCATACTTGGAGAACACCTTTTGGGTCCTTATTTCATCGAGGGGCACCTGAACGGCAACAGTTATTTGAGGTTCCTTCGCGACGACTTGGATGATCTCTTGGAAAATGTCCCTCTAGCCTCTCTTCGACAGATAGTTTTCCAGCACGGTGGAGCTCCTGCACATAATAGCTGTGTCGTTCGGGAATTTCTCGATGAAACGTTTCCGGACTCCTGGATTGGTCGTGGGGGTCCTGTGAGGTGGCCGCCAAGATCACCAGACCGCACACCTTGACTTCTTCCTTTGGGGCCATATCAAAGACAAGGTTTACAGGACGGTACCAACTACTGTCGAGGATATGAGGGAGAGAATCCGCGCGGCTTTCCGCGGCATATCACCAGAAGTCCTTAGGGCAGTGTCTAGAGCCAGTGAGTCGAAGTTGAGGTTATGCCTCTAGCAGGAAGGTCGTCATTTCGAACATTTAGTTTTCTTTATCTGCATTTTTCATATCATGTTGAATAAATAGGTACATACTATTATGTTGACCGTATTTGTGTATTTGTTTTCTCATGGCACACTTGGGAATGGAAAACGTTTCCCGACATTTGCGATGAAATTCCTTTTTTCTCCGAAATTTTGTTATGCAATCTGTTTTTTTTTTTACACCAATGAAAAATTTAGAGTTTTGGCTGTACAACGCCGTAATTTTTTTAGGGGGGTGCCATTTGAAATTTTCGGAAAAAATGACAACATGCGAAGATCAACCAAAAATTATTTTTTTTCCATAAATTACCCGAAAAAAAATTATGTGAAGGTATACGAGGTCTTAACCTGTACCTCAATTCAAAATTTAGGCGCCGGCGTCAATTAGTTTCTCTACAAAAAAATCTCAAAAATGGGGCGCAATTTTGAAAGAAGGGGTTATAACAGCGAAACCGCTAAAGTGAAGGGTATAACATATTAGATAAAAAAATAAGTACTCGTCGAGCACTTTCCAAATCTGCAATAAAAAATAGGGCATTCCATTTAAAAAAACATAAGTTTGGTACGCCACTGGAGTACGGCACGCCACTGATGATTAAAAATATTTTTGAAAGATAGCGACGGTAACTATGCACCACTTTGTTCTTAGATTTTTTTCGATAGCTTTTATCGTAAAGGAGCTATGGTCCGAGGCGTCTTAAGTGCCACACCCGGTATATGAGCATTTCCACTTAAAATGGAAAAGACAATGGAATTTTTCGTCATGGCGCAATAAAATTAGAGAAAGAAAAACCGACTGTACATATCATATTTTTTTAACTTCAGTAACCAAAATATCGACTTTTTTTAATTTTCCAACAGGGGCATTTTGCCCATCTTATCCGGGGATACCCTTTCGTTAAAAGTGTTTTTGCCTTTGCTTAAACTTCACACTAATGGAAATTTTTGGTGCTGCAATTGGTAGACTGTACTGTAGTCAGCGGGGTTAGTGTTGAAGGCCAATTGCTCTTCTGTTCCTTTATACAATAATCCAAACAATCTGCCAGAATAGTAAAGTTGCTTACGTCAACTCCCCGTTCCAATAAAAAAAAATTATAGTAATTTATTGATATTAAACTTTATCATCGAGTTATTGACCCAAGTCTCAATCATCGAAAATAAAAATGTTTCCCGGATTTTTAAAATGTCATTTATTGTGACATCCGAATATCTTATATTAACATCTACTGAATCGAAAAAAAACGTAATAGATGAGGAGTATTTACACGTTCCAGATTGAATTCATCTTCATTAAACTAATCGAGGTAACATGTCACATCCTAATAGCCATTCCCCTGGACTAATCTGAAGTCATCAATCAAAGCATGGATGGGCTGGATCTTAATAGGCTGAATTCACATTATAATTCCTCCTGGTTTTAATGAGTCACGGCCATCTCCGACGACAAATTTGCGCGCAATGATTCACGTCCGTGGGTTTTTCGTGGATCGGCGACGGCGGCGACGACGACGACGGCGCTCGTCCCTCGCTTTGTAGATTGTCACGGTCTGCCTCCGAGCGGAATAATTAAGGGAGTCATTCGCAATGAATCATTCATGTCTGTAAACGCTGTCTGCGAGAATCCAGTCCATTGTTTATATTTAATTGTAGTGCGCGCCCGAGAGCTGTTTAAACAATCCTTCCCCCTCGAGCAAAACCGGGGGCTGTACACGTGCCGCACACCTAATGCCCAAGTCCCCCCGAATCAAAGCGAGTAAAATACAAGTAGCGCAATTCTTATAGATAGGGGAAGCCCCCATTTAAGCAGCATACGTAATTACCTCTTCTGGTGATTTTTAAAGCGGGACACGGATTTATGGTGTCTGGTGATGCTTCTTCCATGTCTGAGCAGACGTCGTGCCCATTATCCGCTATTATCCGGCTGTCAGCGTCGAGCCGAGCCGAGAGTCTCTCTTTACACCGCCAATATATTGATCTTATAAGGAGTTTTATGCGTTTGCGCTATTAGCCTCTTGGCGTAATTTATATTCGCCTTGTTTATGCGGCATTTATACACCACCGAGACTCGTTTGCGCTAGGAAATTTATAACAATTTACGACGGCTCGCTGAATGGATGGTCCCCCCTGCCCGCGGACGGATTTATTAACGACGAAACGGGAGAGGCCGCGGAGATATTTTAATCGCCGCATGCCCAAATATGAAGCGTATCGTACCCAGAATTGGCCGCGTATAGCTTTCATAGAGAATCCGCCGTTGACGAGGAGGAAAAAAATCTCAAGACAGAGAGGTCTCTATTTACTACGGGAAAGTTTTGAAGGAATTGGTCAAATGCGTTTGTAAAGTTTGGTTTTAACAATTTCTGCAAAATGCAGCTTTGTTCGGATTGTTTTCTCTGGGCAGTTGCAAAGATTCATAATTTATAATTAATTTGTTAAAATTTCAAGCATCTGCCCAAATAAATGTGAAATTCCCAGAGCAATTGACATTATAACATCATTTTTGGACATCAAAATTTACCTTCCTCCGTAATCATTTTTGTTCCTTCTAAGTTCGAATCATTTTCTTTAAGCAATTGACAATTTTTCAAGGTAATTCTGTAATTTCTGGCAAAAGTTTATTTTTGCTCGTCAAAATTTGCTTTCTGGCACCATTTTTGTTACTACGAAGGTTGGATAATTTTCTTTCAGCATTTGCAAATTAGAAACAAATTATTTAAGAATAATCTGTGGTAATTTCAAGCATGTATTATTTTCAGAATTATTTCTTGATAAAATTTATTTTTGGCCATCCTGCGCCAGTATTTTTGTTAATACAAGGTTCAGATAATTTTCATTAAGTAATTGCAAAGACACTTTCTTCAAGGTTAATCTGCCCAGATTTTAAGCATCTGTTGAAATAAATGTGGAATTCGCCGAACAATTTCGACAAAATGTATTTTTTATTCATCAAATCTTGCCTTCTGCCGCAGCCAGTTTTGATGCTGCAAAATTCCGGTAATTTTCGTCGATTGTAAAGATACGTTGTTCAAGATGAATCTGTTACAATTTTAAACATCTGTCAAAATAAATGTCAAATTCGCCGAGCAATTTCTGCAGAAAGTCAATTTTTGTTCCTAAAATTTTGCCTTCTACCGCAGCAATTTTGGAGCCTGTAAAGTTCCAGTAATTTTCTTTGGGCTATTGTAAAGATACGTTGTTCAAGATTACTCTGCCAAAATTTTAAACATATTTCAAAACAAATGAGGGCTGTATAAAGCATTTTCTGGAGAAAGTACAATTTTGGTTAATGAAATTTTGCTTTCTAGAGCAATAATTTTTGTTACTGCGTAGTTCGGATAATTTTCTTTAAGCAATTATAAAGACCAGTCATTTAAAGTTAATCTGCCAAGATTTTAAGCATCTGTCAAATTCACTGAGCAATTTCTGCAGAAAGACAATTTTTGTTCCTTAAATTTTTGCCTTCTATCGCAGCAATTTTGAACTCCGAAAAGTTCCGATAATTTTCTTTGGGATATTGTAAAAATACGTTGTTCGAGATTACTCTGCCAAAATTTTAAACATCTGTCAAAACAAATGAGGGCTGTACAAAGCATTTTCTGGAGAAAGTGCAATTTTGGTCAATAAAATTTGCTTTAAAGAGGAATAATTTTCGTTACTGCGTAGTTCGGATAATTTTCTTCACGCAATCGTAAAGACTTGTCATTTAAAGTTAATCTGCCAAGATTTGAAGCATCTGTCAAATTCGCTGAGCAATTTCTGCGGAAAGTCAATTTTTGTTCCTCAAATTTTGCCTTCCACCGCAGAATTTTAGACCCTGCAAAGTTCCGGTCATTTTCTTTGGCCTATTATAAAGATACTTTGTTCAAGATTACTCTGCCAAAATTTTAAACATCTGTCAAAACAAATGAGGGCTGTACAAAGCATTTTCTCGAAAAGTGCAATTTTGGTCAGCAAAATTTGCTTTCTAGAGCAGTAATTTTTGTTGCTGCATAGTTCGAATAATTTTCTTTAAGCAATTGTAAAGACCAGTCAGTTAAAGTTAATCTGCCAAGATTTTAAGCATCTGTCAAAATAAATGTCGAATTCGCCAAGCAATTTCTGCAGAAAGTCCATTTTTGTTCCTCAAATTTTGCTTTCTACTGCAGAAATTTTGGAGCCTGCAAAGTTTCGGTAATTTTCTTTGGGCTATTGTAAAGATATGTTGTTCAAGATTACTCTGCCAAAATTTTAAACATCTGTCAAAACAAATGAGGGCTGTACAAAGCATTTTCTCGAGAAAGGGCAATTTTGGTCAATAAAATTTGCTTTCCAGAGCAATAATTTTTGTTACTGCGTAGTTCGGATAATTTTCTTTAAGCAATTATAAAGACCAGTCATTTAAAGTTAATCTGCTAAGATTTGAAGCATCTGTCAAATTCGCTGAGCAATTTCTGCAGAAAGTCAATTTTTGTCCCTAAAATTTTGCCTTCTACCGCAGCAATTTTGGAGCCTGCAAAGTTGCGGTAATTTTCTTTGGGCTATTGTAAAGATACGTTGTTCAAGATTACTCTGCCAAAATTTTAAACATCTGTCAAAACAAATGAGGGCTGTACGAATCATTTTCTGGAGAAAGTGCAATTTTGGTCAATAAAATTTGCTTTCCAATGCTGCATAGTTCGGATAATTTTCTTGAAGCACTTGTAAAGACTCGTCATTTAAAGTTAATCTACTAAGATTTTAAGCATCTGTCAAAATAAATGTCAAATACGCCGAGCAATTTCTGCAGAAAGTCAATTTTTGTTCCTCAAATTTTGCCTTCCACCGCAGCAATTTTGGAGCCTGCAAAGTTCCGGTAATTTTCTTTGGCTATTGTAAAGATACGTTGTTCAAGATTACTCTGCCAAAATTTTAAACATCTGCCAAAACAAATGAGGGCTGTACAAAGCATTTTCGGGAGAAAGCAATTTTGGTCAATAAAATTTGCTTTCTAGCGCAATAATTGTAAAGACGCGTTATTTAAGTTTAATCTCCCAACATTTTAAGCACCTGTCGAGATAAATGTAAAGTCCATAGAGCAATTTTTGGTCATCAAACCTTCCACTTTCTGTTAAGAAATTCATAACAACACTAGTGTTGTTAAATGTATCCTAACGCAACTCGTTCCTAAAAAGTTATTGGCGTGCTAACATTATACGATAAAATAAAATTATCGTATGCAAATTTGAATTCATAAACCCAACAAAACGTTACCGAATTCACTTACATCATACATACAATATGTATTACATCGCTCTAGTCTAACCCCTTTGTGAGACCAGTCCCCCCCCTATTTGATCTTGTCCATTCACATCCGCGGACCAATTAAATTCCCATGTAACTGTTACCAAAGGGAACATCGCGAAGATAATGGCCACAAAGGATAGAGCGGCGGCGACGGCATTCAAAGTCGGGTTTTATTATTCGGCTTTGGCACATCGCATCACATCACAAAAGGGACAACTTATTCGATATTTCCCATCTGGTCTGGAGGGGGTGAAAAACGAAGGCGAACGCGAATCTTCAAAGGTTTCGGTTTATAGGACACCCTTTGAGGTCGCTCGTTGCGGAGCGGAAACGCGAAACTGGAAAGGGTTTCTGGAGGAGTGACCGAACTGAATCGCATGAAGGGCTCTCGATGATTGTGGAATAGGAATCGCTTCAGTGGACTCATATGTATAATTTATAAAATTACTGAGATGAACGAATTTCTGGAGTTTCATTGAAAATGCGTTACAATGTACCAGGAAATTTGATATCTCGAATATAATTTAATTTTTTTGCCTGATTTAAGAACCTTATCAAATTTTAAACTATCGATTATCCGCCAAATTGGGTGGATAAGTGAATTCCGTGGATAATCGACAAAATGGACGAAACTGCTTTTGAACAATTTTTTATTTACAGAAGAGGGCCCACACATATAATTATGTTGTGTAGAGGATAGTGATGAGCGTTATTTTCATTAACTGCTGCTTTATAACCTTTGTAACTTTATTAAAAAATAACAGTAACCGTTATTGAAAAATCCTACTAACGGTGACTTTCTCAAAGGTTATTTTATAAAAGGAGATCGATTCAATAACGAATCAATTCTTAGTAACAGTAACTCTTATAACCGATTAAATAACGAATCATTTCTTAGTAACTTTTATAACCGATTAAATAACGAGTCACCACTTAGTAACTTTTATAACCGATTCAATAACGAATCACTTTTTAGTAACAGTAACCGGTTCACCTTCGAATCATTTCTTAGTAACAGTAACCGATTCAATAATAAATCAGTTCTTAGTAACAGCAATCGATTCAATAACAAATCACGTCTTGAGTTTTTTTAGACATGAAAAAAATATTGAAAAGAATTTGATGAAAAATTGATAAACACAAAATAGGCATTAATTCATTTTCGTAAAGGCCAAGACAAACGACCAAAAATCTATCCTCAGGGGTGTCAATTGCCCTTCCTCTGGGTGCGTCAGTGATTTCACGAGAAGATGTCGTTACCCGTTTTTAATTATACTAATAATAAAAGATAAATCAAAATTAACACCGAGTAAATAAACAGCAAATTTGTGAAACAAACCAGGTGTTACTTATGATTTATCGTTTATTATTTTAAAAATGTTTCAGCGTGAGAAAGTTATTCAAGAAATAGTAATACTAAATTTGCCATATTTTGACGTTTAAATCATTAAACTCGGGCAACGCATTCGGCAGTTATATTATTTCAAAAATCAAGTCGCGATTTTAAAATCTTGGAAATTGCAATTTTTGTATTTTGTGTTAATTTTAAGAGTAAATTTCGTAATTTATTTTAAAATTACATTAAATAAACCATATTTTGACATTTCAATCTTTAAAATTGGACAACGCGTTTAGCAATTTAAAATAAAAATTGCAATTTAAATCTTCTTGACGTTTTGCGTTAATTTCTGACATTTTCGAAACGAAAAAAAAACTAGACTCACGGGAGAGGTCGCTTCCTACGATCCGCCAGTGATTTCACGAGATGATTTTATAAACCGTTTTAAAAAACAGCAAATTCACCATATTTTGACGTTTAAATCGTCAAAATCGCATCACGCATTCGGCAGTTGTGCAATTTTAAAAATCAAAGTCGCGATTTTAAAATCTTGGAAATTTAAAAACAGCAATTTTTGCATTTTGTTTTAATTTCAATAGAACATTTCGTAACCCGTCTTAAAATTACACCAAGTTTGCCATATTTTGACGTTGGAATTATCGAAATCGAACGATGCCCTCGGCAGTTGTGCAATTTCCAAAATCAAAATCGGGATTTTAAAATCTTCGAACTTAAAAAAGTGAGATTTTTGCATTTTGTGTTAATTATACGAAAACATTTTGTAATCCGATCTAAAGTTACACTAAATTCGCCATGTTTTGACGTTTGAATCATCAAAATCAAACGATGCGTTTCAAAAAACACAATCACGATTTTAAAATCTTGGAACTTAAAAAATGTGAGATTTTTGTATTTTGTGTCAATTTCTCGAAAACGTTTTGCAATCAGTTTTAAATTTAAAATTAGACTAAATTTTCCATATTTTGACGTTTGAATTATAGAAATCGAACAATGACTTTGGCAGTTGTGCGATTTCCAAAATCAAAATCAAGATTTTAAAATCTTCGAACTAAAAAAAGATTTTTATAATCCGTTTTAAACTAACACTAAATTTTCCATATTTTGACGTTTGAATCATTAAAATCGAACAATGCGTTTGGCAGTTGTGCAATTTCAAAAATCACAATCACGATTTTAAAATCTTCGAACTTAAAAAATGTAAGATTTTTGTATTTTCGTGTCAATTTCTCGAAAACATTTTGCAATCCGTTTTAAAATTAGACTGAATTTTCCATATTTTGACGTTGGAATTATCGAAATCGAACAATGCGTTTGGCAGTTGTGCGATTTCAAAAATCACAATCACGATTTTAAAATCTTAGAACTAAAAAAATGTAAGATTTTTGCATTTTGTGTCAATTTCTCGAAAACGTTTTGCAATCAGTTTGAAAATTAGACTAAATTTGCCATATTTTGACGTTTGAATCATCTAAGTCGAACAACGCGTTCGGCAGTTCCATTTTCGAATTTTGAAAACGTGCGATTCTGGCATTTTGCCTTGATAATAAAAAAAAAACAAAAATAAACCGGATTTTGAATTACACTAAATTTTTCACAATTTTGACCTTTGATCATCAAAATCGGACAAGTTTGTCAGTTGTGCGATTTCAAACATGAAAATCGCAATTTAAATTTTCGGATTTTGAAATCGTGCACTATTAATGGTTTGTGTCAATTTCTCAAAATAAATTATTAACCAGGTTTTAAATTACATTAAATTCTCCAGATTGTCACGTTAGAATCATCAAAATCAGACGACGCGTTTAGCAGTTGGGCAATTTCCAAAATCAAAATTTAGATTTTAAAATATTCGAACTATAAAAAGTGCGTTTTTGCATTTTGCGTTAATTTCACGCGGGGCGGATCCAGAAGATTTCTGAAGTCTCGAAACAAAATTGAAAAGTATTGAATGAAAAACTGGATTGGAACACCAAATGAACATTTTATTATTTTTTATATTACCGCCTTTGACTTTCCGTTATGTTCACGAGAAACGACAGAAAATCTTGGCTCAACAGGGGGGCAAAGGGCTCACTTTTTTACAAACTGTTACTGAGAAAAGTTTTCAGAAGTTGCTTTATATAACGGTTACTAAATAATAACTAGTTATTTTAAATAACGGTTACAAAATAACCGTTTAAATAACTGGTTATTTTGTAGTAACAGTAACTGTTATAACGGTTTCTGGAAAATAACCGTTTATGTCATCACTAGTAAAGGCAGTGCGGTGGCAGTGACCTTGGCTGATTGACTTCCACTAATCCTAAAAGATACATAATACATAATTAAAAAAAAATATTTTTAATATTAACTTTAATTTAATTGATATAGTACTAGTAGTAGTGGTAGTAGTAGTAGTTAAGTAGAGGAGCAGTTAATAGTTGAATAAACTAACTGAACTTCGCCTACTATTGTAAATTTAATATTTGTGATTACCTTTGCATTAATAAAGATAATTTATTATTATTATTATTATTATTATTATTATTATTATTATTATTATTATAGCTCTAAATAGAAAAAAAATGGGAAAAAGACTGCGAATAATCGAGAGTTTACTGCATTTGTCTGTTTTTTTTTTTTTATAAAAATTGTAATACCGGACGCAGTACGGAGAATATATTTTTAAGTATATATAACATATTTCTGTACCAATTATATTTTCAACTTTAATTTAAAATTTCAGTTTATATAGTCCGAAATTTTAATTTGAGGTATCAATTTTCAAAATTTTTAACATTTATACAGGGGGTCTCGTTTCGAGTGTGCCAAACGAAAACAGGAAGTAGATAATGTCATTCTGAACTGAAAATTTCAAATAAACATATGTCCGATTTCTTACCGTTATGGAGATAAAAAATCTTAAAGATTTTTTGACCGTAAGAAATTTTTTTCATAAATTTTTAGATTGCTGAATTTAAACAAAAATATTTGAGCAGGTTAATGAACTTTTTACATTTCGCCGACTGAACTTCTAAATCAACTATAATTCAAATGAACCAGCTCTTGGGAATGTAAGGAAAAATTTTGTGACCAAAGTCGATTGACCTAGGATGCTAGTTACCCAAAAAGCTGGAATTGCTGTGGTACTAGAGTTGGAAGTGTTCTTAGTGACTTATATCCGGATTCAAATTCTAGATTGTCTTTCCAAGAAACGTAGAAGTCAGTTGGAGTTCTAAATGCCCGATTGTGAAAATAATGATTCGAGAAATTATTGCCAACGTTTTAAACAATAAATATAATGGAACTCTACTGTTCTGCAAAGGTAATTAATGGGTGTTCTTTTTATTTTCAGGTAAGGACCGAAAACCTTCATTTCACATGTTGATTCTACACCATACAAAGCTGTAAGTATAATTAATCATGTCAGTAGCTTGCAATATTGTCGCCGAAAATCACTTCGTATTGGACCCTATCCTTAGCCGAATAGATTAATATACTCTGGCCGCGCTATGAAGGCGTCTGAGTTAATTTTGTTAGTTTACCCTCACAGATGTTTACACTTTACTTGCTAGCTATTGGTGCACTAACTGCTTCTATTTATAAATCAGTGGTTCTTAAAAGAAACAAAAAACATCTAATTTTCGGTTATTAAACGCAAATGAGGGCGGTCCAAGTTAATCACCTCAGACGCCTTCATAGCGCGGCCAGACTTTATGTAGTTGCTTCATCGTACACTGATTCAGATTTCATAGCCGCAAGGGTTATGCAACTTGTTGTTCACCGGGTTTGTAATATTTTTCATTGTCTGTTTCTAAAGATATAATTTGGGGTCCTCTCTCTCTTACACATATGATTTATGTTTACAGGGTCTCCCTGTATATAATAGTAATGCTTTATTTTTATTTATTTAAAATTATATCAATAACAACATTTTAGACTCATAAAAATATATATTCTCATCATGTGTTGAATTTTCGCGCCATATCATTATTGCCAACTTATTTGTTATGATATTTTAGCAGGGTTGGTTGGTAAGGTTGGTTATGCAACTTGTTATACATCGAGCGTTTTTCAGGATTGGATGATAAAATGTTGAAAGACCAAAATGAAAAATTGTACTCCTACTTAAAATGCTTATCTTTACCGTTAGTTTTACTCAAACACTAATTTTGTAAAATTAACTTCGAAATGTTGGAAGAACACATCTGTTTTTAACATTCTATAAAAACAATTGCTATTTCGGACCTGGAAGCAAAATGGTGCCACGCAAATCATGAATTAAAAGCGAAAAATTGCGTTCGTCGATTAGAAAAATTTTCAAAAATTATTCGTTGGTGAAATTGACTTCAAAAATTTATAAATCGACCGAAAACACACCTGTTATTAACATCCCGTGAAAACAATTGCCATTTCTGACATGGAAACAAAATGGCAACACAGAAGTAATGAATTAAATGCGAAAAATTGCGTTCGTCGATTAGAAAAATTGTCAAAAATTATTCGTTGGTGAAATTAACTTTAAAAATTTAGAAATCGAACGAGAACACACCTGTCTTTAACATCCCGTGAAAACTATTGCTATTTCGGACCTGGAAACAAGATGGCAGCACGCAAATCATGAATTAAAAGCGAAAAATTGCGTTCGTCGATTAGAAAAATTGACAAAAATTATTCGTTAGTGAAATTAACTTCAAAAATTTAGAAATCGACTGTGAACACCTGTTTTTAACATCCTATAAAAACAATTGCTATTTCCTGGAAACAAAATGGCAACATACAAATCATGAATTAAAAGAGAAAAATTATCAAAAATTATTAAAAATTTTGAAATTGATTGCGAATACATTTATTTTTAACATTATATAAAATCAATTGGTGATGTAAAAAAATACATAATTACTCATTACGACTGTGACAATGAGATTGCATATTTCCAAACATAATTAATATCAGATTTGAGTGTGTGTACGCATTGCATAACCATCAATGAAATTATTAGTGCTAATGAAGCTCCTGGGGTTGTCGCTCCTTGCACAATGCACTCGTATTGTTATGTTAATTACCAGTACGTACGCCGAAGAATGGAAAACTATTTGTGTCATTAAATTGAACGATTGTTTTGTCATTGAGGTAATTACACCTGGCGATTGTGCAACGGCACGAAATAATCGTTTACCGCCGGGTTTCTCTTTTTATTTTCCTACGTTTACATACTCACGACCGACTCTCATGAATCTCTCCACTTGATAGCAATAAAATATTCACCCCTTCAACATCAACGAGATCTCATTCCAAATCTCAATATTAGCATATTCCTTATCCCATGCGGATCATATCATTTTTTTTAAATGATTTGTTTGTTTATATCTTTAAACAGGGTGGGCCAGACGGATGAAATTACTTTTTTTTATTTTTGATTATTTAACAATTTTTTTTTTATGTTGTAATGGAGTTTTTTTGGCCTAAACTTGAAAGTTAACATCTTTTAAATGACCCACGTTTTCCTCTTCACAAATGCGAACTATTTCCATGGCACTCTTACAAATTGACTCTGTTTATCGTCCGAGTTTATCGGCGAATATTGTCCTTCGGCTCAGCAAGAGAAGGTTAGCAAGCACTCTCGGGCGGAGTGAGCAATTGCCCTACCTTGCTGCCACCACATTTCAGGTGTGCTACTCTCGGGCTGAGTGAGCAGTTGCCCCATCTTGCTGCCACCATAATTCAGGTGTGCTCTCAGCAGCAGGAAACGCAACATTTGGCGATACTTTTCCCCAGTAATCGTGACTATTACCATTATCATCCTCGAAGAAGTACGTACATACCTAGCACACTTTCTGATGCAATTTCAAATAATAAATAAATAAGCAAACTATTAACTATCAACCAACACGTATCGCAGATAATAAAATAAAATCCCTGGGGACGTTTCAAAAAAATGGAAATTTCTTTTAACATCGCGCATCGAAACTTTTGATGTATTACGAAGGATGTCTCACCCAGGACCGTAAGAATTTGTCTCCAAACCCTCCGGCGGCCCACCCCAGAGAACCCCAGGGTGCTAATTACCATTTACCCATATCGAATTTCGAGAGTACCACAAAAGGGAAATTTATGAATGAAGGAGGGTTGGGTCTAATTACCTGCAACACCATTGAAAAGTGTACATGCAATAGTTTTAATAGTCGCAATACTGACAAATTTTTTTATTAAATAATTAGCAATTATTAGTAAACACTACTTTATATTTTAAATATAAATATTTATATACAGAGTGGTGATAAAGTTAATTGCACTATTAAGTGTTTTTAAAAGAATCGCACGGACAGGTCGATTTTTGTTCATTATTGCACACTTTTTGGCGTGCACAAAAATATTGTGATATCACTAGTGTTTGACGTGTGATGTCATCGGCAATTTTTGTAAATGGAATTCGTTTTTTTTTATATATATATTTGGCAACTTTTGTAGAGCTCTTTCTGTGGATCTTGAAATTGGAACTCTTGCGGGGTGTTTTTGATTGAACAAATCGCATGCTTCCTCATAAGTTCTTAGCCTATCGCCATATTCCATCATCATTTATACCTCTATTCTTTCTCGTTCAGTAAAGCCACCATATTTAGTTAATTTTAGGAGAAGTAAAGACGTTTTAATTGAAGTGTTAAACTTGTTAATATGTCAAATATTAAATAAATCAATAAATTTGGAATTGGCTTACTTTTTATTAATGCAGTATTATGTAAGGTTGTAAAAATAAAAAATTTAAAACTTCATTGTTTTCTCCAGCTTTTTCAAAATCGTATATTAAATAATCCAAATTATGAATTTTGTGCGAAATTTTATGATCATTCTATTAAAAAAATAAAAAAATATGGATATAAAGAGAAACAAGCTCTACAAAAGTAGCAAAGTAAACAAATTGTTTTTAGATTAAATGATACGTATTTTTCAAAAAAAAAATGTGACTAAAGATAACTAAGAGCTCTACAAACGTTGCCAAATAAAAAAAAATTAATTAAAAAAAATTGCCTATGACAAACACCAGTGACGTCACGATATTTTCAGCAGGCCAAAAAGTACACAATCTTCAACTAATCCAAAAGATTTTTTTGAAAACATTTAATAGAGCAATTATGAATTTTGTGCGTAATATCCTTAATGCGTAAAATATTGTATGAAAATATCATTTTTTGAGAACATTTTTGCATTCACAATCGCCACGAGTCAAAGACGAGGACCGATTGTAATGCAAGAAATGATCCTGGAAATATTTGATGCATGATCAAACTTCAATAATTTGATCAGGGGCGGCTCGTTATGTAGAACCAAGGAGCCATGGCACTACCTCTAATTTTAAACGAAACAAGATTTTTTTTATTAATTCTAAAAACACTGATTTGTCGTTTTAAATCTTAAAACGAAGCCTGCGAGACGAGAAAAATGGCATTGCATTTATTTGAGAATATATCTCTTGGACAAATTAGCAGATTTGAAAAATTCTTCCAGAATTGTGTTTTGTGTTGTTATCTTGAAAACCAGTGATAGGGTATTTTGAGTTTTTTGGAGGTTTATTAAGATTAATGTATTTTGAGTAAATCTGAAAACTTTCAAGTGTGTTACAGTTGTTTTTGTATTTTTTTTTCACTCCGAAGAAGTGAAACTTAAAAAATCCTAAGTGCTGTTCTCGGTCGGTTATCTTGAAAACTTGTTTTGGGATATTATGGGTTTTTTAGAGGCTTATTATGATTAATGTATTTTGAGTAAATTTAGAGAGTTTCAAGTGTATTGCACTTGTTTTTATATTTTTTTTCACTCGGAAGAAGTGAAACTTTAAATCTTAAAAACCAGTGATGGGGTTTTTTGAGTTTTTTGGAGGATTGTTGAGATTAGTGAATTTTGAGTAAATTTGGAAAATTTCAAGTGTGTTGCAGTTGTTTTTATAATTTTTTTTTCAAATGCAAATTAAAAAATCTGAAGCGTTGTTCTCGGTCAGTTATCAACAGTAATATAACGAGTGCCTATGATTTTGCCGGCAATTATTAGCGGCAGGATCACGATTGCTTGTTGCGACGAAAATCGGCACGACTGCGAAGCAGGAGTGCCGATTTTCTAGAAGCAACAAGCAAGAGTGATCCAGACGCTAATAATTGCCTAGGAAAAATCAGTCACGAGTTAGATTCGGGAAGACAATTGGCCGAACAGAAAGTTCACACTTCTTAATTTGAAAAATTAAATTTAGTGACACCAAGTGTCAGACGTGTATTTATCTGCGCCACAATAATTGTAGTAAAAATGAGCTTACCAAGATTTTGAGAAATGCCTATGAATACTATTACTGATGAAAGCACTAACACTTCACCCGAAAATACAAACAGATCGAATTCAGGAGCAAACTGCTTAAAAGTCCGGCAATAACTGACGTTTTATATGTTATAGAACATGTACTAACGCGTTGCTAGGCAATACCAACATGAGAGATTATCTGATTAGATACGACCCAGGGTAAATTGCCATGCATAACATAGAGCGTGGTCTGTTACGCATCGTAATTAGAATTTTATTGGATCATCTCATCAACGTTATTCGATTTCATTGGTTAGTAAGTAAATGAGGGCAATTGTCTTGAAAACCTGTAATGGAGTTTTTCGAGTTTTTGGAAGATTATTGTATATTAGGTAAATTTAGAAAGTTTTAAGTATTTTACAGCTGTTTTTATATTTTTCGCGTCAACAAAAAATGATTATAATTTTTCATAAATTTACACGAAAAATCGCAAAGGCAATCGACGGAATGTGTTTGAATTTTATACGAAATCACTCTTGAATTAATATTGAGTGATTTTGTAGTTTCAAGTGGATGGAAATTGTTTTTATATTTTTTTCGCGACGAATTTGTTGCAATATTTTTCTAAATTGTATCTGGTTTCACATTGAAATATTCTAAAATTTAGAAACAAAGCATTTCTAATTTTTACGGAAATGTAGAATCCCATGTGTTGTCAGTTGTTTTGGAAAGTTTCAAGTCTATGGCAATTGTTTTTATATTTTTTTCGGGTCGACGAATTTGTTGCTTTTTAATTTCATCTCCATTGACATTGAAATATTCTAAAATTTAGAAACAATGCATTTCTAATTTTTACGGAAATGTAGAATCACATGTGTTGTCAGTTGTAATTTACTGAATAATTTTGCAACAGTAATCGTTTTTTTTTTCTCAAAATATATTATATGCTAAGTGGTTCTACCATCAAAATGTTCCACGAGCCGCCACTGAATTTGATAACCGTATTGGCTTATAAATGTCACGTGGTAAAAGAGTACAATATTGTTCATAATATATGTCGGTAATCGAGAAATGAAAGTCAGTATGGCATATTGTAATTTACTTATCAAAAATTGGTCCCAAAATACGGAAAGCAGGTATAAAGGACGGCCCTCTCCAAAAGTCATAAATTACTCTTGCTTCCCGATGACAACCTAAATTGCACCACTTGCTGAGTATTGTGATAAATACTGATGTTATGGAGAGTCGATTTTTTTGCCGGTTTTGTCGGTGGAGACAATTTTAGTAGGTCGCGTCTCACCCCTTGTGAAGAATGTATCCGCCCCAAGCGATGAAATTCAATCCCCGTTTCCGTGTGACCGAAATAGTTGGGGGGGGGGGGGTATTATGTACGTACAGGTGCCGGCTGGAGAAATCGATGATTGTATTCTTTGGGTAAATAGCTTAGAGTGGACTTTTCGGTGCGAGGGGAATTAATTTGAATAGGGAGACGGATTTTACGCTGGAGGTAATTAAAGGCAAATATTAGTTCAGCGAAAATGCGGGGTTGAATGAATTGAATTTTTTTTATTTCGGAGCTCAACCGAAACGAGTTTTTAGTTTTAGGTGATTGGGCACTTTGTATGCAATTTTAATTAAGGTTAATTATGTTTGGTCACGTTTTAAAATCGTAATGTACTGGAAATTCGCTTTAAGCCAAATTTATTCGATTTGATCTGCCCATGTCCTCCACGTTGAAATATCTCAAAAATTTATAATAATAATAATTAATTACCCAATAGTTACCAATTATTATAAGACAAGTAATAATTTATTAAAGTAAATAGAGTTTTTGAAAATCCGCCAATTATTTCGCGAGTTGTGAATTTTTGAAAATTTTAATTTTCGAATTGTGTAATCCTCGAGCAAAAAATTAAAAAAAAATATAAAACGTATCGACAAAATTCTACAAAAATTAAACTAGATTTAAAAATCATTGTTTTATCAAATTAAATTGAGTTTTTGAAAATCCGCCAATTATTTCCCGAGTTGTGAAGTTTTGAAAATTTTAGTTTTCGAATTGTGTAATACTCGAGCAAAAAATTAAAAAAGAAATATAAAACGCATCGACGAAATTCTACAAAAATTAAACTACATTTGCAAATCATTGTTTTATCAAATTAAATTGAGTTTTTGAAAATCGCCAATTATTTCCCCAGTTGTGAATTTTTGAAAATTTTAGTTTTCGAATTGTGTAATACTCGAGCAAAAAATAAAAAAAATATAAAACGTGTCGACAAAATTCTACAAAAATTAAACTAGATTTGCAAATCATTGTTTTATCAAATTAAATTGAGTTTTTGAAAATCCGCCAATTATTTCCCGAGTTGTGAATTTTTGAAAATTTTAGTTTTCGCATTGTGTACTACTCGAGCAAAAAATTTAAAAAAATATATAAAACGTGTCAACGAAATTCTACAAAAATCAAACTAGATTTGCAAATCGTTGTTTTATCAAATTAAATTGAGTTTTTGAAAATCCGCCAATTATTTCCCTAGTTGTGAATTTTTGAAAATTTTAGTCATCGAATTGTGCAATACTCGAGCAAAAAATTTAAAAAAAATATAAAACGTGTCGACGAAATTCTACAAAAATTAAACTAGATTTGCAAATCATTGTTTTATCAAATTCAATTGAGTTTTTGAAAATCCGCCAATTATTTCCCGAGATGTGAATTTTTGAAAATTTTAGTTTTCGAATTGTGTAATACTCGAGAAAAAAATATAAAACGTGTCGACGAAATTCTACAAAAATTAAACTAGATTTGTAAATCATTGTTTTATCAAATTAAATTGAGTTTTTGAAAATCCGCCAATTATTTCCCCAGTTGTGAATTTTTGAAAATTTTAGTTTTCGAATTGTGTAATCCTCGAGCAAAAAATTTAAAAACAATGTAAAACGTGTCGACATAATTCCACAAAAATTAAACTAGATTTGCAAATCATTGTTTTATCAAATTAAATTGAGTTTTTGAAAATCCGCCAATTATTTCCCGAGTTGTGAATTTTTGAAAATTATTGTTTTCGCATTGTGTACTACTCGAGCAAAAAATTTAAAAAAATATATAAAACGTGTCAACGAAATTCTACAAAAATCAAACTAGATTTGCAAATCGTTGTTTTATCAAATTAAATTGAGTTTTTGAAAATCCGCCAATTATTTCCCTAGTTGTGAATTTTTGAAAATTTTAGTTATCGAATTGTGCAATACTCGAGCAAAAAATTTAAAAAAAATATAAAACGTGTCGACGAAATTCTACAAAAATTAAACTAGATTTGCAAATCATTGTTTTATCAAATTCAATTGAGTTTTTGAAAATCCGCCAATTATTTCCCGAGATGTGAATTTTTGAAAATTTTAGTTTTCGAATTGTGTAATACTCGAGAAAAAAATATAAAACGTGTCGACGAAATTCTACAAAAATTAAACTAGATTTGTAAATCATTGTTTTATCAAATTAAATTGAGTTTTTGAAAATCCGCCAATTATTTCCCCAGTTGTGAATTTTTGAAAATTTTAGTTTTCGAATTGTGTAATCCTCGAGCAAAAAATTTAAAAACAATGTAAAACGTGTCGACATAATTCCACAAAAATTAAACTAGATTTGCAAATCATTGTTTTATCAAATTAAATTGAGTTTTTGAAAATCCGCTAATTATTTCCCGAGTTGTGAATTTTTGAAAATTTTAGTTTTCGCATTGTGTACTACTCGAGCAAAAAATTTAAAAAAATATATAAAACGTGTCAACGAAATTCTACAAAAATCAAACTAGATTTGCAAATCGTTGTTTTATCAAATTAAATTGAGTTTTTGAAAATCCGCCAATTATTTCCCTAGTTGTGAATTTTTTAAAATTTTAGTTTTCGAATTGTGTAATACCCGAGCAAAAAAATTAAAAAAAATAATATAAAACGTGTCGACGAAATTCTACAAAAATTAAATTAGTTTTGCAAATCATTGTTTTATCAAATTAAATTGAGTTTCTGAAAATCCGCCAATTATTTTCGGAGTTGTGAATTTTTTAAAATTTTAGTTTTCGAATTGTGTAATACTCGAGAAAAAAATATAAAACGTGTCGACTAAATTCTACAAAAATTAAACCAGATTTGCAAATTATTGTTTTATCAAATTAAATTGATTTTTTGAAAATCCGCCAATTATTTCCAGAGTTGTGATTTTTTGAAAATTTTAGTTTTCGAATTGTGAACTACTCGAGCAAAAAATTTAAAAAAATTTAAAACGTGTCGACGAAATTCTACAAAAATTAAACAGGGTTTGCAAATCATTGTTTTATCAAATTAAATTGAGTTTTTGAAAATCCGCCAATTATTTCCCGAGATGTGAATTTTTGAAAATTTTAATTTTCGAATTGTGTACTACTCGAGTGAAAAATTGAAAAAAATATATAAAACGTGTCGACGAAATTCTACAAAAATTAAACTAGATTTGCAAATCATTGTTTTATCAAATTAAATTGAGTTTTTGAAAATCCGCCAATTATTTCCCGAGGTATGAATTTTTGAAAATTTTAGTTTTCGAATTGTTTAATACTCGAGCAAAAAATAAAAAAAAAAATATAGAACGTGTCGACGAAATTCTACAAAAATTAAACTAGATTTGCAAATCATTGTTTCATCAAATTAAATTGAGTTTTTGAAAATCCGCCAATTATTTCCCGAGATGTGAATTTTTGAAAATTTTAATTTTCGAATTGTGTACTACTCGAGTGAAAAATTGAAAAAAATATATAAAACGTGTCGACGAAATTCTACAAAAATTAAACTAGATTTGCAAATCATTGTTTTATCAAATTAAATTGGGTTTTTGAAAATCCACCAATTATTTCCCGAGATGTGAATTTTTGAAAATTGTAGTTTTCGAATTGTGTAATACTCGAGCAAAAAAATAAAAAAAAATGAAACGTGTCGACGAAATTCTATAAAAATTAAACTAGATTTGCAAATCATTGTTTTATCAAATTAAATTGAGTTTCTGAAAATCCGCCAATTATTTCCCGAGTTGTGAGTTTTTGAAAATTTTAGTTTTCGAATTGTGTAATACTCGAGCAAAAATATATAAAACGTGTCGACGAAATTCTACAAAAATTAAACTAGATTTGTTTTATCAAATTAAATTGAGTTTTTGAAAATCCGCCAATTATTTCCAGAGTTGTGAATTTTTGAAAATTTTAGTTTTCGAATTGTGTAATACTCGAGAAAAAAATATAAAACGAGTCGACGAAATTCTACAAAAATTAAACTAGATTTGCAAATCATTGTTTTATCAAATTAAATTGCTTTTTTGAAAATCCGCCAATTATTTCCAGAGTTGTGAATTTTTAAAAATTTTAGTTTTCGAATTGTGTAATACTCGAGCAAAAAATTTTAAAAAATATATAAAACGTGTCGACGAAATTCTACAAAAATTAAACTAGATTTGCAAATCATTGTTTTATCAAATTAAATTGAGTTTTTGAAAATCCACCAATTATTTCCCGAGATGTGAATTTTTGAAAATGTTGGTTTTCGAATTGTGTACTACTCTGGTGAAAAATTTAAAAAAATATATAAAACGTGTCGACGAAATTCTACAAAAATTAAACTAGATTTGCAAATAATTGTTTTATCAAATTAAATTGAGTTTTTGAAAATCCGCCAATTATTTCCCGAGTTGTGAATTTTTGAAAATTTTAGTTTTCGAATTGTGTACTACTCGAGCAAAAAAATTAAAAAAATATATAAAACGTGTCGACCAAATTCTACAAAAATAAACTAGATTTGCAAATCATTGTTTTATCAAATTAAATTGAGTTTTTGAAAATCCGCCAATTATTTCCCGAGTTGTGATTTTTTGAAAATATTAGTTTTCGAATTGTGTATTACTCGAGCAAAAAATTTAAAAAAAAACATAAAACGTGTCGACGAAATTCTACAAAAATTAAACTAGATTTGCAAATCATTGTTTTATCAAATTAAATTGAGTTTTTGAAAATCCGCCAATTATTTCCCGAGTTGTGAATTTTTGAAAATTGTATAAGTGGCTCTACCATCAACATGTTCCACGAGCCGCCACTGCTCGTAAGCAATCCAATCGTACGAAATGAAATTACCACTGTTTACATAAATCGCACGTAACGCCCTACCCACAGCTTTGATTGCCCGCATCACGGCAGCACCTCGTAACTCCCGAGATCGGAGAACTCGAGAACTCTTAATTAGACGAGACTCCTATGAATGTTTAATTAATTTGTCGGCGGCAAAAATCACATAAATCAAAAGGATCTACAAAAAAGAGAACCGGTCGTTGCAATTAATTAATCGGCATACTTTACGTTCGCTCGGTTGGGCCGAATTGAAAACTTCCGGAGAGCCGATTTGCATTCCAAACCAGTTTTTTTTCCCAACCGGAGAATAACGAAAACCAGAATTTATCAACTGTATGATGGAGCCTTGATGGTGCGTGCACCTCGAATTTCGACCTTCCAATTTTTCATGGCCGACGAGAAAAAATTGATAAACTGTCCAATTATTGAATTGTAGAAAATTAGATAATTGTAAGAGAAGTTCAAATAACACCCTCTTATGTCACAATATCTATTGTAATAACGTAGGAATTATTTTCTTTCAAATTTTGCTGATCGACAAAGGGCATGTTGCCTTCTGAAAGACCAAAGTAACTGGCGAAAAAGTGTTTTAAGAATTAATTATATATAATTAATTAATTAAACATTCTTGCTGACCTTGAAACTACAGGTAGTGTCATGGCTCTTTGGTTCCATATAACAAGCCACCCCTGCCTATCTTCCACGGCCGTGCCATGAGTCACCCCGTGAGCCTTCACTGGCGAAAAGCAATATTACAGACCAAGTATATGTGCAACGGGTTGCCTCTCTAGCAAACAGCTATCTTTATCCAAAAATTCACTCATTCCGCAGAATTCAGCCCGTTCTACAAGTGCTTGAAGAGATGAGCTCCTAGTTCTTTCTAGTTTCTAAAGCATTGGTGGTCCTCCGTGAAAAGATTCCAACGTAATTTGGTTATTAACAAAAAATACATTAATATAACCGATCCAGTCCGCGCAGTAAACGAATTGAAAGAGGCACTCATCCATCCACATTGAGAAACTGGTGCACGCAACCACCTGCCGTTTAATGGCTTGTAATTATTCAAATATACATCAAGGCCTCGACGTCCTGCACTCGTGGTTCAAATTGCCCGACATCGATTTAACAAAATGAAAAGTTTAGGAGAGACGGGAACACGCTCGCTCTCGCAATTACGTTTCCAGTGTTCGCCATTAACGTTATTGTCCTGTAATTATCGCTTTAACGACACGTCTGTTCCCTATAAATCAGGACGTGCGGTGCTGCGTTCCTCGAAGGTTAATCTGGGAGAGAGAGCCGGGCCGAATTTGCGCAGTATTTTTGCGTGCCGTGGAAGGTCAGAGGAAGCGATGAAGGGGGGCCCCGAAACGAAAATAGACTCTGGTGCGGCGCGGCGGGCGCGCCGAACGAGAAGATAAGAGCCATGAAAGGCTGTAAGTCAAGGTTGTGTTTGTTCAAGAAACGATTATCGGTTCTGCGTTATCTCGCTGAAAATGTATTTCCGATTGTGGGGGAATGTTTTCCAATATATTTGAAATTATTCGTTCGCGTTATATTATCCATCTTTAAACAAATTGTTTCAGGTTTTGAGAAATCAACGCTTTTTCGATTTTTTCGATTTTTTTTTTGTTGGTGATTATCTGAAAAACTAGATGATTAACCTGCATGGACTTTTCTATAATATCGAATCCAAATCGTTTCTTAATAAACGGGTGAAAATTGCAAGTCTTCAATTGTTTCAGGTTTTGAGAAATCAACGCTTTTTCGATTTTTTCGTTTTTTTTTGTGATTATCTGGAAAACTAGGTGATTAACCTGCATGGACTTTTCTATAAAATCAAATGCAAATCGTTTCTTAATAAGCGGGTGAAAATTGGAAGTCTTCAATTGTTTCAGGTTTTGAGAAATCAACGCTTTTTCGATTTTTTCGATTTTTTTTTGTTGGTGATTATCTGGAAAACTAGTTGATTAATCAGCATGGACTTTTCCATAATATCAAATCCAAATCGTTTGTTGATAAGCGGGTGATAATTGGAAGTCTGCAATTGTTTTAGGTTTTGAGAAATCAACGCTTTTTCGATTTTTTCGATTTTTTTTTTGTTGGTGATTATCTGGAAAACTAGATGATTAACCTGCATGGACTTTTCTATAATATCAAATCCAAATCGTTTGTTAATAAGCGGGTGAAAATTGGAAGTCTTCAATTGTTTCAGGTTTTGAGAAATCAACGCTTTTTCGATTTTTTCGATTTTTTTTTTATTGGTGGTTATCTAAAAAACTAGTTGATTAACCTGCATGGATTTTTCTATAATATCAAATCCAAGTCGCTTCTTAATAAATGGGTAAAAATTGGATTTCTGCAATTGTTTCAGGTTTTGAGAAACAACGCTTTTTCGAATTATCTCAATTTTTTTTTATTGTTGGTGATTATCTGGAAAACTGGGTGATTAACCTGCATGGACTTTTCTATAATATCAAATCCAAATCGTTTCTTAATAAGCGGGTGAAAATTGTAAGTCTGCAATTGTTTCAGGTTTTGAGAAATCAACGCTTTTTCGATGTTTTCTATTTTTTTTTGTTGGTGATTATCTGGAAAACTAGATGATTAACCTGCATGGACTTTTCTATAAAATCAAATTCAAATCGTTTGTTAATAAGCGGGTGAAAATTGGAAGTCTTCAATTGTTTCAGGTTTTGAGAAATCAACGCTTTTTCGATTTTTTCGATTTTTTTTGTTGGTGATCATCTGGAAAACTAGTTGATTAACCTGCATGGACTTTTCTATAATATCAAATCCAAATCGTTTCTTAATAAGCGGGTGAAAATTGTAAGTCTTCAATTGTTTCAGGTTTTGAATAATCAACGTTTTTTCGATTTTCGAACGATGAAAATTGCCATTCTTGTGTTTTTTGGTGATTATTTGGAAAACTAGTTGATTAACCTGCATGGACTTTTCTATAATATCAAATCCAAATCGTTTCTTAATAAGCGGGTGAAAATTGGAAGCCAGCAATTGTTTCAGTTTTTGAGAAATCAACGCTTTTTCGATTTTCGAACGTTGAAAATGGCCATTCTTGTGTTTGTTGGTGATTATCTGAAAAACTAGTTGATTAACCTGCATGGACTTTTCTATAATAGCAAATCCAAATCGTTTCTTAATAAGCGGGTGAAAATTGGAAGTCTTCAATTGTTTCAGGTTTTGAGAAATCAACGCTTTTTCGATTTACGAACTCTGAAAATGGCCATTCTTGTGTTTGTTGGTGATTATCTGGAAAACTGGTTGATTAACCTGTATGGAATTTTCTATAAAATCAAATCCAAATCGTTTCTTAATAAGCGGGTGAAAATTGTAAGTCTGCAATTGTTTCAGGTTTTGAGAAATCAACGCTTTTTCGATTTTTTCTATTTTTTTTTTGTTTGTTGGTGATTATCTGGAAAACTAGTTGATTAACCTGCATGGACTTTTCTATAATATCAAATCCAAATCGTTTCTTAATAAGCGGGTGAAAATTGGAAGTCTGCAATTGTTGCAGGTTTTGAGAAATCAACGCTCTTTCGATTTTTTCGATTTTTTTTTTTGTTGGTGATTATCTGGAAAACTATTTGATTAACCTGCATGGATTTTTCTATAATATCAAATCCAAATCGTTTCTTAATAAGCAGGTGAAAATTGGAAGTCTTCATTGTTTCAGGTTTTAAGAAATCAACGCTTTTTCGATTTTTTCGATTTTTTTTTTTGTTGGTGATTATCAGGAAAATTAGTTGATTAACCTGCATGGACTTTTCTATAATATCAAATCCAAATCGTTTGTTAATAAGCGGGTGTAAATTGGAAGTCTTCAATTGTTTCAGGTTTTGAGAAATCAACGCTTTTTCGATGTTTTCTATTTTTTTTTGTTGGTGATTATCTGGAAAACTAGATGATTAACCTGCATGGACTTTTCTATAATATCAAATCCAAATCGTTTGTTAATAAGCGGGTGAAAATTGGAAGTCTTCAATTGTTTCAGGTTTTGAGAAATCAACGCTTTTTCGATTTTATTGATTATTTGTTTGTTGGTGATTATCTGGAAAACTAGTTGATTAACCTGCATGGACTTTTCTATAATATCAAATCCAAATCGTTTGTTAATAAGCGGGTGAAAATTGGAAGTCTTCAATTGTTTCAGGTTTTGAGAAATCAACGCTTTTTCGATTTTTCCGATTTTTTTTTGTTGGTGATTATCTGGAAAAGTAGATGATTAACCTGCATGGACTTTTCTATAATATCAAATCCAAATCGTTTCTTAATAAGCGGGTGAAAATTGGAAGTCTTCAATTGTTTCAGGTTTTGAGAAATCAACGCTTTTTCGTTTTTCTCTATTTTTTTTTGTTGGTGATTATCTGGAAAACTAGATGATTAACCTGCATGGACTTTTCTATAATATCAAATCCAAATCGTTTGTTAATAAGCGGGTGAAAATTGGAAGTCTGCAATTGTTTCAGGTTTTGAGGAATAAACGCTTTTTCGAATTTTTCTATTTTTTTTTGTTGGTGATTATCTGGAAAACTGGGTGATTAACCTGCATGGACTTTTCTGTAATATCAAATCCAAATCGTTTCTTAATAAGCGGGTGAAAATTGGAAGTCTTCAATTGTTTCAGGTTTTGAGAAATCAACGCTTTTTCGATTTTTTCGATTTGTTTTTGTTGGTGATTATCTGGAAAACTAGTTGATTAACCTGCATGGACTTTTCTAAAATATCAAATCCAAATCGTTTGTTAATAAGCGGGTGAAAATTGGAAGTCTGCAATTGTTTCAGGTTTTGAGGAATAAACGCTTTTTCGAATTTTTCTATTTTTTTTTGTTGGTGATTATCTGGAAAACTGGGTGATTAACCTGCATGGACTTTTCTGTAATATCAAATCCAAATCGTTTCTTAATAAGCGGGTGAAAATTGGAAGTCTTCAATTGTTTCAGGTTTTGAGAAATCAACGCTTTTTCGATTTTTTTTGTTTGTTGGTGATTATCTGAAAAACTAGTTGATTAACCTGCATGGATTTTTCTATAATATCAAATCCAAGTCGTTTCTTAATAAGCGGGTGAAAATTGTAAGTCCTCAATTGTTTCAGGTTTTGAGAAATCAACGCTTTTTCGATTTTTTCGATTTTTTTTTTGTTGGTGATTATCTGGAAAACTAGATGATTAACCTGCATGGACTTTTCTATAATATCAAATACAAATCGTTTGTTAATAAGCGGGTGAAAATTGGAAGTCTGCAATTGTTTCAGGTTTTGAGAAATCAACGCTCTTTCGATTTTTTCGATTTTTTTTGTTGGTGATTATCTGGAAAACTAGTTGATTAACCTGCATGAACTTTTCTATAACATTAAATCCAAATCGTTTGTTAATAAACGGGTGAAAATTGGAAGTCTTCGATTGTTTCAGGTTTTGAGAAATCAACGCTTTTTCGATTTTTTCGTTTTTTTTTTTTGTTGGTGATTATCTGGAAAACTAGTTGATTAACCTGCATGGATTTTTCTATAATATCAAATTCAAATTGTTTGTTAATAAGCGGGTGAAAATTGTAAGTCTTCAATTGTTTCAGGTTTTGAGAAATCAACGCTTTTTCGATTTTTTCGATTTTTTTTTTGTTGGTGATTATCTGGAAAACTAGATGATTAACCTGCATGGACTTTTCTATAATATCAAATACAAATCGTTTGTTAATAAGCGGGTGAAAATTGGAAGTCTGCAATTGTTTCAGGTTTTGAGAAATCAACGCTCTTTCGATTTTTTCGATTTTTTTTGTTGGTGATTATCTGGAAAACTAGTTGATTAACCTGCATGAACTTTTCTATAACATTAAATCCAAATCGTTTGTTAATAAACGGGTGAAAATTGTAAGTCCTCAATTGTTTCAGGTTTTGAGAAATCAACGCTTTTTCGATTTTTTCGTTTTTTTTTTTTGTTGGTGATTATCTGGAAAACTAGTTGATTAACCTGCATGGATTTTTCTATAATATCAAATTCAAATTGTTTGTTAATAAGCGGGTGAAAATTGTAAGTCTTCAATTGTTTCAGGTTTTGAGTAATCAACGCTTTTTCGATTTGCAAACGCTGAAAATGGCCATTCTTGTGTTTGTTGGTAATAAATCATGATGCATAATGTTGGACCGCACACGCGGCTTATTATAACCAGGTCTTTACAATGAAGCAATTATCAGCAGACTATTACGACAAGAAACCTGCGGTAATTATAACATTACCGCACTTCGGTGAGTCATTCAGCGCCGGCGGCACTATCATCCACCCGAATCAACGACAGTTCCTCGATCGACCACGCGTTTAGCATATGTGGGGACTTAATTACCCCCTTGGCGCACTCTCCCGAAGCCCCACCTTACCGGAATAGGTGAAATGTGTGTTTTTTTTTATTCATTCGGGCCTCCCGTCAATTAACTCAGGCATCTGTCATGGGGAAGTCATAGATGGCGCGCGATAGCTGCCCTAGACCCCTCTGGTTTGCGTGTCGGGAACACGCAGACGGCGCGGCGGTTGTGTTACATGTTACATGTTAAAAAAAAATTATATAAATTTTATTGCTGTTTAACATTCAAACCAACCCCTTCACGCGTGATGAATCATTTTGGCTTATGTGTATACAACGTATAAAATATAATTTGTGCAACATGGCATGGAGATTTTTTTCGTTTGTTTGTAACGAGAAATTAAGAATGATTTAGCGGGCCCGCACACGGCCAATTATTAGTTGAGCGATAGTTTAGTCGAGGTCTATAATGGCATTACCGTAAATGCAAGTGCGCTCACACACCAACTATCGTCCAGCACGATTTTTTAGTCAAAAGCAGTTGGTGAGCCCTTATGATTAAATAATCGTTCTACTATCGTACAACTGGCATAGTTCCACAGTTCCAATGGGAGTGCGCACACGATCGATAGTTTAGTTGGTCATCGATCGTAAAAAGCCCGCGATAAGATATATAAATGCATATTCTTAAATATTGAAATGCAGACAATATCCCTTTGGATCTATCCGCATCTAGTAAAATGCAATTAAATGGTGATGATTACATTTTTCATATTTTGCATATCTAAGCCCTCTCGTGCATATTTTAGTTACATCGAGCATATGTAATCATATTTTAGCTCATTTGAGCATGTTTAATAATATTTAAGCAACATTTGTATTACATGAATTAATAATAAGTAATACTCTACTAAACTGTCTACACGCTCCGCATAAATTGAGTTGTGTCGGCGTCGTACTGTGTGCGCACGCCACACGATTTCTCCTCGACTAAATAGTTTAGTTGGTGGAGAATCGTAACATGTATCCAACTCAACTAAATAGTTTAGTTGTTAAACAATTGTCTGTGTGCGGGCCCCCTTAGCTCAACCATACCTGCGAAACTTTTGGCAGTTAAAAAACTTGGAAGTAATTATTGAAAAGTTCGCGGGAAAAATCGGCGTGAAATAGCAGTCTTGTCATCATCATCAATTATACCCATTAAATGATTTCAATTCTAAGACGTGTTACCCGTCATCACCCGAGCAAAAATCAATGAATACATTACGACCGAAGTTAATTGCATTAACGTAAACGTAACCCAATCGATATATTGATTTCCCCGAGGTGTATTTTTACCAAATAGATTTTCCTTATCGGGGCCCCGTTAGGAATGGCAGGCAGCGGTCGGATCGTTAATTAAACGACGCTTAATTGCGCCGCGGTCGTAAATCGAAGCCATTAATCAATGAGGGTCGGTTGCGTCACGTTACGAGCGTGAAAATGCGAGTCTTATAATTCCACACACACACACTCATACACTGAAAATCCCATTATAAATTACCAATTACCCGAGTGTAATGAGTGTGTTGATATTAAAACCTCGCCGGGTCCCGCGGACGAAGCAGAAGAAGTTGCAGCAGCAGCAGCGCAGCGCGAAAGTGACCAGACCGGTAATTGGTCTGGTCGGCAGCTCTTGGACGATTTGTAATTGAGCCTGTTGCTAAAGTGTTATGCGCACGCAAAATGTTCATAGTAACGAGTTCATGGCGATGTGATAATTTCCTTCAAATATTACCTCACGATCATCGATTTTATAACTGCTGCTAATCACCGGTTATAAATCATGCATACACGTGAGGTAAATTCAGGATAATTTAACTACTGTACTAGTTTTGCTAATAATATACACTAGATCGGTAATGGGGATTTTTTTGTTTACTTCGTTGTCAATAAGTTGTCGAGGACTATAACCAGATATGTTTTACATAACAGGCTGAAGTCTCGAGCACTGCAACCTGAAACAAATTTCATGCACGAGGTGCAAAAAGTAGATACAGTATTCCAATATCTCCATGGTGATTTGAGATATATCTTCAAGCCGCTTTTCAAGTGGATTAGGACCTCATCTCAAAAAAAAGAGGTTGGCCGTTTTTGCTGATTTGTGGTTGTAGACGATAAATCCTCGTTACGGTCGTTACCGATGTGAACCTAGCGCCCGACTTTAAAAAAGTTGGACTTTGTTAACGTAGCTCGATTGTACCTTGTTTGTACCTGTTTGTACCGCTAATAACTTCGTTTGTACCTCAAAGACAAAAAAGTTATTAAACAATAAAAAAATGGCCAGCGCCCAACTTTCACATTTTCAAATTTGGTTTATGCCATTCGAAAGAGAATCGTTAGTACCCGTTTGTACCTCTATTTAAATTGTTTGTACCTCAAAGGTACCAGAAGTACAGGCTTTTAAAATTTTTTACATTCTATGGTGGCGATTTCAGTCAATTTTCAAGTAATCGCAAAGCGACCAATGGGAATCGAAAGAGCATCATTTGTACCCGTTTGTACCTCTTTTTAAATTGTTTGTACCTCAAAGGTACCAGAAGTGCAGGAATTTAGAAATTCACATGACAATTCTACATGTATTGCTATAGATGGTTGAAATTTTGAATAATGTGTCTTTACAAATTTAAAAAAAATATCTAAATTTTCAATTTTTTTGTCAGAAATGTTCATTCTTAGGATCGAATTTTTGATCGAAGTTTTTAATTTTGTATCCTATATTTTAGATTCTTTCAACCTAAATTAATTTTTATGCGCGATTTTTTTTTTTAATTTGTTGCCGATATTTTTAAGTACAGTTTCTGATTTCTTACCCTCCATTTTAGATTTTTTAACTTGAATTAATATTTTTTATGGGCGATTTTTTTAAATTTTTTGTTACTTTTGACTACCGTTTTCGAGTTTCTGTTGGGCAACTTATTTTGAGCTAAAGAGTTATTTTGGGAGCTGAAAATGGCAAATTATTTTCGTTTTCCTTGATTTTTCAATTTTTTGGTATTTTAGATCTTTGACCTGTTTCCAAATTTTAGGGTCATTGCCCGGAATATTCTTTATTTTAAACTTTTTGATTTTTTGTTGTTGAAATTTTCGGTTTGCATTTTTGATATTTGTCTAAATTTTCGATTTTTTGTGCTCATATTTTAGTTTTTACGAGTTATTTTGGGGGCTAAAAATGACAAATTATTTTTGTTATCCTTGATTTTTCAATTTTTTTGGGTTGCATTTTTTATTTTTAGACCAATTTTTTTAATTTTTTTGCCTATATTTTAGATATTTGAACCGTATTTTTCATTGCTTCGTTCCAAATTTTATAGTTTTTGCCCGGAATATTCTTTATTTCGGTTAAGCTTTTTGATTTTGTTTGTTGAAATTTTTGGATTTTTGGTCTGCATTTCTTAACCGGCGAATTTTTGATATTTGTCGAAGTTTTAGATTTTTTGTGCTTATCTTTTGGTTTTTAAGAGTTATTTTGGGGGCTGAAAATGACAAATTATTTTTGTTTTCCATGATTTTTCAATTTTTTGGTTTGCATTTTTTATTTTTAGACCAAAATTTTTGATTTTTTTTTGGCCTTTTTTTTAGATATTTGATCCGTATTTTTCCTTGTTACGTTCCAAATTTTAGAGTTTTTGCCCGGAATATTCTTTATTTCGGTTAAACTCTTTGATTTTTTTTTGTTGAAATTTTTGGATTTTTGTTCTGCATTTCTTTAACGGTGAATTTTTGATATTTGTCTAAGTTTTAGATTTTTTGTGCTTATCTTTTGGTTTTTAAGAGTTATTTTGGGGGCTAAAAATGACAAATTATTTTTGTTTTTCTAGAATTTTCAATTTTGTGGTTTGCATTTTTTATTTTTAGGCCAGCATTTTTGATTTTTTTGGCCCATATTTTAGATCTTTGATCCGTATTTTTCATTTCTTCGTTCCAAATTTTAGAGTTTTTCTTTGTTTTGGTTAAACTTTTGTTGAAATTTTCGATTTTTTGTGCTTATATTTTTAGTTTTTTTTTATCTTAATTAAGAGCGTATTTTTTTATTGGTCTATACTTTAGATTTTTAACGTGATTGATTTTTATGTGTAAATTTTTGATTTTTTTGCCGGTATTTAATTTGTATAATTTGTCATTTCCATCTTTCATAATTTTGACGTTTCAAAACGCCAGTATCTTCCGATCCAATAAATTGTAAAAGTGGCTCTACCATCAACATGTTCCACGAGCCGCCACTGCTCAATGAGTAGAAATAGAAAATTAACTCAGAATTCCTGGAACTCAATTTTTTTTTCTTTTCGGACTTTTCGGACGGAATTATTTTCAAAATGTTGATTTTTTAGTTCTAAGAGTTCTGATTTGACTTATGGGTTGTACTTAAGAAGTTCTAACGAAAACTCTAATGGCAAATTGCCATTAAATGACAGGAAATGGGTATTTTCAAAATTTAATTTTCTATTATCGAATTTTAAATTTAAACAAATTAGAAACAACTTTACTTGTTGCAGAAAGCATTAGATAAATACAAGAAAACGAAATGTAGCCTGAATATATGAATATTCAACCTGTTCGTTAATCTGCAAGCAAAAAATTTTTTAAGTCTTACTAAGACTATAAACAAATAACTTATTGAAAATTGTTTATAGTCTTAGTAAAACTTAATTTTTTGCTTGTAGATTAACGAACAGGTTGAATATTCATATATTTAGGCTACATTTCGTTTTCTTGTATTTAATTTTAAATTTATTTCAAAATGCCATAAATCGTGATTGTATCGAATTTGTTTATAAGAAAGAATTATTGTACACAATGAGTAGAAATAGAAAATTAACTCAGAACTCCTGGAACTCTAAATATTTTTTTTTGCTTTGCGACTTTTTTCAAAAAAATATTTTTGATAGTTCCGGATAGTTCTGATTGGTGTTTCCTTTAGTTCTTTGTGAGTTCTATCCAAAGTTGTAATGAAATATTTAGATTCGACCAATATTAAGTGAGTAATATGAATTTGAATATTTCGAATTCCCAACTTTGAAAATTTTTATCTCTGGAAATTCAACAGAACTCTTTTTTAAAAGTATCAGGAACTATAGTACTAACCCAAACACATCTTAAAACTAGTTCAGAACTATTCGATAACAATGTTGGGGTGCGGTGTAAAGTTGGCACCCCATTTTTCAAAAATTCCTGACAGCCCAATTTTACAGAACTCTTTTTTAAAAGTTGATAGTACTTCTAGATACATCGAAAGGAATTAAGAACTCTATTCAGAACTATCAGAACTCTTCATTGGGGTGCCAACTTGACACACTGTTAGTCCCGAGGCTGCACGAAGACAACTTAATTTTTCAACAAGACTGGGCACCCACTCACTGCGTGAATATCTGAATAAAATTCTACCGAACCGTTGGATTGGTCGTCAAGGAGAGCTGGCGACTTAGCATGTCTTAGCTGGGCTCCACGGTCACTGGATTTGACACCTTGTAACTTCTTCCTGTGGGGTTTTGTTAAAGACAACGTTTATGTACCACCACTCCCACAGAACCTGGAAGAGTTGAGGGACCGGATCGTTACTGCCATATAATTAGTGACGAAGGTCATGCTTGCCCGAGTATTTGAGTATCGATGTGATATTGTTTGTGTCGCTGACGGAAGACATATTGAAAATCTGTAATCTGAACGTGCATCATCTCTAATCTTCACAATTTCCATTTATTTTAGTTCTCTTACTCCTAAATTAATTTCTTCCGGTTCTTCCCTTTCATCATTATCGCTGGGCATTTTTGAATTAGTGTTATAGTCGCTTTCTTCTGCTTTCACCAAGTTTGTCGTACCCACAATTTCACGTGGTATGGCAAAAATCGCTTTATCAAAGAACAGGAAATACAGGGTTGGCGATGGATTTCTTTAATTCTTGGATGGTTCTTGGTTTGTCGGCATACACTTTGGACTTCAGATAACCCGAAAGAACAAAGTCTGGGAGCGTGGAGGCCAGGAAACATCACCATTGATCTCACAGAGTCCATAGAAATCCTTGCGGTGTGAGCTGTAGCTCCGTCTTGTTGAAACCATGTGCTGTCCGTGTCAATTTTAATTACTTCAAGATGAGGGATTAAAAATTTTCGAAGCATAGTGTGGGGACCGACGCTAGACAACCATATATACGCATACACACCACCTAGCGACCACGAGCAAACGCGAGACCAGCGAACGAGCCGGCGCGCCCATCCCGGCAAGGGATGGGCGCGCCACCAGCAAGGGCTAACGTACCACCCGCCGACGAGAGAGGACGCGAATTGAGTTGGAAATTCGAATTACTCACTTAATCTAAATATTTCATAACAACTATGGATAGAACTCACAAAGAACTACAGGAAACACCAATCAAAACTATCATATTCTATGAGTGCCGAGTTGATTTTCCATATCTACTTATTGAGTACGATATTTCTTTCTCATAAACAAATTTGATACAATCACGATTTATGGCATTTTTAAATAAATTTAAAATCCGCAGCCCAATAGAGCGATAGAAGTAAGTCAAACCAATCAGATGGGGGTTATAAACTGCGACTAGCAGATTAAGATATGCGGAATGATTCAGGGTTCTTCAACAATTGATTCAAAATAAAAGGCGTGGAACGATGGGTCGATCCTATAAACCAGTGGTGGGGAAACTTTTTTTAAGACGGGCCATTTGTAATAACTAGACAATCGTAGCGGGCCAAAGAATAATGCTTAATCGTTAACTAATTTATGTGCTCTGTAAACATATACATATATTATTACATATACTTATTATTTTAATAGTAAAAAAGCAAAAGGTAACAAAATTATAAGCACAAAATATAAAATGAATTTAGTGCAGTTCTTGATGTGAAGTATTATCACTTTATTTTCTGGTGTCATTACTGGTTGATGGTGCATGAGAAAAATTAAATTGAGACTGTTTCATCAAAATTTCATCATAGTCCGGTTCCATTTGCGAAGCAGAAATTCTTAAAACTGATGAAAGGTGCTCATCTGTAATTTTGTTTCTTAAAGAAGTTTTCATTGTTGAAAAGATTTGTTCGCATATATAAGATGAGCCGAACATTGTCATTATCTTCATTGCATGAGTAATTAGATTTGGGAAATTATCTGGACTTAAATTTTTATAAAATTCTAGTAATGGTACTGTATGAAAAGTTTGTTTCAGGAGAGAATTACAGTTCAGTTCTATTAACTCAAGTTGAAATTTTGCATCAATTTCTTCGTAATTAACATTGAATGGGGTCGCAAAAATACTAAACTCTGGTTCCATTTTTCTAAAGTCCTGAAATCTCCTTTCAAATTCTGTATATAGTTTTCTCAAATTAATTTCGTATTTTTTAATCTTATTCTTTGATATAGTGAATTTTAAAGATTGTATTCTTGGAAAATGAGAAAAATCAGATTTAGAGATCTGATTAGCAAATAATAATAACTGTAATTTGAAACTTTTCAGGTATTGCCAAATATCGTGAAGAAACTGATTTTTTCCTTGCAATTTGAGATTAAGTTTATTCATGTGTACGAGGAGATCTGTGAAAAAAGCGAAATCAGAAAGCCACGTTTTGTTTTCTAAGACGTCAAATTGATTATAAATGTCTTTATCAAGAAGAAAATTCACAATATCGTCTTTTAAATCCCAAATTCTTTCAAATACTTTTCCAGCACTTAACCAACGAACTTTTGAATAATACAGGATATCGGAATGCTCAGCATGTACGGACTCCAAAAACTGTTGAAACTGGCGATGTAATAATCCTCTGGAACGAATCATATTTACTAGTTTTACAACAATATTAAGTATATGGTCAATATTTAAAGCCGATTTACAGAGAGCATCCTGATGTATAAGGCAATGCAAAAAAACAACATCATTTTCCGGATACTTAGAATTAAATTTCCCAACAAATCCTTGATTGATTCCAACCATATTAGGAGCACCATCTGTAGTTACATTACATAGCTTGTCAATAGGTAAACGAAGTTTATCGATGCAATTTTCAAATTCACAAAATATATCGGCACCAGTCGTTGTTCCCTTCATTGACTGCAGCCCTGCAAGTTCTTCTGTAATTTCAAAGTGGGCGTTGATTCCTCTTACAAATATGAGTAACTGCGCAGTATCGCTGATATCTGTACTTTCATCCATGGTAATTGAATAAAAAATAAATTTTTGAGTTTTTGTAGTCAGTTGTGAAATTAGATTTTTATCAATATTTTCAATTCTCTCGGTGATTGTTCTTCTTGAGAGAGACAGTGACTGAAAATCCTTTTTCTTGTCAGGGCACATAATATCGCACACATCTATCATGCACTGCTTTATAAATTCACCATCTGAAAATGCTTTATTAGATTTAGCAATATTATAAGCCAGCACATAACTGGCTTTCGTAGCGCATCTTTGAGAATGATTAGCTCTCTGAAATAATTGTTGTTGACTTGATAATTTTTTTATTAAATCTTTCGATTTAATTTTTTTCACCTCTTCACTTAACGATGAGTAGGAGTGGTTTTCATGTTTGCTCTTGAAATGGCGTTGAATGGCCGTAGTTTCCCCATCACTGCTATAAACCTTAACCTTCTCCTCATCCGAATCATTAAATCCTTCTCTTCCAACTGCCAGGACTCTGTTTCGTTCCTTTTTGCTACTTCTTCCCCTTTCACTCTCATCTCTGGGGTGCCCAGGGGGTTGTTCTCTCCCCTACTCTCTACTCTATCTTCACACATGATGGTAACCCAGAACATTTCTCACCTTCCAATAACTACAGGTAAAATGCATAATTTTCTTAATTACATTTTGCAGGTAATAAAAAGTAGTTCATATTCCAGCGACTGCGATGACATTTCAACTTATGCGAAAAGGAAACCGCACGCCTTGGGCGACGCAAACAAGTCTCCCCATCGCCGACAGGCCGTCTCCTTTTTGCCGGAGTCCATTAGAGACGCACAGGCGACATCGCCGTCATTAATTCCTCCACTCGAACATAAATTATCTCAAACGACCAATTAAACTACCTAGCAATAACTAATGGCTCTTGGATACGCAACAATTTCCCCCCGTGGTACACTTACTCGATTCCGGGGAATCGATCCGTCGCTAAAAAGGTCCTATTAACGATCATTTGGATCGTCGGAGTTGTTGCATGTAAGAAAATGGTCCTTCGAACCGGATGTCGCAAGTATCAATTTACGGGCGATGCGCGCGGGGGTCATGTCCAACGAACAATGGCGTTTAATGGACAGATACGAACAAAAAGCGTTCACCAGGAGGTGAATTATGAAGGAAACGGACCACATATTACGGGTCTTTCTCCTCCGTATCTCGCTAATCGTGCCGACGTAAATCATACGGAAACGGTGCGCGCCATCTCTATCCAACGAGCACTCCACTTTTATGCGCAAAAGAGGCCATTCCGCATCGGAAAATATTATTATGCCAGTGCACTACAAATGGAATAAGTACAGGGAATGTTATACTAACGACATAATAAAGTACCTTGTTCGTTCTCGATGTTTTCCTAATGCTCTGATTTACATACAACATGCACACCGAGAGGAGGGAAGGCACGGCGCGCATTTAACGAAGGCAGACAAACGCTATTCATACCTCCGCGACCGCTCAATATCGAAACGCCAATTTGAAGGTTATTCAATTTGTTGAATTGACGGCGGAGCCTTGTTTGGGTCAACACTCACAAATTGATTTGCCACGGAGAGAGAGAGATCGGATCTCGTTTGGGCGACCGCAACCTTTCGCGCCGGAGAAACAAATGACTCACGTGCTGGTCATTCCTGGTGAATTCAATTATCTGCCTTCGGACGCGCAAATGATTAATCACGTGTCGGATTTGTTTACAGTTTACAAAAGACCGGACTTTTATTTGTCTGGCTTATTTTTTTAAAGTGTGACTTTCAGAAGCCGTTCCCGGTATTCACGGAATACCAGAGCAAATGTTTGTTGTAATTATAATCATTGGCATTTGCACTTTTGCTTTTGTAGTTGTTTTAATAAGCTATTTTTCGTCTATTACGTAGTATAGTAGTAAGACCCATGAGGGTTTACAGGTGGATAAAAAATAAAAAGTAATTTATGTGGTAAGTAAAACACGTGTGTTTGAGATCAATCATTGATCATCTGCCTGATGAAGCCACCGTGTGGCGAAACATATGTCGCAGTGTTCGACATTAAAAATTTGTGAAAATTCTCAAACACACGTGTTTTACTTACCACATAAATTATGGAATTTCACCAAGTAACAGCCTCATCAATCCAAAAAGTAATTTGCTAATTAAGCCTTTTGTCTTAAATATACCGAATCATACTGGAAGCGTTTACTTCGTGATATTTCGCGAATTACCTTAGCCGTAACACCTTAAATCAAAATTAATTTATACTTCATGATACAAATTAAAATCAACTTCGTTTGTATCGAAAATTCGTTTGCAATTGTAACTATACGCCTTGAGGATATTTTAACTCTTAGCTTATAATAGTCATAGCCAGTAGCGGCTCGTGGAACATGTTGATGGTAGAGCCACTTATACAATACCTTTTTGAAGAAACAAAGAACCATTTATCTTCCTAGGCCAATCGAATATTTTGGCCAAAAAATCAAAAATTTGAAACAAAACATCTAATATGATTAATTAATTTCTCACTTAACCCGTGGTGAAACATAATTATATATTTGATTAATTAAAACACTTGGTTTTGTTTCACTGATTTTATTTTTCTCTCCGACTAGTTTCGACCTTAGATCATTCTCAAGGAGATATATCTCCTTGAGAATGACCTAAGGTCGAAACTAGTCGGAGAGACAAATAAAATCAGTGAAACAAAACCAAGTGTTTTAATTAAACAAAACATCTAAAATATCGGCAAAAAAAAATCAAAAATCCTGGTTTAAAAATAAAAATGCAGACCAAAAAATTGAAAATACAAGCAAAAGAAAAATAATTTGCCATTTTCAGCCCCAAAAATAACTCTTTTTAGCTTTAAATAAGTTCCAACGGGAAATTCGAAAATAATAGCAAAAATGAAAATTTAAAAAAAATCGCAGAATAAAATCAATAATTCAGGTCTAAAATCTTAAATATGTGACAAAAAATAAAAAATCAAGACCAAAAATTTAAAATTCGTACCCAAAAATTAAAGTGGTAGACCAAAATATAAACATTTTTAACAAACGAATCGAAATTTTAAGTCGAAATAAAAAAGAAATTCGGCCAGAAGACCTAAAATTGAAACCCAAATAATCGAAAATACAAAATTCACGCCAAAAAAGTTCAAATCTACAATAGGGCCTAAAAAGGTGAACATTTAGACAAAACATCGAGAACTCGGGCGTAAAGATAAAAATTGCAGACAAAAAAAATTGAAAATTTCTGCAAACCAATCGAATATTTTGGCCAAAATAAAAAAAAATTGGAACAAAAAAATCTAAAATACAGAAATCTAAAATATGGGCTGAAGAATCAAGAATACTGATCTAAAAATAAAAAACGCAGAACAAACGAAAACTTTGGTAGAAGTAAAATAATTTGCTACTTTCAGCCGCCAAAAATAGTTTCGAAAATAATAGCAAAAAATAAAAACAAAATCATTGATTCAGTTTAAAAAATCTAAAATATAGGATAAAAATAGATCAAAAATCTAAAATATGCGATAAAATATTGAGACCGAAAATCTAAAATTCTGGCCTAAAAATAAAAATGTTGGACCAAGGAAAGAAACATTTTAACAGACAAATAAAAAAAATGGGGCACAAGATTTAAAAAAATCCACAATGTTGGTCAAAAATTCGAAAATTTAGACAAAACATCGAAAACTCGGGCCTAAAGATAATAAATGCAGACTAAACGAAAAATCAAAAATGGGGACCGAAAATTCGAAAATTTTAACAATAAAATCGAAAAGTTGGGTCAAAATAAAGAAAAATTTAGGTCAAAAGATTAAAAGACATAATAATAAAAATCAATAATGTTGGCCAGAAATTGAAGATAATAAATATAGACTAAACGAAAAATAAAAAAATCGAAAACTTTAACAATAACATTAAAAATTTAGGCCAAAATAAAGAAAAATTTAGGTCAAAAGATTTAAAAAAATAATAAAATATGTAATGTTGGCCAGAAAGTCGAAAATTTAGACAGTACATATAGAACGCCTAAAGATAATAAATGCAGACTAAAAACAAAACTCGAAAATACCGGATAAAATAAAAAATATATAATAAATATATAAATCAATAATTTAGGTTATAGATATTTTAACAAAAATCAAATCAAAAATTTGGAACTAGAATTAAAAATTCGGCCCGAAAAATAAAAATTGCGGACCAAACAATAAATTTTTTTAACAATTAAACCGAAAATTTAGGTCAAAATAAAGAATATTTAAAGCAAAATATCAAAAATTTTGACCAAGAAAAAAATCGAAAATACAGGTCATATATCTTAAAATTAAAAATTCAGCTCGAAAAATCAAAAATACGGACCAAAAAATAAACGAAAATTTTAACAATTAAATCGAAATTTAGGTCAAAATAAAGAATATTTAGAGCAAAAGATAAAAAATTTAGAGCCAAAAATTATACGAAAATACAGGTCAAAAATCTAAAAATTAAGAATTGAGCTCGAAAAAAAAAAGTAAGGACCAAAAAAAAACACGAAAATTTAGACAAATATCGAAAACTCGCGGCTGAAAAAAATGCAAACCAAAAATCCGAAAATTTCAACAACAAACATTTTTAGCCAAAATGAAGAATTTTTAGGGCAAAAACTCTAAAATTTGGAACAAATAAATGAAAAATACAGGTCAGATCGAAAATATAGGCAAAAAAATAAAAAATGCCACTCTAAAAATAAAAAATGCAAACCAAAAAATTGAAAAATCAAGGAAAACAAAAATAATTTGCCATTTTCAGCCTCCAAAATAACTCTTTAGCTCAAAATAAGTTGCCGACCAGAAACTCGAAAACGGAAGTCAAATAGTAACCAAAAAGTAAAAAAAAATCGCCCATAAAAAATAATAATTCAAGTTAAAAAATCTAAAATGAAGGGCAAGAAACCAAAAACTGCAAAAAAAAACTTAAAAATATCGGCAAAAACATAAAAAAAAAGTCGCGTATAAAAATCAATAATTTAGATTTAAAAAAATCTAAAATATGGGATAAAAAATTAAAAATATTGACCAAAAATTCGATCCTATAAATCAAAATTTCTGACCAAAAAATCGAAAATTTAGAAGAAAATTTAGGCTAAAAGATCACAAACTGAGACCAAAACATCAAAATCCGGGCTTAACAGTAAAAAAATGAAAACAAAAAGAGTGAAAATTTAAGTACAAAAATTGCCATTTTCAGCAAATTTGCTTTAAATTTAAAAACTGTACGCAAAAATTTCTTTTTAATTGGACTTTAAAACGTCATAATTTAGAACATGAAAAGGACAAATTATACTTGAAATGTTCATCTTTATTCAGTTCAACTCGAAAACTAAAGAGATTTAAAAAAATGGTGATGTGGCCATCATGTTACTTTCTCCGACTTAATGGTATCATACCCATTATATTTACGTTTTCATGGTTTATTGAAATTATATTTTAAATGTACATCGAGCGTTGCGTAAACTCGAATGAAACTGACGTTTAAAACGTCAAAATTATGAAACAGAAAAATTATACTTCAAATTCAAAAACTCGGTTTACTCAAAAACTAACTACTTAAATTTTTTTCTCGAATAGCAATGATTGATATGAAAAATATTTTTAAGCAAAAGATGTTCATTTCTTTGTTGTCTTCAATGTTTGTTTAAATGTTTTTGTGATATTTTTCACATTTAAGAAAATATTGGCAAAAAACAAAAAACAGTTAAGGTAAACACCCACTTTCGGTGTACGAAATTTTACCAAAAGCTTTTCAGTTCTTCAGATTATCAAATAAGACGTATGTTGAATGTTTCATATCAATTGCTTAAATAGTTTTTGAGATACAGCGCGCACAGACAGACAGACACACACACACACAAAAATGTTTTTTCCAGAAATTATTGAAATTGCATCTAGGGACCCCAAAACGGATATTTCCGTAAAAAAAAATTTTGAAAAACAAATCACGATCACAATACTTTCTCGTACTTCGTAACGGAGAAAGTAAAAAGACGTATTTTTTATAAGTTGTTAATTTCGGCTATCTCTATAATTAATATTAATAAATAGAATGATGGCAAAAAGATTTCAGTTTTTAGTCCATTTTTAATATTTTTTATGCCAAATAGTATTATATCACAGTGGCGGCTCATAGAATATTTTAGTGGTAGAACCACTTATTATGCAATATATGCGCCAGTAAAATTTCCCACCATAAATAAGTTTACGGCTAAAAGATGTCCAGTAAAACTAAATTTCGTTCTTATTTGCTGAAGAATAGAATAACAAATTTCCAAGGCTTTTGTCTTCAAATTTTGTCTTTTCTGAGGAGATCCGTCTTCTGACAATTCCAATTCTAATTCTGTAATAATTTCATCCATTTCGTTTCGTAATTTCTGTATTTCATTTTCAAAAGATTTGAAATCGTGCTTCACCTCAAAATTTTTCGCTCTACAACTTTGGTCTTTTATATTTTTTTCTGAAAATGCATAGTTTTGGCTGAAAATCCAAAAATCAGCGAAAGGTAGCAAAAGAAATATGTTTTTATGGATAAATCTCAAGAATCCTTAGTATTTTGTTATATAAACTGTATATCATTGGAAAGCTTATTAAAAATTCCATGCATTGGTGGCAAGATATATAGGGTGTTCCATTTGAAAAAAAAAGTTATCCAATATTTTGCGTATGTTGACACCCTGTATATCACTATGAATAAAAGTGAACCAAAGCCGATGTGTATTATTCTTTATGATGTGGGAAATTCTTTAGTGTATAAAAAATGACGCTAGCTTTGCAAGGAGCGCTTCTGCAATTTTTTCAACGTGTCCTTGTTTTTGCCACAAATTTGCCCATAACTAACCAATCGTCCATAATAGACCTATACTATCTTATACTAGTTTCATCAGCTTCTCAAGAGGGTTGAAAATAAAGTATAAAATATAGGGTGTTCCATTAAAAAAAAACATAACTTTGTTCTGTTATGTATATTGGGACACCCTGTACAAAAGCATACATATTTTTAAAATATGTAGAATAAGTGTGGGTACCAGTTCAAGAAAACTAGAAGTCGATATCTCAAATAGCAAATAAGTTGTGGGGCTTTTACAGATCCCTGGGTCACCCGGTATATCCGATATATTGATATTTATATAAATATCGGATATTTTCCGAACCCTGGTATTGGTCCAAGATGAGAGCCTTGCGGTACACCTGTCTTTGCAATAATTGGATTCGATAGGGAATTTTCAAATTTAACAAATTGCCGACAATTTAGATTTAGTCCAAAGAGCTAAAGAACCACTTAACCCATATTGAGCCGATCGTGATTTACTCGGTCAAATGCTTTGCGGAAGTCTGTATAGATGGAGTCCACTTCTACGTTTCGGTCTAGGGCTTCACTGATATATGAACTATACATCAATAAATTAGACGTGGTGGATCTAGTTGGATAAAATCCGTGCTGATGATGAACAACAGCATGCTTAAAATTTGTTAGAAATAATTGACTCATTAGTTTATCAAAATTTTTTGGAATTATAGACTGGATTGAAATGGTATAGACGAGATTTTTGTTACCGGTTTTATAAATAGGTATTAAATAGGAGGACTTCCATTTTTCAGGAAAATATCCTGTCAACAAAGATCTATTGAAAAGGTGAGTTAAGGGTTCAGATAGCTCATTGGAACAGTTTTTTAATATACAAACATTTATCTCATCAGGACCAGAACACGTCTTTTCATCTAGAGTGTTCAAAGCATGCAGAACCATTTCCTCAGTCAAAACGTATGAACATAAGTTATTTCCTACGTGAGTAGAGGTATATGAGGATGAACAGTCACTGTCCGATTGGTATACTTGTTCAAAATTGGCTGCAAATAAATTTGCAATGTCATTAGGCGAGGTAATATCCTGCATGTTGTTTGTGAAATGAGATGGTAATTTACTATTATTGTTGGAATCACTTTTGTTGTTTACAAATTTCCAAAAATATTTTGGATTATGAATTAAATTATCCTCCATGTTATTCACATAGTGTTGATAATCAATGGCTAACCTTCGTTTACATTGATCTCTCATAGATGAAAATGTTGACAAACACTTTCATACGATGGGAGTTTTAACTGACCCCATCTGTAGAGGCTGTAACGAGGAAGCAGAGTCGGCAGGACATGTCCTACGTCACTGTCCTGCCCTAATACAAGGAAAATCCTGCTGGGATCGTCATGGTCAAGATCGACCGGCCTGCAAGATCCTAAACTTTATAAAAAGGGTAGGATGCCTGGAGAGCTAGCTCTCGCAATAAAATGAAGGTGTATGTGTCTATACCCTTAATCTGAATCTACCTCTTGCTGTGCCGGACCGTATGCCGCACGCCCACAGGGCAGTGTCGTCTGTATACCTTTGAAGAATGGAGAGGGAGGGGGTGTAGACATCATGTGTGAAGAGGGAGTAGAGGGTAGGAGAGAGAACAGCACCCCAGAGATGAGAGTGAAGGGAGAGGAGTAGCTTGTGGTTGGAAATAAAGGATTTAATGATTGGAAGTTTGTTCTGCAATACATAATCTCTTGTGTGATGAAAATGAGATGTCGCCACACTAAAATTTGTTGATATTTGATTTAATGGCGAAAATCGCATTTTCAAACCACTCCGACTAGACTATAACCTTTTCCAGTGGAGGCAATCAAAGTAATGCGCCTTTACAAAGACGTAGTTTCACAACGTAATCGTGAGTATCCATCTAGCGAAGTTCTCGACCTTTCACGGGTCGTTACATCGAGACCACAAATAAAGGCCATTTTTCACGAGCCGTCCGCTCGCTCCGCAAAACGAGAACCCTGCCCCCGTGCGCGATCAATTTACGCGAGCACAACAAAAACACCGGGGCCCAACAAATCACAGATCAGGGCGACAGTCGCGCTGGACGTGCAAATCATTTTTAATTGGAACGAGTCCATCCGTCCGTCCGTGACATTTCTTTGTGAGCCCTCTTCGTGAGCTGCCATTTTTTCCCCGAGACTCCTCAAGTCCTCGGACAGCGCGGTGTATTGACTTTTAATATGGAGAAACCTTGAAATCACGCCAATTACCATAATTAACAGCCGTTTACGAGCGGAGCCGAATCGGGCCGAGGCGCAATTATCCTGGATTTTTGCGCGATCCGAGGATACGTAATTATCCATTGCGGAGTTCGTTTTGTAGCGTTTAAGTTTTCACAGAGTTGCGCGCTCACGGCGAGCCGAACAGGCTAATTAATAAACACAATGCGGTGGGAGAAGGACGGACGGATGATGGAGGAGAGCGAGGCGGCCGGTAATTTATTATATAAATAAATTGCCCGCGCTCTGCGTCCCTGTTTTTCTGTGCGAGTAGCGGCCGAATAATCATTATTTATTGTAGGAATTAATTGGACGGCTTCTAGGAAGATAAATCAATAGAAACTTACGTAATGTGCACTGGAGCGATCGCGCGGGACGAGATGGGACGTCTGTCCGCCTCCGGGGATTATTCGCGCGCGCACACTCTTTCGTTGCAAAATGCTTCACTCTAATAAATTTCTTAGTAGATTAAATATTAAATTGGTAGCGGATGATATTTCAAGATCCGATCGCGTTTTATACGATTACGTCCCTTATCTGCTCGTCAATCGCGTGACAGCGAAACTCTGTAAGATTTTCTAGGAAAATTGTAACGTGGAGTTCGAACGATCTACTTATTTTAAAAGCAGTTTATACTTGGATGCGAAAACCAAGCCAGATAGTGTGAAGAATTCGAAGGAACTAGAATGTATTCTCCATACCAGCGCCCTGCAACCTATGGCACGCGTGCCACCTGCATGGCCTTTTCTAAAGGGTGTCCCAGAATAAACCGTCATTTTGATTTTTATAAATAAGCCGCATATTTTTCGAAATGTTTGGAAACTTTTAATAAAATGCAAAGTAAAGACATGGAGGTTAATTATGAAATATAATATCGCCCAAATGGCCGCCTCGGCTCTGCGTGCACACACGGACTCTTTTAATGAAATTTTTAATGACACTTTCGCATAATTGCGGCTCAATTGCTTCAATTGCCGCTTGGATTTCCTCTTTCAGTTCCGCAATTGTTCGAGGCTTATTGGCGTAGACCTTCCCTTTGAGGAAACCCCAAAGAAAGAAGTCCAAGGGAGCACATCACCTCGGCGCGAAATAACCCTTCCTTCGAATCTGGTGTGCAATAACTCCAATGTTTCGTTGGCTGTGTGACAAGTGGCACTGTCCTGTTGGAACCACATGTCTTCGAGATCCATATTATCAATTTCGGGCCAAAAGAAGTTGGTTAACATATCGCGATATCTCACCCCATTGACAGTGACGGCGGTTCCAGCCTCATTTTGAAAGTAAAATGGCCCAATAACACCTCCAGACCAAAATCCAACTCTTGGACTGCCCTGGGATTTTCTAAGCCCCAAATACGGCAGTTCTGCTTGTTGACATGCCCATTCAGATGGAAATGGGCTTCGTCGGAGAAGATGATTTTCTTTGCAAAATCGTGATCGCTTGATGATGTTCCAACACCCAATCCGAGAACGTAAGACGCTGCGCATGGTTTGCCGGCTCCAGTGCTTGGGTCAATTTAATCTTGTATGCCTGCAGATGAAGATCTTTGACTAAAATGTGCTGCATGGAGCTCCTGGAGACACCAACTTCTTGAGCACGATGACGACTTGAGGTTGATGGCTCGTCATCGACGCTGGCCGCTACCAAGGCTACATTTTCGTTCGAACGGGCGGAACGCCGACGGCCATGTTTCTTCATGTTCACAACTGAGCCCGTGGACTCGAATTTATGGATTAAATCGACCAGCACCCTGATGGTGCGTTATGATGACCGAGAAGTGTGCGGGTTTTACGGATCGTCTCTGCAAAATTTTGACCATTTTTGTAATGAATTTTCATAACTTCAACGCGTTGCTCGACCGTGAACCTATCCATGACTGATAACCTCAAAGTCTGCTACTGACAGCTGTAAATGAATTAGCACTCTACGATTGTTACCCTAAAATTAATGCCCGATTCATAATGACGGTTTATTGTGGGACACCCTTTATAATATCAAAACCATATCCAAAGATTTTGTTGTCATATTAGCTCCGTTCATTATTTTTTTCTTCTCATTTAAGTTGATATATAATCGTGTTTTTTGTTTGCTTAATAATAAAATATTTACAATTTATATATTTTTGGCCTGAATACATTTCTATTGATGTTTGTACAACAGTTTTTTTTCCAGGCATTATAATGATCAGGTTTATACTCGATGTCTGCCCTTTTAAATCATTATTCTATTTGTTTCTCCCATCTACCGCTTTTTTTAAACTAAAATTCTACCGCTAAAATAAAAAAAAAAACAATCTGGCAACACTGCTTACGGTGGTAGATCTCGCGGTGGTTGGACACTCGCCGTAAGTTCAATCGGCGTAGCAGACAAGACTTTTAAGAACTGCCATCCAAAGCTAATAAATACGAAATCTGTAGTAATTGTTCGTAGAAATGGTCTCAGAAAGCTCACACACTAGTGACGTAAATACTTGGAAGAAGGCCGTAAGTTTGAATTTTGTAATCAACATGTGAAGGAACCGTGCGGACGTCGCGAAGTGTCTTGAGAAGAAAATCAATATTAAAACTTGATAATACACTGGAAGGAAAAAAAAATGAAACACTTGGAATTCGTGAAATTTCGACCATTTTGAAACCGCCATAACTCAGCGTATTTTCAATCGATTTTGATGAATCTTTAAGGGCAAAAAACTTTGAAGTGTCTTCTTCAAAGTCATGCATGCGAACTTAAGCGTAACCCCTTCCGTCCCCTCCAGCACCCCTGTGAAAAAAAAGAGTTTTTTCAGGAAACCATGTCCAACTTTCACGATGTCTACGGAGTTGGAAAAATTTTGTCCACTCGATCCACCATAAAGGCATTAAAATTTGATCAATTCCCTATGCAGGACTTAAAGAACGAAGTTCCTGCGACGATTTGGCACCAAGTTATGGGTGTTTGAAAAAAGTGCATTTTGAGGTTTTTCGTACATAACTCAGCGACTTTTCAACCAAATTTGATGATTCTTACGGGAAAAAATCTCATTTTGGCCCTACTTTAGGGAGGTAAACTCAGATTGGAATGATCCCTTTTCGAGTCCTTCAACCCCCGAACAAGAAAAACACGTTTTTGTGCAAAAATACGTCCAACTTTGGCAACGTGTACCGAGTTGGATAAAATGTGTCGACTCGATCCACCAAAAGGGCATTGAAATGTGTTCAATTACCTGTGCAAGACTCAAAAACGAAGTTCCTACGGCGATTTTTCACAAAGTTATGGGTGTTTAAAAAAAAGTGCATTTTGGGGTCTTTTTATGTTTTCGTTTGGAGGGGCGTAGAGCCCTTTCTTTGGGTGGGAGATAAACCCTCTCAAAGAGGACACATTTTGCTTTTGATTTCTCAAAAGATCGTCGCAATCCGTTGGATAGAAGCCGAGTTATGGCCATTCGAAAATTACCTAAATTTTTACAAATTTCAAGTGTTTCATTTTTTTCCGTCAGTGTAATTTGTTTATTTTTATATTTTTATTGGACGAATGGACGAATGGTGGTGAGTTAGGCCCACATTTTTTTTCGACCCTACAGAGATCGTTAAAGTGAATCTTTTTTGACCTAAAATAAAGTTTTTTTGTTAATAGAGTTCTAAGGTACAAAATGCGAAATTGATGATTTCGCGCAAACAATGAATTTTCGTGCATACCTCCGAGAGAACATGCAAAGAAAAGTTCATTCGTGAAAACGAAAACAATTTCGTCGAAAAACTTCGGACTTATGAGTTAAAAAACCACAAAATTCGCTTTTTTTTCAAACACCCATAACTTTGTGCCAAATCGTTGTAGGAACTTCGTTATTTGAGTCCTGCGCAGGTAATTGAACACATTTCAATGCCCTTTTAGTGGATCGAGTCGACACATTTTTTCCAACTCGGCACACGTTGCCAAAGTTGGACATTTTTTTGCCCAAAAACGTGTTTTTCTTGTTCGGGGGTTGAAGGGTTCGAAAAGGAATCACTCCAATTTGAGTTTACTCCCTTGAAGTAGAGACAAAATGGGATTTTTTCCCGAAAGAATCATCAAATTTGGTTGAAAAGTCTCTGAGTTATGTGCGAAAAACCTCAAAATGCACTTTTTTTTCAAACACCCATAACTTGGTGCCAAATCGTTGTAGGAACTTCGTTCTTTGAGTCCTGCATAGGGAATTGATCACATTTTAATGCCTTCATGGTGGATCGAATGGACAAAAATTTTCCAACTCCGTAGACATCGTCAAAGTTGGTCATGGTTTCCAGAAAAAACTTTTTTTTTCACAGGGACGTTAGAGGGGGCGGAAGGGGTTACGTTTAGTTTCGCATGCATGACTTTGAAGAAGACCCTTCAAAGCTTTTTGCCCTCAAAGATTCATCAAAATCGATTAAAAATACACCGAGTTATGGCGGTTTGAAAATGGTCGAAATTTCACGACATCTGAGGTGGCTGTTTTCTTTTTCGATGAGGACTGTTTTGACTCTTCGTCGTCCGTCGCAGCTTTTTCCGCGCTAGCTTTGGCCCTACGGCCTTTGGCCTTCTAATTTCTTTGATTGGTTGTGGGCCATTCAGGTCTGCGGGGGAGAATGATACCGGGTGGTGGTCTGGAGATGGGGCTGAGGAGTCATCAAGGTTGCGGGTGAGCAGGGTGATGACTGCTGGTAGTTTTGCTGTTAATACGCGTATGTCTTCACGTAGTCCGTTTATGGTTTATTTAAGAAAGTCTAGATGCCTCCAGTGGCGGCTCGTGGAACATGTTGATGGTAGAGCCACTTATACAATATACCCTTCCTTCTTTTTGGAAGAAAAAAAAAAACGATTTATCTTTCTAGACCAAAGTAACTGGCGAAAAAGTGTTTTAAGAATTTATTAAAAATTCTTGCTGAGCTTGAAACTACAGGTAGTGCCATGGCTCCTTGGTTCTATTTTACGAGCCACCCCTGGTTGGAAGTCTGTACTTGTCTCGTATTTTAAAAGAAATCAATGTTTATTCGATTTTTGAGTAATAAAATGGATATTTTTGGATATTATTCGTAACCATAACGTAATTGCAAAATTCAAGGTTAGAAAATGATAATGCAAATTGGCATTTTGGAGATAAGAATATCGGAAGAAAAAGTGCAGCGTTAATTATTACATTACTACAAGGAAATATTCGTAGACAATAAATTATTAATAATATTAAATACACCTTCGGTATCAAAACTTTTTATATGCAAGATATTCGTAATTCAAAGACTCATAAGTTTCCAAAAAACTGTTTTTAAGTCCGATATAAAAATGTAAATTTACCAATTGAGCAAGTATGTTCTAATGCATTTTTATAAATCGTGGAATGGTGAAATAAACGTCAAATAAGGATGATTGCCAAATTTTTGTGACCTTAAGTACCCTATCACACTAGGCTACCATGGTGGATCCAGCCACCAAGTAATGCAATCAGTCGAGACACCAGGCAGTCGGCATTGCTTTTTTGGTCAAAAGTCATAGGTTGTTCATCTCCGCCGAATATAATGGTAATTTCTTCCCTACATTTATTTTTTAGATCGCGATTAGCATAATCTGTAGCAGATCTATCATACAATGAAGGTCGGTTTTCTAACAAAATAATTGAATTGAATTCAAAATTGGGACTTTTTGATGTAAGAGCAATTTGAATACAATCTTCGGCGTTCAATCGTTTTCTGTTCTTTCTATCCAAGGGTCCCCCCTTTTTACTTTATTCTATGCGTCATTCAAAAGATCTCAATAGTACTTGCATAACAACAAATGTCAATTTCAAGCGCGTGAGGCTCTCAAAAAGAAAACTTGAGAATTAAAAAAAATCATCCTTTTTAGTAATCGACCCAGACCGTTAAAGTGCACTTTTTCTTCATCAGAAAAACGAGACAAATCGATTGGAGTTAACAAATTTCAGGTAGCTAAAATAATGAAAAAAGTTGGAAATTTGAAATTCTATCCAATGGAAAAACCACTGGTTCGATTCGGGGTTTCTATACGTCATTCGAAAGATATTGTTAAGACGCACCCGAAAAAGTACTTGCACAAAAACAAATGTCAATTTCAAGCGCGTGAGGCGCTTGCAAAGAAAACTTGAAAATTAAAAAAAAAAAACTTTTTAAATAATCTTCCCAGATCGAAAAAGTGCACATTTTCTTCATCTTGAAAATTTCGGCAAAAAAATATAAAAGTTGCGTATAAAAAGCAATCATTTAGGTTAAAAATCTAAAATATAGGATAAAAAATTAAAAACTTTTTAACAAAAAAACTTTTTTTAAATTCGAAAATTTAAACAAAAAAATCGAAAATTTAGATGAAAATGTTTTCATTTGGAAATTTGTAGACACATTATTCAAAATTAGTCTATCAAAATTTCAACCATCTGTTGCAATAAATGTGGAATTCCCATGCAAATTTCTGAAAAATGCGCTTTTTTGGTCATCAAAATTTGCTTTTTAGTGCAACCATTTTTGTTGTCGTAAATTTGCGATTGTTTTCTTTGGAAATTTGTAAAGACATATTATTCAAAATTACTCTGTCAAAATTTCAACCATCTGGTGCAATAAACGTAGAATTTGCATATGAATTTCTGAAAATTGCGTTTTTTTTGGTCATCAAAATTTGCTTTCTAGTGCAATCATTTTTGTTTTGGTAAACTTGCGATAATTTTCTTTGGAAATTCGTAAAGACGCATTATTCTAAATTAGTCTGTAGAAATTTCAACCATCTGTTGCAATAAATGTGGAATTCCCACGCAAATTTCTGAAAAATTGTCATCAAAATTTGCTTTTTAGTGCAACCATTTTTGTAGTGGTAAACTTGCGAAATCCGCTTTTTTTGTTATCAAAATTTGCTTTTCTAGTGCAACCATTTTTGTTGTGGTAAACTTTTGATTAGTTTTTCTAGAAATTTGTAAAGGGACATTATTCAAAATTGGTCTGTCAAAATTTCAACCATCTGTCGAAAAAAATGTGGAACTTCCAAGCGAATTTCTGAAAAATTTGCCTTTTTGGTAATCAAAATTTGTCTTGTAGTGAAACCATTGTAGTCTTGGTAAACTTGCGAATGCTATCTTTGGAAATTTGTAAAAACACAGAAATAGTCTGTCAAAATTTTAACCATCTGTTGAAATGAATGTGGAATTTTCATGCGGAGTTACAGGTGTTGTTTAACATTTAAAACGTTTTTTTTTTTAAATCAGTTAAAAATTCTTGCTGAGCTTGAGCTAGCTACAGGTAGTGCCATGGCTCTATATAACGAGCCGCCTCTGGATGCCTCTGCATGGTGTTATTTCTGGTTTTCGAGTACAGAGCGGCGCATAGGTCCTCAGGCTCGTTATACATACTTGTGACGTTGTCGCCGGAGTGTTGGAAAATCGGGCTTACTATGAGGGATATTATCTACTCAGATACCGATATTGGTCGAATAAACATTTTACCGCCATCTCGTCTCTAGCTTTAAGAACCGCCGGAGTTATATTTTTGATGATGGAGTCGAGAAGGCGGAAAAACATTTATTCGATCAATTCAAATATTTGTTATCATTTTAAGTCGTATTTTGTTTTAAAACGAAGAAGGAGTTTTAGAATTCAGTTTGGAGTCTATCAAGATTGATAGACTTTCAATTTAGTATGCTGTGATTTTAGTATACGATTGTGTTGTAAGTAATTTAAAGTTTTTTTTTTGTTTGTTTCAGGTAAGCATACCCCGAAAATATACACCTCAATACCATCCACACCGTAGTTTAGGAAGAAGTAAGTTTGTCTTATGACAAATATATTTACAATATCTTGAGGTTAAGATTATCATGGCAAATTTGGTATATTTAGAAATTTGTAGATATTGAACGTGATTCTTCTTTAACTTTGTGTTCTATAGTGTTTTTGAATCGTCCTCTTCATTAGCGGCGTTCACACGTACACTTCTATCGCGCGTTCCTAACACGTGGTGTTTCAATCGTGTTGAGCAAAAGTGGACACAAGCAAGAAGTTAACGCTGGAACTAATCACGCGCGCCAAGAGCGGAGCAAAAAGTATGCGTTTTTATACCCCTGCCACACACTCATCGAGTGGCATGGGAAGTAGCGAGGAAAGGTGGCAGAGATGTAGTGTGGCAACATTGCTCGTCATGCCGCACATCATGCTCCTTGTCATTCCCACTGCTCCCTGTTTTGTCGATTTTTGGGCGCGAGTCAAAGGACTGGCAATATGAACCCGTACGACCTAATGCGGAGCGCTGCGATTAATTGCGCGAGTAGAGCAGTGTGGAGCAGGGCGATGAGCAGCGCGAGGAGCATAGTGTGGCTGAGGCATTAGAATGTGCATTCACACGCACGTTCAATCGCATGGGATTTGAGCGGTCCAGTCCAAGCGTGCGGGATTGCGCTTACGTGTGAACGCCGCGCCGCTATTGCACATTTGGCGTTTATAGTATTTTATGTTGACAAAAATTCTATGATCACAAATTACGACCATCTTCCTATAACGCGGTAATTTTCAAAGCCGATTTCGCACATATCTCAAAATTCAATGCACCCCCCCCCGGTAAACCGCTCTATTAATTTGTCAAACTAAGCAGTTACACTCGACTGTGACACGTCGACTTGGGACGTTAAATCCTAATATGCAGGTAGCGCTATTGCTGCTGCTGCATTCGTATGAATTAGATTAATATCAAAGTTTCCACATTCGTATTCGTCTCTTTCGCTAATACCCGGGGCAACATCTGAGTAATTGCCAGGCTGAGGATATAAATAATGCCCCCCCTCATTACACTAAATAATTTCGTTCCACGGTTGCCAATTAGCGCGATTGCAATGATCAGTTATCGTGAATGAACCCGCTCGGTGGTCGCGTAATGAATTAATTTCGCAAACTGAAACAAAACCGCCCCCTCCGTTAATTTTAATCCCGCCTAATTGTCTTTTAATCCCCTCTGCAGACAATGCTATTAATTACCGCGCGGGGATTCACCTATTCCATCAATCAAAACGTCAATGAGGTGAGGCGACCCAACGGACCTAATCGCCGATTTATTAATAATCGACGTCCGCGCATTGTTGCGATTAATGGCGCAATTTCACATTCGAAACGTACAACCGATGTCGGACGGATCACGTTCGCGTTTCTTTCGCGCCAATTCCTCGGATTCCGAGGTGTAGTACTACTAGGTACGCCTCAATTAACCACTCGAGATATCGATATTCAATTTGCGAGTTGCGAAATGGTAAAAAGCGGGAAGGGTATTCAACGCACGTCGCCTGGAAAAACCTTTTAGGCGATATTGGATCTCTCTTCGTGGTCGGGACCGTAAAAGCCGAATCCCGGGCATTAATTCTTCCTCGGCCCGGAATTGATCGTTATTTCCGCGGCACACTTCACGGCCAGATGGGAGGGAGAGCACAAAAAGATAATTGGGGCGCGTTTAACCGGATTAAATTTGCCACATATGCGGAAAGAGCGAGCTGAAGTTATATCCGTTGGGTTGGTGGAAGGGGGTGTGGGGATATTGCGGCGGGGACGTGGAGATTTGTTGGGTTCGAGGCGAGGGACGGACGGTTGGCGCGCTAATCTCGTTCCCGGGATGATTGGGTTTGCATCCTTTATGCGCCATAGACGCTAGATTATTTTGTGTTATTTATTGATTCTTAACTTTGCCGGATTCAATTTGATATACAACAGATACTGATTTACAATTATTTTCAAAAAAAAACGGTGCAGCTCATTTTCTTCAACTAATAGTGGACATTTGCGAAGGTTGGAACTGTTCTTTAACCCTGTATTGCGTGTTTTTTTTATTTTTGTTTGTAAAAATATATACAAATAAATTGGAATGTTTTTAAATTAGCTGGCTATGAAAACCCGACCTGCTCTTGTGATATACTCCCTGGAAAAAGCCCATCCACCGTTCCGGCTAGGTAATATAGATTGTGGATTCCAGTGTTCAATTTAATGCACCCAAAATGCATTGATTCCTGCGTTCAACGGATTGATTCTCCATCGGGAGCATCAATTTTTTTGCCGGAGAAGTGTCGTCGTCAATGACCAGAAGGTCTGGACAAATGTCGGCAATGACTAGAAGGTTCAAGCGAAAGTTCAACTTGGATTGGTGCTACCAACTGTCATTACAGTTAAAGTTTCTTGCGAATTTTCAGGCGGCAAATTTAAATGTGAACCTTTCATTGTCGACTTCTTCATCTTAAGACCTAGATCTGGATTATTCCGATGAGAGGGTAGAGAGGTCCGCTGCACGTAGGCCTCAATGGGCCCATTGTACGTCCCCCATCCGAGTCCTCATTCCCCGATGGCGTCCAGCCATCCCACGCTATTGGCAAACGCCAGGACTGCACCAACATGGACTCCTTGGATGTCTAATGTTTGTAGACATCCCTTTCCCATTCTATTTAGGGGATTTCTTAGATTACAGTGCCCAGTCAGAAATCCCACGATTATTCGTAGGTTTCCCCTGGACAGTTGCAAACAGTATCTAGTAATCTTGGGGTGCACCGAAATAAAGTCTTTTACCACCCTGTAGCCTGGCTTGTCCATCGATCTTCGTGATGTTTAGTCGATGTATCTTTTAGTAAGGACGATCATTGCCACTTCTTCAGTTTACAACCTTCTAGTCATTATCGACTGCAATTCTTCAGCAAAAAAATGACTGACAGTCCATCCATGGAACACAAAAACACGTTTTCCATAATACTTGCCCAAATTCTTTATGTAACTTCGGTATTGACATTTTCTTAATAAGAACGTAGGAAACCATACAAACAAGAACTACGCCTGGTACGGTGGTTTGAATCATGACACAATTGGGATTTACAGCCTCAAATTTGGAACGATGTTTTTCTCTGAGAAACGGTTTAGTCTAAACCAATCCCTAACCTTTTCCTATGGCGCCCTCTTTGTAATATCATAATTATTCCGAGATAATTAATTATTGCAATGCCATTTATTGCTGAATTTTCTTAACGTCTTAACGAGATATGAAATATTTCCCAATAACTCTTTCGAGCCTGTAGGGACACACTTGTCCCACGGCTTTACTGATCAAGTTGGACAGTGAGAGGACAACACCCTTCGAATCAACATTATTTTAGACTAGAAAATTGTTTGGTTGAAGAAATTTCTTTAACAGTTTATTGGAGAGGTGTAAGGTTTAGAAATAATAAGGAACGTGATTTTGTAGTTGAAATAAAAGTGGAATACGGGGTGGTGGTTGGTCCCTATCCTACAATCCAACCTGTGGCTCACGCGCCCTTTTTTTTCAACAATTAATAAGTGAATAAAAAAAATTAGGTCTTCACTATCTTTCTTACTTGTTTAACTTATTTATTGGAAAAAATTGCACGCGTGAGCAACGGATTGCATTTTAGGATAGGGCCCACCCGCCACCCCTTAAATCAACATTATTTTAAACTACAAAACTGTTTGGTTGAAGGAATTTCTTTCACTTTTTATTGGAGTGGTGTAAAGTTTAGAAATAATAAGGAACGTGATTTTGTAGTTGAAATAAAAGTGAAACCGGGGGTGGTGGGTGGTCCCCATCCTACAATCCAACATGTGGCTCAGGCTGGAAAGGGTTAAAACGGAAGACCCTTTCTCCCACAAGTGGGTCGCCAACAAAGGTTTATGAAATTTCAAAGCCATTTCCGCGATTGTACAAGGTAAATTCCAAAAATAAGGCCTCCTAGTTTTTAGGAAACTGATGAAGTTTCCTTTTTTATAATTGAAACATTTTAAAAACCTTGGATATTCCTCTATTTTTCTACATAATCGCCATTTCGGTCTTTGTAGGTTTTTTTAGGCGCTTTGACAGTTATTTTTATGCCTTTGACAGCGTGCCGCCTTTGGGGATGCGTTGGACCGCTTCGTTTACGTCGTTGCGTTCCGGCCAAATGTTCTTTCAACTTTGACAACAAGTGATAGTCACTGGGTACCAAGTCGGGACTGTTGAGTGGGTAGTTGAGGATGTTCCAACCAAAGTCTTGCAGGAGCGTTAGTTGTAGAAAACATACTTATCTGTCCGAGTTTTTTTAGTGTCTCGCAATACCTGACAGCGTTTATTGTGAATATGAAGTCTATCAATAATACCCACATTCCACGTCATAACTCTGCTGGCAGACTGTACTTGTTTCAATTTTCACGGCTTTGGCGAAGATGTGTGTGATTGTTGTTTGGTGTCAGGTTTGAGCTAGAATGTCCAGGTTTCGTTACCCGCGGCAACGAAATCCAAATAATTGTTCGCCGAAGAAATTTGAGGGAAGAGTCAACGCGTTGCCGATTGTGGTCTTCTGTAAAAGTGCTATGAATGGTGGTTCGGGAAACCTCGGTAATCAAAATGCAGAAACCATCGAGACTGATCATCTGATCTGTGCGCATGATTTGTTCAATCTTCGCGGCTATCTCGCCGGGAATTGACGGTCCCGCTTCTTCGTTGTCAATTTCCAACTCCGTAGGGGCCTGCCCAAAGTGCCGAATTGGTATTTTGCCCAAAGTGCCGAATTTCATACTACGGACCATGCCCAAAGTGTCGAATGACGTCAAGCGACGTCGCATCTTTCGTAAACAAGGCGTCGGAGCCGAATGAGCATCGGCATTTGATCATTCGGCAGAACGTCATCGCACCCCAAAATGCCGAATGTACTCCCTCATTTATGTTCGGAATGTGCGAAAATAATTTTTGGTAAAACAAGCTTATTAATGGAAGGTAGATGGTTTCAGGCTTAGAGAATGTTTTTTTTTTAACAAAACAAATTGTATTTTTGTTTTAAACGTATTATAACATAGAAATATTCGGCATTTTGGGCCTTACTGGTGGTTGCGTACGAGGATGTTGTGATCCGCTTCGACGTGTATTCGACAGTTTGGGCCTTATATATTCTTCTGCGAAAATTATATTTTTATAATTTTAAAGTTGTCGCCTTGTAACCTCGTATCTTCAAAAGAGAACTCAGCGTGTGGAATTTAAAAATCGTGTATCGGATCTCGCAACAATATCATGTGGTGTACCCCAAGGCTCAATTTTAGGACCACTGCTATTCTTAATGTATATAAACGATTTGCCTTCCCATATTGAAAACGGGAAAATTATTATGTACGCAGATGATACAGTATCCATTAACAAAAGCGAAGATTATGAAAATGCGTTACAACAAAGGGAACACATAAATAATAGGGTCTTGAAGTGGTTCAACTGCAACAAGCTCTCTTTAAATATTAAAAAAACTGTAAGCCTTACTTTTTCCTTAAAATCAGGCAATGAAGAAAATGGTTTTTGCAAATTTCTTGGACTCACTCTAGACACTAAATTGAACTGGAAAGAACACGAAAAAGCGTTGAGCCAAAAACTGAGCCGTGTAACTTTTTTACTCAGAAATTTGAGTAATTGTCTACCCCAAAGTACACTTCTTACTGCTTTCCATTCTCTTTTCCAATCGCACCTAAATTATTGTATACTGGTTTGAGGCCATTCTAGTATAGCACCCAGTATATTTAAATTACAGCACCGAGCCATCCGAATACTGGCACATATAGGATACAGAGATGAATGTCAAGGCTTTTTTAGAGATTTCAAAATACTAACTTTACCGAGCTTATTTATTTTGGAATGTCTCTTGTATGTTCGTATAAACGTTGATTTATATGTAACACATAATCAGTTTCACCATTACAATACCAGAAACAGTGAGCAAATTTGTCTGTACGAACACGATTATCCAGGTGCGTAGGTGGCGCGAATATTTATGGTCCAAAACTATACAACGCTCTACCACAGATGGTTAAATCTCTCCCCATTACAAAATTTAAAAAGTCTGTCAAATCATATTTAATTCGTAAAGCATTCTACAGTATAGATGATTGTATTCGTAATAATTTTTTAGATTTTAAACTGTAACTTTTATTTCCATTTGTGTAATTTATTTATTTTATTTATACAACTTGTTGCTAAGTTTACTGTTCATACAACTCTTTGTGCAGTCACCCAAAATGCTCTCTGAATTGCTTATTTTCCTCCCATCCACGACCATATATTGTACGGCCTAAAAGTTTATGAGGCAGATTTTTTGGGGTCCAGCGACGTGCTATTCGGAAACTTGGGCTCCTGCGAAGTGCTATCTGGAAACTGCCATTCAACAAATTTTGGCCAACAATGAAAGTCTTTATAATTAAACAAGCATGGAATGCCTGCATACAATTTAATTTGGAGATTGATAAAAAAATAAGTTTTTTTTTCGAAACTGCTAGTTTAGAAAAGAAGAATCGATTAATTTCAAAAATATCAGAAATATCCCTTTTATATAGTTCAAGTTACGCTATGGCGTAAGTAAGGTTGGATGAAGGAAATCGGATTAGGGGAGTGCCTTGGTATAGACGTCATTCGACCACTAACTCTTTTTTATTTTTCGTTAGAATGATGACTGCACTTTGAAGGTACTCACAGACCATAATCAGACTACCCGTCGTGATACCTACTAGGCCATCGTGGCCTCCTCCTTTTAGAGTTTGCAACAATATTTTTTTGATTGGAATTTATGTAACTACGGCTGCAGCCAATCTCATGCAACCGCGTGCATAGTGCAGTTAGTAGCTACTAGAGATAGGTAATTCTTGAGTGAGTCTACTCAAAGAGTCAAGTCAGTGAAGTAAGTTGGTTAGTAAAGTGACCCAATAGAAAATATTGTCTTTTAGAGTTATATCAGAAGTAGTGAAGCAGTTTACAAAAAAATATCATTTTGCCCATCTATAGTAGCTACCAACATGTATCATGTTAAAACACTAGTTGGAAACAGTGGCGGCTGGTGGAACATTTTAATAGTAGGGCCACTTAGCTTACCATATATGCCTTCTTTTGCCTTCGAGATGAGGCAGAATTTATTTGGCTCTAAATGCACGTTCAGAACGCGTTCCCCCCCAACCGCGCACCAACCCGCTGTAGCCGATATTCTAACGAAATGCCGTGCCAGAAGTAAGTTTACACCGTTTAAGGAGCGCAATTTTTCGTCGCTCATTAACATTTTGCAGTCAATGTCTAAAATGGCGAATCAATGTTTTTACAATTATTTAAAAATCCTTGCCGATATTGAAATTAGAGGTAGTGCCATGGCTCCTTGGCTCTACATAACGAGCAGCCCCTGGGTGGAAACGTGTTAGTATCTATTAACCTTTTCAGCCCTGGATTTTTAAATTTTTAAATTACTATTGATGGGGAGCTTCTTAAGACCATAAATGCCAAATTTGAACTCATTTGCTTAATTACTATAGGAATTAATAAAATAATAATAATTTTAGTAAGTAGAGATATGTAAATATTGCGGTGGCAAATGCCACCACCAGGGCCGAAAGGGTTAACTACACTATGCATACGACTGATGTTTTTTTTTTGCTAATTTATTTTAATTGGTAAGAAAAGAAAAAGGTAATTGTATTAAGATATATTAACTAAATCATGAATTTTAATCGTAGAATTTAGTAGACTTTTTCTTGCAGACATCATTGACGTAATTTTTAACGAAACACTCCATGTAATCGGTGGACTGTTGGAGAGCATCCTTATTTTTGGCCAGTTTGGTGCATTTGACCGCCATATTGTAACTGGCAGTGGACATGATAGGCAAGATGATTTGGTTGTTGAACTCGTTGTCTTCGGTGATGAAATTGTATTTTCTGAAGTAACAGTAGAGGAACTCCTGAATCCTGCTGTCGCTCATGTCCTGGCATAACACTGCCTGGAAGAAGATGGCGTCGTCGACTTTCGAGGACTCATAGCACTCGTGAACAAAGGCCTGTGCAGCTTGTTTATCTGCTTGGTTTAAAATCTAAAAAGAAAAATGTGGAGAATTAGAGAAAACATTATTTTTGCAGCAAATTCGCAAGATATGCAAAAAGAGTTGAAAACGTCGAAACGTTCAGGTCAAAATATGACCCTCATCTGTAAAAAATCTTTCAAAAATGCGACAACTCCGGGCCAAAGCCTGTAAGTAATACTTTTTTGAAGAAACGAAAGAAGAAATAATTTTAACCCTTAACATCTGGGATAAATTTCGTCTCGAAAAAATCAGATTTTTTTTGGCAGAAAAATAGGTAATAAACATAAAATGAAGATATAAGTTGTATTAATTTAGATTTCTTTGTCACTGCCTAAAAAAATGATTTTAGGTCAAAACAAGGCTTCTTTCTTCGGTAAAGTTTTTTGAAAATCTTGGCTGGGATTTTTAAAAAACTTTACCGAAGAAAGAAGTCTTGTTTTGACCTGAAATCAATTTTTTAGGCAGTGACAAAGAAGTTTATTATCTTCATTTTATGTTTATTTTCTATTGTAATACCTTTTATAAGCATCGACAAACTTATTATTTCATCGTTAGTGGCCGAATGGTCAAACCTATGCCAAAAAACAAAAAAAAAACTTATTATTATTTCCTAGACGACTGCGATTAATTTCTTCTTGAAACCGTACCGTATTTGTATTATGTTTATTTTTTTTTATTTGATTTCGTAATTTTACTTAAAATGCCTTCAACAAAAATTAATGTACATTATCTTACCAAATAATCTGTAATATCGCAGGAGCAAAGGCTCACTAAGAACACAAGAGCAATGACTACACACTTCATGGTTGACTGTGAAATCTGCTGGTTAATGCGCTGTTTATATAACGGCCAAAATGCAGGTCATCTTCGTTATCAAAAAAATGCTTGTTTACCCTTACGATAATTTCGGTCAATGCGCATATCACTAAATGCCCTCAGTTGAGATAAGTGGACACAAACGCGTTCTTTTTGATGATGATTGGATGTTCTTTTTTTATCATATTACCTACTAACCTCGCGGCTCAAATTAAAAAGAAAGATAAACTTCCATTTCGCCAAGGACCAATGTTCTATTAATGTCTTTGAACTTAATATCCCAACAGTTTTTTAAAACATTGTATTGTGTGTATTGTATTTCTCCCAACAGTACCGAATTGTTACGTTGCAAAAAATTTCGCCAATTCTACCAACTCCTCTTATTTTTCTGCGAATAGCGGCAAATTTGTTCCCCAATATCTAAAAAAAACTTCTCTAGCGAAGAAAATAACTGTCTTCTCATTTCGTTTTTGTGCGACAAGGCAGAATCTTCACTCCTATCGCCAAAAATTGCTTCCTCGTAATTTTTCTTCGAAGTTCCTTTAAAATTCCAAGGTCCTCACACCAATTTTTAGCATATTTCAAAACGGCATCTACCAGCTGCTCTCATTTTTCTGTGAATAGCGGGAAATTTGTTCCCCAAATTCTGAAAAACCTCTCGTGAATTTTTACAGTTACCTTATCCAGCGAAGAAAATAACTGTCCTCTAATTTCGTTTTCGTAGGACAAGGCAGAATCTTCACTAATCTGAAGAGTCGATTCTTGAACGCATGACTTTTGAACAATTATAAAATTTCTGATGAGGACAAAAACTCACTTCGAAAATTTTGCAATATACCCTGAAAACACAGGAAAGAGCTGAAATACGGTCCATTCGCAATTAACTTATTTTCGACACCCCTTAAAAACAATTCACATATCCGAGTTGGAAACAAAATGGCGACGCTCAAAACTTCAACTCTGAAGAAACGGAAATTGCATTCGACAACTAGAAAAATTGTAGAAGATTTACCTTCGTTGGAATTAGCTTCAAAATTTAAAAATACATCCACAATTAACCCATTTTTGACATCCTGTAAAAACAATTGACATGTGCGAGCTAGAAACATAATGGCCACACTCAAAACTTCAACTCTGAAGAAACAAAAATTGCATTCGACAACTAGAAAAATTGTAGAAGATTTACCTTCGTTGGAATTAGCTTCAAAATTTAAAAATACATCAACAATTAACCCATTTTTGACATCCCGTAAAAACAATTGACATGTGCGAGCTAGAAACATAATGGCCACACTCAAAACTTCAACTCTGAAGAAACGGAAATTGCATTCGACAACTAGAAAAATTGTAGAAGATTTACCTTCGTTGGAATTAGCTTCAAAATTTAAAAATACATCCACAATTAACCCATTTTTGACATCCTGTAAAAACAATTGACATGTGCGAGCTAGAAACATAATGGCCACACTCAAAACTTCAACTCTGAAGAAACAAAAATTGCATTCGACAACTAGAAAAATTGTAGAAGATTTACCTTCGTTGGAATTAGCTTCAAAATTTAAAAATACATCCACAATTAACCCATTTTTGACATCCTGTAAAAACAATTGACATGTGCGAGCTAGAAACATAATGGCCACACTCAAAACTTCAACTCTGAAGAAACAAAAATTGCATTCGACAACTAGAAAAATTGTAGAAGATTTACCTTCGTTGGAATTAGCTTCAAAATTTAAAAATACATCCACAATTAACCCATTTTTGACATCCTGTAAAAACAATTGACATGTGCGAGCTAGAAACATAATGGCCACACTCAAAACTTCAACTCTGAAGAAACAAAAATTGCATTCGACAACTAGAAAAATTGTAGAAGATTTACCTTCGTTGGAATTAGCTTCAAAATTTAAAAATACATCAACAATTAACCCATTTTTGACATCCCGTAAAAACAATTGACATGTGCGATCTAGAAATAAAATGGCCACACTCAAAACTTCAACTCGGAAGAAACGAAAATTGCATCCGACAACTAGAAAAATTGTAGAAGATTTACCTTCGTTGGAATTAGCTTCAAAATTTAAAAATCCAACCACAATTAACCCATTTTTAACATTCCATCAAAATAATTGACATGTGCGAGCTAGGAACAAAATGGCCACACTCAAAACTTCAACTCTGAAGAAACAAAAATTGCATTCGACAACTAGAAAAATTGTAGAAGATTTACCTTCGTTGGAATTAGCTTCAAAATTTAAAAACCCAACCACAATTAACCCATTTTTAACATTCCATAAAAACAATTGACATGTCCGAGCTAGAAACAAAATGGCCATACTCAAAACTTCAACTCTGAAGAAAAGAAAATTGCATTCGACCACTAGAAAAATTGTAGAAGATTTACCTTCGTTGGAATTAGCTTCAAAATTTAAAAATACATCCACAATTAACCCATTTTTGGCATCCCGTAAAAACAATTGACATGTGCGATCTAGAAACAAAATGGCCACACTCAAAACTTCAACTCTGAAGAAATGAAAATTGCATTCGACAACTAGAAAAATTGTAGAAGATTTACCTTCGTTGGAATTAGCTTCAGAATTTAAAAACCCAACCACAATTAACCCATTTTTAACATTCCATAAAAACAATTGACATGTGCGAGCTAGAAACAAAATGGCCACACTCAAAACTTTAACTCTGAAGAAACGAAAATTGCATTCGATAACTAGAAAAATTGTAGAAGATTTACCATCGTTGGAATTAGCTTCAAAATTTAAAAATCCATCCACAATTAACCCATTTTTAACATCCCGTAAAAACAATCGACATGTGCGAGCTAGAAACAAAATGGCCACACTCAAAACTTCAACTCTGAAGAAACGAAAATTGCATTCGACAACTAGAAAAATTGTAGAAGATTTACCTTCGTTGGAATTAGCTTCAAAATTTAAAAACCCAACCACAATTAACCCATTTTTAACATTCCATAAAAACAATTGACATGTCCGAGCTAGAAACAAAATGGCCACACTCAAAACTTTAACTCTGAAGAAACGAAAATTGCATTCGATAACTAGAAAAATTGTAGAAGATTTACCATCGTTGGAATTAGCTTCAAAATTTAAAAATCCATCCACAATTAACCCATTTTTAACATCCCGTAAAAACAATCGACATGTGCGAGCTAGAAACAAAATGGCCACACTCAAAACTTCAACTCTGAAGAAATGAAAATTGCATTCGACCACTAGAAAAATTGTAGAAGATTTACCTTCGTTGGAATTAGCTTCAAAATTTAAAAATACATCCACAATTAACCCATTTTTGACATCACGTAAAAACAATTGACATGTGCGAGCTAGAAACAAAATGGCCACACTCAAAACTTCAAATCTGAAGAAACGAAAATTGCATTCGACAACTAGAAAAATTGTAGAAGATTTACCTTCGTTGGAATTAGCTTCAAAATTTAAAAACCCAACCACAATTAACCCATTTTTAACATTCCATAAAAACAATTGACATGTCCGAGCTAGAAACAAAATGGCCACACTCAAAACTTTAACTCTGAAGAAACGAAAATTGCATTCGATAACTAGAAAAATTGTAGAAGATTTACCATCGTTGGAATTAGCTTCAAAATTTAAAAATACATCCACAATTAACCCATTTTTGGCATCCCGTAAAAACAATTGACATGTGCGATCTAGAAACAAAATGGCCACACTCAAAACTTCAACTCTGAAGAAATGAAAATTGCATTCGACAACTAGAAAAATTGTAGAAGATTTACCTTCGTTGGAATTAGCTTCAAAATTTAAAAATACATCCACAATTAACCCATTTTTGACATCACGTAAAAACAATTGACATGTGCGAGCTAGAAACAAAATGGCCACACTCAAAACTTTAACTCTGAAGAAACGAAAATTGCATTCGATAACTAGAAAAATTGTAGAAGATTTACCATCGTTGGAATTAGCTTCAAAATTTAAAAATACATCCACAATTAACCCATTTTTGACATCACGTAAAAACAATTGACATGTGCGAGCTAGAAACAAAATGGCCACACTCAAAACTTTAACTCTGAAGAAACAAAAATTGCATTCGACAACTAGAAAAATTGTAGAAGATTTACCTTCGTTGGAATTAGCTTCAGAATTTAAAAACCCAACCACAATTAACCCATTTTTAACATTCCATAAAAACAATTGACATGTGCGAGCTAGAAACAAAATGGCCACACTCAAAACTTTAACTCTGAAGAAACGAAAATTGCATTCGATAACTAGAAAAATTGTAGAAGATTTACCATCGTTGGAATTAGCTTCAAAATTTAAAAATCCATCCACAATTAACCCATTTTTAACATCCCGTAAAAACAATCGACATGTGCGAGCTAGAAACAAAATGGCCACACTCAAAACTTCAACTCTGAAGAAACGAAAATTGCATTCGACAACTAGAAAAATTGTAGAAGATTTACCTTCGTTGGAATTAGCTTCAAAATTTAAAAACCCAACCACAATTAACCCATTTTTAACATTCCATAAAAACAATTGACATGTCCGAGCTAGAAACAAAATGGCCACACTCAAAACTTTAACTCTGAAGAAACGAAAATTGCATTCGATAACTAGAAAAATTGTAGAAGATTTACCATCGTTGGAATTAGCTTCAAAATTTAAAAATCCATCCACAATTAACCCATTTTTAACATCCCGTAAAAACAATCGACATGTGCGAGCTAGAAACAAAATGGCCACACTCAAAACTTCAACTCTGAAGAAACGAAAATTGCATTCGACCACTAGAAAAATTGTAGAAGATTTACCTTCGTTGGAATTAGCTTCAAAATTTAAAAATACATCCACAATTAACCCATTTTTGACATCACGTAAAAACAATTGACATATCCGAGCTTGAAACATAATGGCCACACTCAAAACTTCAACTCTGAAGAAACGAAAATTGCATTCGACAACCAGAAAAATTGTAGAAGATTTACCTTCGTTAGAATTAGCTTCAAAATTTAAAAATCCAACCACAATTAACCCATTTTTAACATTCCATAAAAACAATTGACATGTACGAGCTAGAAACAAAATGGCCACACTCAAAACTTTAACTCTGAAGAAACGAAAATTGCATCCGACAACTAGAAAAATTGTAGAAGATTTACCTTCGTTGGAATTAGCTTCAAAATTTAAAAATACATCCACAATTAACCCATTTTTGGCATCCCGTAAAAACAATTGACATGTGCAATCTAGAAACAAAATGGCCACACTCAAAACTTCAACTCTGAAGAAACGAAAATTGCATTCGACAACTAGAAAAATTGTAGAAGATTTACCTTCGTTGGAATTAGCTTCAAAATTTAAAAATCCAACCACAATTAACCCATTTTTAACATTCCATAAAAACAATTGACATGTACCAGCTAGAAACAAAATGGCCATACTCAAAACTTCAACTCTGAAGAAATGAAAATTGCATTCGGGAACTAGAAAAATTGTAGAAGATTTACCTTCGTTGGAATTAGCTTCAAAATTTAAAAATACATCAACAATTAACCCATTTTTGACATTCCATAAAAACAATTGGCATATCCGAGCTTGAAACATCATGGCCACACTCTAAACTTCAACTCTCAAGAAACGAAAATTGCATTCGACAACTAGAAAAATTGTAGAAGATTTACCTTTGTTGGAATTAGCTTCAAAATTTAAAAATCCATCCACAATTAACCAATTATTGACGTCCGATTTCCGATACCACATCACTAAACTAAGCGGTAGAAGCCTTACGTTTACAATTGAGATTAAAATTACACGTAAAACTTCTTCGTTCAGATATTTTTATTTCAACATTCTCTATAATTATTGTTAATGATGAAAACCCCTGAACAGAAGTTTATTGTTACGTCAGCAGCTTCTTAATTGAACCGAATTACTCTTAAGTGCTTTGAAATAACACACATACAACTTGCTCTGTTGACAGTTTGGTGGTCACTAGTTTACATACAACAAGAAAATATGAGTGTATAACTCTACCGAACACTCAAGTCGTGTGGGGCTAAAGTTTGCGCAGAGTGAGAGGAGTATTCGGAGAACGCGCGAAAACGCAACAACAAATCTCCGCGCCAATTAGATTTAAGATTATCACGGCGCGACAAGCCTCGACTGCTTGGTAAAGTTGTAAAGGGGATACGGGGCGCATTCAAAGGTCGTGCAGGCTTCTTCTTTATGCCACAAATACCTGCTATCCAAGACGATTATCTGCAAAAGTGCTAGTGCTTCTGTTTCCGACATTTCGGCACATTTCACTAACTTCGAGGGTAAACTTCCACCAGCAGTTGGAATCTTCGCCAAAAGGTCAGCTAACTTTTTGACGTCCAAGGTCTCGCTTTAAAAACCGCTCGTTGTCATAAGAAGGTCAAGTGACTCCTTGACTTTCATTGTCGTCTCGATATCGTATAATGGCTTCGTTATAAACCTTTTTTATTTTGATGACATTCAATAACCGGCGAATCAATTTGTGAGTCGAAATCATGTCCAATTGTTTCGCAGATCCGTCCCCCCAATCTGCGAAACTAAGCCGCTCAAATATTCATGAAGACCGAGCCAATTTCCAGGGGCGTGCGCGTGGGAGGTAAAGACATCTTTGTCCTGCCGGCGAAATCGGGGCGAATGCAAATCGGCCATCCGCCCTCCCGTGAATTGTTTTCGGTCGTTTCCTCCGTGTGCGTGCGTGCGATCTGAACACGGGGAGAGATCGTAATTCATGAATAAAACACGGGAGAGCCTGCATTATTCATGGGGAAGGCGCAACTACACGATCGGTTACAAAATACCGCGATTCCGAATCGATCCCGACACCACCGCACCGCCGAAGAGAGATAACGAACGGGCGACCCGCTCGCAGATTTATGTCCAACTAATTACCACCGGAGACCCACAAAAAAAAAACGCGCGGTAATTGGTGGTTTAAAAAGTTTAATTTAAAGTTACATGGAAATCAACTACCACGTAGTAACGGCCGCGGCCGTTATCTTCCCACAAACTTTTAGAACATGACGCCGCCTAATTGCAGAGGTGAAAGTTAAGTTTTCCGCTAACAATCCAACTTTCGGAATTTGATGTCGCTTCATTTACCAATCCGACGATTCTATTACTTCGTGGCTGTTTTGATTTTCAAATCCTACGATTCTATTATTTTGATTTCCAAATAAGTTTCACTTTTATTTTCGCCGATTCGGATTCGTCGCGCGTCAGGGTTTCATCTGCGTCTGCCCCCGAGGTGGTGCTAAAAATAGAGGAGAGCGCCGGACGCGAATTGATGGCCATCTATAAATGTCGACGGATTGATTGATTCCACGAGCTTTTGCGACTCTAATAAAATCGAGTCGAGAGAGGAGTGTAAAAGTCTGAATCGGAGCTGTCCCACTTTTGTTTTGCAATCATAGAGAACAGACGGCGGAATGTGAAGCTGCTTGTATTCATGGGTACTTTTGGAATAAGGAAATATCAATGAACTCTTGTTACATTTTTTTTTTAAAGAGAATACCATTTTATTGAATGATTGTTGTTGTTGCAATTATTCCATCGTTTTTCGAGCTGTTGCGGTCCCCCCCGAAAATAAACTTTTGGCAATTCCTCAAAATATTCTTCCACATCAATTTTCGTTTATTATCCGCAACAAAACCTTTATCACCAGGATATATTTTAGAACTCTTCATTTTTACAGATAGCAGCTCCACTGTTTTTAAGAAGTTACCGTTATTATTCTCAAAAAGCTTATCGCTTGTACCTCGAAAAGCCCGACAACTTTTACCAAGCATTTTAGTGATTGCTACGATCTGGGCTATACCTTTATCCCCAAAGTACTTTTTCAGAACTCTTCATTTTTGGTAAATTTGGGCTGTACCTTTATCCCCAAAGTACTTTTTTAGAACCCTTCATTTTTGCTAAATCTGGGTTACACCTTTATCCCCGAGATACTTTTTAGAACTTTGATTTTTTGCTAAATCTGGGCTGTACCTTTATCCCCAAGGTACTTTTTCGAACTCTTCATTTTTACTAAATCTGGGCTGCACGCTTATCCCCTAGGTACTTTTTTAGAATCCTAAATTTTTGCTAAATCTGGGCTATACCTTTATCCCCAAAGTACTTTTTTAGAACTCTTCATTTTTGCTAAATATGGGCTGTACCTTCATCCCCAAGATACTTTTAAGAACTTTGAATGTTTGCTAAATATGGGCAGTACCTTTATCCCCAAGGTGTTTTTTTTAGAAATTTTAATTTTTTCTAAATCTGGGCTGTATTTTTAACCCCCAGGTACTTTTTTGGTCTTTGAATATTTGCCAAATCTGGTCTGAATGATGGTAGTCGCAGCTCACTGAATCCAAATTCCTGAGTAATGCTTTGAACTATGCGAGCCTTATACCTACAATACAAATATTTTTATCTCCCAAAAAGAAACTTTTCCCTAAATTCTCAATTAATAAATGTTAAAAGTTCATCACTTTAATAAAAGCGATTTTAGTTGAAAATGTTTTCCAGTGTTATAATAGTGAAGTTTTCCCATAGATTTCGCCATCTAAAGTAATGGCAATGACAGAAATGATTGATTTGACTATTTTTTTCCACTCAAAACGACACTAAAAATAATTTCTCCCACCTAGCGCAATTATTCCTCACTATAAAAATTAAATGATTGACAAAGTCATATATCACTAACACAAGTACTTAAAACGGCACTAAAAGAATGTTTTTGCCACTCAAAAATGGCACGAAAAGTACTTTTGATGCCACTCTCAACGGCATTAAACGTATTTTTAAAGTCACTCAAAACGCCACGAAAAGTACTTTCAATGCCAATCAAAACTGCATTAAAATTTGTTTTTATTTGCCACACAAATCGGCACGAGTGGTACTTTTAATGTCACTCAAGAAGCCACTAAACGTATTTTTTTACACTCGAAGCGGCACGGATAGTACTTTCAATGCCAATCAAAACTGCACTAGTATTCACTATTTTTTGACACTTAGAATGGCACGAATAATACTTTCAATGACAATCAAAACTGCACTAAAATTATTTTTTGGCACTCAAGTCGGTACTAAAGTTATTTAAAATTAACTCAAAACGGCACTGAAAGTATCTTTTTGCTAGTCAAAACGGCACGAAAAGTATTATTAATGCCAATCAATACTGCACTAAAAGTAGTTTTTATTTGGCAATCAAATCGGCACGAGTGGTACTTTTAATGTCACTCAAAATGGCACGAAAAGTATTTTTTGCACTCAAAGCTGCACGAACAGTACTTTCAATGCCAATCAAAACTGCACTAGTATTAAGTATTTTTTGGCACTCAAAATGGCATAAATGGTACTTTCAGTGACAATCAAAACTGCACTAAAATTTTTTGTTTGGCACTCAAAACTGTACTAAAGTAATTTTTAAGTTCACTCAAAACGGCATTGAAAGTATTTTTTTGCTAGTCAAAACGACACGAAAAGTACTTTCAATGCCAATCAATACTGCATTAAAAGTAGTTCTTACTTGGGACTGAAATCGGCACGAGTGGTACTTTTAATGCCACTCAAAATGGCACTAAAAGTATTTTTTGCATTCAACACGGCACTAATAGTACTTTCAATACCAATCGAAACTGTATTAGTATTAAGTATTTTGTGGCACTCAAAACGGCACGAATAGTACTTTAAATGACAATCAAAACTGCACTCAAAAAATTTTGGCACTCAAAACGGTACCAAAGTTATTTTTAAATTCACTCAAAACGGCATTGAAAGTATCTTTTTGCTAGTCAAAACGGCACGAATAGTACTTTCAATGCCAATCAAAAATGTACTAGTATTAAGTATTTTTTGGCACTCAAAACGGCACGAATAGTACTTTCAATGACAATCAAAACTCCACTAAAAGTAGTTTTTTTTGTACTCAAAAGGGCAAGAGTAGTACTTATAATGCCAAAAAATCAAAAACTCAAAACGTCACGAAAAGTACTTTTAATGCCAATCAAAACTCCACTAAAAGTAGTTTTTTTGGCACTCAAAACGGCAGAAGTAGTACTTTTAATGCCGCACAAAACGGCACCAAAAGTATTTTTCTTTTTGCACTCAAGACGGCACGAAAAGTACTTCCAATGCCAATCAAAACTGCGCTAACAGTCATATACTTGTTTCTCATTGATCACTTGGTGAATCATTATGTTAATATAGGTTTAAAAATTTCGTTTGTACATCATTCTTGAAAATGGCACTAAGCCGAAACTAGTAGAAAATAAAGCAATTTAATCGTGAAACAAACCAAATGAATTTTATTTTTGAAACCTATATGCACTAATAGTATTTTTTTCACTCAAAACGGCACGAATGGTACTTTCAATGACACTTAAAACGGCACCAAAGGTATTTTTAAAGTCACTTAAAATGGCATTGAAAGTATCTTTTTGTCACTCTAAATGGCACGAAAAGTACTTTCAATGCCAAGCAAAATGACACTAAAAGTATTTTTTTTGGCACTCAGCAGGTCACGAATGGTACTTTTAATGCCACTCAAAAAGTCACTCAAAACGGCATTGAAAGTATCTTCTCGTTACTGAAAAACTGAAAAAGGGTACGAAAAGTACTTTCAATGCCAATCAAAACTGCACTTAAAGTTTTTTTTTTGGCACTCGAAACTTCCCGATAGTAGTTTTAATGCCAATCAAAACGATACTAAAATATAAACTTTATTGTCGAAAAAATGTTATTATTTTTGACTTTATTTTTTCATATAAATAAAATAACTTTTGAGTTGACATTAACTGACTTTTTTTTTACCTATCCTTTTCGGCCCGCGAAATATTTGCTAAAGAAAAAATGGCCCGCTGGCTAAGAGAAGTTGGACAGCGCACGAATGGTACAAAGCGGCATTGAAAGTATCTTTTTGTCACTCAAAACGGCACGAAAAGTACTTTTAATGCCAATAAAAACGATACTAAAATTTGTTGGCACTCAACACGGCAAGGTTGGTACTTTTAATGCCACTCAAAACGGCACTAAAGGTATTTTTAAAGTCGGCATTCAAAGTATCTTTTTGTCACTCAAAACGGAACGAAAAGTACTTTCAATGCCAATCAAAACTGCACTGACAGTATTTTTTTGGCACTCGGAACGTCACGAATAGTACTTTTAATGCCACTCAAAACAGCACTAAAAATAATTTCCCCCACCAGGCGCAATTATCCACTTCCGTACGATATAAATCTCGATTTTTGACACAGTAAGCAAACAGCCAAAACTAAATAAACATTCTTATTGGTTTCAATAATACAAGTACTTAAATAATTAAAAGTCAAAAAACCGTTCAATAATGATTTATATTGTGAGATATAGATTTCTGCGTGACCGGAGAAATTGATTTTTTTGAGGTTAAAGGAGTGCCCATAACATTTTTTTGACTTTTGATTAATAAAGTACTTGTATTAGTACTAAGAATAACATTTTTTATTTAGCTATGGCTCATTCCAAACATTGTCAAAAATCGAGATTTATTTTGTGAGGTTTGAATTTCAGCACGTGAAGGGGGAAATAATTTTTTTTTTGGGGTGAAAGAGTGCCCGTAACTTTTTTTTGACTTTTGGTGATTGAAGTACTTGTATTAGTAATAAGAATAAGAATTTTTATTTTGTTATCGCTGATTCCAAACTTTGACAAAAATCGAGATTTATTTTGTGAGGTTTGAATTTCAGCGCGTGAAGGGGGAAATAATTTTTTTTTTGGGGGTGAAAGAGTGCCCGTAACGTTTTTTTTTACTTTTGGTTATTAAAGTACTTGTATTAGTAATAAGAATACGAATTTTTATTTTGTTATCGCTGATTCCAAACTTTGACAAAAATCGAGATTTATATTTCGTGGTTTGGATTTCTGCGCGTGATGGGGGAAAAATATTTTTTTTTTTTGGGGATGAAAGAGTGCGCGTAACTTTTTTTGACTTTTGATAATTAAAGTACTTGCATTAGTAATAAGAATAACAATTTTTATTTTATTATTGCTGATTCCAAACTTTGCCAAAAATCGAGATTTATATTGTGTGGTTTGGATTTCTGGGTTTGATGGGGGGAAATTATTTTTTTTCGGAGATGAAAGAGTGCACGTAACGTTTTTTTAACTTTTGATTATTACAGTATTTGTATTAGTACTAAGAATAAGAATTTTTATTTAGCTATGGCTCATTCCAAACATTGTCAAAAATCAAGTTTTATATTGCGAGGTTTGGATTTCTGCACGTGATGGAGGGAAATTATTTTTTTCAGAGATGAAAGAGCGCTCGTAACGTTTTTTTGACTTTTCGTTATTAAAGTACTTGTATTAGTAATAAGAATAAGAAATTTTATTTAGTTATGGCTGATTCCAAACATTGTCGAAAATCGAGATTTAAATTGCGAGGTTTGAATTTCAGCACGTGACGGGGGTGAAAGAGTGCGCTTAACGTTTTTTTTTTTTACTTTTGATAATTAAAGTACTTGTATTACTGATAAGAATATATCATAATAATCAACATGTGAGTATGCCGAGTCCGAGAAATATTTTGTGAGTTTCGGAAGCTGATGCCTTTCATCATTTAATCTGCCATTTTAGTGAGGTCGAGTTATGCAAATCGTTTATGGTTGAGTTGAGTGGCTCCCCATAAAAAAAAATCCCTAAAAGTTAAACACCAGGCACTCTAGACGCAAGACTAACTGTGTTGGTTAGTTACATGCTACAAAAATGAACATTTACTATATTTTTGGTCATTCAATTAATGACTCACGTCAACCCCGAACGAATCCAAGACCGTCGTTTCCTTTGCAGAGGGCCATAAATCGTGTGACGACCATGAAATTCGCATAATTCGCCAATAAATCCGCAACGACCGCGATATGTCGAGTGGCGTTGGGAATTTTAAACGCGCGACTGATCGTGACGCTTCTGCGTGTCTTATTAAATCGCTACTCGGATGGAAATGGAAAGACTTCAACCCTCCGGGGAGCAAGAATCGATGCGGACCCTCCCTCGCCGACGCAGTAAATATTTGTCTCGGATTTTTCAATAATGAAGTCTCGTTTTAATTGAGGAGGAAGGAGCAAATTAAGCGTTTCTGAACCGTCCGTCCTCAGATGTCGGGCTCGGAACAATGGCAAGACAACAAGAGCCGCTCGTTGGCATTGACCGGAATGAGGCGTGAATAACAAACAATGTATTTAGTGGCAGTTCCTTCTTTTGTTTCGGCAATTCTCCGCGAAACGAAACAGAAAGACGGAAAAAGAGAGGAAAAAGAAACGCCGTCTCGCTTTTAAGATTGTACCGGAGATGAATTGAAATGTGAAGTCGTGATATAATGGAATAACACGCCCAAGGACCTTTTTGTCTCTGGTAATTTAGGTGTAAACGCATTAATCATGCCGAACCATCGGGTGGGAAGGAAAAGGTGGAAGGTGTTACTAACCTATCATCAGATATATAGAAATAGAAACGTGGAATGTGCTGGTAATGACCGTGACCGCTAAAAGTCATTGGGAACGTAGTACGTATGTACGTACCACATGCACATGAACAGACACTCCGCGTTCAGCTCAAACAAACACACACAAACGCGATGAATTATTAAATTACAGGCTCTCGGGCTCTTTGCCATAAATAGAAAATATTAAAACTGTGTGTTTACCGTCCTTTTTATGCGCCGACATGCAAATGAATCATTTCGTTTTTACACTGTTAATGGGGGGGAAACGCAGCGTCGAGAACAAATAAACTATAATAATTATGCAATAAAACACGAATGCTCTTTATCTTCGGAATAAATAATGAGGCTGGATTTTACATACACTCACACACACACACACTTGTGTGCTTGTTGTATATGCACGCGGACCCTCCGTTTCAGAGATGGGAAATAAGCACGCAGGTAATTGCCGGGGACCTTAAACAAGCCACGCTTTTTATTTTTCCACTAAGTAGAATATAAACATGCAAATTTTTCTAAATGATACTGACCGCCGTTGGTTGGGCTGCGTGTTGTGTGTTTGTGTGTGTGTGGGGTATATTCACCTCGTGAAGAATGGTCGTCGGCATGTCAGTAGCTGGCAGATTGGATTCTGTCCAAAAATTTGCAACGTAATTACACGAATTCATGAAGGCTACGTTTTAATGTGGGAACTGCAAAAATAACCATACATTCCTACCGGTTTGAAAATACAAAACCTCAGCCGAGTGTCCACTGATCTAGCCATTGTAATAATTTATTGCAAAAGTCTCGTCGAAATTTAAAACCAGCAACATTTAAAACTGTATTGCCGATACGCTATGTTTGTAGATATACAATCACACGCATCTCTCATATTTACTTATCTTGTTCCAATTATATCCAACTCAAAGAATCGTGCGTCAGAAATACTAAATAAATAATCATGTATCTTCTATCTCGAATAAAGATCAGAAGAGAAATAACAAGTATATTTTATTTTAGGAACTAAATGAATGTATATGTATCAAAGCTTTCCCACAATCAGGTATGATTTCGATTTTTGAAATTGCACAACTGCCAAATGCGTTGTCAGATTTGGATGATTCTCGCGTCAATATGTGGAAAATTTAGTGCAAAATCTAGTTAAGAAATCAACGCAAAACGTTAAAATTTCACGTTGGAAGATTAAAAATTTCGATTTTGTTTTACTCATGTACATACTGTGGAAGTTTCAAAATTGGTAATTCTACGAGTCCGCAAAATATTTGAATGCATTTTGGGCTTTTATCAAACCGTTTCGATAAATGCAGAATATGAAGAATAGCAAAAAAGGGGCTAGGAAAAATTTTTGGGAAGGGAAGGGGAGGTCCAGGCTGATTCGGGACGTAAGTGTACAGGCAGATAGACGATTGTGCGAAGTATCCTTCCACCTCTGCTAGGTCCTGTGACTCGCTACCTTCAGCGGATGAGAAGATGCCGCCAGTGACGACTGATATCGACTCTTCGCCTGAAGAAACCACAGCGCGGTTAAACAATCATAGAGAAAGTAAAATCAAATTTGAAAGACGATTGCGCGAAGTATCCTTCCACCTCTGCCAGGTCCTCTACCTCGCTGCCTTCAGCTGATGAGAAGATGCCGCCAGTGACGACTGCGACTGGCTCTTCGCCTGAAGAAACCACAGCGCGGTTAAACAATCAAAGAGAAAGTAAAATCAAATGTATGTTATTATTATTTATATCATGACTTGCTTTCGATTTTGATTTGGATTATAAGGCGCAGTGTATGGTATTTCGGTCCTCATATAATACGGCAGAAAACTATTTTCTTTATTGTGTAAGTAATTCTCTCTTTTTATTTATTGTTCTTAAAATTTCCTCGTTAGTGGTGTGCATGGTGCAGATGACCTTGAAGGTGTGGTATTAGCACCACATCTCGAACGACTCGAGTTTGTTTGTTGCTGTGGTCTTACATGCATTAAACAGTATTGCCCAAACATATCATTATTATTATGATCTCGAGTGATGTTGAAGAACTAAGAGAGATGCTTCAAGAACTCAATGAAATGAGCAAACACGCGGGGCTATAAATGAATCTGGATAAGACCAAAATCATGAGTGCAAGTGGACAGAGAATGTAAACAACTATGTATACCTGGCCATGACATTAAACTAAACAAAATCAATCAAACCGCAGAGGTTTTTGTGTTTGTTTGAGTTGGGGACCTCAACGTTGGCGGACGGCAGCTCAGCTTATTGAAGCGCGCGGTTAGAGCGGCTCGTGGGTGGGTTCTCAGTAATAATGGGTGCCGTTTGGGTGGGTGGCCGTATTTTTTGGGGCCATCAGTCCCCGACAGTAGACTGGCAGGCGTCTAGATTAAATGATGATTAAATTATCAATCCGCACTGTCTCCTTCAAAATAAATATGTTCTTCCAAAAAGCTGGTTAACAAAAACAGAAACTGTCTTCCGATAAGCGAAACACTCGCGGTGCACAAGGCGCTCGGAAAGCGGAACATGCGGGCGTACCGCGATACCTGACACAGGTCGAGTCCGGGTCCGTACAGCTAATACCGCCGACCTCTTCCTGCTCCTGGTAGCCGGCGTCACCGTTGCCGCTCGCCTCCGTCTTGATCCTCGCGGCGCCCGTCCGCAGCAGAGCCAGTAGCCAGGGTGGGTCAAACTCTCCCCGTGTGGCACGTGGACCCGATCGGACACGGCTCAGGGGACTCAAAGACAGGTTGTTCTCGCTCAAAAATTTCTGAGACGTAATGGCTACTTGGATCTGTAAAAGTAAACCGGTCTAGAGCAGTCCGTTTTAGACCACGGCCAAAAACCCCAGGGGAAATAGCGCTCAAACTCACCCCAGCTACTGCTTGAGATCCTGAACCTTTTTTCGCAAATTGGCCGGTTACCGGGCAGGAACTCGCGAAGGCCACCGGCTCGTTACTCAAAAATCGAGCTCGGGACGCGTTCTCAGCAAGGCCCAACTCCGCCGGTCGAGCCGCTCGCTGCTTGAACCGACGCCGCGAACGAGAGGTGGCGCCTCCTAATTAAGTGTGCGTACAATACCGCGGCGGTTCGCATCTCGCGAATAGCCTCAGTGTCGTAACTGACGGCGCGGGTGAACGGCGGTAGTAGCCATGACTCTCTTAAAACGGTCCAGTGTCATTACTGACATTATTGTAACTGAGGGAGCGGGTGAACGGCGGGAGGAGCCATGACTCTCTTAACAGAGGCCAGTGTCATCATCGTAACTGAGGGCGCGGGTGATCGGCGGGAGTAGCCATGACTCTCTTAACCAGTGTCATTATTGGTGAGATCTTCTCAGGCGGATCTCACCGGGCGCGCTTTAGCCGAATACGCTTAAAATTAAAAAGGATCGCCGCACACAATCGGCTCTCTCCGCCCCGGTCATCACTCCACCGGTATTAGAACGTCTGTGGCGCGTCGAGACGCTACAAGGTAAACAGACGAGTAGTTTAAACTTGGGCAGCTAAGTTACATACTGAAAGATCGAAATACGCTAATCAACCTCAAAAGGAAAGTATACGAGGTATTCGTACTACCAACAACCACTTATAGCCTGGAAACAGTGACACTCATAAAAAGTAGTACCCAAAGATTGGGAGTGATGTAAAGGGCGATTGAGAGAGCAATTCTAAGAATTAGCATAAGGGACAAGGTGAGAAATTAAGAGACCCGAAGGAGAACAGGAGTCAGAAGTTATAGAACGCGTAGCACGATTGAAGTGGCAATGGGTCGGACATGTCGCAAGGCAATCAAAACAAATATAAGACACCAGAACTAGCAACCAAAGATGTCTAAGAGAAGTCAAGGAAGGCTACAAAGAAGATGGCTAGATGACATTAAGCAGATCGCAGGCAAAAACTGGTCCCAGGTGACACAAAACAGAGAGACGTGGCAGATGCCCAGGAGTGGATGCAAAATATCTGAACAATACGAAGCATCATAGTATGCGCATTCTTGTGTTCAGACTAAGGTTTCGGCTGCATAGAACTGACTTCCACGATTGGAAAGTTATTCTAGTTGTTTAGATGCGCATTTGACGTCCCGATCTGAACCGTTAACACTGTTGACCTACTTGGCTGGATATTTGAAAAGGTCTATCCGCGTAAGTTCAGTACGCCTGGATTCTGGATGTTCGGTCTGGCTACAAATGGGGATTAGGCCCATACGGTTACTCTATGGTCTGCCCACCTAAGTTCAAGTAGGCCTGGATCCTCGTTGTTCCGTCTGGCTACTAGCCACCTTCACCGAAAAAGATTAGGATTAGACCCATATGATTACTTTATTGTCCGTCCATCTAAGTTCAATAGGACTAGATCCTCGTTCCGTATAACTACTGGCAACATCATCTGAGGATTATCTCAACACAGTCACTCTTTGTTGCGGGTGTTCCCGAATTTACTTTACTTAATGAATAAATGTACTCGTAGATAAAAAAAGACGTATATAAAAATAATCAACAATATTTACAAATGTCGCGTAGCTGATTACTACTGTGATGCTGTTGCAAGTCTCAGTTCTTCTGATTTTTGTCCTCGGTTGAGGTCTTCCGAAAAGGGGTTGGGGTGGTACACAACGAGAAAGTGGTGGTGGGGTAAGTTGTCCTATTTCCATATTTGGAAAATGAACTCGCCACCACTTTAACAACGTTGTCAAACCGCCTTCATCTTCTGTGAATTGGTCCGGCCTGCAGATGTCCGAAATCTCCGCTAAGCCCTTTATGGCGTCGGTTGGTCGATCTGCGTATTTCTGCATTGTACTTAATTGTCCATTATGTTGGCTGGATTCTATGAAGACATGCTTAGTCGCCAAATGTTTGGATTTCCCGCTGATCCCTTTATGATCGGGCACTCTTCGCCGAAACGCACAACAAAGAAACACTTTACTACTTACTAAATGCATAATTGTTACTTGCCCTGGACACAGCCAAGACACCGAATTATGTTAATAAGGGTTGGGTTACGGCGTAACAGGTAAAGCCGTAACACTCTTAATAATAATACGTTTATTCTTCCAATGGACACACATATCCTGTTACAGGGAAAGGTGCATTGCACTCTGTTCAACATTATCTGTCTCCGAAATTCTCGGCCCACTCCTACAGGGTCGTCTGCAAAGCGGATGTAATTGATAATCTCTCCGCCAATCTTCTGTTGCCTCCACTGGTCCGCTGACCATGGCGATCCTGAGATCTGGGCCAAACTTTCTGACCCAGTCTACATTAATTAATCACGTCGCCTTGCACCCCTATACTGTTGCGAACTGCCTCCAGGATCTCCTCTGTAGTTGTATCATCCTCAAGCCCTTCCAACTCCGCCGACGCCCTGCTGCCGGAAATCAAAATAGCGTTCTCCTCGCCCACAAGTGTCGCAATGTTTCTGCGAAGAAAGTGCCCGCCCACCAGTGGACGTTTCCAACTTTCACGGTGAGCTGTAGGGCTTTTGATGGTGGGCGGTAGGGGTTTTATTCGAAAGAAATCGTTTACGAAATAAGTGCATTTATTAGGGCACAAGTTGAATTTTGGAGAACAAGGAGTAAAACATAAAGGAAAACGAGCGCACGAGTTCCAATTGGGAAAAAGCAAGAAAGGTATTAATACAAATATATATTAAATTACTGACGAACCGGAGAGCGGTTAAAAAAATTTGCCGGCAATATATTTCCCACACTTTCTCCTTGGTCAACGCCTAGTTTAACCGCACTCAGCATCTTACTGTATAGTAGAAGTGGTCGAAATGACTCTTTTTGGTCAGTTGCCTCAGCGAAAAGAGTCGACTACAGGGGTCGGCCCATGACTCTTTTGTACAAAGTGAAAAGTTTGTCGGGAAAAGTGATGAACAAAAAAAGGTCACCTTCATAAGTTCCGTGACTCAAATTTGCACAGGAGTCACTTGACTCCGCGACTCACTTCGAGCAGTTGCCTCTTAGAGCGACTCTCTCGTTAGTTAACCCACCTCTAATGTATAGTCGATCACCAGTTGAACCCATGAGCCTCACTGGCTCATAGGTCCAACTTGACCAATCAAGGTCATTCTAGGCCATTTAGACACTTAAATATTCCAAAAAATTTTAAAATCGATTTTTTTACTGACGAACGAGTGGATGAAAAATTCTGAAAAAAAAAATCATGAAAATAGTCCATACAATTACATATTCGATTCTTTTTTCCAAGGTCATTTAAACCCTAAAAAAATTCCAAAAGTTTTTTAATCGATTTTTTTTACACTGACGAACAAGTTCCGAAAATTTTTATGAAAATAGTCCACCCAATTACCGATTTGAACACTTACGAAGTTCCTTTATTTAATTATTTATTTACTTTTATTACTTTTTTTATTTATGGAGAAATGCGATTTTTTGTTTTGATTAAAAAAAAATTTTGGCAATTTGCGTTGATTTAAGGTGGAAATTTTCCAATGATTTTTAAAAATGTGTTAAATTCGCTACATGTTCACATTTAAATCGTCAAATCTAAGAACGCGGTCAGCAGTTACGTAATTTAAGAAAAAATTGTTTTGACTTGAGAATTTGCGTTTTTTGACAATTTGCGTTGATTTAAGATGGAAATTTTACAAGGATTTTTTAAAACGTATTAAATTCGCTACATTTTCACGATCAAATCATCAAAATCTAACAACGCGTTCAAGAGTTATATAATTTTTTAAAAATACGATTTCTTGTTTTGATTTAAAAATTTACGATTTTGGCAATTTGCATTGATTTAAGGGGGAAATTTTCCAATAACTTTTCAAAAAATGATAAATTCGCTTTAATTTCAAATTTAAAAAATCAAAATCCAACAACGCGTTTAACAGGTATATGATTTAAAAAATACGATGTTTTAGTTTTGATTTTTGACAATTTACATTGATTTAAGATGAACATTTTCCAATGATTTTTTAAAATGTGTTAATTTCGCTACATTTTCACGTTTAAATAATCAAAATCTCACAATGCGTTTAACAGTTACCTAATTTTTTTTTTGTTTTGACTTAAAAAATTGCGTTTTTGGCAATTTGCGTTGATTTAACATGGAAATTTTTCAATGATTTTTCAAACAGTGTTAAATTCGCTACATGTTCAAGTTTAAATCATCAAAATCTAATGACGCGTTCGACAGTTACGTAATTTATAAAAAATACGATTTTTTGTTTTTATTAAAAAAATTGAGATTTTGGCAAATACGTTGATTTGAGGTAGAAATTTTCCAATGATTTTTTAAAAAGCGTTAAATTCGCTACATTTCTAAAATCCAACAACGCGTCCAACAGTTATATGATTTTTTTTAAATACGATTTTTTGTTTTGATTTAAAAATTTGCGATTTTGGCAATTGATTTAAGATGAATAAATTTTCTAATAATTTTTTTAAATGTGTTAAATTTGCTACATTTTCACGTTTAAATAATCAAAATCTAACAACGCGTTCAGCAGTTATGTAATTAAAAAAATGGAGATGTGGCCATCATGTTACTTTCTCCGACTTGATGGTATTATCTATATTTACGCTTTCATAGTTTACTTTCATGAAAAGTCGTAGAATATTACACACTGCGTGTCAATTTTATAAAATTATTATAACTAAAACCCCTCCATATCTATATGAAAAGTTAAGTTTCCGTACTGATGTTCATAATTTAAATATTCGTCGGAAAGATGCTTTAACCATACCTCGTCATCGCATTGAACTGTTTAAAAGAAGTTTCAGCTACAACATTGCTTTCTACTATAACAGATATAATTTTGTTCATCCTACATTAGTCACCTTTAAACGATATTTAAAAAATTGTTAATGGAACTAAATCAAGACTACTAGTCATTTTTTGTTTTCTCTTCTTTTTTTTTGCGAGCATAGTATCACTAACCTTTTGATCTTAAACATTAAAAATATATACTTTTTTTTTTCTCTTACTTATCCCTATTCTTAGTCATATATTTTTAGTTATTTAGTTTAGTTATTTAAATATGTTTAATATATATTTTTGTTTTGTCTTGTTTTTACGATCTAGAGGAAGTAACAGCGATATCAGATTTGTTCTGATATAATATGCTGATCTAGATTCGTTTTTGTCACTCATTTTCGGTAATATTGCATTTTTAATTATTAATATTTACTATTGTATGTGATTGAGACTGAGTTACAAATAAATAGATTTATTATTATTATTATTATTATTATTATTATTATTATTATTATTGTTATTTAAATCCTATTTTAGATGTACATCGAATGTTTCCTAGACTGGGATAAAACTGACGTTTAAAACGTCAAAATTATGAAAGGTGGAAAAATTTACTCAAAAACTAAAGGGTTTTCGAAAAAAACCTATTCTTTATAAGTTGTTTATTTTAGTATTCTCTACAATTATTATTAACATACATTTGCTGTAACTATTATCGTTATATAATTTTAAACCAAAAATTAAAAAAATTAAAATAATAAATTTTTTTCTCGAATAAAAATGATTTTATGAAAAATTTTTATAAGCAAAAGATGTTCATTTCTTTGTTGTCTTCAAAGTTTGTTTAAATGTTTTTGTGATATTTTTCATATTTACGAAAATATTGGCAAAAAACAAAAAACAGTTGAGGTAAACGCCCACTTCCGGTGTACGAAATTTTACCAAAAGCTTTTCAGTTCTTCAGATTATCAAATAAGACGTATGTTCAAAGTTTCATATCAATTGCTCTATAAATTTTTGAGATACTGCGCACACAGACAGACACACTCACAGACACAAAAAAAAATTCAGAAATTGTTGAAACGGATATTTCCGTAAAAAAAATTTTTGAAAAAAAATCACGATAACAATACTTTTTCGTACTTCGTAACGGAGAAAATAAAAAAAGGCGTAGCATCACGGCTGCATCTTCATAACTTGTCCTAATATTTTCATATTGGGTTTATTCATTCTTAAGATATATTTGGTCTACATAGTTTTAGAAAGAAAAAATTGTTCAATATTAAAAATGTGTTCCAGTATTTATTATTTACTGTATTAAAGCGCGAATTTGTGGAATTCGTTATATATTGATCCAACATCATTAGTTAGGGAACAATGGGCAAAGTACCCCATTTCTGAAGTTGCCTCGGACAAGACTTCAAGTAGCAGGGAACACAATAGTCCCATTCAGGACTAAAGCACTAAAAAGCAGACACTTCACCTCTTCCACCCAGTGTTTTATGTGTCATACCGTTGTGGTCATGGCGTTTCGATTAGACGGTTACTGCGAATGTTGGGCGCGCGGATATAAAATCCAATGTTATTTGATTAAAATGGAAAACTCGAGTTTGTTGACCCAGCGGGGGAGCAACGACGGCGAAAATTGCGTCCGAATTGAGGGGCGACCCTAAGCCAACAAATGGGCCTTCATTTTTAGCACAGACGAGGCACATAAATTCGCGTTAATGCTCCCGGCAGCCCCTCGTCCGTGTAATTCCATTCTTTAAGTATCTATTAAGCGATTTTACAACCCCCGCCAAGCCACGATGATTATAATTTAAAATTGCACGCCCCTGACTGCAGATTAATTCACTAAATCCACCGTAACGGCGTGTGTGTGTGTGTGTTAAAGGAAGAGGATATTGATTTCGGGGGACGGGGCGGGTTCTTTGTGCCGGAATGCGGAAAGCGGCGGTTTTATAATTGAGGGTTCCGGTGTTAATTAGACCGACCCGGGTCTAAGGGTCGGACGTTTGGATGGCCCTTCAACTCCGATCCAGCGCTCATTAAACCCACGGACTTGTCCCCATTAAGCCGGCGCGCAATTAAAATCGACGTCGTTTATTAATTTATCGGGAGACCCCATCTCTGTTAACTTTGGCGGAGTTATTTCGTCCGTAAATCGCAGGATTTTTGAGGGTAAAAAAAAAACTTTCTAATCATTCATCTAATGCATTTTTACAATTTCTTCCAGCAAAGAAAGCCCATTGAAATGCTAGTGTAGATAACATATTTAGTCCTTTAAAGGACATATTTTGTCATTTTGCTCAATACATGCTCTATCCAAAGGAATAATAAGAATTATCCATGTATGTGAAGTTGGCAATATTTCTTGCAATATCCCGGCCCATCCACCATATATAAAAATAAATAATTTTCCTTGGTGTCACCTACAAACAGTACAGTAATTTATGGACATGGTTGGTATTGTTTTAATAAACAATTAAAAAAATTAATTTGGGATATGTACCTTTGGCCGATTTGGCCCTAAATTTATATTTTTCGATACAGATGTGATATAAAAGTTTATTGCTGGGTGGTTTCCAGATGGAAATCCCAGATTTTGTCGACAGGAGATAATAGCCCAGGTTGCTATTGTTATAAAAAAATATAAATTATTCATTTGGGATATGTACTTGCAACCAGGGCTATTATCTTGTGCACGAAAGTACAATTTATCCGGCCAAATTCTAACCTTTTGTGGTATTACCCCAGATAATTTCTAACCTCCAATAACATGACTTTAAGGAGAAGAATAGCAAAATGTGCTATACAAATCATCATCGTCCAAGTCTTCGTAGGTGCTGCACGCTCCCGGTGTTATCCCGCTTGCGTGTGCCGTCTGCAGATGATGCAAATTAGCCCAGTCCAATTGGGAATTGATCGGTTCGGGGAAATTTAGCTCCTACGCAAATTACACGCATGCACTGGATTTAATTAAGCGGCATCAACCCGACACAGAGAGCGAACCCGGGCGATGGGAATGGGAATGAGGATGAGGAGGAAGAGGAGGAGGAGGGCTGATTAATCGAAAAGCCGGCGATCCAATTCAATTCCAATGGAAACGGGAAAATCGCACACGGGCGCGCTCTTCTTCCGGAATTAACAAACAACTTGTCACACCCTCCGGAATTACGGAACGGGTTTGATTAAACGCCAAGGCAGAGGAGGGATGAATCAAAATTGAAGTTTTTTTTTGGACTCTTTCAGTGCACTGCCGGCTTGATTAACTTGATTAACTGAAGGCGTATATGGTGCAATGCAATTTTTTTTATACGCTTGGATATCATAACTGAAACAGCTGTAGATGTTGTATTTTTTGTTGATGTTTAGAATCCGTTTTGTTAAGGTGCGTCCGATCACCCCATAACCTGTTCGCCCAATGTTGTCGGGCTGTGCGCGAACAGCTCGCGTAACATTAACGGATTTTACCCTGTTCGTCTCGAGTTCGCCAAAAGTCCTGCCAGTTGTCGGTAACTTTAAAGGGTATGTTCGCCGAACCTCAGTCAGGTGTAGACGGTGAAACTGTTCGCATCAATTTTAAAACGAAAAATTATGGAGTGGACGGATGATAACGTACTGACGCTTATAGAAAGCTACCGGGAAAAAGAAGTGTTGTGGAACGTCAAAATAACTGACTGTAGGCAGGGGCGGCTCTTTATATAGAGCCAAGGAGCCATGGCACTGTAGTTTCAAGCTCAGCTAGAATTTTTAATTAATTCTTAAAACACTTTTTTGCCACTTACTTTGGTCTTTTGGATAAATCATTCTTTCTTTCCTAAAAAAGAGGGGGGGGGGTATATTGTACAAGCGGCTCTACCATCAACATGTTCTACGAGCCGCCACTGACTGTAGGAATAAAATAAAGAAGAGTGACGCGTGGGAAAGTTTGGCAAAAGAACTGGATTCTTGCCGCGAAGAAGTTGAACGAAAAATGTAAACTGTTTTGGCTCAATTTCGACGCGAATGACAAAAGGCAGAGAAAATGATCAAATCTGGGATGGGCAGGGATGAAATATACGGTGGGACATGGTTTGGGTTCAAATTTGATCCGTTTCATCAACACAAGACATGTCTATTTGATACTAATAAAACTGGAACACTTCGCGAACTTCTTGGCGAATAACGTTCAACGAAAATTAATTTCATCTAGACATGTCCGTGTAACTGCTCGCGTACTGAACGCGGGGTGATCGAGATTTGTTCGAGAGGGCTTGTAGCTGTTCACGAACTGTTCACAATAAGTTCGCCGGTGGATACGCACCTTTACGCTGGCAAATCGATCAAGCTCAGGGCCCTGATTCTACTCCTGGTGCCTTTTGTCACCGGTGGTTTTTCTCACGCGTTTTCGGTCGAGTACCGTATTCTATTCGGTCGTGATTCACCGAAACGCGTGATTTTGGAAGAAAAACCGCTGATGACAAAAATCACCGGGAGCAGAATCAGGGCCCAGCGACGGTATGTCTGATTCAGTAATGTATGATGATGATGATGGTTTGTGGAGGGCGACCAAATGGTCGCAGCACTTAGACCATTCGTTGGTCCTTTGTGCCACCTCCTGAGCCCTACTCCTCAAGCCAACCCAACCTTCTTGTGAAATCAAGTAGTTGGCCGTGTGTAGTGTTGCCCAGTTGTGACCAATCTGGCCACTCCTCTCCGAATACGGACCACCTGAGTTGTTTGAGTGACTCACATTCACACAGGATGTGTCTTAGGGTTTCCTTTTCTTGCTGGCATTTCCGACATAGGGGATCTCTTACCACCCCTATGTTATGGAGGTGTCCAGTAAGGGTACCGATTAGCAATCGCAAACTGCTTCTTGGTAATCCAATGAATTTCCGTATTCGGAGAGGAGTGGCCAGATTGGTCACAACTGGTCAACACTCCACACGGCCAACTACTTGACTTCACAAGAAGTTTAGGTTGGCTTAAGCAGTAGGGCTCAGGAGGTGGCACAAAGGACCAACAAATGGTCTAAGTGCTGCGACCATTTGGCCGTCCTCCACGAACCATCATCATCATCAATTAAGAGGACCTTCTGGTAACTACCAAAAAGAAAAAATGCAAAAGTTTGGGATTTTTTTAGAGAAAACTACGGAAGATATAAAGTTCATTTTTTTCATTGTAAAGGCTTATCAAAAATCTTCAAACTACTATTGCCACCCCAACGCCGTCAGAGGGCACCAAGAAAATTAGTGTTCGTCCACGGCGGGCAGGATTGCTGGCCAACAAATGGTCTGAAACAAAAAAAATTAAAACCACCTTAAAGTAGATAAAATTCCCCACAATTTGAACTAGGAACTATTTCTTTTTGACAAAAACTGTTGTAACTACAAAAATAAGCGACGCCCACCATTTACCCTAGTTCAAATTGTGCAAATTTGAATCACGAACAAAATGAGACCAACCAGATCAAGATCGGTTTATTGGTTCTCGAGAAATCTTGCACGCCAATTCGAAAAAAATATTTCTCTTTCGAGAAAAAAGTTTTGAGCTAGATATTTTTTCAGAAACGGGCCAAATAATAGACTTACGGGTTTTACTGGATCCCTGGTCTATACAGAATTCCTTAAGATGAGCCTCGAGTTCCTGATCCCTTTTTTTCTTATCAATCCTACCTTGCTTACTCACCTGACTGCTGCGACGCGTGCGTTGTTTTTGACGCATTGGGTTGACTTTTCGGCAGTGCTCTACCGCGATGTCGCCAACTATCACATTAGTAGCAGCGATTTTGACCCATTATTAAACACGCTAGCAGCAATTCATGCAACTATTTCCCAAATTTCCTTGCCGATGTAGCCCTAAAAAAAAAGTTTAGAACGCTAACTTTTTTGCTATTTGAGCTAGCTCAAAATTTCAAACACCAGTCGATTTGTCTCGCTCTTCTGATAAAAAAAGAAACTCCTCCCAATGTTCTACGATAGATAATAAAAAAGTTGCAAATTGACACGGGCGCTTTTTCTGGAAAAATTTACAAAAATTTTAGAACGCTAATTTTTTTGCTATTTGAGCTAGCTCAAAATTGCAAACACTAGTCGATTTGCCTCTCTGTTCTGATGAAAAAGAAACTCCTCTCAATGTTATACGATGAATAACAAAAAAGTTGCAAATTGACATTGGCGCTTTTTCGGGAAAAATTGTCCAAAATTTTAAAACGCCAACTTTTTTGCATTTGAGTTAGCTCAAAATTTTAAACACCAGTCGATTTGTCTCGCTCTTCTGATAAACAAAAAACTTCTCCCAATGTTCTACGATTAATAATAAAAAAGTTGCAAATTGAAATGGGCGCTTTTTCGGGAAAAATTTACAAAAATTTTAGAACGCTAACTTTTTTGCTATTCGAGCTAGCTCAAAATTTCAAACACCAGTCGATTTCTCTCGCTCTCCTGATGAAAAAAAGAAACTCCTCCAATGTTCTACAATGAATAACAAAAAAGTTGCAAATTGACATGGGTGCTTTTTCGGGAAAAATTGACAAAAAAATTAAAACGCCAACTTTTTTTCTATTTGAGCTAGCTCAAAATTTCAAACACCAGTCGGTTTGTCTTGCTCTTTTGATGGACAAGAAACTTCTCCCAATGTTGTACGAAGAATAATAATGGCGTGTATGAACGCGGACTGCCATAATCACGAGTTGAAACACTCATTGTTATTTTGGTTGTTTTTACCAATGCAGTGTTCTAGAAGTGCATCATCGGTGAGCGAGGTGCAAACTTCTTTAAACACTGATTTGGGGGGGGGGGGCGTTCATACGCAATTTCAGCTGCTGTATTTTCGTATACTTACACTAGTCAACGCAGTTTTGGTGTTTTATTTATTTTGAAATTAAATCCCGTCCAAATCTCGTTTTTTATGTACTGCAGACAGGGGTGTGGAGTTGTGACAAAAATGTAGCGACTAGGACTCCGGCTCCGACTCCATTTTTTTACTTTCTCCATTACGAAGTACGAGATTTTTTACGTGATTTTTTTTCAAAATTTTTTTAACGGAATTATCCGTTTTGGGGTCCATAGATGCCATTTCAAAAATTTCTGGAAAAAAAAATTGTGTGTGTGTGTGTCTGTCTGTCTGTGCGCGCTGTATCTTAAAAACTAATAGAGAAATTGATATGAAACTATGAACATACGTCTTATTTGATAATCTGAAGAACTGAAAAGCTTTTGGTAAAATTTAAAAAGTACACCGGAAGTGGGCGTTTACGCTAACTGTTTTTTGTTTTTTTGCCAATATTTTCTTAAATATGAAAAATATCACAAAAACTTTTAAACAAACATTAAAGACAACAAAGAAATGAACATCTTTTGCTTGAAAACATTTTTCATAAAATCATTTTTATTCGAGAAAAAAATTTATTATTTTTTTTAAATTTTTGGTTTATAATTATAAAGCGATAATAGTTACAGCAAATGTATGTTAATAATAATTGTAGAGAATGCTAAAATGTACAACTTATAAAGAATAAGTTTTTTTCGAAATCGCTTTAGTTTTTGAGTAAACTTAGTTTTTAAATTTGCTTTATAATTTGTCCATCTTTCATAATTTTGACGTTTTAAACGTCAGTTTCAACGGTTTACAACAACGAAAATATGATTTCAATTGAAAATAAATCATGAAAACGTAAATATAAATGATACCATCAAGTCGGAGAAAGTAACATGATGGCCACATCGCCATTTTTTTGTTTTAACTCCAACTTCGGCTCCGATTCCTCAATTTTTTTATTGCGACTTCGGCTACGACTCCGTCTCTAGCTCCGGCTCCGGCTCCGACTCTGACGTTAACAACAAATAATAATCAACATTCATTTTGCGTATCATATAAAAAAAAAAAACAGGGGAAGCACTCCTCTCTGTCGAATATTTGCATCGTCAAATTTCTGAATATTTTTATTTTCGCTAATGCATGTTGTGTGAGCTGTTCGATAATTGAATGCGTAACAGAATCTTCTAACTTGTAATCAGAGGTGTAAAGTTGTGACAAAAATGTAGCGACTCCGACTCCGGCTCCGACTCCTTATTTTTTTCTTGTTTTTACTCCGACTCCGATTCCTGAATTTTTTTGTTCCGACTCCGACCCCTCAAATTTGCAGGCTCCAGACTCCGGCTCCGATTCCGACCCCAAATATTCACCGACCACCTCTCCCTTCTCCGACTCCACACCCCTGACTGCAGAGACTCCGGGTGACGTACAATTGCCAAAGCGTGAAGAGTAAACATTTCTCGGATCATTTTGTCAGAAAAATTTGCAACAGGATCTTCTGGCTCGACAGTCGCTTTTTTGAGGCCAGATCTTTGTGCAGCCGCCTTTGGAGCAGATTTTTTTTGCATCTGATTTCTGCCGAGCGTTTTGTTCTTTTGTTGCAGCAACTGCATTTCTACAGCTCTTGGCATTTTTTTTTGAGTTCCCGACGTACCTTCACCAGCAGATTTTTGAACAGCTTCTGCAGCCGCTTCTTCGGCAACTTCTTGGGCAGCTAATTTTCTGCTTGTTTACGTAACTTTTTCGCTATCAACTTTTTCTTGGCCTCTTTTAACCGCTTGAACATCAAGTTTTTGTACAGGAAATATATCACCGTTTTAGCTATAAATATTCGCATTAATTTTATATGTTATCATGGAATTTCTTATTTTATTATGATGTCTTACATAATGTACGTAACACTAATTGTGATCAACACAAATAAATATATTAAATATACTAAACATTTTTTCCGGCCAGATTATAAAAAGTGTTACTGTCTCCATCAATTAATCAAATGCAAAAAGTGTAATGGTAATATTCAATTTCAAAAATCACCTATACACGGTCTCGGATTTCAACTTCACCGTGCCTGTTCCGAAAAAAAAAAACAATTTTTTGACCCCAGTTACCGGAAGATTTCGTTGATTTCCAAAAACTTGACGACAACAGATCCAATGTACCCATTGGAACGTTCATCTCGTTATTAAAGTAATGTTTTCATATCTGGCCAAGTTTTTTGTTGCTAATGTGGAACCAGGTAAACGTTTTGCGATATTCTCTTGCCGCTGTTTTTGGTTGTGACACAGATTTCCTCTAACGCGTAACTTTGTCTTTCCCTATGAATGTCAATGAAGGGCTGCCACGGTCTCTTCTTGCCAAGAGTTTTGTGGTTGTTTGTTGGGTTTATTTGGTGATCAAATAGAGGTGGTCTTTAAGTCGTTTTATTTCAATTTATTTACAAGTGTATTTACATTTAATACAGGGTGAGGGTCTTCCGTCTTATGAGCGGCGATATTGTCTTCGCACTGAATGTCTTTTAGGGTCATCGAGGCGAACCCTCCAAGGATTCAGTCCGGCGTAGAGTGTCGCGGTCGGTTCGATGCGATGTAGGCGAGGATATGGTTTAGTTGTCCGTTTCCTTCTGGGCGTCGGAGGCGGTGGCGACACTGGGACTGGAATCGAGTGGTATGGTCCGGTCTGAAGAGGGCCCGGGGCGTCGTTCGTTGCTGGTAGTCTGTCGTCTGCCTCGGCGGCGTTGTCAGCGTGTCTGACCGAATCCTCCTCTTGGGTGTCGAGATCGGTGATAGAGCTGCTGAGACTTTTCTTAATCGTCGCACTCGGCGTTTTAGATTTAGATGAAAGCTCGACGCTTTCCGCATTACTGTACTAGCTAATGCGAGTGTCCTAGCTGCGGTACCTCCTGACGGTTTGTCAGGGCGTTATGAAGGGTCGTCGCGTCTTTGCCCTAGGAATACTCTGGGCGCGTCCTCTCTCGTCGGCGGGTGGTACGTTAGCCCTTGCCGGGGCGGCGCGTCGGCTCGTTCGCTGGTCTCGCGTTTTCTCGTGGTCGCTAGGTGGTGTGTATAGGTATATATGGTTGTCGGTCCTCACAGGAGGATTTAATTATACAACACAATCAATAGTACTGTCCCTCCGTCGCATGACATTTGGGAAGTGTGGGGGTTGCGTTGCGTAGTTCGTTGGATCCAAGAGAATTCGATGTGGTCGTAACAGTTTATTTACAGAATACGAATATATACAGTCACAGATAATTAAGGTTAGCGCGGTGTCGGTATCGTGACGCGGATTCCACGGAGTGAAAATCGTCGCGGGTCCTGTGGGTGCACGGTCATCGGGTTCACTTCGGTGTACAGGACCTCGGTCAGGTTCAGTCGTCGTGGTGTCCTATACGTGGGGGTCCTCGTCGGCGATGGTGGCAGCGGTGACACGGGCGTGCGTCCTTGCTGGTCCTCGGGTTCGCTGTGGGCCTCGCCTCCGTGGTGTCGATGGAATTGGTGATAATAGCCTCAGGTGGTCCACGCAGGAGCGTCGTACTCTTCTACTGACGTGGCGTCGACTCCGGCGCGATGTGCTCTGGGTCTGATGCTGCCGGACCGGAAGGCGTAGCATCGGAAGCCGTGGGGAGCTCGTCGTAGCGTGCCTTGGTGAGCTTGCTTTGATTCACGTGCCTTGGTGAGCTCGTGTGGTTAGATACGTGCCTTGGTGAGCTCGTGTTGCGTGCCTTGGTGAGCTCGCTTGTCAGACAATCTTACCGACTGTACTGACTGTTCGATTGCAGTGCGCTGATCGAAGTGGGTCGTGCGGCCACAACCGTCGTGCGAGCGTAGGGCGCGCCCTCTGTTCAGGTTGCGGGCGGCCCTTTTCCTTTGGTGGGGGATCGTGGTGGTGAGTCACCCTAGTGGCGAGCGTCATTCGCGCGCCCAGGTAGATCGCCACAGGAAGGTACATAGAAGGAGAAGTTGCTACGTCCTTGTTTAAAAAAAAATGTAAGGCTAACTTCCCCCATTCTTGATCTTGTATTCCTTTTGTTCCGAAAAAGTGGGCTTACATGATATTTAATGCTACTGGAATCAGTAGGAAAAGCATCCATCAATAAAGCTGCCCTTGCAAAGGTGACCTTGAATGCACTTCTTCATAAAATAATCATGAAGGTGATGTCCAGACACCTCTAACTCACATGCTATACTAGCATAATGAATAAAACAAATCTTCAGCAAATGTATGCAGTAGCCCAAATTTCTAGGATACGTATTGAAACAGCTAGATGGTCGCCGGTAATAATTCACTTATATAATCCCCTTGAACGTCATTAATTCAAGCCTCGGCACGGGCGATTAATCAAAACCCGCTGCGTAAAGTGCAGACTAATCAATCCGACATCGATTATTCATTAGAAAATCGCGTGCTCGACGCAATAACCGTTTTCAATGCCGATAAATTCGCGCGGTTATCTCGCGCCCTTTGAGCCCCCCGCACAAAGGGCCGCCCCGGAGAAGCCATTTTATTTATTTAACCAGTCACGGTTGTACGGTGCGCGACAAAAGTTTTCTATTTGCTTCCTGACCCAGATTTAATACGTTGAATGCGCTCCGAAAGGCGGCGGCACGGGCGGCAACAGCACAAGGGAGACGGGAAGGAAGGGAACGCGCGCCTTTTATACATGTACACAATATAAGCTCCTTATTGATTTTTATGGAGGCAACGTAGTACACGTACACGTATATATAGTATATGTGTATTCCTCGAATCCCCGCAAAGGATCTCCGGTATTCCGTTTGTATTATTACATTTTCTGTCTGCAGTTTCTTTATCGATTCGCGGGGCTTTATGAAACGACGAAACAATTTCTGCTGGCAATTTCGAAGCGGGAGGCTTTGTGCGGATCTTTCCGAGCGGAGCCCGCTCGAATGTCGCCGCAAATCGAGTCTTCGCTGGAAAGTGTTGTTGTGATGTACGGCGGATGGGGGGTTCTTAATTAGGATTTGGTTTGAGCGGAATGTTGAATTATCAACATCTGGGACCACTCCCTCGATGATTTACTCCTTGGAAATTAAGGAATTATTATTATGTCTGGATGTTTCTTTACCAAGGTAATCTGTTATCAGGAAAGCTTTGGGCAAGCAAGCCTTCCTCTTCTATATGATTTAAGTAAGATGGTCCAGTCACTACATAAGGTGGGGTGGAAACTATTTTGATATATTTTGCTTAGGTCGAACGTGATAAAAAAAATCGAAGGTTTTGACCTTGTGGGGTGGCCGCCATCTTGGATTTAAGTTACTAAAAATTGGTTTATTAAAGACAAAATTATTTACATTTTTTTGTTAAAAAGTGTCATATGTAATGAGAATTAAAAATCGAGCTGATATGCTGAGTTGATGTAATAATAAATTGGCATCGAATTTTTCTAAGATTTGGAAAATTGAAGTCGCGAATCTTCGAAACTTCAATCCTCGAAGATTTTCTATGAATCTTCGAAGCATCGAAATTGGAAATCATCGAAGAAAAATTTCAGCCCTACCAGAAACGACTCAAAAATCCCCTTTTGAATGCGACTTGTTCACAATTAAGTTTGTATTAATACAATTTTGTCCTGAACTTTCAAATTTTAACCGATATACCTTGAAAATGAATTTGCTCTGTTAAGGAAGTCAGGAATGTCAGCCAAATATGCAAGTGTTGTTAACAAGCCGAAAGTTTTCTTTGTCTAGCAAAAATTGTCCGTGGACCCCTTGCCCTCGAACCTCGGCCCAGAATTTGGGAACCGCTGGTGTAGTCGAAAGATTCAAAAATCAGGGTTCGGACGATATATATCATCGGATATATATCATGGATATTTATGAAACACACAATACCAAAAAATTCCTCCGTTTTTCAAATTTTTTCAGTTGCAGCAATATGAATATTAAGCATGTGCTCTAATCAGGGGCGGCTCGTTATACATAGCCAAGGAGTCAAGGCACTACCTGTAGTTTCAAAATTTTTAAATTAATTCTTAAAACACTTTTTCACCAGTTACTTTGGGGGGCCGGGGGGGGGGGTCTATATTGTATAAGTGGTTTTACCATCTACATGTTCCACGAACCGCCACTGATTATAGCTGGGGTAACAATATGACAACCATCAAAAGTTGAAAAGGTGAGAAAAAATTGCAGTCTGCGCTTATAAAAATTGTAAAAAATTCATTTCGGCCAAAGTTACCTTCAAAATTTCAGAATGCATCCAGAATGAACCTAACTTTGATAATCCACTTCAATATTCGACACATAGTGGCTGAAAACAAAATGGCAACCATCAAAAGTTGAAAAACAGAGAAAAAAATTGCAGTCTGCGCTTATAAAAAATGTAAAAATTCATTTCGGCCAAAGTAAACTTCAAAATTTCAGAATGCATCCAGAATGAACCTAACTTTGATAATCCACTTCAATATTCGACACATCGTGGCTGGAAACAAAATGGCAATCCTTAAAAGTTGAAAAGCAGAGAAAAAAATGCAGTCTGCGCTTATAAAAATTGTAAAAAATTCATTTCGGCCAAAGTAACCTTCAAAATTTCAGAATGCATGCAAAATGAACCTAACTTTGATAATCCACTTCAATATTTGACACATTGTGGCTGAAAACAAAATGGCAACCATCAAAAGTTGAAAAGCAGAGAAAAAATTGCAGTCTGCACTTGTAAATTGTAAAAAAATTATTTCGGCCAAAGTAACCTTCAAAATTTCAGAATGCATCCAGAATGAACCTAACTTTGATAATCCACTTCAATATTTGACACATAATGGCTGAAAACAAAATGGCAACCATCAAAAGTTTAAAAACAGAGAGAAAAATTGCAGTCTGCGCTCATAAAAATTGTAAAAAATTCATTTCGGCCAAAGTAACCTTCAAAATTTCAGAATGCATGCAAAATGAACCTAACTTTGATAATCCACTTCAATATTTGACACATAGTGGCTGAAAACAAAATGGCAACCATCAAAAGTTGAAAAACAGAGAAAAAAATTGCAGTCTGCGCTTATGAAAATTGTAAAAAATTCATTTCGGCCAAAGTAACCTTCAAAATTTCAGAATGCATGCAAAATGAACCTAACTTTGATAATCCACTTCAATATCTGACACATTGTGGCTGAAAACAAAATGGCAACCATCAAAAGTTGAAAAGCAGAGAAAAAATTGCAGTCTGCACTTGTAAATTGTAAAAAAATTATTTCGGCCAAAGTAACCTTCAAAATTTTAAAATGCATCCAGAATGAACTTAACTTTGATAATCCACTTCAATATTTGACACATAGTGGCTGAAAACAAAATGGAAACCATCAAAAGTTGAAAAACAGAGAAAAAAATTGCAGTCTGCGCTTATGAAAATTGTAAAACATTCATTTCGGCCAAAGTAACCTTCAACATTTCAGAATGTATCCAGAATGAACCTAACTTTGATAATCCACTTCAATATTTGACACAGCATGGCTGGAAACAAAATACCAACCATCAAAAGTTGAAAAACAGAGAAAAAAATTGCAGTCTGCGTTTATAAAAATTGTAAAAAAATTTTCGGCCAAAGTAAACTTCAAAATTTCAAAATGCTTCCAGAATGAACCTAACTTTGATAATCTACTTCAATATTTGACACATCGTGGCTGGAAACAAAATGGCAATCCTCAAAAGTTGAAAATCAGAGAAAAAAATTGCAGTCTGCGCTTATAAAAATTGTAAAAATTCATTTCGGCCAAAGTAAACGTCAAAATTTCAGAATGCATCCAGAATGAACCTAACTTTGATAATCCACTTCAATATTCGACACAACGTGGCTGGAAACAAAATGGCAACCATCAAAAGTTGAAAAACAGAGAAAAAAATTGCAGTCTGCGCTTATGAAAATTGTAAAAAATTCATTTCGGCCAAAGTAACCTTCAAAATTTCAGAACGCATTCAGAATGAACCTAACTTTGATAATCCACTTCAATATTTGACACATAGTGGCTGAAAACAAAATGGCAACCATCAAAAGTTGAAAAACGGAGAAAAAAATTGCAGTCTGCGCTTATAAAAATTGTAAAAAATTCATTTCGGCCAAAGTAACCTTCAAAATTTCAGAATGCATCCAGAATGAACCTAACTTTGATAATCCACTTCAATATTTGACACATAGTGGCTGAAAACAAAATGGCAACCATCAAAAGTTGAAAAACGGAGAAAAAAATTGCAGTCTGCGCTTATAAAAATTGTAAAAAATTCATTTCGGCCAAAGTAACCTTCAAAATTTCAGAATGCATCCAGAATGAACCTAACTTTGATAATCCACTTCAATATTTGACACATAGTGGCTGGAAACAAAATGGCAATCCTCAAAAATTGAAAAACAGAAAAAAATTGCAGTCTGCGTTTATGAAAATTGTAAAAAATTCATTTCGGCCAAAGTAACCTTCAAAATTTCAGAATGCATCCAGAATGAACCTAACTTTGATAATCCACTTCAATATTTGACACATAGTGGCTGAAAACAAAATGGCAACTATCAAAAGTTGAAAAACAGAGAGAAAAATTGCAGCCTTCGCTTATGAAAATTGTAAAAAATTCATTTCGGCCAAAATAAACTTCAAAATTTCAAAATGCATCCAGAATGAACCTAACTTTGATAATCCACTTCAATATTTGACACATAGTGGCTGGAAACAAAATGGCAATCCTCAAAAGTTGAAAAGCAGAGAAAAAATTGCAGTCGGTGCCTCTAAAAATCGTAAAAAAATAATTTCGGCCGAACTAAACTTCAAAATTTCAAAATGCATTTAGATTATATGTAAGGGGGTATGTTGTATAAGTGGCTCTACCATCAACATGTTCCACGGGCCGCCACTGGCTCTAATATAAACTAGAAATGGGTGAAATGACTCTTTTTTGTCGGAGAGTCGATTTTTCAAGTGACTTACGACTCTGTTAAAAATGAAAAAGTGTGAGCAAAAAAAAACAAAAAAAAAGGTCCTCACTTTGAAAACCCTTCAATTTGTTCCTGAAAACATAGTGAAGAGCAAAAAAGTCAAATTTGATGTCAAATATTTTCATAATTTAAATGTTATTTTTTTAAGCAACTGTGTTTGTTTGCAATAAATAAATATAATATAAATAAAGTATGTGCATTATATAATTAATAAGTCATATAAACATTAATATTAATAAACAAGAATAAATATCAAGAAGTTGATATAAATCGGATATATATCCGATATATATCCGATATATTGATATTTATATAAATATCGGATATTTTCCGAACCCTGTCAAAAATACAAGTTACTATGGAATGCCTTCTGCTATCAAATATTGATTCACACCGAAGAAGCGCACATCTAGGAATCAAAATATTTTCCCTGCCGATTTCAATTATGACGTTCGATGTATTCATTCATCCCCCTCTCGTGATATTTGCTCGGAAACGGCAGCAGTTTCAATTTTCCGTCGGTATTTTTCTGGCGTTCCCCCGCGGCGATTTATCAGCAACGATTTGATCCCGTGCCGCCTCCGCCCGACCCCAAGCTCTGCATTATTTATCGCGTGTGCACGTTACACCCCACAACGCGGCACATACCTAGGGGACGCAACAGCCCAAACACTAGCAATAAATCGCGATATCGGAAGAATTACGGTTATGCCCTTCTGAAGAATTGCGAAAATAAAGGGCGCACTCGACAAAATTCGCAACAGAATTTATCGGTTCCTCTTGAACTCTTAACAAGGCATAACACAAGTACGTTTGTAGAGCCATCGCAAAATCTGGTGTCACATTGCGCAGATGGTCCAATAGTTCTTTCCGAACCTTCTTAGACAAATGTCTGAATTTATAATTTTTCATTTTATTTCATCACATAATTTAAACTTTCTTTTTTAAAAATTATCGTGCACCATTGAAGCAGGGGCCAAGGAGCCATGGCACTACCTCTAATTTCGAGGTCGGCAAGAAATTTTTCCGTTCTGGAACTGCATTAGGAACCAAATAATTTCTGGCTCGGCTCATGCGCACGACGACGACGTGCACTTGTCAGTCGTATTTCCGCGCCATCCACGATGAATGAAATTAGTTCATTACCGAATACGCATTTTTGCTCATGTAGTTTAGAGGGCACTTGAAGAATATCAATTTTAGCACTTTTACCCTTTTTCGGCACTTTGCATAGTTGAAAATGGTTATTTTTGAACATTGAGAATTGTCCTTTATGGCACTCGAAAATGATAATTTTTGATAGTTAAAAACTCGTTTTTGACACTTGGAAAATATATTTTTCAGCACATGAAAATGGTTATTTTGCACAGTTGTAAATGGTAATTTTTGACATTTGTAAACTGTTCTTTTTGACATTTGAAAATGGGCATTTTTGACAGATGGTAATTGTATTTGTTGGCAGCTGAAAATTGCCATTTTTTTTGGCAGTTAAAAATTGTCATTTTTGGCAATTGAAAATTGTCGTTTTTGACAGTTGAGAATGGTCATTTTTCAAACTTGAAAATTTTAATTTATGGCACTCGAAAATGATAATTTTTGACAGTTGAAATGATCGTTTTTGACAGTTGGAAAATGTTATTTTTTGCACTTAAAATTGTCAATTTTACACTTTTGGTAATTGCCTTTTTTAACAGGTTAAAATTGCGACATTTGGCAATTAAATTTTTCATTTTTGGCACTTGAAAATTGTCGTTTTTGGCAGTTGACAATGGTAATTTTTTAACCATTTATGGCATTTGAAGATGATAAATTTTGAGAGTTGTAAAATGTCATTTTTGGGCACTTGAAGATTGTCAAGTTTGGCACTTGAAAAAGTCTTTTTTGGCACTTTGTACAGTTGTCATTCTTGACACTTGAAAGTTGTCTTTTATGACAGTTGAAAATTGTCATTTTTGAACCTTGAAAATTGTCATTTATGGCAAGTTTTGATAGTTTAAAACTATCATTCTTGACGCTTGGAAAATGTAATTTTTGGCCCTTGAAAATTGCGAATTTTGTCTTTTTTTGCACATGAAAATGGTTATTTTGCATAGTTAAAAATGGTCATTTTTGAAACTTAAAAATTTGAATTAAATGATAATTTTTAAAAATTGAAATGATCGTTTTTGACAGTCAGAAAATGTCATTATTTGCACTTGAAAATTGTCAATTTTGGTATTTGAAAATGTATTTTTTGGCACTTGAAAATGGTCGGTTTGTACAGTTAAAAATTGCCTTTTTGACACCTAAAAACGTTAATTTTAGACTGTTGGTTACTGCCCTTTTTACCAGTTAAAAATTTTATTTAAAAATATTCATTTTTGGCACCTGAAAATTGTCGTGTTTAGCAGTTGACAATGGTAATATTTGAACCATTTATGACACTCGAAAATGATCATTTTTGACAGTTGAAATGATCGTTTTTGGCAGTTAGAAAATGTCATATCTTGCATTTGAAAATTATCAATTTGGGTACTCGAAAATGTCTTTTTTGGCACATAAAAATGGTCAGTTTGTAGTTGTTTTTTTTTAGCACTTAAAAATGTTCATTTTAGACTGTTGGTAATTACCTTTTTGAACAGTTGAAAATTGCGAAATTTGGCAATTAAAATTTTTCATTTTTGACACCTGAAAATTGTCGTTTTTCGCAGTTGACAATGATGATATTTTGAACCATTCGAAAATGATAATTTTTGGCAGTTGGAAAATGTCATTGTCAACGCCTCGGAAAATGTACTTTCGCACGAACAAATGTCAATTTGAAGCCCGTGGCGCGTCAACAAAGAAAACTCGAAAATGGAAAAAATCGAAAAAATCAATTCTATTAATAATCATCGTAGACCCTTATGTAATACCTTTTTCTCCATCAGAAGCCAAATCGACTGGCGTTCAAAAATTTCATCTTGGTAAAAATGCAAAAAAATTAGCGTGTCACCATGAACATGTTGGAAAATTTTCAAAAAATAGTCGATTTTTTAGACTTTGAACGGCCGTAGCAGCTAAACGAAAACTCCAAATTGAACGCGGTTTGCAAATCTGAGCTCCTCGTACGTCAGTTAGTCGGATTAGAGATTTTTAATTTTTGACGAAAACATGAACTTTTGTTAAAAAATGCAACTTTCCTAATAATCATCATAGACTATTGAAGTATACCTTCTTTTTCATCAGAAAAATGAGAGAAATTGATTGCTGTTAAAAAATTTCAGCCATCTTCAATAGCAAAAAAATTAGCTAGTCACCATGAACATTTTAGAAAATTTAAAAAAATAATTGATTTTTCAGACTTTGATCGGCCGTAGCGGCTAAACGAAAACTCCAAATTGAACGCGGTTTTCAAATCTGTGCTTCTTGTGTGTAACTTAGTCGGATTCCATTAAAATTGGAGATTTAAAATTTTTGACGAAAACCTGATAAACTACCCAAGGGTCCCCCCTTCTTACTTTTGCTCAAAAATTGGCTTTGAAATAATTTCCTGAAGAAACCACTGGTTCGATTCGGGGTTTCTTCACATCACTGGAAAGATCCCTTCAAGACGCTTCGGAAAATGTACTTTCGCAAGAACAAATGTCAGTTTGAAGCCCGTGACGCGTCAACAAAGAAAACTCGAAAATGGAAAAAATCGAAAAAATCAACTCTTTTAATAATCATCGTAGACCCTTATGTAATACCTTTTTCTTCATCAGAAGAACGAGCCAAATCGACTGGCGTTCAAAAATTTCATCGTGGTAAAAATGCAAAATAATTAGCGTGTCACTATGAACATTTTAGAAAATTTAAAAAATAATTGATTTTTCAGACTTGATCGGCCGTAGCGGCTAAACGAAAACTCCAAATTGAACGCGGTTTGCAAATCTGAGCTCCTCGTACGTCAATTAGTCGGATTAGAGATTTTTAATTTTTGATGAAAACACGGAAAAAAGACATGAGTAAACCCCTTGAAACTTTTGTTAAAAAATGCAACTTTCTTAATAATCATCGTAGACTATTGAAGTATACCTTCTTTTTCATCAGAAAAGAGAGAAATTGATTGCTGTTAAAAAATTTCAGCCATCTTCATTAGCAAAAGAAATAGCGTGTCGCCATGAACATTTTCAAAAAAAGTCGATTTTTCAGACTTTGAACGGCCGTAGCGGCTAAACGAAAACTCCAAATTGAACGCGGTTTTCATATCTGTGCTCCTTGTGTGTAACTTAGTCGGATTCCATTAAAATTGGAGATTCCAAATTTTTGGCGAAAACCTGAGAAACTACCCAAGGGTCCCCCCTTCTTACTTTTGCTCAAAAATTGGCTTTGAAATAATTTTCTGAAGAAACCACCGGTTAGATTTGGGGTTTCTTTCCATCACTGGAAAGATCCCTTCAAGACGCTTCGGAAAATGTACTTTCGCAAGAACAAATGTCAGTTTGAAGCCCGTGACGCGTCAACAAAGAAAACTCGAAAATTAAAAAAATCGAAAAAATCAACTCTTTTAATAATCATCGTTGACCCTTATGTAATACCTTTTTCTTCATCAGAAAAAGAGAAATTGATTGGCGTTAAAATTTTTAAGCCATCTTCAATACCAAAAAACTTTACACTCGAGATGTCATACATGTTGGGATGGCTTCTACATTTGATTATCGATCGCCGAATTTACGCGAATTATTTTGTTATATTTATCTGTCGACGATAATGATATTTTAATGGTGAGCATTAAGCGCCTCCGGGTGTGCCAGTACGTGCACTCTTTGAGATGCAAATACGTCCGAATGGGTGGCAATTTGGCGTCGCTTTATGAGCGAGTTCCCTCGGGCGTTTCGCGTGGAAACGGCTGGAAACAACGACCACTCTCGCACACTGATTTGTGTGTGTTGGTGTGTATACACAAACATCGGGAGGTGATGCTAATTAATTTTTTTCCTTCCGTTACAGTCCGAGCAACGCCGTGCTGAGCTCTCCGGACCAGGTGAAGGAGTACCTTTTGACGCCCGGGACGTGCAAGTGCGGCCTCGAGTGTCCGCTCAAGTACGACAGCGTCTTCAACTTCGATCCCAAGGTAAGTCACAATGATTCAGTCTGAAGATTATTATTTTTGATACGAATTTTGAATGACCATTGTTTGGTTATTTGAGATGAAAATTATTTTTGATACGAAAATTTTGAATGACCATTGTTTGGCCATTCCTGCATTATAGTTGAAAATTATTTTGGACACGAATTTTGACTGACCATTGTTTGGTCATTCCATTCTCTGTCAACGGCAGTGCCAGTTCATGGAGTGACTCATGGTACGGCCAAGGTAACAATACTGATAGGTAGGGTCGGTTGCAGAGATCTGTATTAGCACCCCTGCTACCCCGGCCATCCCATGAGTCACCCGGCGAGCCGTTATAGGTCAACAGTGTGTTTTAGCGCGATTGACCAAAGTTGTCGATCCGCCCGCACTATAAAACTCTCTCTCTCTCTCTCTCTGTCAACGGCAGTGACAGTTCACGGAGTGACTCATGGTACGACCGAGTTAGCAGAGGTAGCAATACAGATAGGTAGGGTCGGTTGCAGAGATCTGTATTACCACCTCTGCTACCTCGGCCAGCCGTTATAGGTCAACAGTGTGTTTTCGACTAAAGTTATTGATGCGCCCTAATAAAACTACTCAAATCACTGTTATATCACACCTAATGTATGATCATTGTAAGCAACGTTGACAGTTTCTATCTAGTGTGAAATGGGGGCGGGGATTAAACGTTAATCGAATTGCCACCCCCGGAGTCTTCCCATGGCCCCCGCCCCACCCCTCGAACGTGTATTCCGGTTGAAACGCTAACTGCATTATCCGTTCGCAAATTGAATTTTCGCTCCCGTTCCTCCGACCTTGTTGTCGCTACGGGACGACTGGTAATTGATTTCCCCGTTCGAGAACGTCTTGTTCGCAAATTAGAGGGTTTGTAAATATGTTTGAGTTACTCTTAATTATCCGTCGACGCCGCCGCCGATCCGTTCGGAGATAATGCTGCGTTTCCGCTCGATGAACGCCGTTTGTTTTTATGTCTCATCGCACCCCGCACTTAGGACTGTTGACCGTCTGGGGCTAAATTGTAATGTATCCCTTGTTGAAAGAAAATCCTTCATTACATATTTGGATACTATAATGGTATTCATATTCATAGCTTTAGAGTAGAGGTAGGCGAAATGAGTATTTTTTGTGAGTCCTCAGTTTAAAAATTTGGCAAATTTACACAGGAGTCACTTGACTCTCGACTCATTTCTAAGAGTAGACTCTTTTAATCAACACTCATGAATTACCCATATCCACCTTGAACTTAAAATTAATTTTCGCCTTTATATAAACATGAAAGTGTAGAAATTTCCGTTGATTTAGAATAATTGAAACATGCGTCCTCGTTATCAATTTAAGTTTGCTGTAGTCAAAAAAATTTGGATAGACCAGCGTAATGAAATATACAAGTCCCAAAAAGAAAAGTATACACACTTTAAATAATTATACAGTGGGTGTTTATTAAAATACATTTCATTTTCAAAATGTAATAATATAATCTGCAGACATTATTTAATGGTTTTCAAACGCCCATTCTGGTCCAAGCATTGCTGACACCGCGAAGCAATGGGATCGCAAACATCACCAAACTTGTTGTTTGGCATTTCTGTCTATTCTCGTTCAATGGATGCTTCCAATTCAACGACTGTTGCAGGTTTTATAGCATAAACTTGTCTTTTAAGTATCTCCATAAAAAAAAGTCTAGTGGTGTGAGGGCGTTGCAGGGCGTCTTACATCCACAGGCATAAGAATAATTAGGAACACACTTTACTTCGTTCATCGTTTTTATTTAACCTAATTAAATTACAGCAGAGTAGTGATGTTCAACGATATTTTTTCAAATATCGATATCGGCAAAATTTCGGCGATATCGTAACGTAAAAGTAGGTGGGGCCAAACCGACCGCAAGACTTTCTTGAAGATGATCACAGTGTGAGAAACATGGGTCGCAATTAAAGATGGGTGACTCATAACTTAGTCGAATGAGTTTTCGTGGGTAAAATATAAAAATTTTGAGGTGGGGACCTTTTTTGATCATCATACTTTTAACTTTTGCAACACTCATGCATCGACTCGCGGAGTCATTTCGCCTCTCCAGTCGCAATATACGATAGCCTTGAGCATTCCTAGAAAGAGACTATTAACAATGACAACTTGACACGCGCAACTTCTACAAAATGAGTAGATGCCTGTCCCATTGCTAATTGTTAAACATTTACAAGAATGTATCCTTGTTACAAATTACATGTTGTAAGTCCTGCTTCCAAAATAGATGTCAGTGTTTAGTCCCAATAATATACCATGCCAGCATTGGTGATGAAAGAACGTTGTCTACGATCTAAAAGCGAAGCCCAGAGTGACCGCAGCTACGCCATCCGGCTCAGGCGCTTTGATCTTTTCCTATTTTCTCGGTGGATGACTTGTAGTTTGGAAGCTGCGCAGTTTCTTGGTCTTGTACTGTAGACCCAATTTTCTTGCTGTCTTCTTCGTCGTCGCTGTCATCAAGGACACCCTTGAACTTTCATGGAGATTCAGCCTGCGACGTGGAATCCTCCCTTTCTTCTTCTGAAGGCGTAGGGCTTGCCGTCATAGACTGTTTAGTTTTTACTTCGACCTCTAACCGCTTAACCGTTCCCTGATATCAGACTTACTCTCTACAAACAGAAACTTTAGTTTGCAATACCTGGGATCTAGGGCCGAAGCCTTGGATAGCACCGATCCCAGCACGTCGTTACGGTTTCGTAAGTCGTCTCCAGTAGCAGATTTTACGCCTTTAACAACAGCAGTCCTGGCCGGGTGTGACTGTATGGCTCAAGCCTACGTCAAAAAAAGCAGAATCCGTTACAATGGTGTTTATCAGGCCCGTAAGAAGACAGTAAGCAATTAGCGCCACCCAGTACTTCTGTGGCTTGCTTAAATGGTGCTAACACTTAGACTGTCTGTCTTCGAATGATTTTCTAGGAAATTGTTAATTGCATTTCTATGTTTAACAACACTCTCCATCATATCGTGACGAGAGTTCCATCGGATAATACAATTTATTACATATTTTTTGTTGAACCTCCTTTGAGCAGATACACAGCTGTAGAAATCACTAACAATCCTACGCAGTCTTTGGCTGCTGCATTCTTCAGTCCTGATTTTACTGAATCCAAAAGAGTTTTGGAACTTTGTTAAGGCTACCAAGTCCTCTTGTTTCCTCAAAATCCTAATTTGATGAATTGCAGAAAGTGCGCAGCGCACCCGAAGAGGTAGTTTTGTCGCTCTCACCATATTCGCCGCATTGTTACATACATACGCGCTTACCTTGTCTTCAAGTCTCCAGTCACACTCGATATATTTGCTGATGTGTGGCTTCTGTTGTTTAGAGCACTCGTGACTGTATTTACCAATTGTTATCAGTGAAATAGCATGTCGCTCCCAAGTAGCATTTGTTAGCAATCGAGGTCCAAAAGTCCATGGTTAAACTTTCAAAAAGTATTTCCTTCAATTATTCGCAAAAGCTATTTCTTTGGGTTAAAGCTGCTTGGTCCACTATTCTCGTTATTATTACCACACCTGGTATTGTTGGACAGGATGAAATTGAATAATCCCTAAAGTCTGTTCATATCCAAGAGGCAGTAAGTGTAAAAAACGCCGGCGATGTGCGGATGTGACTTAAAAAAAGAACATAACCTCAAACGGGTGAGTTTATAAAATATACACTTTACAGAACGATTTGGGGTAAAGCCCTAAGTTGTGATTTGAGTCAAAGGCCTAAAGGGCCCTGGCCCCTCTTTAGTGATCATTTCCGAGTGTGTGAGATATGACAAGATAAAGAAGATGGTCATTATTCTCCATCCCACTCTTTCATCGCTAAAAATTCTCTCTCGCTCTCATTGGCTCTTATGGGGAATTGCGTGAAAGGTGCGTGTACACCGGATGTGTTAAGGTGGTAAGGTGCCTGGGGTAGATAGAGGGGTGGGGGTGCTACCAATATTATGGGGTGGTTTGGGATGAGTCATCGGGGGTTTCCCTTCCTACATAGCGGTCATTTTGGAAGGCCGAAGAGGTCACTCAATGGCGTTCAAGGTGCCCCCATGCCTAGTAACTTAACTTTGAAGTATCACTCATTGAAAACGTAAACAACTGCACTTTACGTTACCCCGTAGAACAAAAAAACAACATATTGAGGACTGAGGATGAGCGACCGATGCGTATAGTTAGATAAAGTCGGTTCTACGCGTTGCTACGAATGCTGGACCGAACGTTTGAGACAAGTAAGTTCGTCAGTTGGTATAGCGAATGTCCCAGCTACACGGTGAATCGAATGTTTGATTCAGTACACATGAAATTAGTTTAGTAAAAACGTTTGTCCAGTTTCAACAATGGACGAGGATAACGATGTTGCTATTGCTGGCGCTGTCGTGGTTGTATTGTCCTGCCAAACGACAACCCAAAACAAGACGGGTCTTGGTCGGGAATGGAGAGTAAATAGTGAGGTGAGAATCCCCCTCCCTACCCAAGTCGCCTCCTTCGTATGAGCGACTACACGCGTAGCCGTTGAGTCGAACCAACGATAATTTTTCTTTGGCGTGGTGCACGATTTCCGTTCCAACTGGACGCTCGCAGGTTTGAACAACGGCCGCACGATATAACGAACCATCAAACGTCCAACGTAGGAAGGTGTTCGTAGCATCGTATAGAGCCTGCTTAACGATAACGGAAATGTCGGCCGCGAGACACCGAAACGAACTTTGGCTGCAGGTGTTCACAGAAGAGAGAGAAGGAGATAACACTCGTTGACATACTTACTGCAGAATCACATCTTTTTGTACGGGAATGTAAACGGTATCGCGATATTTCCAATATAACGCAGCCATCGAGTTAGGTAAAACCAATATTTTCTCGCGATATCGACGTCGCGGTCGTAGCGAATTATCGATATCATTGAACATCTTTGCGGCTTAGTACGACAGTCAAAATTACATCCTAGTGCAACTGTTGCCAGTTGAAATTCTCCTAACCAATCATTAATATAAATATTGAATGTCTTGATTGCAACAATCGGATTAATTAATTCAACAACTCACCCGATTGCTTATTAGACCTAATGATAACGTAGGGTATTCTGCGAAACTCCTGTTTGGCAAGGTCTCATCAAGGTAGGATCCAAAATCGTGATGGTAGTATGGAGGTGCACCATCTTGCTGGACACAAAAGGCCTCACCTTCAAACGCTTCTCTAATGCTTGGCATGCAGATTATCGTAGCAAGTTTAAATAAACGTGACAGTAGTGTCAAAAAACAATGGTCCTCTTGATGATAGGGTGCACCATCTTGCTGAAAAATAAACATCCTTACCTTCAAAAGTCTCTCTTAAGCGGCTCACACACGGTCCAACTTGTGGTACAACCAAGTTGGGCTCAAAAATTGTATACAACAGATTTGAAAAACATTAGGGTGACGGGTGCTACAGTGATAATTCACGGACATAATTCCCCAGACTTTGTTTCTTCTATGTTTATTTTTATATTCCGAACTTTAAATTTTCCACAGTTCGGGAAAACTCCTATACATTTTAATAAAGTTCTTCCAAAAATCATTATTTATAATGCTTGCCATCGTAAATAAAAAAATTAAAAGAAATAACACAAACTTTTACACAAGGAAAAATAATGATAATAATAGCACTAAACCGATCTGTCTGTCTCTGTCACGCAGCATGTGATCAACTGATGTTGACAGTCCAGTTGTACAACATCCGCATACACAGTGCAACATATCGCCCAACAATAGGCCACACCCACAGAAAGACAAAGCCTGCTTGTCATTCTCCAACTCAACCGTCCAATCAAGATTTGGTTGGCCAACCTGCCCACACACGATCCAACATTGTCTCCAATCCAACCAACTTGTACAACAAATTGGATAATGTATGGGCCGCATTATACTTGGCATGGACAGACTGTCGCAGCAAGTTTAAATAAACGATGATTCACCATGACATGTTAATTATCAGATCTGTGGCTTTAAATCTACCGTTTAATTTTAATGCGGCCTCATCACTGCGCACAATCTTCGTTGGAAAGATTTCCTCTTCTACACATCGTGCCAACAGTTCGGTCTGGATCAGCTTCAACAATGGAATGACTAATCTTGGAATACAATTTTTCAATTGACAGCGCTTCAAAATCCGATGCCCAGATGCTTTTGAGATACTTGAATCGCGATTCGCTTGTAGCACAGATTTTCTTGGGATTCGGTTAAACGTTTCCAGTTCTCTTCCTTCATTTGTGGGACTTGTAGATGTCCGTGGACTTTCGGAACGCTTCTCGCGAACTTTCTGAGCAGTTCCATCGACTTCAAACTTCTCTTTAGTGCGTTTTCGCACTTCCAGTAGCATTTTAGAATGAATTTCGTTGGCTCAAAACTTGATCTGGGTGCCATTATTAATTTCTAATGGGTTCAAACTTAAAAAAAAATCAAATGAGCTATCAGCAGTTAAAGAGTGTATGTATTATTTTGGGATACCCTGCATTTACAATAATATTTTAACTGGATGAAGCTCCGAAAACCTACGTTTGTAATATATCTGGACACCACCCTACGGATTAACTTTTACTTTAGCTATAGACCTTATTTCTTTGTTATTATTAAACTCTCCCACCCACCAATCAGTTGAAGATTAACGAAGGTTTCATAGCTGTAAAGTAATGAAGAAATCATAGAGTCGGTGAATCGACAAATATATGGCATTGGTGAAGTTAATCATTTTGCCACTTTAGTGAATCCTCTACCGTTGATGAAAAGGTAAAATTTAGGAAGACAATCGCTAGAAAAAAAATTATTACAAAATTTCAGTAATTTTAAAATAAAATAGAATGCAATAGAATTTTTATTGCTCTATCACATTGTACATTTGCAACATTAGATAAGTCAATTAAAATACATACAAATAAATGTTAAGATTACAACAAAACAATATACAAAAATACATTATTACAAAGGTCTTTTACCTTTAACATTTACAAGCTTTATAACAAAGTTCCCTCACACTTAAAAACCCTTTCCGTTTTAGGGTTTAAGGTTGCAATGTCTAGGATCCTGTTAAGGCATGAGTTTTAAAGTTTTTACTGTTATTTTACAAGCTTAATGAGTTATATTTTACTTATATATGTTTCATATATGAATTTTGAATATATTTTCTTTTTTATGTTAATTTTTAGTTATTACTCTGCACTATTTAATGTATTTATGTAACTTCAATAACAGGTTAAGTGGAAGAGCAGTAATGGTTGTTTACAACCAACTGAACTTCGCCTGTTCTCTCAAAAATATTATTTTGTACCATTAACTTTTTTCTTTAATAAAGACAGTTTATTATTATTATTATTAAAAGCAACATTTTAAAAACAAAGTAGTAATCTAGCAAAATTTAAAAATATAAATTCAATAATATAACACTTTTTACATATAATTTTCACAAACCTTTTAAAGCACTATAACTTCGCACCGAAGACGACACAACAACGTTGAAATCCATTCATGCCCCAAGGATAAACCTTGATCACGAAGGTGCTATTATATAATTAACGGGAACTATTAATTTAACCAAGGCAGGCCAACAGGTGCGTCTATTGGGGGTGTTCGTTCAGCAGGTGTGTGGCTTTATTTATTATTGAAAAGATCGTCTCCCATTTCTCTCAGCAGGTACCGACACCCGAGCTTCACCTTTTTTTTTCTATATATTATTATACCATTCAGTCGTCGGCGATTCCGCAATACAAACCAACTTTATTATCCCGATGGCGGCGAATAATGATGATCCTGAAACAGAATCGTTATCAAGTTTCGCAATTGAAAATGGTCATAACATTTAATAGAATTCTTATAAGGAATTTCAATTGGCCGCAGTACAGAACCGATGTGGGAACTAAGCACTTCTGGGCAAAGCCCTGCAGAAGCGGATTTTTTAAAGCCCGGCCCGGCCCGATAGTGAAAATTTGAAACCCGGCCCTGCCCGGCCCGGAGCTGAATATTCAAAGCTCGGCCCGGCCCGACTCTAAAAAAGATTGAATTAAATAAATAAAACTGCCGGACCCATGTACTCCTTACAATTCTTAAAATACATTGAATTCATGTTAATAAATATAACCCAATTTATTATTCAGTGCACTTAATTGTTACTTTCCAAACTATAATCAATAAATTTATCTAAGCCCGGCCCGGCCCGGTCTATATTATCCATCGGAAAGTCCGGCCCGGCCCGGAATTTAAAAAATACGGCCCGGGCCAATGCCCGGCCCATGCAGGCCTCTGCTTCTAGGAGATTGTAATGTATTTTAAGTTAATTTTCTATATTGAATACTTGTTGTGCTACTTTCTTGATGGAACCATATTTTCAAGTTGGGTAAAGTAAAACGCTTGTTTTGTTCCATAATTTTATTTTCAGTTGCCTGACACGTGTTTCGATCGGTTAGGATCATTTTCAAAGTAAAACTAATATTTGTCAGGCAACTGAAAATAAAATTATGGAACAAAACAAGCGTTTTACTTTACCCAACTTAATTTTCTATGTTACACGTTTCAAGTTCCTGAAAAAAAAATCGAAAAACAATCACTAGCGATTCGAAACGTAGCAAATTTACTTAAAATATAATCCTTGTCGGCATTACAGAAAAATCTGGAAGAATTCATTGCCTAAATTTTGAGATAATCTCATTTAAACCGAGCAGAGTCAATTTTGGAAGTTACGTTTATCCGAGTTTTTCTTTTTAAATTCTAAGAATAAATGCTATCGTTTTGCAATTTTGCAAATTGACTTAGAATATGATCCCCTTCAATATTCTAGAAATATCCATAGCTTAGATTTTGAGATAATCCTATATAAACGGAGTAGAGTTAATTTTTGAAGTTGCAAATCGCAAACAATTGCTATCGATTAGAAATTTTGTAAATTTAGTTAAAATATAATCTCCGTCGGTATTACAGAATAATTTTGAAGATTTTATTACCTAAATTTTAAGATAATCTCATTTTAATCGAATAGAGTTAATTTTGGAAGTTACGAGTTTCTGAGTTGCTTAAAAAATCTAAGAACAAATGCTACCTTTTTGCAACTTTGCAAATAGACTTGAAATACATCTCCGGCAATATTATAGAAAAATTTGGAAATAATCCATGACCTATATTATAGGATGATCGTATTTCAACGGAGTAGAGTTGATTTTTGACGTTGCTCGTTTCGGAGTTGCTTAAAAAAATCGAAAAACAATTGCTAGCGATTTAAAACTTTGCACATTCACTTAAAATATAATCCTTGGCGGTATTATAGACAAATCTGGGAGCATTCACGGTCTAAGTTTCGAGATAAACTTATTTGAACCGAGTAAAATTCATTTTCAAAATTACGCGTTTCTGAGTTCCTAAAAAAATCGAAAAACAATTGCTAGCGATTTGAAACTTTGCAAATTGACTTGAAATACATCCCCCGTCAGTATTATAGAAAAATTTGGAAATATCCAAAGCCTAGATTATTACATAATCCTGTTTAAACGGAGTAGTGTTATTTTTTTACGTTGAACGTTTTTGAGTTCCTTAAAAAATAGAAAAACAATTGCAAGCGATTTGAAACCTTGCAAATTCACTTAAAATATAATCCCTGTCAGCATTATAGAAAAATCTGGAAGAATGCATCGTTCAGATTTTGGGATAATCTCATTTGAATCGAGTAGAGTTCATTTTTTAAGCTACGCGTTTCTGAGTCTTTCAAAAAATCTAAAAACAAATGCTACCGTTTTGAAACTTTGCAAATTGACTTGAAATATATCCACCGTCAGTATTATAGAAAAATTTGGAAATATCCATTGCCTAGGCTATGAGATAATCCTATTTAAACGGAGTAGAGTTATTTTTTTTCGTTGAACGTTTTTGAGTTCCTTAAAAAAAATTGAAAAACAATTACTAGCGATTTGAAATTTTGCAAATTGACTTGAAATACATCCCCCGTCAGTATTATAGAAAAATTTGGAAATATCTAAAGCCTAGATTATGGCATAATCCTGTTTAAACGGAGTAGGTTTGTTTTTTTACGTTGAACATTTTTGAGTTCCTTAAAAAAATTGAAAAACAATTACTAGCGATTTGAAATTTTGCAAATTGACTTGAAATACGTCCCCCGTCAGTATTATAGAAAAATTTGGAAATATCTAAAGCCTAGATTATGTCATAATCCTGTTTAAACGGAGTAGGTTTGTTTTTTTACGTTGAAAGTTTTTGAGTTCCTTAAAAAAATCGAAAAACAATTGCTAGCGGTTTGAAACTTTGCAAATTGACTTGAAATACATCCCCCGTCAGTATTATAGAAAAATTTGGAAATATCCAAAGCTTAGATTATTACATAATCCTGTTTAAACGGAGTAGTGTTATTTTTTTACGTTGAACGTTTTTGAGTTCCTTAAAAAATAGAAAAACAATTGCAAGCGATTTGAAACCTTGCAAATTCACTTAAAATATAATCCCTGTCAGCATTATAGAAAAATCTGGAAGAATGCATCGTTCAGATTTTGGGATAATCTCATCTGAATCGAGTAGAGTTCATTTTTTAAGCTACGCGTTTCTGAGTCTTTCAAAAAATCTAAAAACAAATGCTACCGTTTTGAAACTTTGCAAATTGACTTGAAATATATCCACCGTCAGTATTATAGAAAAATTTGGAAATATCCATTGCCTAGGCTATGAGATAATCCTATTTAAACGGAGTAGAGTTATTTTTTTACGTTGAACGTTTTTGAGTTCCTTAAAAAAAATTGAAAAACAATTACTAGCGATTTGAAATTTTGCAAATTGACTTGAAATACATCCCCCGTCAGTATTATAGAAAAATTTGGAAATATCTAAAGCCTAGATTATGGCATAATCCTGTTTAAACGGAGTAGGTTTGTTTTTTTACGTTGAACATTTTTGAGTTCCTTAAAAAAATTGAAAAACAATTACTATCGATTTGAAATTTTGCAAATTGACTTGAAATACATCCCCCGTCAGTATTATAGAAAAATTTGGAAATATCTAAAGCCTAGATTATGACATAATCCTGTTTAAACGGAGTAGGTTTGTTTTTTTACGTTGAAAGTTTTTGAGTTCCTTAAAAAAAATCGAAAAACAATTGCTAGCGATTTGAAACTTTGCAAATTGACTTGAAAATCAATCCCCCCCCCCCCCCCCCCCCGTCAGTATTATAGAAAAATTTGGAAATATCCAAAGCCTAGATTATGACATAATCCTGTTTAAACGGAGTAGTGTTATTTTTTTACGTTGAACGTTTTTGAGTTCCTTAAAAAAAATCGAAAAACAATTGCAAGCGATTCGAAATTTTGCAAATGAACTTAAAATATAATCCCTGTCAGCATTACAGAAAAGTCTGGAAGAATTGACTGCCTAAATTTTGAGAAAATGTTATTTGAACTTATTAGCGTTATCTACTATCTATTATTTGTCTACCCAAAACAAACAAAAAAATACTTCTCCCAGTATTTTTTTTTCTTATTTTTTTGGCGCCAAATTCAAATAGAAAAATGAAGTAAAAGTTTTCAAAATTCATTTTTGCACTGGAGGCATTCGAAGACTGTCTCAGTTTTTTTTTTCTGTAAATGTCTTTTACCAAATTCTATAACATACATTTTTTTCAGAATTTTAAACAGTGTGGAAGATAGTTAAAATAATTAAAAACCACTTTTACCACCTTGAAAATTTGAATTTCGCGCCAAAATTGTGATGATTTAAGGTGGTAAAAGTGGTTTTTAATTATTTTAACTATCTTCCACACTGTTTAAAATTCTGAAAATAATGTATAGTATAGAATTTGTTAAAACACATTTACAGGAAAAAAAACTGAGACAGTCCTCGCATACCTTCACTGCAAAAATGAATTTTGAACACTTTAACTTCATTTTTCTATTTGAATTTGGCGCCAAAAAAAATGAAAAAAATACTGCGAGATGTATTTTTTGTTTGTTTTGGGTAGACGTGGTTTCAGCTTGATTCGTGCCATGGAAAAGAAGAAAAAAAATAGAACGTAAAATTCACGTTTTCGGTCATATCTCGACAACAAATTGCTTCAGGAGGCTGAAATTTCGAGCAATCAACGGCATTTTTCTTTCATCCAGTCATCGCGATTATTGATTTGCTTTGGGGACACTTTTGATTGACCATCTTATTCGGCTATACCCTTTTGAGGTAAACGGAGTTACACGTTTCCGAGTTCCTAAAAAAATCGAAAAACAATTGGTAGCGATTCTAAACTTTGCAAATATGTTTGAAATATAATCACTGTCAGTATTGCAGAAAAATTTGGAAGCGTTCTTCGCCTAAATTTTGAGGTAATCTTATTTGAACTTACTAGCGTTAATATTTGAAGTTACGCGTTTCTGAGTTGCTTATAAAAAATCGAAAAACAATTGCTAGCGATTCTAAACTTTTCAAATGTACTTAAAATATAATCCCTGCCAATATTACAGAAAAAATTGGAAGCATTTATTACCTAAATTTTGAGATAATCTCATTTGAACTTATTTGCGTTAATATTTGAAGTTACGCGTTTCTGAGTTGCTTAAAAAATCGAAAAACGATTGCTAGCGATTCGAAACGTTGCAAATTTACTTAAAATATAATCCCTGCCAATGTTACAGAAAAATTTGGAAGCTTTTTTTGCCTAAATTTTGAGGTAATCTCATTTGAACTTATTGGCGTTAATATTTGAAGTTACGCGTTTCTGAGTTCCTTAAAAAATCGAAAAACAATTGCCAGCGATTCTAAACTTTGCAAATTTACTTAAAATATAATCCCTGCCAATGTTACAGAAAAGTTTGGAAGCATTTTTCGCCTAAATTTTGAAGTAATCTCATTTGAACTTATTAGCGTTAATATTTAAAGTTAGGCGTTTTTGAGTTGCTTAAAAAAATCGAAAAACAATTGCCAGCGATTCTAAACGTTGCAAATTTACTTAAAATATAATCCCTGTAAGTATTGCAGAAAAATTTGGAAACAGTTTTTGCCTAAATTTTGAAGTAATCTCATTTGAACTTATTAGCGTTAATATTTGAAGTTGGGCGCTTTGAGTTGCTTAAAAAATCGAAAAACAATTGCTAGCGATTCGAAACCTTACAAATTTACTTAAAATATAATCCCTGTCAGTATTACAGAAAAATTTGTAAGAATTCATAGCCAAAATTTTGACAAAATCACATTTGAACCGAGTAGAGTTAATTTTTCAAGTTTAATGTATCACAAATGATGAGAGACTGATGAATAGAATAGAAGAATTTTAATTAAATAAAAGAATTACGCATTTGAGACCTCTTGGCACAGTACTTCAAAACTAAGAATCGGTTGTGCGCCTCAGCTTACTGCGCATGAGGCTGTCGCTTCTTTCGCCCAACCCCCCCCCCCCCCCCGCCCTTACTGCTTCGCTGCTTGTAATTAATATCCATTTTTATTTATTGTTTTACATGGAAAATCAACACGCCATTAGATTGAAATTATTTTAAAACAACAGTATTTACATGCAACCCAATTTGCACCTTAATTTTTCTGCTTAGTAAAATTTCGTAATACAGTTCCAAACCATTTGGATAAATCACCTAACAAATACCACGACCACTTTTACAGTTCCCATTTTGTATTCAGTGTAACATTCTACACAGTTTGCAAAAGCTCGATGAAACAACTTTTTTAATTAATACCGGAAAGCCCGCGGCAAATCCCTGAATATATAAAATCGAAACGTTTTACGGACCGGAACCGGAAAGCACGCGCGGATAGTTTTGTTATAATTAATTCGCGCAGTCGGGAGCATTCCAGTCGTGATTAATGGTATGCGCGGTATACAACCCCTCCCCCGTCGGGGGTGCGGGGTTTCTCCAGATGCAGCCCAAACCGAAATTCACTTCGGCTTTTGTGCCGTAAATGCAATTAATTCCGGATTACAAATAAATGCGCGGCGCAACAGATAGTGCGGGGAGCACAAAAGGCGCTTTGTTGTTTCGGTTTTTTTTTTCGAAGTAGGAAACAATGAGGGCGAACGCGAAACCGCTGCGATGCGGGGGTGGTAATTGGGAACTTTATACTGCGTGTTTTTTTTTTATATTGATAACAGTCCCGGCGTTCCTGTTTTAATTTAGCGGGGAATTTGGGACTATTGTTTGCTGATGAACGCCGCGGATTCCGAAATGACGGGTTTTTAAGGCCGTTTTTGGTACTCGGCTCGTAACTGATTCTGGCGTGATCGATAGAAATTATGTAATAATATTTTACACAGGGTTAGATGAAGGATAAATGTCGGTTTCTGAAGAATTATATTTTTTATAAGTATTTTTAATAATGTGTAATTTTGTGTTAAAAAAATAGGTATTTTCAACATTAAATAAAATTTAAATAAACGCTGAAAATCTAAAATGTTTTACTATGGAGGCACAGATTAATTCTTTGGTAATAATATCCGTTAAGCCAAATTAGTTTTACCTGAAAAATAAGGACGCAATTACGTATGAGCTAAACTCTTGCGCGAGTTATTTTAATTGGCGTTGTAGAAAATAGAATGATTCATAATAATAATAATAGATAATAAAAGATATTTATTTCCCAATTACAGGGAAATGTAACATTTCTTAAGACATTAATTAACAAAAATTCATCGTAATTTTACAATCAAATATTTTGAAGCATAAGGTTAATAATGAGGGAAGTACTTATGAATTTTTCAAGTGCAAAAATGTTTTTGGATTTCACTATAGTTAATATTTAACATTACAATCTTCAAGATGCCAGGCAAGCCATAAAGAACATACAACCTATCGAATTACAATAAATATAACAATTAACCCTCCGCCAACGGAACGGATACGAAAATTAAATCCTAATGGGCAACCCGAAAAGGCCACAAATTTACCATTTCCTTGTACGGATCTGGTCCCGAGATTAAGAGTGCAATTAACACCGCTCAGCGGTCGTAATCTTTGGGAGCCCCGGAGGCCATCCCCGGAATTCCAGCACAAACTGTTTTTGATTTAATTACGTGCGGTTGTTGCCTCTCTCTATCCCAAAACAACGATACCGAAGAAAAAAAAATACATTCGACGTGATCTCTACGTTTCAATCTCGATGATGTAATACTGACGCGAGGCCTTGAATCGATGGACCGATTAGAAGTGAATCAACTTACAAAATTGATGGGCTAAAAATTTCAATTAGAAAACTGAATTCACGTGGGACTCGTCGCAAACATTGTTTTCAATTTGTTTTTTGATTTTCGACCAAGATTTGGGACGTACTAAAAATTTGGACAAGACTTTGTTCAGATTTTGAACGGCCGTAGCGGCTAAACGAAGAATCCAAATCAAACGCGATTTTCAAATCTGTGCTCCTCGGGTGCAAATTAGTCGGATTCAATTAAAATTGGCGATTTCTAATTTTTGACGAAAACTTGAAACTCTCACTTTTGCCCAAAAATTGCATTTAAAATGATTTCTTGAAGAAACCACTGGTTCGATTCGTGGTTTCTATACGTCACTGGAAAGATCCCTGGAAAGACGCTTCAGAAAATGTACCTGCCCAACCACAAATGTCTATTTGAAGCCCGAAGCAAAGAAAACTAGAAAATGGAAAAAATCGAAAAAATCAACTTTTTTTAATAATCACCGTAGACCTTCATGTAATCCCTTTTTTTCACCAGAAGAACAAGCTAAATTGATTGGCGTTAAAAAATTTCATCTAGAAAAAATTGCAAAAAAGTTGGCATTATGAACAATTATGAAAAATTTGGGAAAAAGTCGATTTTCTCAGACTTTGAACGGCCGTAGCGGCTAAAATTGAAACGCGGTGTTCAAATCTGTGCTTCTCGTGTGCAAATTAGTCGGATTCAATTAAAATTGGCGAATTAAAATTTTTGACGAAAACCTGAAAAACTACCCAAGGGTCCCCCCCCCTTCTTACTTTTGCTCAAAAATTGGCTTTGAAATAATTTCCTGAAGAAACCACTGGTTCGATTCCGCGTTTCTATACATCACTGGAAAGATCCCTTCAAGACACCTCGGAAAATGTACTTTCGCAAGAACAAATCTGAATTTTAAGCCCGTGACGCGTCAGCAAAGAAATCTCGAAAATGGAAAAAATCAAAAAAATCAACTTTTTTAATAATCATCGTAGACCCTTATGTAATACCTTTCTCTTCATCAGAAGAACGAGCTAAATCGATTGGCGAAGAATCATCTAGAAAAAATTGCAAAAAAGTTGGCAAGTCACCATAAGCAGTGGCGGCTCGTGGAACATGTTGATTTTTTTTTTGTTTTGAAGAAAGAAAGAACGATTTATGAAGATAAGGAAGGATAGGAAGCCAAAGTAACTGACGAAAAAGTGTGTTAACAATTAATTAAAAATTGTTGCTCAGCTTGAAACTACAGGTAGTGCCACGGCTCCTTGGCTCCATGTATAACGAGTCGCCCCTGCTTTTCAAAAAACCAAAATCTTATTTTTGTCCCATTAAAGCAATAAATAAACAAACCTAGTATTTCCTCACACTTTCCACCGCTTTTGATAAAATTCAATCCGCAAATCTTGACACTTACGAATGCAAATCCCCAACCTCCCTTCAGAGCGAGAGAGAGAAAAAAAACTCCTCTTTGATAATTTCTCCGGTTGCTCTTCCCTAGGCGAATTAGAAACTTCCTTTAACCCCGCCGATTATTAATTAAGCGACCTGAACGAGTGATTAAAATTTAATTGGCGCCCTCGTTCCTCCCCTCCCCTCTCCCGTTCGCCTCCCCCGCTAAACAAAGGATCCGGTTAAAAGAGAGGGCGAAAAAAAAAGTTGAGAAATCGCTAATCACAAAAGAGGAGCGTCTCAGGGCCGTAATTAACGAGCGTCGCATCGCAACAATAAAGTTCGTTAAGGGATGGAAATATTTAAGGGTTTTCTTGAATATATCAAAAAAGGATGTAATTAGTATCGAGAGCAGTCGGAGAGTAATTGCAAGAGTTCGTTCGGTGTTTAATGAAGTCTTTAATCCGTTAATTGGGTTTATGGTGGAAGCAATTACTTTGTGATACATTTTTTTATTCAGAAACTTTTCAATAAAATAAGCTTGTTTTTTTTTTCTGAAAACATTATCACTTGTGGAATTGTCATCAAAATTTTCAAAACAAATACAGCTGTAAATTAAGTGGATAATCCAGAAATACGTCATCAATGGTTTTTCCGGAATTTCCCGTCAAACATTTTTTTCAAGCATTCACGTGGATTTTCACAAATTCCAAGAAAACCCCTCGATGGAATTTTTTCTACCTTCAACATCATCTTCTAAACAAACATGGCTGTAAAACAAGTGAATAATCCAGAAATACGTCACCAGTAGTTTTTCCGGAATTTCCAGTCAAACATTTTTTCAAGCTGAAGAAACATGCATTGGCGTGGATTTTCACAAATTCCAAGAAAACCCCTCTATGGAATTTCTTCTACCTTCAACATCATCTTCTAAACAAATATGGCTGTAAAACAAGTGAATAATCCAGAAACACGCCATTAGTAGTTTTTCCGGAATTTCTAGTCAAACATTTTTTTTCAAGCTGTAGAAAAATGCATTCGCGTGGATTTTCGCAAATTTCAAGAAAACCCTTTGATGGAATTTCTTCTACCTTCAACATCATCTTCTAGACAAATACAGCTGTAAAACAAGTGAATAATCTAGAAACACGCCATTAGTAGTTTTTCCGGAATTTCCAGTCAAACATTTTTCAAGATGTAAAAACATGCATTCGCGTGGATTTTTGCAAATTCCAAAAAAACCCTTGATGGAATTTCTTCTACCTTCAACATCATCCTCTAGACAAATACAGCTGTAAAACAAGTGAGTAATCCAGAAATACGTCATCAGGAGTTTTTCCGGAATTTCGAGTCAAACATTTTTTTCAAGCTGTAGGAACATGCATTTACGTGGATTTTCACAAATTACAAGAAAATCCCTCGATGAAATTTCTTCTACTTTCAACATCATCTTCTAAACAAATATGGCTGTAAAACAAGTGAATAATCCAGAAACACGCCATTAGTAGTTTTCCGGAATTTCTAGTCAAACATTTTACAAGTTGTAGAAACATGCATTCACGTGGATTTTCTCGAATTCCAAGAAAACCTCTTGATGGAATTTCTTCTACCTTCAACATCATCTTCTAAACAAATATAGCTGTAAATCAAGTGAATAATCCAGAAATACGTCACCAGTGGTTTTTCTGGAATTTCCAGACAAACATTTTTCAAGCTGTAGAAATATGCAGTCACGTGGATTTTCACAAATTTCAAGAAAACCCTTTGATAGAATTTCTTCTGCCTTTAACATGATCTTCTAGACAAATACAGCTGTAAACAAGTGAATAATCGAGAAATACGCCATTAGTAGTTTTTCCGGAATTTCCAGTCAAATTTTTTTTTCAAGCTGTGGAAACATGCATTCACGTGGATTTTCACAAATTACAAGAAAACCCCTCGATGGAATTTCTTCTACCTTCAACATCATCTTCTAAACAAATATGGCTGTAAAATAAGTGAATAATCAAGAAACACGCCATTAGTAGTTTTTCCGGAATTTCCAGTCAAACTTTTTTTTTCAAGCTGTAGAAAAATGCATTCGCGTGGATTTTCGCAAATTTCAAGAAAACCCTTTGATGGAATATCTTCTATCTTTAACATCATCTTCTAAACAAATATGGCTGTAAAACAAGTGAATAATCCAGAAACACGCCAGTAGTAGTTTTCCGGAATTTCCAGTCAAACATTTTTTAAGCTTTACGTGGATCAAAGAAAATTCGAAAATCTAAAAATGGTGATGTGGCCATCTTACTTTCTCAGATTTGATGGTATGATGATTAAAAAGTCTGAAACATCAATTTGATTAATTACGCTAGATCAGCCTTACTTTGTATTTAAAAAGTAGTTTTGTTAAATCGACCATTTTTTCATATAATTCATTTTGAAATATCTCATTTTTTGGGTGACTTATTCAGATGGCGGTGAACTGTTAAATTGAGCATTTTTCTTCGAATTAATTTTGATTTATTTTATTTTTGGGCGATTTTTATTCAAAAGAAGGTTTTGTTGAATCGACCATTTTTCTTATAATTAATTTTTAAATATTTCAGTTTTAGATGGCTTTTTTCAGATGGCGATTATTTGTTAAATCGACAATTTTCCTTCGAATTAATTTATTTTTTTTGCGATTTTTATTCAAAAAGTCGTTTTATTAAATCGACCATTTTTCCTAGAATTGATTTTGATTTTTTTTGGGCGATTTTTATTCAAAGAATGGTTTTATTAATCGATCATTTTTCTTCGATTTCATTTTGAAATATTTCAGTTTTTTCAATGGCTTTTATTCTGATGGCGATTAATTGTTAAATCGACCATTTTTCTTCGAATTAATTTTGATTTATTTTATTTTTGAGCGATTTTTATTCAAAAGATGGTTTCGTTTAATTGGCCATTTTTTTTAAATTCATTTTGAAATATTTTAGGTTTTGAATGGCTTTTATTCGGATGATGATTCGTTGTTAAATCGGCCATTTTTCTTCGAATTGATTTTGATTTATTTTATTTTTGGACGTTTTTCATTCAAAAGGTTTTGTTAAATCGACCATTTTTCTTAGAATTCATTTTGAAATATTTCATTTTTGAGTGACTTTTATTCAGATGGCGGATTATTTTTTTGTTTGTATTAATTTCGAGTTATTTTATTTTTGGGCGATTTTTATCTAAAAGATGGTTTTATTAAATCAATCATTTTTCTTAGAATTATTTCAGTTTTGGATGGTTTTTATTCAGATGGCGATTAATTGTTTAATCGACCATTTTTCTTCGAATTAATTTTGAGGTATTTCATTTATTCAGATGGCGGTTAATTGTTAAATTGACCTCAATTCTGTACCGTTTTCTTCAGCTAATCGTAATTTTTTTAGGATCACTAAATTTGGTGAAGAGCTCATAAAACCTGAACACGGCTCCGAGTCACAACACGCGAATAAAGTTTCTGCAACATTGTCCACATCAATTACGTAAATAAGGAAACATAATCGTCGAGCACGCAGTTGAATTACGAGCGTTATCGCTCCATTGTTTCGAATTTACCGCCATTATTTAAATTACGTTCCATAAACTCGCGCCCGGTTGTTTTACGTGTGCGACGTACGCGATCGATTGGCGAATTAAAATTCGCGCGCGCCATTAATCGCCGGCGATTTATCGCCTGTGCACGAGTTACGTCGCGAATAATTAATGGCGAATTTTAAAAAAGGGAAACGCGACAACAACCCCCTTTCGAAACAATAAAACGTGCTGCACAGGCTGGCTGTGAATTGATGTCGGTGATGATTCGATGCGGGTGTACTTTAAAATCAGTGGTGGTTCGCGGGTTTTTTTCTGGTACGGCCGAGGCACAAGAGGTGGTAATACAGATAGGTAGGGTCAGTCGCAGAGACGGCTGGCTGCGTGACCGCACCTCTTGTTCCTCGGCCGTACCAGAAAAAAACCCGCGAACCGTCACTGTAAAAAAATATTTTCGCAACATTTTAAGTATGTAATCGTGTATTTTTATTTACATCCAGAGCCGTCTTAAGGCTGTATGGCATCCAAAATTGAATTAAATTACTTGAAAAAAGGGTAATTGAATCAAAAAAAGGTCGTTTTAACAATTTACCGCCATCTGAATAACAGGCATCCAAAAATGAAATATTTCAAAATTAATTCAAAGAAAAATGGTCGATTTAACAAAATCACCTTTTCAATAAAAAAAAAACATCCGCGTATGTAAGAAAATAATTAATAAACTGGTACAAACGTCCTTTTAAACTTTATTTATTAAAACAACTACTTATTCAATATTATAACTAATGTACGACTCATCGCCCGGATGATATCTGGTAGTCGACTGAGTTCCCCTTCTCGTCACTTCCCCGCTCCAGACGTTATTGCCTAAAATGCCTGTATCGGCACAGTTTCAGCATGGGCGAGGGGGATATCTTACACGTAGTTAGGACTTTGGTGGTCCTAAAATTAACCAGCTAAAATTAAAAAAAAAATAGTGCTGGAGGCAATCTAGATTTGTTCCATCTAACGTTTGCGCAATAATACTTGTTTCGTTATGAAACTGACTTAGAAACGTACTAAGAAGGGCCAGAGGGGCAAGCTTATTGGACGTGTGTGAGTACGCCGGAGAGCGTATCCGATGCTATAATAAATTATTGGTAAGCACTGTACTTTTATTAAAACCTGATTCCGTACATACTTTCCAGCGGAGTGAGAATAAGAAGAAACCGCATTCCTAAACGAGCCTCCGCCATCGGACAATGTAACTTAACACGTTTCGATTTCGCCGGAGGTGCGCGGAGCGTGGAGGGGGTAGGGGGACCCAGATGTGAAATTAATAATGAGACGAAGATTGTGCGGCGAATGTGCGGAATATCAATAGATTGGGCACGTAATCGGTATTTTGCGGTGTGTGTGCGGTAAGAAAGAAAACGCGCGCATTATCGAAAATCCGCCCACGCCGAGAGAGGCCAACAAGCAACAGCGGCGAAGCCGGAAATTTAGGTTACGATAACGGGCGCGCGCTCTCGCTCTAATCGGCCGGTCGACACAATTTCGCTCCTACGCTCATGCAAACTTCTGGCCTGATCGATTTACGTCTTGGCGTTACGTCAGCAAGACGACAGCGGATTCTGTTTAATATGGAACGTGGCACAACAAAGGGCGACATGTGGGAAACGAATTTAGACGGGAGCTTTACCAACATTTAATCAATTTCATGTCGACGCACATGATTTTAAAATAGCAGACTACGATGATTTACAGGCGATTATTAAAACGGTAGCGCGTCCCTACAACATAATTTAGAAAAGTAACGGTTTTAATTGGCTCAATCTTAGAAAGAGTGGATTCCATGAAAATACTGTAAACGGAAATAAACCTCAGTTTTTACTTTCTCCGTTACGAAGTAAGAGAAAGTATTGTGATCGTGATTTTTTTTTCAAAAAATTTTTTTACGGAAATATCCGTTTTGGGGTCCCTAGATGCTATTTCAACAATTTCTGGAAAAAAAAAAATTGTGTGTGTGTCTGGCTGTGTGCGCTGTATCTCAAAAACTAATAGAGCAATTGATATGAAACTTTGAACATAAGTCTTATTTGATAATCCAAAGAACTGAAAAGCTTTTGGTAAAATTTCGTACTCCGGAAGTGGGTGTTTACCTTAACTGTTTTTTGTTTTTTGCCGATATTTTCTTAAATATGAAAAATATCACAAAAGCATTTAAACAAATATTGAAGAAAACAAAGAAATCAACATCTTTTACTTGAAAACATTTTTCATAAAATCATTTTTATTCGAGAAAAAAATTTATATTATTACAACAAATTTATGTTAATAATAATTGCATAGAATGCTAAAATGAACAACTTATAAAGAATTAGTTTTTTTTTAATCCCTTTAGTTTTTGAGTAAACCTAGTTTTTTAATTTGAAGTATAATTTTTCCATCTTTCATAATTTTGACGTTTTAAATGTCAGTTTCACCCGAGTTTACACAACACTCGATGTACGCGAATGTAGCGAATTTAACACATTTTGAATAATCATTGTAAAATTTCCATCTTAAATCAACGCAAATTGCCAAAATCGCAAATTTTTAAATCAAAACAAGAAATCGTATTTTTTTGAAAATTATATAACTGTTGAACGCGTTGTTAGATTTTGATGATTTAAACGTGAAAATGTAGCGAATTTAATACGTTTTGAAAAATCATCGTAAAATTTCCATCTTAAAATAACGCAAATTGCCAAAAAAACGCAAAGTTTCAAGTCAAAACAATTTTTTTTAATTACGTAACTGCTGCACGTGCTGTTAGATTTTGATGATTTGAACGTAAAAATGTAGCGAATATAACACATTTTGAAAAATCATTGGAAGATTTCCACTTTAAATCAACGCAAATTGCCAAAATCTCAATTTTTTTAAATCAAAACAAAAATCGTATTTTTTTTTATAAAATACGTAACTTCGTAAGTGTTCAAATCGGTAATTGGGTGGACTGTTTTCATGATTTTTTTCAGAATTTTTCATCAACTCGTTCGTCGGTAAAAAAATAATTAAAAAAAAACCGATTTAAAAACTTTTTTCTAGTAACTAAATAACCTTGAATGACTTTGGGAAAAATTGGTCAAATGGGTATGTGGGTGGACTATTTTCATGAATTTTTTCAGAATTTTTCATTCACTCGTTGGCCACTTTAAAAATAACGATTAAAAAATCGATTTAAAAAGTTATGTTTGAAAAATCGATTTAAAATCTTTTAATTTTTTTTTAGTGTCGAAATAACCTTGAATGATCTTGGAAAAAATTTGTCAAATGGTTAAATGGGTGGACTATTTTAATAAATTTTTTCAGAATTTTTCATTCATTCGTTCGTCAGTAAAAAAATAATTTAAAAAAAACCGAATTTTTCTAGTAATTAAATGACCTTGAATGACTGGAAAAAATTGGTCAAATGGGTAATTGGGTGGACTATTTTCATGAATTTTTTCAGAATTCTTCAGCCACTCATTGGCCACTATAAAACTAATGATTAAAAAATCGATTTAAAAAGTTATGTTTGAAAAATCGATTTGAAACCTTTTAATTTTTTTTAGTGTCGAAATAACCTTGAATGGCCTTGGAAAAATTGGTCAAATGGTTAATTGGGTGGACTATTTTCATGAATTTTTTCAGAATTTTTCATCCACTCGTCGTCAGTGTAAAAATAATGATTAAAAAATCGATTTAAAAACTTATGTTTAAAAAATCGATTTAAAATCTTTCGAAATTTTTTCAGTGTCGAAATAACCTTCAATGACCTTGGAAAAAATTGGTCAATTTTTTTTCATGTTTATTTCAAAATTTTTCATCCATCAGTAAAAAAATAATATTTATAAAACCGAATTAAAAACTTTTGGATTTTTTTTATTATTGTCGGTCTATATGACCTTCAATTAGTTTGGAAAAAACTGGCCAAATTGAGCAATTATATGAAACTTTGAACATTAGTCTTATTTGATAATCCGAAGAACTGAAAAGCTTTCGGTAAAATTTCGTACACCGGAAATGGGTTTTTTGTTTTTTCCAAAAATTTTTGAAATAAGAAAAATATTACAAAAATATTTAAACAAATATTGAAGACAACAAAAAAATTAACATGTTTTGTTTGAAAATATTTTTCGTAAAATCATTGCTATTCGAGAAAAAAACATTTTTTTTTTATTTTTGGTTTATAATTCTGAAACGATAATAGTTAAATTTATGTTAATAATAGCTGTAGAAATGAACGATTTATAACGAATAAGTTTCTTTAGAAATCTCTTTGGTTTTTGAGTAAACTGACCATTTTCATCTTTAATAATTTTGACGTTTTAAACATCAGTTTCTTCCGATTTTACAAAACGCTTGTTGTACATTTAAAATATGATTTTAATTGAAAGCGTAAATGTAAATGACTATGATACCATCAAGTCGGAGAAAGTAACATGATGGCCACATCACCATTTTTTTATAAGCTTCACCTTCTAAAGTTTCGGGAAAAAAAACTTCATGAATAGAAGCTCCCTGTAAAAAAGCTTCGTACGGAAACACTCCCAAAAAAAAAAATGAGTCATCTGAATGTCCAAACGATGTTTCTTCCACCAAACACTACTTCGTTGCTCCAGCTATTTGATCAAATTTTTTATGCCTTTAAAACTTACTACATTAAAAGATCATTGCAATAGCTTTTAGACAAAACTGAATAGAGATCAGTTGGTGCACCGAAAGCTTTCAAGCAATTTTCAATTAAGCACTCTATTGAAATGATATTCCTATCGTTAAAAGAACTATGAACATCAACATTTTATGAAAAAAAAGTATTCAAATTTGTATCTGGAATGGGACAACTAGCGAAATCATAAACTTATTGTCAGAGGAACTAAGAACGTCAACATTTTATGTTCATTTCGTATGGTAAAACAGCCTAAAACAACCATAGCGGGTCGTCGGAAAAAACAATTGAAATCAATATTAGAGAGAACACAATTTCCTACAACTTTGATTTGAAAAATTATTTGTTATAATTATACGATCAACAGTTGTGGCGCTAATGACGTCTTTCTGTTAATATCTTTCGAACGGTGGAAATTATAAAAAATCCCGCCTATATCATTCTTGTAGAGGCGAGAATTTCCTACAAAATATGTGAGTAAAACAAACCGAACTACGGCGTCCTGAACTTTTCCTGAAATCAGGGACGGACTTCTAAAAGCTCTATCTCGGGTTTGGGGACGTGGAAGAAAGATCGCGCACAGTAAATTTTTGAAGATTTTTTTCTGAATTTGAGTGGGCGCTAATCCTAGAAGCCTTAAGGTTTGGTGCGAAGTTCTGCGAGATATATTTTTTTTATTTTAGAAAATTCCACTTCGGGGTTGAGGCATCAGACCTGACGCGGTCGGAAGTTTGCGTACAGTAGATTTTTAGAAAATTTGTTTCTAAACGAGTTTAAGTAGATGCGAAGCCTAGAACTCCAACACCAAAAGAGCCTTTAGCTTTGGCGCAAAAATCTGCAAGGTGTATTTTTTTATTTTACAAAATTCAACTTCGGGGCTGTGGCTAAGACATCAGATCCGACGCCGTTCGAAGTTTGCTTACAGTCGATTTTAAGAAAATTTATTTCTGAACTAGTTTAAGTAGACGCGAACCCTCCGACTTCAACACAAAAAAAGTCTTTGGGTTTGGCGCAAAACTCTGCAAAGTGTTTTTTTTTTTTAATTTTACAAAATTTGAATTCGGGCGGGTGGTGAGACATCAGACCCGACGCCGTTCGAAGTTTGTGTATAGTAGATTTTTAGAAAATTTGTTTCTGAACGAGTTTAAGTAGACCCGAATCCTATAACTCCACCAAAAAAACCTTAAATTTTGGCGCAAAACTCTGCGAGATGCATTTTTGATAGTTAAAAACTCGTTTTTGACACTTGGAAAATGTATTTTTCTGCACAATGGTTATTTTGCACAGTTGTAAATGGTAATTTTTGACATTTGAAAACTGTTTTTTTTACACTTGAAAATGGGCATTTTTGACAGATGGTAATTGTATTTGTTGGCAGCTGAAAATTGTCACTTTTTTGCAGTTAAAAATGCTCATTTTTGGCACTTGAAAATTGTCGTTTTTCACAGTTGAGAATGGTCATTTTTCAAACTTGAAAATTTTAATTTATGGCACTCGAAGTTGAAATGATCGTTTTTGAAAGTTTGAAAATGTCTTTTTCGGTACTTGAAAATGGTCAGTTTGCACAATTGAACATTGCTTTTTTGACACTTAAAAATGTCTATTTTACACTTTTGGTAATTGCCTTTTTTAACAGTTGAAAATTTGGCAATGAAATTTTTCATTTTTGGCACTTGAAAATTGTCGTTTTTGGCAGTTGACAATGGTAATTTTTTATTATGGCATTTGAAAATGATAAATTTTGACAGTTGTACAATGTTATTTTTGGGCACTTGAAGATTTTTTTGCACTTGATGATAGTCAAGTTTGGCACTTGAAAATGTCTTTTTTGGCACTTTGTACAATTGAAAATTGTCATTCTAGACACTTGAAAGTTGTCTTTTATGACAGTTGAAAATGGTCATTTTTGAACCTTGAAAACTGTCATTTATGGCACTCGTAAATGATAATTTTTGACAGTTTAAAACTATCGTTCTTGACGCTTGGAAAATGTAATTTTTGGCCCTTGAAAATTGTGAATTTTGACTTTTTTTTCACATGAAAATGGTTATTTTGCATAGTTAAAATGGTCGTTTTTGAAACTTAAAAATTTGAATTTATGGCACTCGAAAATGATAATTTTTGAAAGTTGAAATGATCGTTTTTGACAGTTGGAAAATGTCATTATTTGCACTTGAAAGTTGTCAATTTTGGTACTTGAAAATGTATTTTTTGGCATTTGAAAATGGTCGGTTTGTACAGTTAAAAATTGCCTTTTTGACACCTAAAAACGTTCATTTTAGACTGTTGGTAATTGCCCTATTCAACAGTGGCAAATTGTGACATTTGGTATTTAAAAATTTTCAATTTTGGCACCTGAAAATTGTCGTGTTTAGCAGTTGACAATGGTAATATTTGAACCATTTATGGCATTCGAAAATGATAATTTTTGGCTGTTGGAAAATGTCAATTTTGGCACTTTAAAATGTCTTTTTTGGCACTTAATGATTGTCAAGTTTGGTCTTTTGAAAATATTTTTTCCGGTACTTTGCACGGATGAAAATTGTCATTTTTGACACTTGAAAATTGTCTTTTTTAACAGCTGAAAAATAGTCATTTTTGAACCTTGAAAATTGTCATTTATAGCACTCAAAAATGAGAATTTTTGATAGTTGAAAACTATCGTTTTTAACACTTGGAAAATACCATTTTTGGGGCTTGAAAATTGTGAATTTTGACTTTTTTGCACATGAAAATGGTTATTTTGCACAGTTTAAATTGGTCATTTTTGACAATTGAAAACTGTTTTTTCGACACTTGAAAATGGTCATTTTTGGCAGTTAAAAATTGTCATTTTTGGCACTTGAAAGTTGTCATTTATGACACTCGAAAATGATCATTTTTGACAGTTGAAATGATCGTTTTTGGCGGTTAGAAAATGTCATTTTTTGCATTTGAAAATTGTCAATTTTGGTACTTGAAAATGTCTTTTTTGGCACTTGAAAATGGTCAGTTTGTAGTTGTTTTTTAGCACTTAAAAATGTTCATTTTAGACTGTTGGTAATTACCTTTTTTAACAGTTGAAAATTGCGAAATTTGGCAATTAAAATTTTTCATTTTTGACACCTGAAAATTGTCGTTTTTCGCAGTTGACTATGATAATATTTTGAACCATTCGAAAATGTTAATTTTTGGCAGTTGGAAAATGTCATTGTCAATTTTGGCACTTGAAAATGTCTTGTTTGGCACTTAAAAAGGAGGTAATGTTACAAAATTTGTAGAGAATTTATTTCTTAACGAGTTTGAGCAGACGCCAACATCAAAAAGCCTTTGGGTTTGACTGCGAGGTGTATTTTTATTTTATCCGTTACGAAGTAGAGGAGCGACCCTTTAGCAAGTCATAACTTCTCAAAATGTGACCAAAATGCTTCCCACCCGTCCTGTTGCTTTCTTCAAGGACGTATTATTTTCTTTGAAAGTCGCAGAACTGAAATCTTTATGGTTGGTAGAGAGTACGACTGGTTTTCGTTTGCAATTTTTTTCAAAATTTTTGGTACCCTTACTCTTCGCCAACAGGGCGCGTCATTTGGTACAGGGGATAACACAAAAGTACTCTAATCGATTTAAATAGAACTGCCCCACAATATTAGTACATTTTTCCATTTCCTTACCGAGATGTGAATTTTTGAAATTTGACCAATTTGTCAAGGACATATTTTTTACTTTTAAATTGCAAGAGCTGAAATGAAATAACACAGACAGATAGATATGTATTGTATATATTTAGCAATATTACATATGTGATTCAAAAGTACAAATTCTAGTTCTACAAAAATTTTAAAATTGACAAATTTTGATGCTTTATCGAAACATAATACCATAAAGTGCTCGCTTTCAATCCGGCTGTAATTTTAATCACTCCGTTTCGGGATTGTCGGGATTTTAAAAGCGTCCCCTTTTAGCCTCATCCCCGGTCTACCCCACCCCATCAGCGACACCAATTCCGCGTGCCACGTCGACAACTAATATCGCAGCAGCCCCCAATTTCGCTCATCTCTTCATTTTTTTTTTTTGTAAACGCTCGTGCAATCCATTAGAGCGTTTCATTTTTTCCAGTTTATTTTTTATTATTATTACTCCGTCCTACTTTGCTCGATCAAATTTCCAACGTTGCGCGCCGCTGTAAATAATCACGGGATTATTATCCTCCGTTGATCACAAACGGCGAGGTCGTATATCAATCTCGAGTGGTCGCTTTAGTGCTCTTTGCGGCTGACCTTTGGCGCGCTAGGAGGCCTCCGGAGCGTGAGGGGTTCGGGCGAAGAAGAATAAGAGAAGAGGAAGGAAGTAAATTGAATCGAGGTGGATGGTTATTAGGCGTCGACCGGAGCGTTTATTAAGAGGGTGCGGTCGTGTTGGGCAAATAAACGCAGACAACAGAAAAGACAACAAAGGCCACCCCGGATGCACTGGCAATTTCTGTATAATTTTCAATTACCATTCATGTACTGAAAATATTAAATTTTGTATTTTCGTTCGGTTAGGAAAGTACAATATACAGTGCGCGCCTAAAGTATGGAATATAGTCAGTAAAATCGAAATAAAATATTTTTGGAAAAATTTTTTTTAAATAAAAATACACATTTTTGCCCGATTTTCAGTCGTCATTTACTTTTGAGTAATGACGATATCCATTTTATTTTTAAATGCAACCCCCTATTTTTATTCTTGATTTTGAGAGATATTTTCATTGTCGAATTGGAAGTATTAGAATTTTTTCGAGTAAATGACAGTCAAATTTGATGTAAGGATGTTTTCAGATTATGATTGAATCATAGAGCAGAATCTATTTTGTGCAAATTTGGAAAGTTTCAATCGTGTGGCAATTGTTTTTATATATATTTTTTTAAGCAGCAAAAAATGAGCAAATTCAGCATTGCCTTAAACTATGTTCTTGGGTGATTATTTCCAAATTTGGTGAAGGGATGTTTTCAGATTATGATTGAATTATACGGCAGAATCTATTTTGAGTAAATTTAGAAAGTTTCAATCCTGTGACAATTGTTTTTATATTTTTTAAAGCAGCAAAAAATGAGCAAATTCAGCATTACCATAAACTATGTTCTCGGGTGATTATTTCCAAATTTGGTGAAGGGATGTTTTCAGATTGTGATTGGATTATACGGCAGAATCTATTTTGAGTAAATTTAGAAAGTTTCAATCCTGTGGCAATTGTTTTATATTTTTTTAAAGCAGCAAAAAATGAGCAAATTCAGCATTACCATAAACTATGTTCTCGTGTGATTATTTCCAAATTTGGTGAAGGGATGTTTTCAGATTATGATTGGATTATACGGCAGAATCTATTTTGAGTAAATTTAGAAAGTTTCAATCCTGTGGCAATTGTTCTTATATTTTTTTAAAGCAGCAAAAAATGAGCAAACTCAGCATTACCATAAACTATGTTGTCGGGTGATTATTTCCAAATTTGGCGAAGGGATGTTTTCAGATTATGATTGGATTATACGGCAGAATCTATTTTGAGTAAATTTAGAAAGTTTCAATCCTGTGGCAATTGTTTTATATTTTTTTAAAGCAGCAAAAAATGAGCAAATTCAGCATTACCATAAACTATGTTCACGTGTGATTATTTCCAAATTTGGCGAAGGGATGTTTTCAAATTATGATTGGATTATACGGCAGAATCTATTTTGAGTAAATTTAGAAAGTTTCAATCCTGTGACAATTGTTTTTATATTTTTTAAAGCAGCAAAAAATGAGCAAATTCAGCATTACCATAAACTATGTTCTCGGGTGATTATTTCCAAATTTGGTGAAGGGATGTTTTCAGATTGTGATTGGATTATACGGCAGAATCTATTTTGAGTAAATTTAGAAAGTTTCAATCGTGTGGCAATTGTTTTTATATTTTTTTAAAGCAGCAAAAAATGAGTAAATTCAGCATTACCATAAACTATGTTCTCGTGTGATTATTTCCAAATTTGGCGAAGGGATGTTTTCAGATTATGATTGGATTATACGGCAGAATCTATTTTGAGTAAATTTAGAAAGTTTCAATCGTGTGGCAATTGTTTTTATATTTTTTTAAAGCAGCAAAAAATGAGCAAATTCAGCATTACCATAAACTATGTTCTCGGGTGATTATTTCCAAATTTGGTGAAGGGATGTTTTCAGATTGTGATTGGATTATACGGCAGAATCTATTTTGAGTAAATGTAGAAAGTTTCAATCGTGTGGCAATTGTTTTTATATTTTTTTTAAAGCAGCAAAAAATGAGCAAATTCAGCATTACCATAAACTATGTTCTCGTGTGATTATTTCCAAATTTGGCGAAGGGATGTTTTCAGATTATGATTGGATTATACGGCAGAATCTATTTTGAGTAAATTTAGAAAGTTTCAATCCTGTGGCAATTGTTCTTATATTTTTTTAAAGCGCAAAAAATGAGCAAATTCAGCATTACCATAAACTATGTTCACGTGTGATTATTTCCAAATTTGGCGAAGGGATGTTTTCAAATTATGATTGGATTATACGGCAGAATCTATTTTGAGTAAATTTAGAAAGTTTCAATCCTGTGACAATTGTTTTTATATTTTTGAAAGCAGCAAAAAATGAGCAAATTCAGCATTACCATAAACTATGTTCACGTGTGATTATTTCCAAATTTGGTGAAGAGATGTTTTCAGATTATGATTGAATTATACGGTAGAGTCTATTTTGAGTAAATTTAGAAAGTTTCAATCCTGTGGCAATTGTTTTTATATTTTTTTAAAGCAGCAAAAAATGAGCAAATTCAGCATTACCATAAACTATGTTCTCGGGTGATTATTTCCAAATTTGGTGAAGGGATGTTTTCAGATTGTGATTGGATTATACGGCAGAATCTATTTTGAGTAAATTTAGAAAGTTTCAATCGTGTGGCAATTGTTTTTATATTTTTTTAAAGCAGCAAAAAATGAGCAAATTCAGCATTACCATAAACTATGTTCTCGGGTGATTATTTCCAAATTTGGTGAAGGGATGTTTTCAGATTGTGATTGGATTATACGGCAGAATCTATTTTGAGTAAATGTAGAAAGTTTCAATCGTGTGGCAATTGTTTTTATATTTTTTTTAAAGCAGCAAAAAATGAGCAAATTCAGCATTACCATAAACTATGTTCTCGTGTGATTATTTCCAAATTTGGCGAAGGGATGTTTTCAGATTATGATTGGATTATACGGCAGAATCTATTTTGAGTAAATTTAGAAAGTTTCAATCCCGTGGCAATTGTTTTTATATATTTTTTAAAGCAGCAAAAAACGAGCAAATTCAGCATTACCATAAACTATGTTCACGTGTGATTATTTCCAAATTTGGTGAAGAGATGTTTTCAGATTATGATTGAATTATACGGTAGAGTCTATTTTGAGTAAATTTAGAAAGTTTCAATCCTGTGGCAATTGTTTTTATATATTTTTTAAAGCAGCAAAAAACGAGCAAATTCAGCATTACCATAAACTATGTTCTTAGGTGATTATTTCCAAATTTGGTGAAGGGATGTTTTCAGATTATGATTGAATTATACGGCAGAATCTATTTTGAGTAAATTTAGAAAGTTTCAATCCTGTGGCAATTGTTTTTATATTTTTTTTAAAGCAGCAAAAAATGAGCAAATTCAGCATTACCATAAACTATGTTCACGTGTGATTATTTCCAAATTTGGTGAAGAGATGTTTTCAGATTATGATTGAATTATACGGCAGAATCTATTTTGAGTAAATTTAGAAAGTTTTAATCGTGCGGCAATTGTTTTTATATATATTTTAAAGCAGCAAAAAACGAGCAAATTCAGCATTACCATAAACTATGTTCACGTGTGATTATTTCCAAATTTGGTGAAGAGATGTTTTCAGATTATGATTGGATTATACGGCAGAATCTATTTTGAGTAAATTTAGAAAGTTTCAATCCTGTGGCAATTGTTTTTATATATTTTTTAAAGCAGCAAAAAACGAGCAAATTCAGCATTACCATAAACTATGTTCTTAGGTGATTATTTCCAAATTTGGTGAAGGGATGTTTTCAGATTATGATTGAATTATACGGCAGAATCTATTTTGAGTAAATTTAGAAAGTTTTAATCGTGCGGCAATTGTTTTTATATATTTTTTAAACAGCAAAAAATGAGCAAATTCAGCATTACCTTAAACTATGTTCTTGGGTGATTATTTCCAAATTTGGTGAAGGGATGTTTTCAAATTATGATTGCATTATACGGCAGAATCTATTTTGAGTAAATTTAGAAAGTTTCAATCGTGTGGCAATTGTTTTTATATATTTTTTAAAGCAGCAAAAAATAAGCAAATTCAGCATTACCATAAATTATGTTCTCGGGTTATTATTTCCAAATTTGGTGAAGGGATGTTTTCAAATTATAATTGGATTATACGGCAGAATCTATTTTGAGTAAATTTAGAAAGTTTCAATCGTGTGGCAATTGTTTTTATATTTTTTTTAAGCAGCAAAAAATGAGCAAATTCAGCATTACCATAAACTATGTTCACGTGTGATTATTTCCAAATTTGGCGAAGGCATGTTTTCAAATTATGATTGGATTATACGGCAGAATCTATTTTGAGTAAATTTAGAAAGTTTCAATCCCGTGGCAATTGTTTTTATATTTTTTTTAAGCAGCAAAAAATGAGCAAATTCAGCATTACCATAAACTATGTTCACGTGTGATTATTTCCAAATTTGGCGAAGGCATGTTTTCAAATTATGATTGGATTATACGGCAGAATCTATTTTGAGTAAATTTAGAAAGTTTCAATCCCGTGGCAATTGTTTTTATATTTTTTTAAAGCAGCAAAAAATGAGCAAATTCAGCATTACCATAAACTATGTTCTCGTGTGATTATTTCCAAATTTGGTGAAGGGATCTTTTCAAATTATGATTGGATTATACGGCAGAATCTATTTTGAGTAAATTTAGAAAGTTTCAATCGTGTGGCAATTGTTTTTATATATTTTTTAAAGCAGCAAAAAATGAGCCAATTCAGCATTACCATAAACTATGTTCTCGTGTGATTATTTCCAAATTTGGCGAAGGGATGTTTTCAAATTATGATTGGATTATACGGCAGAATCTATTTTGAGTAAATTTAGAAAGTTTCAATCCTGTGGCAATTGTTTTTATATATTTTTTAAAGCAGCAAAAAATGAGCAAATTCAGCATTACCATAAACTATGTTCTCGTGTGATTATTTCCAAATTTGGTGAAGGGATGTTTTCAGATTATGATTGAATTATACGGTAGAGTCTATTTTGAGTAAATTTAGAAAGTTTCAATCCTGCGGCAATTGTTTTTATATTTTTTTTAAAGCAGCAAAAAATGAGCAAATTCAGCATTACCATAAACTATGTTCACGTGTGATTATTTCCAAATTTGGTGAAGAGATGTTTTCAGATTATGATTGAATTATACGGTAGAGTCTATTATGAGTAAATTTAGAAAGTTTCAATCCTGTGGCAATTGTTTTTATATATTTTTTAAAGCAGCAAAAAATGAGCAAATTCAGCATTACCATAAACTATGTTCTCGGGTGATTATTTTCAAATTTGGCGAAGGGATGTTTTCAAATTATGATTGGATTATACGGCAGAATCTATTTTGAGTAAATTTAGAAAGTTTCAATCCTGTGGCAATTGTTTTTATATATTTTTTAAAGCAGCAAAAAACGAGCAAATTCAGCATTACCATAAACTATGTTCTTAGGTGATTATTTCCAAATTTGGTGAAGGGGTGTTTTCAGATTATGATTGAATTATACGGCAGAATCTATTTTGAGTAAATTTAGAAAGTTTCAATCCTGTGGCAATTGTTTTTATATTTTTTTTAAAGCAGCAAAAAATGAGCAAATTCAGCATTACCATAAACTATGTTCACGTGTGATTATTTCCAAATTTGGCGAAGGGATGTTTTCAGATTATGATTGGATTATACGGCAGAATCTATTTTGAGTAAATTTAGAAAGTTTCAATCCTGTGGCAATTGTTTTTATATATTTTTTAAAGCAGCAAAAAACGAGCAAATTCAGCATTACCATAAACTATGTTCTTAGGTGATTATTTCCAAATTTGGTGAAGGGATGTTTTCAGATTATGATTGAATTATACGGCAGAATCTATTTTGAGTAAATTTAGAAAGTTTCAATCCTGTGGCAATTGTTTTTATATATTTTTTAAAGCAGCAAAAAACGAGCAAATTCAGCATTACCATAAACTATGTTCTTAAGTGATTATTTCCAAATTTGGCGAAGGGATGTTTTCAGATTATGATTGAATTATACGGCAGAATCTATTTTGAGTAAATTTAGAAAGTTTTAATCGTGTGGCAATTGTTTTTATATATTTTTTAAAGCAGCAAAAAATGAGCAAATTCAGCATTACCATAAACTATGTTCACGTGTGATTATTTCCAAATTTGGTGAAGAGATGTTTTCAGATTATGATTGAATTATACGGTAGAGTCTATTTTCAGTAAATTTAGAAAGTTTCAATCCTGTGGCAATTGTTTTTATATTTTTTTAAAGCAGCAAAAAATGAGCAAATTCAGCATTACCATAAACTATGTTCTCGGGTGATTACTTCCAAATTTGGTGAAGGGATGTTTTCAAATTATGATTGGATTATACGGCAGAATCTATTTTGAGTAAATTTAGAAAGTTTCAATCCTGTGGCAATTGTTTTTATATTTTTTTTAAAGCAGCAAAAAATGAGCAAATTCCGCATTACCATAAACTATGTTCTCGGGTGATTACTTCCAAATTTGGTGAGGGATGTTTTCAGATTATGATTGAATTATACGGCAGAATCTATTTTGAGTAAATTTAGAAAGTTTCAATCGTGTGGCAATTGTTTTTATATTTTTTTTAAAGCAGCAAAAAATGAGCAAATTCAGCATTATCATAAACTATGTTCTCCGGTGATTATTTCCAAATTTGGTGAAGGGATGTTTTCAAATTATTATTGGATTATACGGCAGAATCTATTTTGAGTAAATTTAGAAAGTTTCAATCCTCTGGCAATTGTTTTTATATTTGTTTTAAGCAGCAAAACATGAGCAAATTCAGCATTACCATAAACTATGTTCTCGGGTGATTATTTCCAAATTTGGTGAAGGGATGTTTTCAAATTATGATTGCATTATACGGCAGAATCTATTTTGAGTAAATTTAGAAAGTTTCAATCGTGTGGCAATTGTTTTTATATATTTTTTAAAGCAGCAAAAAATAAGCAAATTCAGCATTACCATAAATTATGTTCTCGGGTTATTATTTCCAAATTTGGTGAAGGGATGTTTTCAAATTATAATTGGATTATACGGCAGAATCTATTTTGAGTAAATTTAGAAAGTTTCAATCGTGTGGCAATTGTTTTTATTTTTTTTTTAAGCAGCAAAAAATGAGCAAATTCAGCATTACCATAAACTATGTTCACGTGTGATTATTTCCAAATTTGGTGAAGGGATGTTTTCAAATTATAATTGGATTATACGGCAGAATCTATTTTGAGTAAATTTAGAAAGTTTCAATCCCGTGGCAATTGTTTTTATATTTTTTTAAAGCAGCAAAAAATGAGCAAATTCAGCATTACCATAAACTATGTTCTCGTGTGATTATTTCCAAATTTGGTGAAGGGAACTTTTCAAATTATGATTGGATTATACGGCAGAATCTATTTTGAGTAAATTTAGAAAGTTTCAATCGTGTGGCAATTGTTTTTATATATTTTTTAAAGCAGCAAAAAATGAGCAAATTCAGCATTACCATAAACTATGTTCTCGTGTGATTATTTCCAAATTTGGTGAAGGGATCTTTTCAAATTATGATTGGATTATACGGCAGAATCTATTTTGAGTAAATTTAGAAAGTTTCAATCGTGTGGCAATTGTTTTTATATTTTTTTTTAAAGCAGCAAAAAATGAGCAAATTCAGCATTACCATAAACTATGTTGTCGTGTGATTATTTCCAAATTTGGTGAAGGGATGTTTTCAGATAATGATTGGATTATACGGCAGAATCTATTTTGAGTAAATTTAGAAAGTTTCAATCGTGTGACAATTGCTTTTATATTTTTTTTTAAAGCAGCAAAAAATGAGCAAATTCAGCATTACCATAAACTATGTTCTCGGGTGATTACTTCCAAATTTGGTGAAGGGATGTTTTCAAATTATGATTGGATTATACGGCAGAATCAATTTTGAGTAAATTTAGAAAGTTTCAATCCTGTGGCAATTGTTTTTATATTTTTTTTAAAGCAGCAAAAAATGAGCAAATTCCGCATTACCATAAACTATGTTCTCGGGTGATTACTTCCAAATTTGGTGAGGGATGTTTTCAGATTATGATTGAATTATACGGCAGAATCTATTTTGAGTAAATTTAGAAAGTTTCAATCGTGTGGCAATTGTTTTTATATTTTTTTTAAAGCAGCAAAAAATGAGCAAATTCCGCATTACCATAAACTATGTTCTCGGGTGATTACTTCCAAGCAGCAAAAAATGAGCAAATTCAGCATTACCATAAACTATTTTCTCGGATGATTATTTCCAAATTTGGTGAAGGGATGTTTTCAGATTATGATTGAATTATACGGCAGAATCTATTTTGAGTAAATCTAGAAATTAATTTATGTTTTGATATTTTCACGAATTTTTTCATCGTATCGAGACTGATCTTCACTCTGGCGTATTAATCTCTCTATACTGTAATTTATTCAGTCTGCTAAGGTATACTAACTTTGCTTTGGAAATTTTCTCAACATTGTAATTTATTTCTAGATAATAATAATATTTTATTATGTTTATTTAACACTCATTACGGATCCAATTAAAAACTGTAATAATCCAGTTAATGAATCCAGACGAGCGTGAACGTTGCTTAACCGACGCGTAATTATGAGGGTGGTAAACGGTAATTAATATGTTGAACAAAGTTGATAACATGATAGGCAGTGAATACAGCAGCCGGCGAATTAATTACTCGCAGAACAAACACAAACACGCATAGTGCATAAAATGTGTTGTGCGTGCACAATTTGTTGCTGCCTGGCGTTGATTATATTTTCCACAGGTGTGAGAATAAAAGTGACACTTTTAATCATAAGCATCGTTATTTATAACGGCACATAAACCACGGTGTTTACCCCCGGGGGCGGGTGGGGATCCTTTAAATAAATAAACTGTTTGTGTGTCGTGGTGTCATTAAATTTTTTTTATCTGATGTTTAATTTTATTTATGGAGCTTGTTGCATGTGATTTAAATTATAGTTAAACAAATGATAATTAGATTGTTGATTGTTATCTAATACCATAATAGTCGCTATAATTGACACTATTAATTATTTGATCATTCCCAATGATAGCGTATGTATTTGGGGCACTGGCATTTTGGCAGTGATAATCATAAAAAATCAAAATTTGTTTGCTTCGAAAACCATGATTTTTAATTAAATAATATTATAATAGATATAATATTATAATCATTATTATTACATAGATTTTTAAGATTTAAACCACAAAAAAAATATTGATTTGACCTAAATTCAGAAAATTATATTTTAGCTCCAAGCCTTCAAATTCGTAATTTTTGCTAAAATTATTTTGCATTTCAAGTAAATTACCTCATCAAGGAAGCAGAAGTAAAAGTTTAAATTGCTTGGATCAACAATGTCCGTTAATTCGACTGTGATGATCGGCTCTCTAAAGCTTTCACTTTGCGCTCGCCGGTGAACAAATCATCTGCACACACACAAACACTCTTGTTAGGTATCTGGCGATTTCAAAATATTTATTCGGCGTGTAAATACACGGACACGTGTTCTTGGATGCCCGAACGGATTTAGCTACTTCGTGGTATCCCAACTTAAAAATAAGTTTGATATTTTATATAAACAATTTCTCGGAAAACTTATAACGGATAAATAAAGCGTTTTAATTTATGCCACACTCTGATGTCACTTCGTCGTTCTCGGGATCGTTGTTTACGAATTTAGTGTAACAAGGCGGGAATTTCATTAGTCAAACTTCAACGGTTCTGTCAGACGGAGAATTTAAAATTGGATAAATTTTTTTTAGACTTAAAATTGTGTTCTCTAATCCAACTGAGAAACTAGTTTAGAGCCGTTGATATGGTATATTCTGTAACCAGTCCCAGTCCCGTTACCCTATTAACCATGACGGTCATTACAATTCGCCGCAAATTTACTAGTTACTAGAATTAATAAGGAATTTCCAGAGATAAAAATTTTCAAAGTTGGAAATTCGAAATATTCAAATTCATATTACTCACTTAATATTGGTTGAATCTAAATATTTCATAACAACTATGGATAGAACTCAGAAAGAACTACAGGAAACACCAATCAGAACTATCCGGAACTATCAAAAATATTTTTTTGAAAAAAGTCGCAAAGCCAAAAAATAATTGAGAGTTCTATGAGTTCTGAGTTAATTTTCTATTTTTACTTATTGAGTACAATAATTCTTTCTTATAAACAAATTCGATACAATCACGATTTACGGCATTTTTAAATAAATTTAAAATTCTAAAATAGAAAATTTAATTTTGAAAATACCTATTTCTTGTCATTTAATCGCAATTTGCCATTAGAGTTTTTGGTAGAACTCCTTGGGTACAACCCATAAGTCAAATCAGAACTCCGAGAATGATAATTTTTATTATAACAATTAAATGAAAAATCTTAATGCTGATGCTTCGTGCCTGTGGCATTTTGAAATCGCGCAAAACGCGAAATATTGAAAAAAAATTGAAAAAAATTGCTACAATCTAGAAAATCTGCAAATTTACTCAGAATCGATTCTAGCACATTGTCCAATTAAAATCTCAAAAAAATCCTTCATAATTTTTCGAAATAATCGTACTAAAATTGTGCCTGTGGCATTTTGAAATCGCGCAAAACGCGAAACATTGAAAAAAAAATTGAAAACAATTGCCACAATCTAGAAAATCTGCAAATTTACTCAGAATAGATTATAGCATATTGTCCAATTAAAATCTCAAAAAAATCCTTCATAATTTTTCGAAATAATCGTATTCAAATTGTGCCTGTGGCATTTTGAAATCGCGCAAAACGCGAAACATTGAAAAAAAATTGAAAACAATTGCTACAATCTAGAAAATCTGCAAATATACTCAGAATAGATTCTAGCATATTGTTCAAATAAAATCTCAAAAAAACCTTCATAATTTTTCGAAATAATCGTACTAAAATTGTGCCTGTGGCATTTTGAAATCGCACAAAACGCGAAACATTGAAAAAAAAATTGAAAACAATTGCTACAATCTAGAAAATCTGCAAATTTACTCAGAATAGATTCTAGTTTATTGTTCAAATAAAATCTCAAAAAAACCTTCATAATTTTTCGAAATAATCGTACTAAAATTGTGCCTGTGGCATTTTGAAATCGCGCAAAACGCGAAACATTGAAAAAAAATTGAAAACAATTGCTACAATCTAGAAAATCTGCAAATTTACTCAGAATAGATTATAGCATATTGCCCAATTAAAATCTCAAAAAAATCCTTCATAATTTTTCGAAATAATCGTATTAAAATTGTGCCTGTGGCATTTTGAAATCGCGCAAAACGCGAAACATTGAAAAAAAAAAATTGAAAACAATTGCTACAATCTAGAAAATCTGCAAATTTACTCAGAATAGATTCTAGCACATTGTCCAATTAAAATCTCAAAAAATCCTTCATAATTTTTCGAAATAATCGTATTAAAATTGTGCCTGTGGCATTTTGAGATCGCGCAAAACGTGAAACATTGAAAAAAAATTGAAAACAATTGCTACAATCTAGAAAATCTGCAAATTCACTCAGAATAGATTATAGCATATTGTCCAATTAAACTCTCAAAAAAATCCTTCATAATTTTTCGAAATAATCGTATTAAAATTGTGCCTGTGGCATTTTGAGATCGCGCAAAACGTGAAACATTGAAAAAAAATTGAAAACAATTGCTACAATCTAGAAAATCTGCAAATTTACTCAGAATAGATTCTAGCACATTGTCCAATTAAAATCTCAAAAAATCCTTCATAATTTTTCGAAATAATCGTATTAAAATTGTGCCTGTGGCATTTTGAAATCGCGCAAAACGCGAAACATTGAAAAAAAAATTAAAAACAATTGCTACAATCTAGAAAATCTGCAAATTTACTCAGAATAGATTCTAGCACATTGTCCAATTAAAATCTCAAAAAATCCTTCATAATTTTTCGAAATAATCGTATTAAAATTGTGCCTGTGGCATTTTGAAATCGCGCAAAACGCGAAACATTGAAAAAAAATTGAAAACAATTGCTACAATCTAGAAAATCTGCAAATTTACTCAGAATAGATTCTAGCATATTGTTCAAATAAAATCTCAAAAAAACCTTCATAATTTTTCGAAATAATCGTACTAAAATTGTGCCTGTGGCATTTTGAAATCGCACAAAACGCGAAACATTGAAAAAAAAATTGAAAACAATTGCTACAATCTAGAAAATCTGCAAATTTACTCAGAATAGATTCTAGTTTATTGTCCTATTAAAATCTGGAAAAAAATCCTGCACAGTTTTCCAAAATAATCGCAGCAAAATTGTACCTGTGGCATTTTGAAACCACACATAACTCAAAATATTTAAAAAAATACGAAAACAATTGCTATAAACTAGAAAATCTTCAAATTTACTCAATAGATTCTAGTTTATTATCCTATTATAATCTAAAAAAATAATCATATTTTTTTCTAAATAATTGCACCAAAATTTTGATATCGCACATAATGCGAAACCTTTAAAAAATATGAAAACAATTGCTACAAGCAAGAAAATCTTCAAATTGAAGAATCGATTCGAATTTAAGCTTTAGAAGAAACCTTATTTTTTTGAAAATTCAAACGAGAAGCGTACTTAAGATATTTTGAACTTTCAAATCTAGTATAAATTCGTTTCGTTCCTTGGAAACCAAGGCAAAACATCGGAAATTCACCAGATTTGCTGGTTTTTGTATTTCAATTAAATCACCAGTTCGAGTCTAAAATCACCAGATATCGTGAAATTTCACCAAACTTGGCAACACTGATCAAACAATAAGAAATTATAGACCGCAACATTTCCTTCCATATTTAGAAGAACCACCCGGATTCCGACATTCCTGCAGCGTAACGTGACCCGCCCTTTTATCCCCGGGTCCCAAGTGTGTGTGCATGCGGAGCACATCTGTTCAGCAGGAATCCGGAATTATGTTTTATCGAACACTGCTGGAATGGTACACAGGCGTCGTGGTTATTACGAGGAGTGTTGAAATAAAAGACGAGGAAAAAATAGCCCGAGAGTGTCGTCGTAGTCGGCCGGAAAATTCCCAGGATATTTTTATAGCTCCATTGATCACGTGGTCGAGTATTTTATTATCAATACAAGTTATAGTAGAAACTGAATTTTTCATAAGTAGTAAATCTGGGGGAATTCAAATGATCTTATTAAATTTATGATTGATGGCATCATCCTATAAAAGGAATCAAAATTAGTGTGGCGTGGATGAGGAGAAGATTCGAGCGTGTAAGTATCCAAACATCCTTTCAAGCAGTTTTAGATGCAGTGATAATTTAAAAAGAGGTGGAAGTCTGCCATCACGGTTTTCAGCCTGTTTAACGCGAAAATTTGCGGGTGCCATTATTTTCGTCAAATGGGTCGTGGAATTGTGTTTACGAGTGGAGGCACGGGTCCCGAGCTTAATTTACGTCCACAACCGCGATAAACAATATTGCCGCGTAAACATGTTTACCAGAAGAGGTAAACAGGCTTTGGCCAATTTTCCCAAAAACCTTCCCTCCCGCGCCATAAATAATCTTCGTTCACGACCAAAGTTGTCGAATCGCCAATGATTATCTCCATTCAGCACACAAAAACACACCATCACCATTGTTAGAAAGTTAAAGGTTCTCCTTCGGGTGAAAGCCGCGCCGCGGCTACCACGATTATTGAGCCGATCCGTATCTCGGTTTAATAAGTCGCGGGATATCGCGGGAAAAAGGTAAATGCCACTTTTGCGCCACGATCAGATAAGGCGTCTTCTTCGGGGAGATCGCAGAGGAGACAGAAAACGGAGAGCGGCGGCGCTATCTGATCGTAATTAAAATAGATGCTGATCATCGTGAAATTTATAGTGAGGAAGGAGCGAGCCGCAGTCATCGGGCGTGATTTAATGTTCCTCCGGACTCTTCGGCTCTGGCGGCCGGAGGAAGCCTTGCATGAATCAATTTGCATTATGTGAACTGTTGAAGAAAGAAAGAAAAAAACGAAGCGAATGAGAATAATGAACACAAAGGCGAAATGTCTTAAGCGTCGACGAGGTGGATGTTAGTTATTGCCGAGCGGAAATTACATTTTATGATGAACAATCCCATTGTGATCATTTCATGAAATGGTTGCTACTTTATCATCGGGGCCGTTTGGTAAATCTACTGCATGCATATGTATAACTGTCCATTCAATTTGAGGACTAGAAAATGTAGATTCCATTTCTAATAAAACAATTGATTGAAAGGGATTAATCCTTTCAAATTACCAATTAAAACTTTTCCAACTTTACTGGAAGACAAGTGATGCTGGTCAAAACTAAAGATTTCTAGATCAAAAGTCGACTTTTTGCGAATACATGATCGTAGATACCATATCCAACATGACAATTGAATGAAAGTGTGACTGATTAATCCTAGAAAGTGTGTTTTTACAAATTGGCAGTTAAAACTTCTCCAACTTTACTGGAAGACAAGTGATGCTGGTCAAAACTAAAGATTTCTAGATTTAAAGTCGACTTTTTGCGAATACATGATCGCAGATTCCATATACAACATGACAATTGAATGAAAGTGCGAATGTTTAATCCTAAAAAAGTAAGTCTTTACAAATTACCAATTAAAACTTTTTCAACTTTACTGGAAGACAAGTGATGCTGGTCAAAACTAAAGATTTCTAAAAGTCAACTTTTTGCAAAGACATATCGTAGATCAGAAAAATATCACTGGCAGAATCTTAAGTTTGATAATCAAAAAATGACTTTCTTCCCATAATGAAACTGAGACAGATGTCAACAATAATTATCCAACTTCACTGAAAGCAAAATGGCGCTGATAGAAACTAAAATTTGAGTTTTTGCAGATCTCTTCGGAAACAACTAGTTCAAACTTTTCTAACTTTAGATAAATATCACTGGTAGAATCTGAAATTTGATAATCAAAAACCATCTTTCTTCCCATAATGAAACCGAGACAGATGTCATCTACAATTATCCAACTTCACTGAAAGCAAAATGGCGCTGATAGAAACTAAAATTTGAGTTTTTGCAGATCTCTTCGGAAACAACTAGTTCAAACTTTTCTAACTTTAGATAAATATTACTGGTAGAATCCGAAATTTGATAATCAAAAACCATCTTTCTTCCCATAATGAAACTGAGACAGATGTCATCTACAATTATCCAACTTCACTGAAAGCAAAATGGCGCTGATAGAAACTAAAATTTGAGTTTTTGCAGATCTCTTCGGAAACAACTAGTTCAAACTTTTCTAACTTTAGATAAATATCACTGGTAGAATCTGAAATTTGATAATCAAAAACCATCTTTCTTCCCATAATGAAACTGAGACAGATGTCATCTACAATTATCCAACTTCACTGAAAGCAAAATGGCGCTGATAGAAACTAAAATTTGAGTTTTTGCAGATCTCTTCGGAAACAACTAGTTCAAACTTTTCTAACTTTAGATAAATATCACTGGTAGAATCTGAAATTTGATAATCAAAAACCATCTTTCTTCCCATAATGAAACTGAGACAGATGTCATCTACAATTATCCAACTTCACTGAAAGCACAACGGCGCTGATAAAAACTAAAATTTAAGTTTTTGCAGATCTCTTCGGAAACAACTAGTTCAAACTTTTCTAACTTTAGATAAATATCACTGGTAGAATCTGAAATTTGATAATCAAAAACCATCTTTCTTCCCATAATGAAACCGAGACAGATGTCATCTACAATTATCCAACTTCACTGAAAGCAAAATGGCGCTGATAGAAACTAAAATTTGAGTTTTTGCAGATCTCTTCGGAAACAACTAGTTCAAACTTTTCTAACTTTAGATAAATATCACTGGTAGAATCTAAAATTTGATAATCAAAAACCATCTTTCTTCCCATAATGAAACCGAGACAGATGTCATCTACAATTATCCAACTTCACTGAAAGCAAAATGGCGCTGATAGAAACTAAAATTTGAGTTTTTGCAGATCTCTTCGGAAACAACTAGTTCAAACTTTTCTAACTTTAGATAAATATCACTGGTAGAATCCGAAATTTGATAATCAAAAACCATCTTTCTTCCCATAATGAAACTGAGACAGATGTCATCTACAATTATCCAACTTCACTGAAAGCAAAATGGCGCTGATAGAAACTAAAATTTGAGTTTTTGCAGATCTCTTCGAAAACAACTAGTTCAAACTTTTCTAACTTTAGATAAATATCACTGGTAGAATCTGAAATTTGATAATCAAAAACCATCTTTCTTCCCATAATGAAACTGAGACAGATGTCATCTACAATTATCCAACTTCACTGAAAGCAAAATGGCGCTGATAGAAACTAAAATTTGAGTTTTTGCAGATCTCTTCGGAAACAACTAGTTCAAACTTTTCTAACTTTAGATAAATATCACTGGTAGAATCCGAAATTTGATAATCAAGAACCATCTTTCTTCCCATAATTAAATTGAGACAGATGTCATCTACAATTATCCAACTTCACTGAAAGCAAAATGGCGCTGATAGAAACTAAAATTTGAGTTTTTGCAGATCTCTTAGGAAACAACTAGTTCAAACTTTTCTAACTTTAGATAAATATCACTGGTAGAATCTAAAATTTGATAATCAAAAACCATCTTTCTTCTCATAATGAAACTGAGACAGATGTCATCTACAATTATCCAACTTCACTGAAAGCAAAATGGCGCTGATAGAAACTAAAATTTGAGTTTTTGCAGATCTCTTCGGAAACAACTAGTTCAAACTTTTCTAACTTTAGATAAATATCACTGGTAGAATCCGAAATTTGATAATCAAAAATCATCTTTCTTCCCATAATGAAACTGAGACAGATGTCATCTACAATTAATTATCCAACTTCACTGAAAGCAAAATGGCGCTAAGAGAAACTAAAATTTGAGTTTTTGCAGATCTCTTAGGAAACAACTAGTTCAAACTTTTCTAACTTTAGATAAATATCACTGGTAGAATCCGAAATTTGATAATCAAGAACCATCTTTCTTCCCATAATTAAATTGAGACAGATGTCATCTACAATTATCCAACTTCACTGAAAGCAAAATGGCGCTGATAGAAACTAAACTTTGAGTTTTTGCAGATCTCTTCGGAAACAACTAGTTCAAACTTTTCTAACTTTAGATAAATATCACTGGTAGAATCCGAAATTTGATAATCAAGAACCATCTTTCTTCCCATAATTAAATTGAGACAGATGTCATCTACAATTATCCAACTTCACTGAAAGCAAAATGGCGCTGATAGAAACTAAAATTTGAGTTTTTGCAGATCTCTTAGGAAACAACTAGTTCAAACTTTTCTAACTTTAGATAAATATCACTGGTAGAATCCGAAATTTGATAATCAAGAACCATCTTTCTTCCCATAATTAAATTGAGACAGATGTCATCTACAATTATCCAACTTCACTGAAAGCAAAATGGCGCTGATAGAAACTAAAATTTGAGTTTTTGCAGATCTCTTCGGAAACAACTAGTTCAAACTTTTCTAACTTTAGATAAATATCACTGGTAGAATCCGAAATTTGATAATCAAGAACCATCTTTCTTCCCATAATTAAATTGAGACAGATGTCATCTACAATTATCCAACTTCACTGAAAGCAAAATGGCGCTGATAGAAACTAAAATTTGAGTTTTTGCAGATCTCTTAGGAAACAACTAGTTCAAACTTTTCTAACTTTAGATAAATATCACTGGTAGAATCTAAAATTTGATAATCAAAAACCATCTTTCTTCTCATAATGAAACTGAGACAGATGTCATCTACAATTATCCAACTTCACTGAAAGCAAAATGGCGCTGATAGAAACTAAAATTTGAGTTTTTGCAGATCTCTTCGGAAACAACTAGTTCAAACTTTTCTAACTTTAGATAATATCACTGGTAGAATCTAAAATTTGATAATCAAAAATCATCTTTCTTCCCATAATGAAACTGAGACAGATGTCATCTACAATTAATTATCCAACTTCACTGAAAGCAAAATGGCGCTAAGAGAAACTAAAATTTGAGTTTTTGCAGATCTCTTAGGAAACAACTAGTTCAAACTTTTCTAACTTTAGATAAATATCACTGGTAGAATCCGAAATTTGATAATCAAGAACCATCTTTCTTCCCATAATTAAATTGAGACAGATGTCATCTACAATTATCCAACTTCACTGAAAGCAAAATGGCGCTGATAGAAACTAAAATTTGAGTTTTTGCAGATCTCTTCGGAAAGAACTAGTTCAAACTTTTCTAACTTTAGATAAATATCACTGGTAGAATCCGAAATTTGATAATCAAGAACCATCTTTCTTCCCATAATTAAATTGAGACAGATGTCATCTACAATTATCCAACTTCACTGAAAGCACAACGGCGCTGATAGAAACTAAAATTTGAGTTTTTGCAGATCTCTTAGGAAACAACTAGTTCAAACTTTTCTAACTTTAGATAAATATCACTGGTAGAATCTAAAATTTGATAATCAAAAACCATCTTTCTTCTCATAATGAAACTGAGACAGATGTCATCAACAATTATCCAACTTCACTGAAAGCAAAATGGCGCTGATAGAAACTAAAATTTGAGTTTTTGCAGATCTCTTCGGAAACAACTAGTTCAAACTTTTCTAACTTTAGATAAATATCACTGGTAGAATCCGAAATTTGATAATCAAAAACCATCTTTCTTCCCATAATGAAACTGAGACAGATGTCATCAACAATTATCCAACTTCACTGAAAGCAAAATGGCGCTGATAGAAACTAAAATTTGAGTTTTTGCAGATCTCTTCGGAAACAACTAGTTCAAACTTTTCTAACTTTAGATAAATATCACTGGTAGAATCTAAAATTTGATAATCAAAAACCATCTTTCTTCCCATAATGAAACTGAGACAGATGTCATCTACAATTATCCAACTTCACTGAAAGCAAAATGGCGCTGATAAAAACGTGATGAGCGAAAATTGACATTTTTTGCAGAGACATGATTGTAGATTTCATATATAATAAGCCAATTAAATGAAACTGTTATGGGTTTATAGTAAAAATATTATGATCTTCATATGACCTTGTACTCGCTATTCAAGGTCATATTGAATACGTCATTAAAAATCCTAGTAGCTTTTGTATGAAACATTGCTGGACTGGGCGACTTCAAAAAATTCGGTTCGAGATTCTACAAAAATTAGAAACAAAAATGCAGGAAAAGAATTTGGCTACTTTTTGTAGTTTTTGTAGAATCTCGAAGCGAATTTTTTGAAGTCGTCGTGCAGTTTTTAAATGGAAAAGTAGGGCCCGTTTAAGCGTGATTTTTCTGAAATCTGAACAGGGGATGTTTCCGGTTTTTGTAGAATCTCAAAGCAGAATCGATTTTGAGTAAACTTGCAAAGTTTACAGTCCGTAGAGCAATTGTTAATATATTTCTTTAAAGCAACTTCAAAGTCGTACAATTTCCAAATCCAAACGTGACGAGTGTAAGTGTTTTATTTTGGAAATCTGGGGTGGGGATGTTTTTAGTTTTTTATCTTGAAGCTGAATTGATTTTGAGAAAATTGCGGTTGCTAGCAATTATTTTTACATTTTTAAAGCAATTTTGAAAATGTGCAATTTTTAAATTGCAACGCGTTGAGTTGAAATGTAATTTTATTGAATATCCAGCAAGGGGATGTTTCCAATTTATGCGGAATACTGTAGCAGAACCGAATTTGATTAAATTTGCAAAAGTTAGCAGTTTGCAGCAATGTTTTTACATTTTTAAAGCAATTTTGAAAATGTGCAATTTTTAAATTTCAACGCGTTGAGTTAAAATGTAATTTTATTGAATATCCTGCATGGAGATGGTTCTAATTTATGCAGAATACTGAAGCAGAATCGAATTTGAGTAAATTTCCAAAGTTCGCAGTTTGCAGCAATTTTTTTTATATTTTTAAAGCAATTTTGAAAATTGCAACTTTTTTGAAAGTTAAGTAGATCAACTCTGTGTTTGGAATTTTCACAAATTAATTCACATCTAACTATGCGATGAATTAAATTTTGACGACCCAAGGATACAGAATGCCGTTTACGGTTTTATAATGCATGAGCAATTATTTTTTATTGCCCTTAAAGTAATGACAAATTACAGGTGTAAAAATTAACCCATAAAGGCACGTAATTGCCCACGTATTTTATTCATCAAGGGGAGCCCGGATTAAATTGAGACGTTTCAATTTAATACCCCATCTCGACTCGATTCAATTTTAATCGAGGCATTCGGCATCGATCGTCTCCGATCTAATTAATTCTCCTTCCTCTCCTCCGCCCTAATTGGTAACTGCATCGATTTGACCCCCTTTTTCCCCTCGTTCCACCCAATTCCGAACACTCGGCAGGTTCACGTTTCGTATAAATCGAATCCGGAACGTGGGAGGCGCTGGGGATTTCCCTTTTATCTAAAAGAAGGTGGGGGCGAGGCGGGGAGGAATTCGATTTCGCCGCAGGACAGGGTTGTTACTTGGATCCATATGTATATGCAGAAAACAATGGGGGAGATTGGGTTCGAGTGGGCGAGATGAAAAAGGTAATTGTCTCGCAGATTTGCTGTGTTTTAGAGGGTAATCGAGGGGAAACTGTACGCCCTGCCGTTTTCTTAGGCAACGGATTGAATATTATTAGTCTGGATGGTTTGAATTTGAATAAGGGAACAGACGATTTCATTTTGTTTACATAGGCAATTCGTGCGGATGTGCTATGTTCAGCGTTATATTAAAAAGCTTCTGATGTTCGTTACTAAACTACAATAATCAACAAGAAATCAACATTTTGAAGTCCGGAAAGAAAAAAAAATTGTGAGTTCCAGAAGTTAAATTTAAAATTCGATTTTTTTTATCGTTCTGGGAGTTCTGATTTAACTTATGGGTTGTACTCAAGGAGTTCTAACGAAAACTCTAATGGCAAATTGCGATTAAATGACAGGAAATGGGTATTTTCAAAATTTTATTTTTCCATTATAGAATTTTAAATTTATTTAAAAATGCCATAAATCGCGATTGTATCGAATTTGTTTATGAGAAAGAATTATTGTACTCAATGAGTAGAAATAGAAAATTAACTCGGAACTCTTGGAACTCTCAATTTTTTTTTTTTCATTTCTGATTTAGAATTATTTTCAAAATGTTGATTTTTTTTAATAGTTCTGGGAGTTCTGACTTGACTTATGGGTTGTACTTAAGGAGTTCTGATAAAAACTCTTATGGCAAATTGCGATTAAATGACAGAAAATGGGTATTTTCAAAATTTAATTTTTCCATTATCGAATTTTAAATTTATTTAAAAATGCCATAAATCGCGATTGTATCGAATTTGTTTATAAGAAAGGATTATTGTACTCAATGAGTAGAAATAGAAAATTAACTCAAAACTCTTGGAACTCTCAAACATTTTTTTTTCATTTCGGATTTAGAATTATTTTCAAAATGTTGATTTTTTTTAAATAGTTCTGGGAGTTCTGACTTGACTCATGGGTTGTACTTAAGGAGTTCTGATAAAAACTCTTATGGCAAATTGCGATTAAATGACAGAAAATGGGTATTTTCAAAATTTAATTTTTCCATTATCGAATTTTAAATTTATTTAAAAATGCCATAAATCGCGATTGTATCGAATTTGTTGATAAGAAAGGTTTATTGTACTCAATGAGTAGAAATAGAAAATTGACTCAGAACTCCTGAAACTCTCAATTTTTTTTTTTTTCATTTCGGATTTAGAATTATTTTCAAAATGTTGATTTTTTTTTAATAGTTCTGGGAGTTCTGATTTGAATTATGGGTTGTACTCAAGGAGTTTTGACGTAAACTCTTATGGCAAATTGCGATTAAATGATAGGAAATGGGTATTTTCAAAATTTAATTTTTCCATTATCGAATTTTAAATTTATTTAAAAATGCCATAAATCGCGATTGTATCGAATTTGTTTATAAGAAAGGATTATTGTACTCAATGAGTAGAAATAGAAAATTGACTCAGAACTCCTGGAACTCTCAATTTTTTTTTTCATTTCGGATTTAGAATTATTTTCAAAATGTTGATTTTTTTTAAATAGTTCTGGGAGTTCTGACTTGACTCATGGGTTGTACTTAAGGAGTTCTGATAAAAACTCTTATGGCAAATTGCGATTAAATGACAGAAAATGGGTATTTTCAAAATTTAATTTTTCCATTATCGTATTTTAAATTTATTTAAAAATGCCATAAATCGCGATTGTATCGAATTTGTTGATAAGAAAGGTTTATTGTACTCAATGAGTAGAAATAGAAAATTGACTCAGAACTCCTGAAACTCAATTTTTTTTTTCATTTCGGATTTAGAATTATTTTCAAAATGTTGATTTTTTTTAATAGTTCTGGGAGTTCTGATTTGAATTATGGGTTGTACTCAAGGAGTTTTGACGTAAACTCTAATGGCAAATTGCGATTTAATGATAGGAAATGGGTATTTTCAAAATTAAATTTGTTCATAATCGAATTTTAAATTTATTTAAAAATGGCATAAATCGCGATTGTATCGAATTTGTTGATAAGAAAGGATTATTGTACTCAATGAGTAGAAATAGAAAATTGACTCAGAACTCTTGGAACTCTCAAATTTTTTTTTTTTTCATTTCGGATTTAGAATTATTTTCAAAATGTTGATTTTTTTAATAGTTCTGGGAGTTCTGATTTGACTTATGGATTGTAATCAAGGAGTTCTAACGAAAACTCTAATGGCAAATTGCGATTAAATGACAGGAAATGGGTATTTTCAAAATTAAATTTGTTCATTATCGAATTTTAAATTTATTTAAAAATGGCATAAATCGCGATTGTATCGAATTTATTGATAAGAAAGGATTACTGTACTCAATGAGTAAAAATAGAAAATTGACTCAGAACTCTTGGAACTCTCAATTTTTTTTTTTTCATTTCGGATTTAGAATTATTTTCAAAATGTTGATTTTTTTTAATAGTTCTGGGAGTTCTGATTTGAATTATGGGTTGTACTCAAGGAGTTCTAACGAAAACTCTAATGGCAAAATGCGATTAAATGACAGAAAATGGGTATTTTCAAAATTAAATTTGTTCATTATCGAATTTTAAATTTATTTAAAAATGGCATAAATCGCGATTGTATCGAATTTGTTTATAAGAAAGAATTATTGTACTCAATGAGTAGAAATAGAAAATTAACTCAGGAGTCTTGGAACTCTCAAAAAATTTTTTTTTCATTTCGGATTTAGAATTATTTTCAAAATGTTGATTTTTTTTAATAGTTCTGTTAGTTCTGATTTGAATTATGGGTTGTACTCAAGGAGTTTTGACGTAAACTCTTATGGCAAATTGCGATTAAATGATAGGAAATGGGTATTTTCAAAATTAAATTTTTTCATTATCGAATTTTAAATTTATTTAAAAATGGTATAAATCGCGATTGTATCGAATTTGTTTATAAGAAAGCATTATTGTACTCAATGAGTAGAAATAGAAAATTGACTCAGAACTCCTGGAACTCTCAATTTTTTTTTTTTCATTTCGGATTTAGAATTTTCAAAATGTTGATTTTTTTAAATAGTTCTGGGAGTTCTGATTTGAATTATGGGTTGTACTCAAGAAGTTGTAACGAAAACTCTAATGGCAAAATGCGATTAAATGACAGAAAATGGGTATTTTCAAAATTAAATTTGTTCATTATCGAATTTTAAATTTATTTAAAAATGGCATAAATCGCGATTGTATCGAATTTGTTTATAAGAAAGAATTATTGTACTCAATGAGTAGAAATAGAAAATTGACACGGAACTCCTGGAACTCTCTTTTTTTTCATTTCGGATTTAGAATTATTTTCAAAATGTTGATTTTTTTTTTAATAGTTCTGGGTGTTCTGATTTGATTTATGGGTTGTACTCAAGGAGTTCTAACGAAAACTCTAATGGCAAATTGCGATTAAATGACAGGAAATGGGTATTTTCAAAATTTAATTTTTCCATTATCGAATTTTAAATTTATTTAAAAATGCCATAAATCGCGATTGTATCGAATTTGTTTATAAGAAAGAATTATTGTACTCAATGAGTAGAAATAGAAAATTAACTCAGAACTCCTGGAACTCTCAATTTTTTTTTGCTTTGCGACTTAAAAAAAAAAAAAGATTTTTGATAGTTCCGGATAGTTCTGATAGGTGTTTCCTGTAGTTCTTTGTGAGTTCTATCCATAGTTATTATAAAATATTTAGATTCGACCAATATTAAGTGAGTAATATGAATTTGAATATTTCGAATTTCCAGCTTTGAAAATTTTTATCTCTGGAAATTCAACAGAGCTCTTAATATAGTACTGACCCAAATAAATCTTAAAACTAGTTTAGAACTATTCGATAACAATGTTGGGGTGCGATGTCAAGTTGGCACCCCATTTTTCAAAAAATTCCCGACGGCCCAATTTTACAGAACTCTTTTTTAAAAGTTGATACTACTTCCAGATACATCGAAAGGAATTGAGAACTCTGTTCAGAACTCTTCATTGGGGTGCCAACTTGACACACTCAGGAAAGTAGGCCAAAGGGTTAATTTCCTGGTGCTTATAACGTGAACGGCAACCGAAACGAAATTTTAAGCAGAACCTAAAAAATGTCAAAAACATGAAGTGGAACTTGTAAAGGCAGTCAACAACTTCTCAAAAGTTGGAGGTGGGAAGAAATGATTACTACTAATTTTGATGGCGAATAGTTCTGCAACCTCCTTCATATTTTTCCTTCTCTGGCTTCAACGATTGTTTTCACTGAATATTCTTTCTTCTTATATTTCTACTTTTTTATTTTTGAGATTTATGATAGCTTTATAGATCCATCCATTGAAAGGAATAATTAACCCATCAAGCCTTTAATTGCGTCAGAAATTGACCGACGACGAAAATTTTAATCCGTCCCATTAAGAGCGACCATTCCGAACGCCAGATCGAAATCTTCCCCGAATTACCATTAATTAGCATCGGATCTCGGTGTGTGCGCGAGCGGGCCGAAACCGCCGTCACGTGATCGAACTAATTGACAGGCAAGGCCAGAGTCAAAACTCGAGCTGTTGCGATAAATCACGGGAAAGGAACGCGAGCGCGCGCGCGCGGGGCATTATTACGTAATCGTATCAATCTTGGTAGGCCGCGGCAGCGACACGTGTAATGGGTACCTCTGAAGGCGCACCCACCACGTATAAATATCGAACACTAAAATTGAGCTCCGCGCGAGAGATAACTATCGCGCGTTCGGTAACAACAATGATTGATTAATCTTGCGGAGCAGCACAATGGTCGCGCACTGACAATTATGAATATTTCTACATCTCGTTACCTCGCGCTTTGTGCGCCCGGCGAGGCGCGATTTGCGGAAATTTATGAGAACAATGGACAAATCGAGGCCTGTAATTGCGAACAGTTATGTTCCCAAGTAGTTTTCGAGATAAATCACGTGACAATTGTTTCTTAACCGTTCGACGTAAAATGCACACTTACTTCCTTGATACGTGGCATGTTAGTTTTATACGTGTTGCAAGGGTGCTTAAATGTCATAAGTTCATGCCTATTTAACCATAATGGCATTCTTGATATCCACGTCTGACTAAAATATATAAATCACGTGTTTAAAAGTCTTCAGGAACCTTGGAATCAGACTGGACAAAAAAGTATAGTATGTTCATTAAAAAAAAACCTCAAGTGTGCTATGATTTTACATTTTTAAACATTTAAGTTGGCACATATGTTAGGAATTGACATACAAAACGTCAGATCTTTCTAAAAGTCACAATTATTCCGTAGTTACAATAGTTAACAGCAACCAGCAAAAAACGTTTCTAGTTGAAAGTTATTTTTTTTATTCCCTACAACTTCTCTGTGTCATTTGTCACAGAAAATGAATTTATCAGTAGGAACATACCACATGTAATATAACCACAATATGTGTCACCAACTTAAATTTTTTTAAATAAAAAATCGTGGCACACTTGAGGTTTTTTTTTTTAATGAACATACTTTATAAATCACTTTTTCAAAAATGTTTCGCTGAAGTTGGTAGTCAGATTTGGGCCGTGGATCTTTGTAGGTGAGGCAAAAAGATGAATGTTATTGCGTCTCCTGGCAACTGCTGGGGCTGACCTACTTACTCTAATAGATGCAACAAGTATCACTTTTTCCCCCAACAGTCTCAATTTTCAACAGCCCCTTCTCTTCTGGCCGTTCTGATGGTTCAGTAATTGATTGAGACTTTTTTTATGAAGTTGTGATCAAAGAAATTGGCAGTACTATGATCTAAGACAGTATTAAACGGCTTGTGTTTAAGAGTAAAATAGTATATTAAAAAAGGAGTTCAATAAGCGCGAAAAAAGGTATTTACAGTATTTTTTCTATTTTGCCCCTTTTATTCCATTTCTAAATTAAAAAATCGCCCTTATATATTTAGAAAATTGTATGGTGGTTGGTAACACTAATAATTGACATTTCAATTTGAAATTAGTCTGCGATTTCCACACATCACATAACCTCAAAACTACCGCGCCGAAAATGTAGCTCTGGTTGCAGTTCTGAATTTCAATGGTGCCAACCTTGAAAAATTGAATTATCAAAGCACTCGGCGAGCTATTAACGAACCCATACGAGTGCGTTAATGACTTCGTTTTAGACGCAAAATAGAAAAACATTTTGAAGTGAAATTGTGTTTACACTTAATAAATGATTCATTATCGAAGTGACATTTATAAGTCGTACTACAGCAGAGTGTTAAAAACAAGATAATAGTCGAGGAAGGTACTGGTAATCCGCAACCGAGCCCGCGAAAGCGCGGGCGAGGCATCGAACGTGTTCAAAAATAATAATTGGTGGTCACATTTTATTTATTTCCTAATATTGTCGGTAGGTGAAATAATCGCACAGACGGAAACGCTTGGTTCTTGGCACCCAGTTATTGCGGGTTGTTAAATCATTTTTTCCGTCCTTAATGTCCGTGCTTAATATATTGTTAATAATTCGGATGTGTAACCTTCTAATATTTTCGTTTTTGTTTCAGGTGAGTTTACTTCCCATGTTTTCTAGACATACTTGAAAACGTTAATGTAAGTAGTTGATATTTCCAATAATATTAACACTCCTCCATTCTTAAAATATTTACAATTGTAATAACGGCCCGTTCACACGGTCGTTTTACCGATTCGGTTATTTTGCCGTCTTCTATAGTGGCGCATATATTTCGCCCAAGAACGCATCGCACCAATTATTGTCTAAACAATCCAATTTCCAGGTTTATGCGTTTAGCAAATGCTATTTACTTAAATAATAATATTGATTTATTCAACATCAACACTACTTTGTTTCACAAGCATTTGCTCAGAATCAACCTGGAAATAATTATTATAAGTTCGAATTGTCGATAATAAATATTTATAATATATTGATTTGTAAATTAAGGAGTTTTCCGTGTATTAAATAAATAAATAAAATGAATAATATGCGTGTTCACACAATACGACCATCGACCGAATACGGTATCGTGTGAACACATACATTAAAATATGCGCTACTATAGAAGACGGCAAAATAACCGAATCGGTAAAACGACCGATTCGGTGCCGTGTGAACGGGCCGTTAGTAGTAGTTAGTCCTGTTGAATTAAAATATGTATAATTCTCGCACACAGCCAAGAAAATCAATTTTCCTGCAGAAGTTGTGTTTTTTTTTGCACTAAAAAACTTTTGTGTCAGGACTATGCATGCGCATACAAACCAAAGAAATTGAACATGATGGACAATGGTCAGAAATAGCCATTACATCACTTGAACTTCTTTGTGTTGTTCTTGACGAAACCCTTTGAAACGGTGACTTTGTTTTATCTCTAGAGCCAATAAAAGCCTCCGTTGAAAATTATTTGCGTTGTACCAAAAATTTAAAAAAATTCCATTTTGCCTCTACTTTAAGGGGGTAAACTCAGATTGGAATGATCCCTTTTCGAACCCTTCAACCCCCGAACAAATTTGGGCAAAAAAAGTCCAACTTTGGCAACAACCGAGTTCGATAATATGTGTCAACTCGATCCAACAAAAGGGCATTGAAATGTGTTCAATTGCCTGTGCAGGACTCAAAAACAAAGTTTTGGCACAAAGTTTTGGTTGTTATTTTTTTCCGAAAGAATCATCAAATTTGGTTGAAAAGTCGCTGAGTTATATGCGAAAAACTTCAAAATGTACTTTTTTCAAACACCCATAACTTGGTGCCAAATCGTTGTAGTAACTTCGTTCTTTGAGTCTTGCATAGGGAATTGATCAAAGTTTAATGCCTTTATGGTGGATCGAGTCGACAAAATTTTTCCAACTTCGTAGACATCGTCAAAGTTGGACATGGTTTCCAGAAAAAACTTTTTCTCACAGGGGAGCTAGAGGGGGGCGGAAGGGCTAATGCTTAATTTCGCATGCATGACTTCAAAGAAGATACTTCAAAGTTTTTCGCCTTCAAAGATTCATCAAAATCGATTGAAAATACGCCGAGTTATGGCAGTTTGAAAATGGTTGAAATTTTACGAATTTCGAGTGTTTCATTTTTTTTTCCTTCAGTATATATTATTTGTCGATGAGGCGTTCTTTTTCTCTGCAATGAAGTTTTTCTAGCATCTTATTCTATCCACTTCTAAAGTTTTCATGAAACGCGGGGTGCCGCCGTGACGATGACGATCTTACCCTCCATGATGCCGGGTAGCTGAAGGCTATTCGTAGTGGGAGTGGGGCTGAATTAAAATAAGACAAAATTATGAATAAAATATGAACAAAAATAATCATACTTACATGACAAAAGGACAGAGGTGACATTCACGTCTCGCTTGATGAATTACAATTAAATGTTGACGAGGTGGAAGCGTAAATCATGCAAGAGGTAATCTACAGCAAGGGGTTTTGCCGTTGGCCGTAGTTAGTACACACCCTTTTGGCATCGGTCAGGCAGAATCAAGCAACTCCATCTGCGGTGGCAGGCCCGCGTAAGACTATGTCACTGCTGCTGATGTCAGACAATTGACTATGTTTGGAATTCAATTCTAAAGCATTTAATGAAGAAGATGGTTGCGACAGTGACAGACAACTTGCAAATCCATAATAACCTGAATTGCAAAATTCTTTATGTTTTAATCACAACTAATTAAAATTTAAATAATATATATAATATATAACGCGAGGACATGAGTCTCGACGTGTTACCATCATTGGCAAGTGAACTACAAATTGATAAATTATTGAATTTATACTAAATATTTCAGGTAATTGTACATACGTTTGAACTGAGAGGTTGTCAGGGGGGGAGGGTCGCAGCGCGGGGTGCGAAAACCGCCTTCGTTGACTTCCACCTAGCTCATGAAGTCGGTGTCGCTTTGAAACAGCACAAGAACACAAGGATTGGAGGCAGAGAAAATCTTATAGGCGCGATAACAATCGCTAATTATTTACACACGGAGTTACAGAAAAAAATGTTCAAAGTTAAAAAAAGAAACCATGTAAATATGTACACAGAAAATGTCAAGAAATAATGTCACAGAAAGAAACAGTCACGAAAAAGTAAAATAGTCACCAACACTTCACTTAATGTTCACGAGAGGCAAGAGAGGCCGACGAGATCGCGGATGGATGTCCGGCGGCAACAGCAGCGGCGGAGGTGGCGATGGCAGCGACGGGCGTTGGAAGCGGCGGCTTTGGAAACGGCGGCGTGAACGGCAGTGGCAGCGACGGAAGCGGCGGCGGCGACGTCGGCGGCTGCGGCGGCGTCGGTGGATCGACGGCGTCTTGGCTCAGCGTTGCGGCGACTTAGGGCGATGACACACACAGCGGTTTTAGCCGAGACGGCGGACGAGTCGGCCGCCGCTTGACAATTGACACACACAGCGGTTTTTATAAACTCGCAACCGGGTTGCCGTGAGACGTATTATGGTATGTTGAGGCTGAACAGCGTGGTGCCCAAGTGAAATGGCAGACGAGGATAAGCGGATAACCGACTGGTGTGTCAGGGCTCATACAACACAATGTAAACAAGCGTCGGTCTAGCAATAAAACCGCACGCGTTTCTTCTTTCTAACGACGCGACGTGTCGAGACGGCTCTCGCGCCGCCTATCGGCATTCGTCGCAGTGTGTGTTTTGTTTCATTTCTAAATACGAGCCTCTATGCCGACTCGGCCGCCGTCTCGGCAAAAACCGAAAAAAAAAATACTATTAGGGAGGCAGAGATGCGTCGTTCTTTCTAACCGGACCATGAGTCACACTTATGGTACGCCTACGGTAGTAGAGGTGACAAGAAAGAGTGAAATTTTATTGGTGAGGTAGAGATGCGTTGTTCTGTCTAACCGTATCATGAGTCACACTTATGGTACGACCATGGTAGTAGAGGTGACAAGAAAGAATAAAATTATATTTGTGAGGTAGAGATGCATCGTTCTTTGAGTCACACTTATGGTACGGCCACAGTAGTAGAGGTGACAAGAAAGAAAAGAATACTATTAGGGAGGTAGAGATGCGTCGTTCTTTCTAACCGTCGCATGAGTCACAGTTATGGTACAGTCACGGTAGTAGAGGTGACAAGAAAGAGTGAAATTCTATTAGTGAGGTACAGATACGTTGTTCTTTCTAACCGTACCACGAGTTACACTTATGGTACGGCCACGTAGTAGAGGTGACAAAAAAGAGTGAAATTCTATTGATGAGGTAGAGATGCGTTGTTCTTTCTAACCGTACCATAAGTTACACTTATGGTACAGTCACGATAGTAGAGATGACAAGAGAGCGAAATTCTATTGGTGAGGTAGAGATGCGTTATTTTTTTCTAACCGTACCATGAGTCACACTAGTAGAGGTGGCAAGAAAGAGCAAAATTCTATTAGCGAGGTAGAGTTCCGTTCTACTTTCTAACCGTACAACGAGTCATCCCCCGCCACACACCCCCATTCCTCCCTCACGAAACTCCTTCAGGGTGGGGCACGGGAACCTCCCACTTTTCAAAAAACTGCTGTTGGGGAATGGGCGGTTGTAGAGGAGTGGGGTAGGTCTCGTTCGTATGGATGAGTGATGTAGTTTCAGTCGTTACCATGCCGTGGTCAGGCGAGCAACGTGCGTTCACTATCGAGACTTTTGTCAAAAATGTCGAATCTGTAACTGCCACTTTGAGGGCGTTCCGTACAAGGTACAGTTTGTCGTCGTCTGCGAGTGTTCCCGACCGGAAAACAATTTTGTCTTGGGTGCAAAAATTTAGACCAACATCATCTGCGCTAAAATCGAAGAAGAAAGGCCCAGGTCAACGTTAGAACCCCTGAAAACATTGCTCGAGTGAGGGCGTCGATCGAACAGAGTCCTACGCGTTCTGCGAGAAAACATGCTTCTGCTCTTCAGATTTCGGTGAGAACAGTGAGGCGGATTTTGCATACTGACCTCAATTTGCACCCCTATAAGATCATGGTTGCCCAGGAATTGTCCCCAACAGACTGGGGGCGACGTGTAGAATGTTGTGAGGCGATCCTTCAACAAGTGCCTCCCACTGCGATTTTGTGGACTAGCGATGAAGTTCATTTACATTTGTCAGGGTGTGTGAATAAGCAAAACTGCCGTTACTGGGCAGCTGAGAACCCTCGAGAGCTTCACCAAAGACCCCTTCACAGCCCCAAGGTCACAGTTTGGTGTGCACTGTCGTCTGTAGGCATCATTGGGCCTTATTTTTTTGAGGAGGGTGGCGTCACGATTACTGTGAACTCTGGTCGGTACTGTGACATGCTTGAGAATTTTTTGAGGCCAAAAATCGAAGAATTCGATGAGGAACATGAACGTGAGAGCTTCTGGTTCCAACAAGATGGTGCTACAGCACACACGCGCTATTCTCCAGGAGATGTTCCCCGGGCAGGTGGTCTCCTTGCATGAGCCCATTCAGTGGCCCCCGCGCTCCCCCGATTTAAGCCCTTGTGATTTTTATCTATGGGGTTACCTCAAGGCCGAGGTTTTCAAACATCGACCAAGGACCCTGGAAGAACTCAAAACCGCAATCGAGGAAGAAATCGCCCAGATAACCTGCCAAGTCATGCGAAACTTCCACGAAAGGCTCAATATCTGTATTGCCCGGCAAGGCAATCATTTAGACGATATTATTTTTAAAACATAGTTTGAAAAAAATTACATGACGTAATCTTTTTGATAAATAAATTCTTTTTTCATTATCTCTTATTAGTTTTTTTTAACAACCTTTTGAAATGTGTGAGGTTCCCGTGCCCCACTCTGTAGATCCTCTCATGTAAACATCTGGCATTGTATAATAATGCTCCCAATTATTACCATTCTGAAATTGTATTCATAGTCTCCGATTAATTTACATGAGTTAACATTTTCAACATCGGGTTAATTTTACACGACGTTTCAGAATTCCACCCCCGCGCGCTTATTCAGCGTTCATCATCCCGTCGACAAACATCCATTATTTCATGAAAAATTTATCGCGCACATTCATTAGGGGGGAGGGGAGGCGTCCGCGCCGCCCGTTTCGGGGGTTCACAGACGTCGAAAAAGCCGCCGCCGCCGCCGCCTCCCGTTCCATAATTAATAGTGTTTGCGTTAGATGGACGAGCGGCCCGCTGATTTATTAGCGGGACGTTCTTCTCTTTCTCTCCTGTGCGGTTCATGTTTTATTAATTTCGGTGTTTATTCTGCGATCTCGCCGCCTTCCGCCGACGAAATTTCAGAGTCTGCACACCCTGAATAAATCAGAAATGGGGGGGGGGGGGGGGGGGAATGAAAACTGATTTTAGTGTAAAAGTTTTGTGTACGGCGGGGATTTAAAGAGGTTAACACTGCTCGCTCCTAAATGAATATGCAAATTTGAAGTACTTCTACTTTATACATATTCTACTTCTTTTATGGCATAGGATATGTTCTGTACTAGAAATTTCTTCGGCGCTTGCATCTGGTTTCTTGGGATAAAACGGGGATGGTACAAAATATCTACGCCTGTTATTTCGGAACAGTTCCGAGTCGACTGTTCGTGGACCAGTGATTCCGTACTAGTTCCGATTACGGACTTGCTTGGATAAAAGGTTTTTGTGCAACTGGTCCGACCTATTCCGAAAAATCACATTGAAATATATAGAATATGTTCTGTTCTCTAAATTTCTTTGTACACCTGCATCTGATTTCTTAAGATAAAACATGTTAATTAGGAATGGCACAAAATATCTGCACCTGTTATTTAGGAACAGTTCCGAGTTGACTGTTATGCGGTCGGGCCTGTTCCGAAAAAATCACATTGAAATTATCAAGTGGGCATAGAATATGTTCGGTGCTCGAAATTTCTTTGTACGCTTGCATCTGATTTCTTAAGATAAAACAGGAATGGTACAAAATATCTGCACCTGTTATTTAGGAACAGTTCCAAGTTGACTGTTATGCGGTCCGACCTGTTCCGAAAAAATCACATTGAAATTATCAAGTGGGCATAGAATATGTCCTGTGCTCGAAATTTCTTTGTACCCTTGCATCTGATTTCTTGAGATAAAATATCTGCACCTGTTATTTCGGAACAGTTCCGAGTTGACTGTTGCGTGGACCAGTGATTACGGACTCGCTTGGATGACAGGTTTTTGGAACAAGTGTGCAACAGGTCCGACCTGTTCCGAAATTTTTAAGTGGGCATAGAAATTTCTTTGCATGTTTGCATCTAATTTCCTCAGGTAGAAACTCCGATATATCTCTAATCTCTTCATTAGTTAATTTTCAAAACCAACATGATAGCATTCACATTAAAATTCCAACGCAGCAACTGCAATTTTCCATTACCGTAGTAATTCTCTTAAAACGGTCAATGGATAATCTCGTAGACGAGCACTCACGGTCATCTAATTCGCCGATTATCCATTCCCGCTCTAAAGAAGTTCCATTAAGATGATATCTAAGTAAATTACACTTCCAGGAGAGTTGAATGCGGAGAGAGGCGACGACGACGTTCCGGTTTTTCCATCCCGAGCGATCGATGGCGTCCTCCCGCGCACCCGAGCGATAAATTAAAAAAAAGAAAATAAGGACGGAAAAGGGATAATTAATATTTAACGTCTCTCTCCGGGCGCGCGATCCTTTCGGGGTCGGTCTCGTTTTTCATTAACGCGCTTCCTCCCCTCTCTCTCTCCCTCTCGCCCGATTCCGTTGAGATGATTTTATTTCCACTCGGAGATACGTTTATTTTACAGATTCCGGGAAAAGCGCCTGAAAATCGAGTTTTCCCTCATCATACAAAATAAAGTGAGCTCGCTACGTTTTATAAATTCCAATAACGTCGAGGACTCCGGTTTTTCCGGGGCGTGGAATGGGAATTCTCTTGATTTTTGTCGCAGGGGGTTGGGTGGGTTTTTTTACACCGTTGGCGGCGCGGTAATTTCCTGCTCCGGTTGCGTTATCGCCCTCATTTGTGCCGCCGCCGCCCGGTCTCCGTACTTGTTAAGGGTTTTGTGCGCCCGGACCCGCGGGCCGTGGGGAAAAAGCGGGGTCGTCAATTGTAATTTGTCTCGTTATAAATTCGTCGCTGCTGTTTTTTTTTTCTTTTTCTAAGCGGAGCAAAAAATATTAAGGAGGGGGAAAATACGAGATCGCTTTGAGAAACGGGGATGAAAAGATTTTCGCTTCATTATACGCAGTTGATGTAAATTCGTCTTCCAAGATCCTTTCGCCTTTTTATCATAGAAATTATATAGGTATAGTATCATAACAATAAATAAAACTGTAGTGGGTTCAAGGTGCTCGAACTAGTCACCTTTTAATAAATTCGCACGCACTTGAACTCCGGAATACACACCTCACAGATCCCATTATCGTAATGTAAACATTATGGCCCTCGTACGTTAAACTAGCGCCCGGCAAACTACGGTGGCACGTGTAAGGTTTTTAGTGGCACGCCTCGAAAGTGACAACTGAAGAAAATTCAGAAGTGTGCATAAAATTATAAAATTCAAACTATGAACCAGATATTGATGAAAAAATGGAACCTCAGGCGGGTTACTAATGTTTAAATATTGTGATTTTGTATGTTGTTTTTATATAACCTGTATTATTTTAGTCAAATAAATATGCCTTAAAACACAAAACAAAATTTTATAAAAGTTCATCAAACCACAAGCAAGTTATCGAGGCCGTACAACCGATTTTCTAAGACGATTTCAATTAAATCATTCGCAAATGGTTCTCGGATATCTCTCAAACGGATTCTTAAAATTTTACAAAAATCCGTCGAAAAGCAAGCGAGTTTGCTGGACCCCATAACCGAGTATTTTTTTTTTTACTTTAAATATTGTGATTTTGTGTGTTGTTTTTATATAGCCTGTCAAATAAATATGTCTTACTATACAAAACAAAATTTTATAAAAGTCCGTCAAACAACAAGCAAGTTATCGAGGCCCACAACCGATTTTTAACCCTTTGGCCTACTTTCCTTACGTCCGAATGCAGCAGCAGAAACCAGTCTGACTGAGGCACGCCTGGCTTGCCCAATTGTTTGCACACAAATTCATGCTTTTTCATGGCACAACTGAAAACGTAAAATATGGACTTCAAAATATTCTGTTTCGCAAGAAAATGCATTCATTGTGCAGCACTACTAACACAAGCGCTGCGCCAGGAGTTGAGCTCGTGCTCGATTTGATTGACCCAAGCGGCGCGCCACGAGATATGCTCGTGGTCGTTGTGTTTGGCCCGAACATTTAAACACGAGGAGTACTCGTGGTTGTAGGTCAAAGGGGTAAGACGATTTCAATTAAATCAATCGCAAATTATTCTCGGATATCTCTCAAACGTTTTCTTGAAATTTTACAAAAATCCATCGAAAAACAAGCGAGTTTGCTGGACCCCATAACCGAGTTTTTTTTTTTTTATTTTAAATATTGTGATTTTGAAATTGAAATTGAAATTCTTTATTGGTCCTTTTGTGTCATACAAGAGTTGACAGTAGGATAGGTCGCTAAGATTAATAGCTAAATAGCTAGACTACAAAATCATAAATGTATACATTGACATATTAACATATTATATGAAAAAAATTTGTATATAGTTTTTATATAGCGTGTCAAATAAATATGTCTTAATATACAAAACATAATTTTATAAAAGTCCATCAAACAACAAGCAAGTTATCGAGCCCGAACAACCGATTTTTTAAGACGATCTCATCGCAAATTATTCTCGGATATCTCTCAAACGGTTTCTTGAAATTCTACAAAAATCCGTCGAAAAACAAGCGAGTTTACTCGATCGCATAACCGAGTATTTTTTATATTTATTTTAAATATTGTCATTTTGTATGTTGTTTTTATATAGCCTGTCAAATAAATATGTCTTAATATACAAAACAAAATTTTATAAAAGTCCGTCAAACAACAAGCAAGTTATCCAAGCTGCACAACCGATTTTTTAAGACGATCTCAATTAAATCAATTGCAAATGATTCTCGGATATCTCTCAAACGGTTTCTTGAAATTGTACAAAAATCCGTCAAAAAACAAGCGAGTTTGCTGGACGGCATAACCAAATGTTTTTTATTTTTATTTTAAGTATTGTGATTTTGTGTGTTGTTTTTATATAGTCTTTCAAATAAATATGTCTTAATGTACAAAACAAAATTTTATAAAAGTCCGTCAAACAACAAGCAAGTTATCGAGGCCGCACAACCGATTTTTTCAGACGATCTCAATTAAATCAATTGCAAATGATTCTCGGATATCTCTCAAACGGTTTCTAGAAATTTTACAAAAATCCGTCGAAAAACAAGCAAGTTTTCTCGACGGCATAACCGAGTATTTTTTATTTTTATTTTAAATTTTGTGATTTTGTATGTTGTTTCAAAATTCCATCAAACAACATACAAGTTATTGAGGCCGCACAACCGATTTTTAAAGACGATCTTAATTATATCAATCGCAAATGATTCTCAAATATCTGTCAAACGGTTTCTTGAAATTTTACAAAAATCCGTCGAAAAACAAGCGAGTTTGCTCGACCGCATAACCGAGTATTTTTTTATTTTTATCTTAAATACTATTTTTATCTTAAATACTATGATTTTGTATGTTTTAAAAGTCTATCAAACAACCAGCAAGTTATCCAGGCCGTACAACCGATTTTTTAAGACGATCTCAATTAAATAAATTACCAAATGATTCTCGGATATCTCTTAAACGGTTTCTTGAAATTTTACAAAAACCCGTCGAAAAACAAGCGAGTTAGCTCGACCGCATAACCGACTGTTTTTAGACAATTTTAACGAATGAGTTGCTTACGCGGTCGCGATAATACGCTAGTTTTTGTGTGGATTTTTGTGAAATTTTAGGTAAACATAGAACAAATTATATATAATAACTTATTCATTAAAATTGTCTAAAAACAATCGGTTATACGGTCGAGCTAACTCGCTTGTTTTTCGACGGATTTTTGTGAAATTTCAAGAAACCGTTTGAGAGATATCCGAGAATCATTTGCAATTGATTTAATTAGATCGTCTTAAAAAAACGGTTGCGCGGCCTCGATAACTTGCTTGTTGTTTGATGGACTTTTAAAACAACATACAAAATCACAATATTTAAAATTAATATAAAAAATACTCGGTTATGCGGTCGAGCAAACTCGCTTGTTTTTCGACGGATTTTTGTAAAATTTCAAGAAACCGTTTGAGAGATACCCGAGAATCATTTGCAATTGATTTAATTGAGATCGTCTTAAAAAAACGGTTACGCGGCCTCGATAACTTGCTTGTTATTTGGTGGACTTTTATAAAATTTTGTATTGTGTATTAAGACATATTTATTTGACAGGCTATATAAAAATAACTTACAAAATCATAATATTTAAAAATACTCGGTTATGCGGTCGAACAAACTCGCTTGTTTTTCGATGGATTTTTGTGAAATTTCAAGAAACCGTTTGAGAGATATCCGAGAATCATTTGCAATTGATTTAATTGAGATCGTCTTAAAAAAAACGGTTACGCGGCCTCGATAACTTGTTTGTTGTTTGATGGACTTTTATAAAATTTTGATTTGTGTATTAAGACATATTTATTTGACAGGCTATATAAAAATAACTTACAAAATCACAATATTTAAAAATACTCGGTTATGCGGTCGAGCACACTCGCTTGTTTTTCGACGGATTTTTGTATAATTTCAAGAAACCCTTCGAGAGATATTTGACAGCGCCTTATTTCATTAAAATTGGTTATGCGGTCGCTATAACTAGCTAGTTCTACGACGTATTGTTGTAAAATTTTAGGTAAATGACCATATAGGAACCATAAATCGTTTGTACTAGATTTTCTGGTTACGACAATTTTTCAGAAGATACATTTGAGCTAGGATACCTCTGTACACTTGCTGACTTGAAGAATAGAGTGGTGCTTGCCACTGCAATTACCGCATATGCCTTTACAAGGAAACTCAGACACGATGAGCCTTTGCGTTAAGCAATTAAAACAACAATTGCATTTCTCTTAAATGGTGTCAATGATTTAAATTTGTCACACTCGATTTGTCAAGCTTGTTGTTTCTTTGACAACATCGATCAAACAGACATGCCAGTGGACGTAGTGTTGATTTTTTTCTTTTTTAACAAAAAATGCGCGTACCCGAATTCTACTTGAAACTAGTCCGGCCGTCGTGTCGCTCGAGAGCACCATCGGCCGGAGACCTCCTTATAACATCACAAGATGTCACGCCATGTACCTTTGAATTTAGTCTTGGGAAAACTGGGAAATTACTCGCACCGCCTTAAACGACCAACAACTAGGCACAAACAAGGAATTGGCGTAGACCCTGCCGTCCGTCACGGCATATTAGGTTAGATATACAGGGGTATTAAATAATTTTTAATTTTGTTCAAAGTTTCTTCTGTTTTTTTTTCTTTTATGCCAAACATTAATAAAATTTTCTTCTTTCATATCGCGAGATCTGGGTCTTATCTTCTGCGATTATAGAAGTCCAGAACAAGTTGTTTTATATAAAATTACGTTACATTGTCCGCGTGGACGAGTGGCAATTCTATCAAGATTGCATCACCATCTCTAAACGGTATCACCGCACCACCTGCTTTCACTCTCCTTCTGAAGATGGTATGCCATCAACTAGATCCGAGATTATAGACTACAAAAAAAGTAAAATGGCCGGTAATGCCATAGAAGTCTAACATCATTTTTTTTATTCTCTCCAATCGAGACCACAAACCAATCCGAGAGATCCGAAGATATCTGCGCCGATATATAAAAAGTGACACGCCCGGAGCGGACACGACCACCGTAAATAATACGTCCGCGCGCGTGTTCGTAACTATATATAAATATTTCAATTACATAAGTAATAAAAGCCCGTATTTACGAGTATTCGGAACGGGATCGTGTTTATGTTGGCTTTTACGGCGCATAAATCGGTTTTCTCGGGATGTAGAACAAGATAATGCATGATTTAAGCGGCCGAACGTAATTCCCACATAATAATAATGGGCCGTGATAATAACAATCGTCGAAATTATGAGCGGCGACGCCATTCCCACGATACCGCTTTGCCTGTTGATGGTTCACTTCGACTTTGAGATTTCGATGTAACAGATAAAATCCGCGCGGGGTGTATCGTTGAGTTGATTGGAATGATACGGTTGTAGCAAGGTGGAGCAGCTGCTCTACTTACGATTGAAGTATTAGTGATTTGACAATCTCTTAACGTATTCTATTTCTATATAACTGATGAAATCCGCGTGGGGTGTATCGTTGAGTTACTTGAAATGACAAGGTTGTAGCAAGATGGAGCTCTACTTGCGATTGAAGTATTAGAGATTAGACAATCTCTTAATCTATTCTATTTCTATATCTGATGAAATCCGCGTGGGGTATATCGTTGAGTTACTTGAAATGATAAGGTTTTAGCAAGATGGAGCAGCTGCTCTACTTGCGATTGAAGTGTTAGAGATTAATATTTGTTTGTAGGAAGCTTCTACTTCGTTATACACACTTTTATATGGAATAAAACGCCTTTTACTTTTTGTATAACCCTTTGATGTGTTATAAGTAATTGATTGATTTAGTTTTTAAAAGATCCAAAATAATTCGTGCGATATTAACCCCAGGTTTATGTCCAAGTTTTCCTCTTGCTTCTAGAGATCCCAAGTTCGAAATATTCGGGTTTACCTTTCTAGTAACTCATCTTCTGGTATTACACTTTTAGACGCAACAACTGCCAGTGTTGCCAGGAGTAATTTTTAATTTTCCCCAAATATTTCATAAAAACCCCCCAGAATACCCCTCGCATAAAATACCCACCCCAAAAAATACCCCAACGATTGAAGTTCTCCAAAATACACACCAAAATCTTAATTTACCCCCATTTTGGAGAAAACCCCCCCAATCTGACAACACTGGGATTAGAGAAGGCGCTTTTTTTCCGTTTTTCCGAAAATATGTAGGTAGTACCAAGAGGCCATTTAAAAAATTAGAAAAATATTTAATCGTGCTATAGTATGCTCCAAATAATTAAAATAATTCTTTAATTAGCATCGCTAATTAACTACTTAAAATGGTTTGCATTTTTTTTTCATAATTTCCAAACAGTTCCAGTTATACCGGGTGATCAGTTTCATTCCGGGCCAAAGTATTATATTTAACAATTACTAAAAAAAACTAAATTGACTGCAAAAATTATTTTTTTGATTTAAAAATTTTCGAAAAAAAAATCGAAATATTTGAAAATTAAGTAATTCCTTAAACACAAATCGCGCAGTCTGTATTTTCTATCTAAATATCAATGTACATTAGTTTTATCTTAAAACAACCACTAAAACAAAAAATTTCAAATGAAATAAATAACCTAAAATTAATACGAAAATCAAGTACAGGCTAAAAATATCAAAAATTCAGTCTGCAAAATCTAAATTATACGGCAAAAAAATAAAAAACTTGGACCAAAAAACTCGGAAAATATCGACCAAAAATTCGCTCATTAAAATCTACAATTAAACAACATTAAAATTAATAATTAGGGTAACAGAACTAAAAACATTGGTAAAAAATTGAAAAAATGCAGTAAAAAAAACAGAAAATTTCAACTAAATCGAAAAGTTTGGTTTAGGTGCCAAAAAAACAAAAACTCTGGTCAAAACAATAAGAATGCAGGCTAAAAATTGAAAATTAAAGCAAAAGCAAAATAATTTGCCATTTTCAGCCCCAAAACTCTTTACCTCAAAGTAAATTGCCGAAACTCTAAAAATACGCCCATAAACACAATAATTCAGGTTAAAACATCTAAAATTTGGTTAAAAAAAACTCGAAAATACCGGCCAAAAGTTTGCACACAAAAATCAACAATTCGGGTTAGAAATCTAAAGTATTGACCAATCAAAAATTCGCTCGTTAAAATTTATAATCAATGCAAAAAAAAACTAACAATATAGGCAAAAAATTTAGACCAAAAATCGTAAACTCTCGACAAAAATAAAAAATGCAGACCAGAAAAAAAATTTTTTTAACTAATTATTCGAAAATTTTGGTTTATAGGTCAAAAACTCTAAAATTTGGAACAAAGAAATGAAAAACACAGACCAAACATCTGAAATATAAACAAACAGTCAAATATCCTGATGTAAAAAATTAAAAATGCTAAAAAATTGAAACTTTATCCCAAAATAAATTGCCGAAACTCAAAACTCGAAAGTAATTAAAAAAAATCGCCCATAAAAACAATAACTTAGGTTAAAAAAATCTAAAATGAAAGACAAACAATCAAAAACATAGTACAAAAAACTCGAAAATACCCTCAAAACAAAAAAAAATCGCACATAAAAATTAACAAGAGTGTAGACCAATCAAAAATTCGCTCATTAAAATTAATAATTAAGATGAAACGAAAAATGAAAAATCTAGAAAATTTCAACAAACTATTAAAAAAATTTTGACCAAAATCAAAAACTCTAAAAGTTAGAACAAATAAAGAAATCAAAAATGCCGATCAAACATCTAAACTATAAGAAAAAATAAAAATAAAATTTCTGGTCTAAAAAAATAAAAGTATGAAAAATCAAGCAAAAGGAAAATAATTTGCCGAAGTCCCAAAAATAACTCTGGCTCAAAATAAATTGCCAACCAGAAACGCGAAAATGTTTAAAAAAAGATCCAAAACTCGAAAATACCGGCAAAAAAATCACGCATGAAAGTGAATATTTTAGGTTGAAATATAGGGCAGAAAATCAAAAATTCGGGCCTAAAAAGAAACAAATGCCGACCAAAAAATCGAAAATTTGAACAAACAAATCGAAAATTTGAACAAAAAAATCGAAAATTGCATCCAAAATGAAGAAAAATTATTCAGTTATACAGAAACTGCAGGTCAAAAATCTAAATCCAGGCCTAACGATAAAAATGCAAACAAAAAGATTGAATATTTAATATAATAATAATTATTTATTTACGGGCAACGAGTGTTGCCAGTAACGATTTTTAATTTCCCAAATATTTAATAAAACTCCCCCAAAATTACGTCCCTCTCCAAAATAATAAATTTTGAAAATAAAACGTAAATACAGTGGAAAATATACAAAATTAAAGCATTATAATTATAAAATTGATTAAAATTTATTATTCATCTTCATCCACAATATTTTCATCTTCTTTTCGGCACACATACATATTTTTTAAATGAAAGTGCAGCATCTCATTGCCGAAAACGGCAATAACAGAATCCCTGTGACAACTTCCATAAATGATATTACAGGTTTTTCCTCATTGCTGAGGAAAATGACTGACTTCTGTATGGTAATGATGATTTCTATACTCGGCGCATCGAATCGGTGGTATCATGGGTTTGCGTGATTTTCGCGTGATGTTCGCTGATTGGTCAGCGCAAACGCATGTGAAGCGTGTGTCACGCAGCCGAAATTTTTAATCACGCCATGTGTTCTCGTTTTTCTGTCTTATTTAAATGTAGTGATTACGTTCTATCCTTAAATCAGCCTTTTTCAATTACAATTAATTAGGAAGTGGTACCTAGTTAGTATTTGTTGGTTAAAGTACAAAGATTTATATTTCCGGTAGAGAACTAAAATGTGGCAAGGCTGTGTGAATCAGGCTTTTTATAACGTCTCGACGAACTATCACGAGGACGCGGGGTTAACGCAACGTGATCATACCACCTGGTCGGCGCGCCGAGTACAGCAAATGTAATAACATGTTCACTAATTTCCCCCAAAAATACCCCTCGTATAAAATACCCTCTAAAAAAAAAAGTTCCTCAAAATACACCCCAAGACATTTTGGGGGAAAAAACCCAATCTGGCAACACTGACAACTGCAGTCAGTCTATTAATAAACACGTAACATATTTTTAAAATGTAAATTCACTCGTTCCAACTACTGCACTACAGTAGTGAATATAAAACGAGGATTAATTTTTGGGCACCGCGCGGAATTATAAAATCATAAAAAAAAAACATCCATTATCGCGTTCCTCTCTCGTTTTGCCGGGGGAATTATGGCCAAAAACGCGATTTGAAACCGGCGAGATGCACTGGCCCAAATATACAAGCCCGGATGCATAAAGGTAATCCGAAACGCATTCATTATTCCTAATAGCACGTTCCGCGAATACCGGAAACGCAGTATTTAACGCGCTCCAATTGTCCGCGCTCAAATTAAACGGAATTACGCGCGGAAATTAAATTCTTTTTTGATCTGGCGGATCTGGCTGGATATTCATCCTACGAGGGATCCACATTTTTAACCCCGACATTTGATTTACGGGCCTGAAAAATTCCAAACATCGTAGACAGTTCATTTCAAATAAATAAGTAATAAAGTGATACCAACAAGTAACTTCGAATTAAACAACTTTCGACGTTTTTTTACCACTATTTATAAAATATAAATATAAATAAATAGTGGTAAAAAAACATCGAAAGTTACCTGATAATGGACTACCACATAGTAACGGTCGCAACCATCATCTTCATATGATACCAACAAAGTTATTATTTGAATTTATTTGAACAGTTCATTTCACATCAAAGGAGAGTGGTGGAAAATTAAGCGTACATTAATTATCGTAACAGTGGCGGAACGGCCCCGGGGAATGTAAATAAAATGTAAAACTTTGGGTCGCATTAAAAGAGTTCGGTTAATGAGCAAGGGGAATAACGAAGAGGAGAGCGCCAGATGCGGGCTCGAAGAACACAAACAAACGGAACGCTTACTTACCGCCAGATATAGATGCCTTGATTCGAGTGCGCAGCCTTCAGGCCCGGAATGTGCGGGTCACATTCACGCCAAGGACCTTCGTCGGTCAAAACATTCGGAATTCAGACAGATGGATTTATTAATATTCATAAATTATGGAGAATCTTACAAGCATAACATATTCCCACGCAGAGGATCATCTTTGATCTCAGGAGTCAAAAGCTTAAGAGTCGATTCAATTGAATTGAGAAATCCTAAAATTAACAAATAAAAGTCATGAAAAAGATTTCTAAAAATAGTTCCATCAAAAGTCCTAAAAAACCCAATAAAAGCCTTGAACAGGAAGGAAAGTCTTCAAAAAGATTTCTAAATACAGTCCTGATTAAAAAGTCCTAAAAACCTTATAAAAGTCCTGAACAAGAAAGTCTTGAAAAACGTCCCGATAAAAGAGACTTGATAAAAAGTCCCGAAAAAAGAGTCCAGACAAAAAAATGACTTGAAAACTGGTCCTTCAAAAAGACCAGAAATAAAGTCCTGAAAGAAAGTCCTGAAAAAAAAGTTCTGACAAAAAATGTCCTAAAAAAATTTCTGGAGAAACAGTTTTGGATATCTTGAAAAAAAGAGGCCTGTTAAAAAGTTGCGAGGAAGAGTCATGAAAAAAATCCTGAAAAAAGTACTGCAAAAAGAGTCCTAAAAAATTAAGTCTTCATACAAAACACCAGAAATAAATGTCCTGATGGAAGTCCGAAAAAGAGTCCTAAAAAATATTGTTTATGGTGGAGGCTTCTACTTCGTCATACATGTTGTAAATATAATAAAACACTTTTACTTTGTTGGTATAACACAAATTTTATTTTATTACATACATAAACTTTATGTTTTGTTAATGGCAAGTTGAGTTGCCGAAACTATAGTCAACAATAAAATAAAATTTGTATTATACCAACAAAGTAAAAGTGTTTTATTATATAGTCCTAAAAAAGTCCCGAAGGAAAGTCCTAAAATTAGTACTTAAAAATTCCTGAAGAAATGTCCTGTAATAACAGTCTTGAAAAATAACATCGTAAAAAATGCGAAAAAACATTTCTGAAAAACATCCTTTAAAAATAAAGTTCATTAAAAAGACCTGAAAAAGTTGTGAAGAAATTGTCCTGAAAAAATCGCTAAAAGAGTCTTGAAAAAAGTCCTGAAAATTAATCCTATAAAAAAATGTTCTGAAATATACTACTGAAAGAAATCCTGTAAAGAAGGCTTTAAAAAAATTTCCCGAAAAAATTATTCTGAAAAATGTAACAAAGAAAATTCTAAAAATAATCCTGAAAAGAAGTCCTGTACAAGAGGTTCTTAAAAAAGTCCCAGAGGAACAGTCCTAGAGATAAAATCTTGGAAAAAGAAAAAAGTCCTAAAAAATAGTCTTCATACAAAATACCAGAAATAAATGTCCCGAAAAAGAGTCCTAAAAAGTCCTGAAAGAAAGTCCTAAAATAAGTCCTGAAGAAAGTTCGAAAAAGGAGTCCTGATGAAATATAAAAAAAAATTGTCGAAAAATTGCCCCGAAAATAACATCTTTATAAAATAAACAAAAGAATTTCTGAAAAAAAAGCATTGTAAAAAGTCCTTAAGAAGACCTGAAGAAATAGTCCCAAAAAATAAATAAATCCCAAAAAAGGCCTCAAATAAGTCCTTAGCAAAATTCCTGAAATAAAAAATTTTGAAAATAGCTAAAAATATCTGTAAAAAGGTCCAAAAAAATCATGAAACAAAAAATTGTTATGAAGAAAATTCTGAAAAATGTGTTCTGAAAAAAATTCCGAAAATAAGTCCTTAACAAAGGGTTCTTAAGAGAAACGTCCCGAGAAAAAATTCTTGAAAAAAAAATTTTTGAAAAGAAATCCTGAAAATAAATAAATTTTTTATTTTGTAAAATTGTACCTTCTCCTCCATATGTCTTTTTCGATCTTATTCGACGTTCTCTCAACAATCAAAAATACTCATTTTTACTTTCTTCGTTACGAAGTACGAGAAAGTATTGTGATTTTTACGGAAATATCCGTTTTGGGGTCCCTAGATACCATTTCAACAATTTCTGGAAAAAAAATTGTGTCTATGTGTATGTATGTGTGTGTGTGTGTGTCTGCTGTGTGCGCTGTATCTCAAAAACTAATACAGGAATTGATATGAAACTTTAAACATTCGTCTTATTTGATAATCCGAAGAACTTAAAAGCTTTTGGTAAAATTTCGTACACCGGAAGTGGGTGTTTACCTTAACTGTTTTTTGTTTTTTGCCAATATTTTCTTAAATATGAAAAATATCACAAAAACATTTAAACAAACATTAAAGGTAACAAAGAAATAAACATCATTTGCATGAAAATATTTTTCATAAAATCATTGCTATTCGAGAAAAAAAAATATTATTTTATTTTTGGCTTATAATTATGAAACGATAATAGTTACAGCAAATTTATGTGAATAATAATTGTAGAGAATGTCAAAACGAACAACTTCTAAAGAATAAGTTTTTTTCCGAAATCTCGTTAGTTTTTGAGTAAACCGAGTTTTTGAATTTGAAGTATAATTTTTCCATGTTTCATAATTTTGACGTTTTAAACGTCAGTTTCATCTGAGTTTACACAACGCTCGTTGTAGATTTAAAATATTATTTCAATTGAAAATAAACAATGAAAACGTAAATATAAATGGATATGATACCATCAAGTCGGAGAAAGTAACATGATGGCCACATCACCATTTTTTTAATATAATATATTTTATGAAAACAATGAATAGAATCTCAACCTTTTATATTTAATGAAAACAGTAATTATATATTCAACTAGTTATTGACCACGCGGCCCATCAACACCGTGATGTATATAATTAGCAGTATTTCTAACCGTCTACATCTTATCTCGACCCCAGTGTGAAAACTAGAACAATTTTAAATCTGCACAAGGTGGCCCGAGAAGATAATCAAAATATTCGTTTTTTTTTTTCGAGATTAAATTCCAATCACTAATCCACGGCCGCGTACCATCTCTTGATATCAATTCAGTTTGCGGGTCGCCGTCGCGGTTGCGAGAACGTGTTCTGATTCGGAATATTTATTTTTCGACAGTGTTAGTGCCCGTTGTGTTGTGATACATCCTCAGGATTTGTGTGTTTGTTGGTGTTTGTGTTTTTCCGCTCCATTCCGCCTCATCAATCCGAGGGAAGCAAAGGTTACATTTTAACCACCAAGACGCCTCGATGGGATTTTCGTTTTTTGTAAGTTTGGATTTTCTTGCATACTGCCTAAAAGCTGAAAGTGAAGTAAAGTATTGTTTGAAAGAAATTTCAAGTGTCTGGTAATTATTTTTATATTTTTTATGCGCTAGAGAAAAAGTGCAACTTTAGATAATTACAAATTTTGTTCTCGTGGAATTAACTCGAAATGTGGTGAAGGTATGTTTGCAGATTTTGACAGTATCGTGGAGTAATATGTTGTTCGAGTAAATTTAGAAAATTTCAAGTGTCTGGCAATTGTTTTTATATTTTTTTAAGCGCTCGAGAAAAAGTGCAACTTTAAATATTTACAAATTTTGTTCTCGTGGAATTAACTCGAAATATGGTGAAGGTATGTTTGCAGATTTTGACAGTATCGTGGAGTAATATGTTGTTCGAGTAAATTTAGAAAATTTCAAGTGTCTGGCAATTGTTTTTATATTTTTGTAAGCGCTCGAGAAAAAGTGCAACTTTAAATAATTACAAATTTTGTTCTCGTGGAATTAGCTCAAAATGTGGTGAAGGGATATTTGCAGATTTTGACAGTATCGTGGAGTAATATGTTGTTTGAGTAAATTTAGAAAATTTCAAGTGTCTGGCAATTGTTTTTATATTTTTGTAAGCGCTCGAGAAAAAGTGCAACTGTAAATAATTACGAATTTTGTTCTCCTGGAATTAGCTCAAAATGTAGTGAAGGGATGTTTACAGATTTTGACAGTATCATGAAGTGACATGTTGTTCGAGTAAATTTAGAAAATTTCAAGTGCCTGGCAATTGTTTCTATATTTTTTAAGCGTTAGAGAAAAAGTGCAATTTTCGATAATTACAAATTTTGTTCTCGTGGGATTAGCTCGAAATCTACTGAAGGGATGTTTGCAGATTCTTACAGCATTATGGAGTAAAAGTATTTTTTTTTAATTTGTCTATAGTATAGTTTGCTCTATAGATATATAGATAACTTACACCGTTTGCTTCATAGCTATACATATAGGTAATTTAAAAATACGCTTTCGTACTTTGAACATTTCACTAATTGAGTGAAACTCTTGATTTAAATTAGAAACACGAAAACTAGGAAGAATGGTCCCCGTTATTTATAGAAGCGTGCGGTCGCGTTCTATTTGCGTCTTTTTATTTCGAGACCACTCGATTCCGTCCCCTCGGCTGGATCCAGAGTGAGAAATCTACAATTAAAATCGTTACAGTTTTATAAGGGAAACAATAAAGAAAGGCAAAGCCCGCGATACGGATCGCCCCGTCCATGAATATTTACCGATGGTAATTTCGAGTACTGAAAGATAACAATTAAGGCCGATAACTCAGTTTGGCCTCTTTGTTTGATCAGCGTTGACCTCCACTTACACCTTCCTCTCGTGCGATCGTGATCTATCGAGATTCTAGTGGAGAGCCCAGACAATGACCGGCTCTGTCTGTGTCTGTGCGAGAGCATCTCCGCCTCTGGATGAAGATAACGAGCGCGTTTAATTTGTCCGGAGCTAATCGGGGGAATAAGTGTGCACATACTTCCACACTTAACTAATTGTGGAGAATTGGTCGGGGAAGATAATGAGCGATCAGGACGGATTCAGACCTAATTGGCAGACCGCAGCAAGTTTGTACTCGAGGATTTGCGAAATCACGCTCTAATTCAATGTATTGTGCGGACTGCCAGTCGTCCAGTGGATAAGCGTATTACCGGCAGCCATTGTTGTAAACATTTACCTCCTGAATCTGTAATTTCAATATGGTACATGTAGAATCCGATTGGGTTTTTACAAATGGAATGATGGTTATTATCAACTCATCTGTAAACCTTAACATTATGGAAAAGCAGGAAACTGTTTCCTGTCACTCTGCGAATCCTTTCTGTATGAATGAGAATTATACATATTGTGCACTGGTGATAACTGTTGACCAGTTCGAGTGGTGCGAAATAAAATTTCGAGTTTAGTGTAGTCACGGTCTTGACTGTAGAACAGTTACAAATGCGTAAGTTTTTTTTAATTAAAACAAAAAATCCCACTAGTAATGGAAAGTAGAATATGCTAGAGCAGAATGTGTTACTTACAGCGCTAGTGCAACTTTCCGTGCTTGGACGCATTACAGCTTTAAATTACACAACGTGGCAACATTCCTTGGGATAAGTATTTTTGTCACTTGGATGAGCAATTAATAATTAAACTGAATTGTAATAAATTTAATAAAATTGAAATATATGAATATTCTACAAAATTAAGTCTTACAAAGACTTAAAAAACAGAAATTGTACGCTTAAAATATTCAATAACTTTTCACAATAATTTTTCAATTCACTGTAAACATTGTTATAATAACTATATTGTTTAGATTAAGTTAATGGTAACTATGAGTACTAAATTGTAAACATCCTGACAAAAATTTCATTTTTTATATGTAAATGACACCTAGAAATAAACAAAGAATTATTATTCCAAACAATTTTATTCATAAAATCTCGGCTATCACATAACGACCCTCCGCATCTTTTACAACACGGCCAGAGTATGAAAATTTCATGGGCAGCACTTAATAACAGACGCTCTACGGCTCCGGCGATGAAGAAATTACGAAGCTTTTTCATGCGCGCGCCCCGCATAAAAATGCCATCCAGCTAAGTGCCCCTTCTCGCATTATTAATTATTTCTGTTGAGACGTTTGCGAAAAAAAAAGAAGAGGAAACGGCAGGGCCTGCCCAGACGTTAAAGTAATTACGTGATAATGGCCAGTAAATAAGAAGACGGCACCAGGAAATTGCCCGGGCATTAGGAGACCAAAGAAATCTTAAATTATTGGACGATTAATAAAGATAATGCCGGATTGTAAAGACAGGAAACGAAACTAGAAAACGTGCACGTGTAATCCCCGTACGAACGGATAATTATGATTGATGGTCATTTGAAATGTGTAATCGTAGTTTTGATTGCGAGGGATAATTTGTTGATAGATATAATGCGCTTGCAATGAATTGAAATTGAAAGGCATTTTGTTAAAGAGCAGTCATTCACCCATCGGTATTACCGTTCGTAACTAGGGTGTCAAGTTGAAGAGTTTTGATGGTTCTGAATATCAATGAGTTATCAATTCCTTTTGATGTATCTAGAAGTATAGGGTGGCCCATCTATCGGTTGCTTTTTAAACTATCGATTTTTTCGGCTTTGACAGCTCGAATGACTTTGCCAATGTGTCAAATATTTAGTAAATGGTTTGCGGTTATGAAATGGTTAAGTTTACGCTCGAAGAAAATTGTGAAATACTGAAAACTTACTTCCAAAATGGGGCATCCATATGAATGAAGTGGTGTTCCACTATTAAACCGCAATATTGGGGCTATGTAGATTTAGATATTTATTTACGGCTAATCACCATTTTACATGCATATACAAAAAATAGAATATAAAGTTATACATAAATATTACATAACTTAATACTAAAAACATTACAATAAAGGTATTAGCTACATGTAATTAGTAGTACACAAAAAACAAAGTTGTAGAAAATACACTGTTACCATTTCAAAGAAATAATCACAAACAGATAGTTAATTCTACGCGCTTTAGCGAATTTGTGAAATGACTAAAAGAGGTGGCAAATAATAAAAAAAATGGTGATGTGGCCATCATGTTACTTTCTCCGACTTGATGGTATCATTTATATTTACGCTGTCATGGTTTATTTTCAATTGAAATCATAATTTAAATGTACATCGAGCGTTGTGTAAACTCGATTAAACTGACGTTTAAAACGTCAAAATTATGAAACATGGAAAAATTATACTTCAAATTCAAAAACTCAGTTTACTCAAAAACTAAAGGGATTTCGAGAAAAACGTATTCTTTATAAGTTGTTCATTTTGGCATTCTCTACAATTATTATTAACATAAATTTGCTGTAACTATTAACGTTTCATAATTATAAACCAAAAATTAAAAAAGAAATAATAAATATTTTCTCGAATAGAAATGATTTTATGAAAAATGTTTTCAAGCAAAAGATGTTAATTTCTTTGTTGTCTTCAAAGTTTGTTTAAATGTTTTTGTGATATTTTTCATATTTAAGAAAATATTGGCAAAAAACAAAAAATAGTTAAGGTAAACGCCCACTTCCGGTGTACGTAATTTTACCAAAAGCTTTTCAGTTCTTCAGATTATCAAATTATTATTATCAAAAATTTTTGAAAAAGAAATCACGATCACAATACTTTCTCGTACTTCGTAACGGAGAAAGTAAAAAAATTGAAAAATATCCACCCGTCTTTTTTTTATAGCAATTTTAAAATGCAACTTTTTCGTGGAATACTATCAACTTTTAAAGAAAGGTTCTAAAAATTTCTGAATATTTCTGATCTTGGAATTTTGGATAGTTCTACTGCAAAAATGTTATCTCTAGAAATTCAACTATCAAGAACTGTAGTAGTAACCCAAATACATTTTGCTATTCGATCACAATATTGGGGCGCAGTATCAAGTCGGCACTCCATTTTTCAAAAAAAATTCGAGACGCTTATGGAGAAAAAAAAAACATTGAAATATGTTTATTTCAAAAGTGCAAATTAAATAATAAACAACTACATTCCATACAGGAGATAAAAACAAATTCTTCTTTAACACAACAGGGAAATATGTTTATTTTTTTAAAGCGCAAATCCAATCATAAACAACTACATTCTATACAGTTGCTAAGCACGTTGCCAGGCAACAAATGCAATATGAAATATTTTGTGTTCGCTTCACTGTTTTCGATCACAAATTTTAAAGCCGCTTGGCTTAGAGATTTGACGTTCATACACAATGAGTTTAAATAATTTTGAGGCAACAATGAGTTTATTTCTGTCAACATGCTTGTACGTTACGGATACTTTCGTAGTTATTTAAATCTAATAATTAATACGGACAGTCATAGCGATAATAAAGTAAGTTATCACTTCTTCTGCACTTTGCAGGACAATTTTAAATTTTCTGTTCTGAAAATCTTGCACAACTTGCTCTTTGAAAGACTGTTAAAACAAGTTTTGAGCTTTGTTGGATACAATTAAGGCCACTTCTTCCGCACATTACAGGACAATTTTCGTGTCCTTAAAATTTTGCACAACTTGCTCTTTAAAAGACAGTTGCGTAAGTTGAGATTTGCCACTTTTTCTGAGCTTTGCGGGACGATTTTAATTTGAAGCTTTTATTGGATACATTTTGAATATTCTACCAAGAAAATCCCGAAGATTTAAATTTGCAGTACTGGAAATCCCCTAAATTTTAATTTCCTACCCTTAACATCTCAAAACCCATGCAGTTGGGTGAGGCAGTTTTGCAGCTTTTCAAGCTTGAAGTTGAGCCCTTAACATCTCAAAAACGAAGCCAGTTGAACGCCACGTTTGAGCTTGAACTTGAGCGAGACAGTTTGCAGCTCTTTCAAGCTTGAAGTTGAGCCCTTAACATCTCAAAAATGAAGGCAGTTGAACGCCACGTTTGAGCTTAAACTTGAGCGAGACAGTTTGCGCCTTTTTCAAGCTTGAAGTTGAGCCCTTAACATCTCAAGAACCAAGCTAGTTAACGCCGCGTTTAAGCTTGAACTTGAGCTTTTTTACTCAAAACAGTTGGGCGCACTCCTTAGGAGTTCTGGATTTATTTTGAATTCTCTGTCCTGGAAATCCCCAAGATTTAAATTTTCTGCCTTAAATAAAAGTCTCCATATTTAAATTTTCTGCACCTGAAAATTCCCTACAATTCGAGCTTCAGAAGGGAGTGAGCATCAGTATGAGATTAAATTCCCTGTCTTAAAAATCTCCAGAATTAAATATTCTACACCTAAAAATCCTGAGCTTAAGACAATGTTCACTATTTTGAGGCTTCAATTTGAGCTTTAGGAAACAGACGCCTTCGCTGTGAGACTTGAACTTGGGCTTTTGGACAATAGTTACCATTTTGAAGGCTTAATTAGTTAGAATACCGATTTTATTTTGAATTTCCCGCGTTGGAAATCCCCGAGATTTGAATAAAGATGTCTTAAAAATCTCCATATTTAAATTTTCTGCGCTTGAAAATCTCCCCCCTCCCTCAATTTGAGCTTAAGAAGGCAATGGGCACCACTTTGAAGCTTGAACTTGAGCTTTAGCAGACAGACTCCACTACTTTGAGAATTGAACTTGAGCTTAAGGACAGTGGTCCCCATTTTGAGGCTAGAAATTGAGCTTTAGGAGGTAGAGTACTGGATTTATTTAGTATTTCCCGCCCTGAAAATTCCTTAGAATTAAACTGCCTCTTTTAAAAATCTCGGATTAAATTTTCTGCACCTAAAAATCCCGCAAAACTTGAGCTTAAGATGACACTGGGGTCACTATTTGGAGGCTTGGCAGACAGACGCTACCACTTTGAGACTTAAATTTGAGCCTTAGGACAGTCGTCACTAGAGATGGACGATATTTCACGTACCTGTGATTTTTCACTAGTATTAAAAAATCACAGGTCGTTACTGTTACTAATAGGCGAATTTCACTGCTACTTAAAATCACTGCTACTTAAAATCACCGCTACTTAAAATCAGTTCTACTTAAAATCACTGCTACTTAAAATCACTGCTACTTTAAATCACTGCTACTTTAAATCACTGCTACTTTAAATCTCTGCTACTTAAAATCACTGCTACTTTAAATCACAGTTACTTTAAATCACTGCTACTTTAAATCACAGTTACTTTAAATCACTGCTATTTAAACTGTGACTTAAACTGTGATTGCTCCTTAAAATTACTGTTACCTAAAAACGTGATTGTAAGAAAACAATGGAGAATAGCGTTTCTACATATTATTTTATATTCAGTACTGTTTACTTCCATTTACTCTTATGTTCATGTTCAAATCACGATTTTCATTAATTTAAAAACAAATATATAAAAACAATTTCTACAAATGGTAAACCTAAAATGACTCAAAATTCATTTTAATTTAAGAATCAGTGCGAATATCTAAACATTGAAATAATACCACGAAACCAGTTTTTAAATTGCAAACTTCATTAACTGAAAATTAAAAATTAAAACAATTCACCAAACTGCGAAAATCTCCAAATGCTCCTCCTTGTTCAGGTGCTATTGAAAATTATTGAATTTACAAAAACCAAATTGATTTTGAATAAGCGATACTTCGGCCATTGAGGATGATTTTTTATGAAACTTTTCCTGCGTTTTTTAAATTTTTTTTCTGCGATGTTTTTGTTCAGGTGCTCAAAAAATTAGAACAAACAATTTCAAAAATCCATATCTCTATTGAAATTTTATTGAATTTACAAAAACTAAATTAATTTTAAATAAGCGATACTTCGGCCATAGAGGATGATTTTTTATGGAATTTTTCCCGGAATTTCTTATATTTTTTCTGCGATGTTTGTGTTAAAGTGCTCAGTAAATTCAAATAAAACATTTCAAAAATCCACATCTCTATTGAAAATTATTTAATTTACAAAAACCAAATTGATTCTGAATAAGTGATGCTTCGACCATTGAGGATGATTTTTATGGAATTTTTCCTGCGTTTTTTTATATTTTTTTCAGCGATGTTTTTGTTCAGGTGCTCAAAAAATTAAAATAACAATTTTCAAAAATCCATATCTCTGTTGAAAATTATTGAGTTTACAAAAACCAAATTGATTTTGAATAAGCGATACTTCGTCCATTGAGAATGATTTTTTATGGAATTTTTCCTGCATTTTTTATATTTTTTTTCAGTGATGTTTTTGTTCAGGTGCTCAAAAAAATAGAACAAAAATTTTCAAACTTCCATATCTCTATTGAAATTTTATTGAATTTACAAAAACCAAATTGATTTTGAATAAGCGATACTTTGGCCATTGATGATGTTTTTTTAGGGAATTTTTTCTGCGTTTTTTATATTTTTTTCTGCGATGTTTCTGTTCGGGTGCTCAAAAAATTAAAATAACAATTTTCAAAAATGTATATCTCTATTGAAAATTATTGAATTTACAAAAACCAAATTGATTTTGAATAAACGATAGTTTCGCCATTAAGGATGATTTTTTATGGAATTTTTCCTGCGTTTTTTATAATTTTTTTCTGCGATGTTTTTGTTCAGATGCTCAAAAAATTTTCAAAAATTCATGTCTCTATTGAAAATAATTGAATTTACAAAAACCAAATTGATTTTGAATAAGCGATACTTCAGCCATTGAGGATGATTTTTATGGATTTTTTTTGCGGTTTTTATATTGTTTTCTGCGATGTTTTTGTGATCATAGTCACTGTTTAAAATCACTGATATTAAAAAGTAGCAATCACAGGTAGCAACGTGATTCAAAAGTAGCAGTTTTGCCCATCTCTAGTCGTCACCATTTGGAGACGGAGTACTAGATTTATTTTGAATTTTCCGCCCTGGAAATCCCCCAGAATTAAATTTCCTGTCTTAAAAATCTATAGATTAAAATTTTCTGCGCCTGAAAATCTCGCGCAACTTAAGCTTAAGAACACACTGGTTACCACTTTGTGGATTCAACTTGAGCTTCAGAGACAGGCGTCGCCCCTTTGAGACTTGAACGTTAGCTTTAGGATAGTGGGTACTATTTTAAGGCTTGAACTTGAGCTTTATGAGACGGATGTCACCATTTTGACGTGAACATGAGGTTTAGGACAGTGGTTACAATTTTGAGGCTTGATCTTGAGCTTTAGGAGACTTAAAAATCTATAGATTAAAATTTTCTGCCACTGAAAATCTCGCGCAACTTGAGCTTAAGAAGACACTGGTTACCACTTTGTGGATTCAACTTGAGTTTCAGAGACAGGCGTCGCCCCTTTGAGACTTGAACGTTAGCTTTAGGGTAGTGGGTACTATTTTAAGGCTTGAACTTGAGCTTTATGAGACGGATGTCACCACTTTGAATTGAACATGAGCTTTAGGGCAGTAGTTATAATTTTGAGGCTTGATCTTGAGCTTTAGGAGACTTAAAAATCTATAGATTAAAATTTTCTGCCCCTGAAAATCTCGCGCAACTAAAGCTTAAGAACACACTTTGTGTTCACTTTGTGGATTTAACTTAAGCTTCAGAGACAGGCGTCACCCCTTTGAGACTTGAAGCTTTAGGGTAGTGGGTACTATTTTAAGGCTTGAACTTGAGCTTTGACTTGAACATGAGCTTTAGGACAGTGGTTACAATTTTGAGGCTTGATCTTGAGCTTTAGGAGACCGTTAGAGTACACCTTTTAAGCCTGCCCGGATATAGTTGTGACCACTTCTTCGGGAGCTTTATTAGATATGTTTTGAATTTTCCACCATGATTAAAATTCACTGTGATAATTTCTAAAAAAACGTAAACTTCGGTAAAAAGACATTTTTGAGCTTAGGAGATAGTGGGCACTACTAATAGGATTAAACGTCGCAATTGTAGAAACTAGTTGCCGCCACTTTTGAACTGAAATTGAGCATTGAAAGAGACGGTTAGCACCCGTTTCGAGTTTGAAGTTACGCTTGGTATGATACAGTTTTTTTGGACTTTTACTTACTACATTTTGAATTTCCCGCCGTATAATTTGAATTTTCCATCCTTACAAATTGAAATTGAAATTCTTTATTGGTCCTTTTGTGTCATACAAGAGTTGATAGTAGGATAGGTCGGTAAGAAACACTCAAAACTTGAAGTTTAGTAAAGAATTTGAACTACTTTTGAGTTTGATCTTTAGGAAATAACATTTTTGAACTTAAGCTATAAGAGACGGTTAGTACCCTTTTATTTATTTATTTATTAAACGGAAAACTCCTTTACACATGGAATTTTTATTAAGCTTTTCCGGATACAGTTGGTCCGAGTTCTTCAGGGATTTACTCATTATATTTTAATATCCACACCTTGGAATTCCTCCACATTTAAATTTTCCATCCTGTAAATCTCGCAGAACTTGAATTTTTGAAGACACCAGTCTTGAGCTTGAACATGAACTTTAGAATACAGTTCGCAGTTCTTATGAGCTTGAACTCGATGTTAAGGAGCACACTTTTTGAGTTTGAAATTGACCTTCACTGGATACTGTTCGAGCTTTTTTGGAAAACGTTGGGAATTTTTTATTATCAAAACGCGAAGAGTTAAATTTGCAGCTCACCTGGAAATCGTTTAGATTTGAATTTCCCAACCTCATAATCCCGCAAACCTTGAGCTTTAGCAGACATTTGATGCCAATTTTTCTCGACTGACTTTAAGCTTTACTGGATTCAATTTGAAAATCTCCTAGATTCAATTTTTTGTCCTGAATTTCCCGATCCGAAAATTTCGCACAACTTGAGCTTTAGAAGGCAGTGGTCATCACTTTGGGAGTTTAGAAGACAGAAGAACCGCTCTCAAGCTGAAACTTGAGTGCCGTACTCTATGAAGTTATGATAACTTTTTCTTAGCTCTATGGGATACACTTTTTCATGTTCTACTATGAACGTTTCTGTCGTTTAAATTCGTTCTAGATAAGAATTTCTTACCTTGAAACTTTAGAAAGACAGTTGATGCTACTTCTGGACTTGAACTTGAACTTCAAACTGGACAGTTAGAGGGCAGTGGTCGGTACTTGGGGGTTTAACTTTAGTTTTAGGAGACAGTATGCTTTTTAAGCTGAAACTTTATAAACTGAGCTTGACTGGCCTCTTCTTCTGAACTCTATTAGAAACGTTTTGAATTTCCAATTATGAAAATGTATGAATTTGGCTTTCTGGAAATCATTAAGATTTGATTTTTCCACCCTTAGAATCGCGCAAATCTTCAGTTTTAGAGTTTTAGAAGACTTCTTGTGGTGTTTTTTGTCAGTAATTATTAACCTCGTTCATTATTTATTCTGCCGTGCCCAAAAATCAACTGTCATTTTAAATTGGTCCCTACCAAAATCTGCCGCAACAACATTAACATAAAATGAATACATTAATATATGCAGCCCTATTTGCATGTGTTTAAATAAATCTTCATACATTACAGTTTTGATGCCAATTTTAAGAGTAAATTAAAAGTGGAGCTTTAGGACGCAGTTAGCACTTCTTTCTATCGTAAACTTGAGCTTTAGGACACAGTTAATACTTCTTTCTAACGTAAACTTGAGCTTTACTGGTTAGAGTTGGCGTCGCTCTCTACGTTTACTTGATTCATTTTGAAAATCTCCTAAATTGGTATTTACCTCCCTGAAAATCCAACAAACAATGCGCTTTAGAAGGCCAGTTTTAAATTTGAACTTAAGTTATAGAAGACAGCAGATCTCTCGAGCTGGAACTTGATATAGTTGTTGCCAGATCTGAGCTTTGCAGGATTAGTTTTTAATTTCCTGCTCTGGAAATTACATAGATTTTAATTTAGCGCTCTAAAAATAGTGAATTGCACCCTAGAACAACGTACATTTTCTTCGTGTCCAATTGGTATTGTTTTTGTTAATATAACAGCATTTTGCTGGTCATACCTAAGCTTTATAGTTACAGCCAGCGATCGATTCATCAAAATCTATTGTAACTTGGTCAAAGGCAAAATGCGTTTCAATCTTTAAAATGATTATCAAGGATACCCGATACATCCAATTCACTGTTTGACGTCACGGGGACAAGCCGGCCACCCTCGGAGGGTTCGTCCGTGGATTACCTGAGAAAGCGTAGGCGCGCGGAAAACGAAATTGCGGATAATTGGATTTTCCTCCTGTGCCCGGCCTGGAAAAATACGCTTTCCCGCCGATTCCTCTCCGCTTAACGCCAGTTAGATAAAACAAAGAAAATAAAGTGGAAACTCCGGGGCTTATCGGGGACGGAATTTTCCACGATGACGGCATAAATAATTCATTTGATGGGCTCGTAAATCACTCGAGGCTCTCTCTATCTGAAGAGCCGAACAAATATGCTTCCCACAAATAACGTTAGAGCGCGCAAGGGGCAAACAATGGATTCTTAAAATCGCATTAAAACATTGAAACAAGTGCACGCGGTAAACATCGCGAATCGCCACTGTGTTGTTGCTGCGCACGGACAAATTTGCATTTTAATTATGCTCCTTCGTGTTTGCATAATGATTCGTTCGGTGCACGCAAAATCTGAATTCATTGATTTTAACTGGGTGTAGGACAAATTTTAATTTCTGATGATGTAGGCAAAACGAAAAGAAATGTTGGTCTAGGCGATATTTTGTCCGGTTGAGATGAAAATTTAGCCCAGAGTATCTGAAGACTAGAAGTAGTCAGGGGCGGCTCGTTATACAGAGCCAAGGAGCCATGGCACTACCTCTAATTTTATGCTCGGCAAGAATTTTTCATTAATTCTTAAAACACTTTTTCGCCAGTTACTTTGGTCTAGAAAGATAAATCGTTCTTTCTTTCCACGAGCTGCCACTGATTAAATGGATTTTTACATAATCATAATCTAGAATGTGTTTTGAGTAAATTTGAAGAGTTTCAAGTCGATGGCAATTGTTTTTATATTTTTTTCAGCAGCGGGAAATTTTTACAATTTTTTTTAACTCTACTCTCGGTTCGTCAGGAAAATTCAAAATGTACGGTTGGAGTATTAAATGGATTTTTACATAATCATAATCTAGAATGTGTTTTGAGTGAATTTGAAGAGTTTCAAGTCGATGGCAATTGTTTTTATATTTTTTTCAACAGCGGGAAATTTTTACAATTTTTTTTTACTCGGCGCTCGGTTCGTTACGAAAATTCAAAATGTACGGTTGGAGTATTAAATGGATTTTTACATAATCATAATCTAGAATGTGTTTTGAGTGAATTTGAAGAGTTTCAAGTCGATGGCAATTGTTTTTATATTTTTTTCAACAGCGGGAAATTTTGACAATTTTTTTTTACTCGGCGCTCGGTTCGTTACGAAAATTCAAAATGTACGGTTGGAGTATTAAATGGATTTTTACATAATCATAATCTAGAATGTGTTTTGAGTGAATTTGAAGAGTTTCAAGTCGATGGCAATTGTTTTTATATTTTTTTCAACAGCGGGAAATTTTTACAAATTTTCTAAACTCTACGCTCGGTTCGTTACGAAAATTCAAAATGTACGGTTGGAGTATTAAATGGATTTTTACATAATCATAATCTAGAATGTGTTTTGAGTAAATTTGAAGAGTTTCAAGTCGATGGCAATTGTTTTTATATTTTTTTCAACAGCGGGAAATTTTTACAAATTTTGTAAACTTCACGCTCGGTTCGTTCCGAAAATTCAAAATGTACGGTTGGAGTATTCAATGGATTTTTACATAATCATAATCTTGAATGTGTTTTGAGTGAATTTTAAGAGTTTCAAGTCGATGGCAATTGTTTTTAAAATTTTTTCAACAGCTGCAAATTTTTGCAAATTTTCTTAACTCTACGCTCGGTTCGTCACGAAAATTCAAAATGTACGGTTGGAGTATTAAATGGATTTTTACATAATCATAATCTAGAATGTGTTTTGAGTGAATTTGAAGAGTTTCAAATCGGTGGCAATTGTTTTTATATTTTTTTCGACAGCGGGAAATTTTTACAAATTTTCTTAACTCTGCGCTCGGTTCGTTATGAAAATTCAAAATCACCAATCAAATTGCATTTTAATGAAATTATCAAAAAAATTGATGAAGAGGAATACGGACATAATTTATTTACGAAGAACTTGGCTTTAAGTTTCTCGCCCACATTTAGATGCCAATCTTTGATTCAATAGCGAAGAATTTAGTCACTAAATGAGTCAAATCACAAATCAAATCGCATTTTAATGAAGTAATCAAAGAACCAGACGAAGAGGAACGAGGATACAATTTATTCACTTAAGTTCTCGCCCACATTTTGATTCAAATCGTCGAATAAAAAATTAATACACCAAAACATACGTCCACAAATTGATTCTTATAAAACGATTCAACCAATTACCATTCCCACAATCTCGGTCGGTGCATCGGACGTGGAATCATTAATCAGCGCAAGTGAACGAGCCTTTATAGCCCCCATTTTGACTTTTTTCGGTCATTTCCACTCGATCAAAATCTAAATTGCCGCAAACATAAATACCGATGACATGAACGGTGTACAAACAAGTTTTGTGCAGAGGCTGGTCTGTGTGTTGTTGTTGTTGTTTTTTTTTTTATCTAAACGACTCCGACCACTTATTAGAGCCAGTTTTGAAGGGCATTACAACGGGGATTACCATTTAATTTTTTTTTTCGTCCGATTCGATAGTGTGTATTCACGGCTTGTCGGATCTAAATAAATTCGGTCAATTATCTTTCAACGGACTCGTTCTGTATTCCGTAATCTGGTTTGTATGGTGCTTATCGATTCGTTGAATTGAAAATATTTTCGAATATATCGATTTTTTTTTATTGGCGTAGGCGATTAGCCGTTCGGGCAGTAACGAAATTCTAGGTAATTATATTTGAATAACTTCGAAATGATTAATGTAAGACGAATGAAACAGCGGATATTTCTCGGTCAGAAAAATGTCCCGCCCTGGCGGGGAATCGAACCAACTCGACTCGTGGTGCAGCAGATGCTCGCGCTCTTGTCCGTTCACTACACTAATCGATACTTTATAGCTTTTTTTTAATATTCATCATCGATGAAAATGTAATGGAATTTTTTTTACATAAAACACACTCATGTTCGATTTTTCGCTTTTTTGCGGAATCCATTAAGAGCGTAAAGGTGTTTTTAAACAAATCTTCTATTTCCAAAATTACTCAAAATTCAATTGAGATTATGTTTTCCTGAAAAGGTAGATCCATACCAACGTCAAATTTCACATACATTTTATTTCAATAGCGCTCGAAACTATGAAAAATTGTAGTAATTTTAATGGTTTCAAATAAATACAAAAATAATTGCCATCGATTTGAAACTTTCTAAAATAACTCAAAATACATTAGAAATTATGATTTGGAAGTAATCTGGATACACACCAAAACCAAATTTTGTGTACTTTTATTTGAACAGCGCACGAAATTATCGAAAATTGTAATTATTTTAATGCTCTCAAACAAATATAAAAACAATTGTTGTCGACTTAAAATTTTCTAAAATTACTTAGAAATCGTTCGAAATTATTATTATTATGTGAAAAATCAGCAGATTTTATGTAATCAGTTATCACGAAAAATCGTGAAAAATTGTTATAATTTTGGTAGCTTTAAATAAATATAAAGACAATTGCCATTAATTCGAAACTTTTCAAAATTACTCAAAAATCATTCGAAATTACGATTTTGGGAAAATCTGGATACACACCTGAACCAAATTTTGTGATACTTCTATTCTAACAGCGCGTGAAATTATGAAAATTGTAATAATTTTAATGCTCTCAAAAAAATACAAAAACAATTGTTGTGGACTCAAAATTTTCTAAAATTACTCAAAAATCATAGAGATTATTATTACGTAAACAAATACTTACACAGCATCGCCAGATTTTATGATAATTTCTTGTAATCAGTGCGAATAATCGGAAAAAGATTGTTATAATTTTGGTGGCTTGAAATAAATAAAAAAAAAAAACTGCCAACGATTTAAAACCTTCCAAAATAACTCAAAATTTATTCGAAATTATGATTTTAGGAAAATCTGGATAAATATCAAAACCATTTTTTTACTTGAACAGCACGCGAACTTATGAAAAATTTAAATCATTTTATTGATCTCAAGAATATACAAAAACAATTGTCAAACAAAAACTTAAAATTTTCCGAAATTACTCAAAAATCATTTGAGATTATGATTATGCGGAAAACTGCATATACACCACCACCAGATTTTGTCATAATTTCATGTAATCACTGCGAAAAATCGCAAAAAATTGTTATAATTTTAGTGGCTTGAAATAGATATTAAAATCGATTTCAAACTTTAATAAAAAACTCAAAATTCATTCGACATGAAGATTTTGGAAAAAGCTTTACACACACCTTGATCATATTGTATGATACAATTTTTTGAACAGAGCGCGAAATTATAAAAAATTATATTAATTCTATTTATATAAAAATATATAAGAACAATTGTTTTTCTTTTACTTGAATTTTTAATTTTTTGGTCACCATTTTTAATTTCCAGACCGGGATTTTTGATTTTTTGGCTCATATTTAAGATCTTTGGCCTGTTTTTTTTTTCGATTTTTGACTATTTTTTTTTTGTTCTTTTATGATCATTCAGTCGAAATATTTTTTATTTTGGCCTAAATTTTCAATTTTCTGGTCAATATTTTTTCTTTTTAGGTTCGAATTTCTTATTTTTGGCCCTATAGTTTGAAGTTGTAACCTAAATAATTGATTATTGTGTCTACATTTTTTTTAAACCAGAGTTTTCTAGTTTTGGTCAAAATTTTTGATTTTTTGGTCCCGATTGTGGATTTTTTTTAGTATATATTTCTGATTTTTGACCTGTATTTTCGATTTTGTAGTCTAATTCAAGATCTTCTGTCCTACATTTCCTTTATTTTGGCAGAAAATTTTGATTTGTTTGGTCTGCATTTTTTATTTTTAGGCCCGAGTCAAAATGTTTGATTTTTGGCCACGATTGTTGATTTTTAATTTTTTGGCCTCTAATTTAGATTTTTTACTTGCATTTTCGACTTTACTTTTACTTTGAGCTTAGGAATTATTTTGGGGATGAAAATGGCAAATTAAGTTTCCTTTACTTGAATTCTCAAGTTTTGGGTCTGCATTTTTTACTTTTAGTCCAGGGTTTTTGGTTTTCCGGCCGATATTTTAGATCTTTGGCTTGTAGTTTCGTAAAACATTAATAACTTCGTCAATTTTAGTCCAATTTCAACAAATAAATACGTTTTGGATTCACATTAACGTCCTCTATCGACATAATATATAAGTTGACCATTCGGGTGGACCGTTTAATATTAGGGTGGACCAAAATGAAAAAAAGGGAATAAACCCACTTTTTAAAATTTTAGAGGGCTAGGGCTCAGTTACGCAATGTTCGGTATGGCTCAAAATTTACGGTTATCAGTTTTTCATCTATACGAACAAGTTTCCGGGTTGTCCCGTTGATTTTCATATACTTCTAAAATAAGAACCACTCTATTACTTACTTACTTACTTACAAACTAATCAATGTTATTGCCATTAAAAACGCAAAGTGTAACTTAGTGTCCGACTACACATTGCGTTCTTAACGCATGCGTCTTCGCGGCATCGTTCGGTGTGCCGTTTTACATCAAGCGATTTTAAATTCGAAAAGATGTTTATTTCCAAACATGTACTTTTGCGAATTTGCCAAAACGTGTTTCTGAAGGTTGGTCTGTGGTTTTTTTTACACACGTTAAACGAATTTTGTCGAATTAATTTCGCGTTTTGAATAAAACAAATGTTCAATTGAGTTTCTTTCTGTTGCAGGTGATAGGAAAACCTTGGACGCTGTCGCCGGACACGAACACAGGGGACCTGACAAAATTATGCAACCACAAGAGGAAAATAATCGCGATGGCCTCGCTGGGCTGCAAGCCCCCGGACCCCAACAAAATTCCGAAAGGTAAGTCGTTTTTTTTTTAATTTTAACGTGTATCCTTTAATATCCTTGGCTCCTCGAAAAAAACCCACTTGACGTCGGATAATTGAAAATTCTATACGATAATTCGTGACGATTGAATAATTTTCGTTTTTGCATTAATCGTTACATCGAAATCATTAAAAAGACTAGTCATTCTTATTAGCGTTAAAAACGCAAAGTGTGGCTAAGTGCAGGACTGCATATTAAGTTTTCTAATGTATGCGTTTTCGCGGCATCGATATCGATTTATGTGCTGATGTAAAAAACGGCAAAACAAACGATTCCACAAAAACGCTTTGTGTAGTGTTCGACAACACATTGCGTTTTAAACGCATGCGGTTTCGCGGGATCGCTTGATGTGAAAGGGCATATTAAACGCATGTATAGTTAAGCGCTTAGTGCATTTCGTTTGATGTGGTCAACACAATCAAACGATCCCGTCAAACCGCAAGCGTTTAAAACGCAATGTATAGCCGGGCACTATAGTCCAGTCAAATTAGGTTTTCATCTCGCATTTTCTATTTTTTCCAAGAATTTGTAGGGGTGGTCCCCTGAATGATGCCTGATAAAGTCCCATCGATTTCAGACACCGTGGGGGGGAAGGAGGGTTCCCAAAGTTCCCTTTTTTCAGTTTTTGGCGTTTATCTCGAAAACGGTGCGTCGCACAGAAAAATGTATAGCTTTGGAGTTAACGCTAATAAAATTCAGTTCCAAAAAATCTATTCATGTTTGTACATAAATGTTACTGTGTCCCTGACCGTATAATGTATATCTCATAATATACATAAGAACACTTGTAGTGAAATGTATAAAAGTTGTTCATATAATCAAAAAATTGTTGATCAAAAGTAAGTTCAAACAACAAGTACTTATATTGAATATATTATATACAGGTCGGCAAACATAACTTGCCGTTGCGCAGTGGCAAAATTGTGGGCGGTACCTTCGAAAGGCGCTCTCGATAGATTTCCTAAACAGTTCGCGCGCTTGTTAAGGTGAGTATAGACTAGAGCATTTACTAGTAACAGAACGACGAGCCGCTCTATGATATGTTCTAGTGTATCACCCTCACGAACCAGACGTCTTTTGACGACAGCTTTTAAAACTGAGCATTTTCCTGTATTGTACCATTCGTTAGAACGTTACATTACATAGAAATGCTCGAGAAAATGCTCTAGTGTATATCCACCCTTACATTCTTTTTCAATGTGGAGGAGAGCGCTCGATTGAGTTTTAAATGAATAGCGCACGCGAAGAATATGTGCTTGTTTATTGCAGAGACTGTACTCGGCCGGCAGTAGAGAGAGAGAGAGAGAGAGCTTTCACTTCCTCTCTGCGCGTCTGGCCAACTTACATTTGCCATCCTGTACAATTCATTTCATCAACTGATTTCCCATATATTGAAAGTCGTCAATCTGATACTTTGGAAAAAGTTTCAAACAAGTCGAGCTCTTCACTATCAAGTTGTTCAAAGTCTTTTTGAATCGGAATAATGTTTGTATACGAGCCTTGACAATTGCTATACAGGAGGGAACAGTTGATTCCCGGCTCTCGGTAATTACACCTCGTTCCGCGGCCAGTGTGTGTTGAGGACACTGTCTGGTGCCAAAGGTCTTGATAGAAGTAAGATGTCCACCATCCTTTCTCGTCCATCCCCAACTTTCAGGTTCGAGGGATTCGTTCCCCAACCATTGCTGCACCTGTAGATACACACTGTACGTTGCATCGCAGCATCTATTGTGGGCGGTTGGCTTTAATTCTTGCAGTTGATTTCACGAAACACATGTATCTGTAAACAAAATATAGTACAAGAGATTCGATTTGCAGATAGTGGTATTCAATAATTATTGAATATTAATGAATTACAGGACGGTAAACGTAACTTGCCGTTGCGCAGTGGCAAAATTGTGGGCGGAACCTTCGAAGGGCGCTCTCGATAGATTTCGTGAAGAGTTCGCGCGCCTGGTACATTCAATTATGTGGAGGAGAGCGCCCGATAGAGTTGTAAATGAATATGTGCTTGCTTTTTACAGAGACTGTACTCGGCCGGTTGTAGAGAGAGAGCTTTCGCTTGCTCTCTGCGCGTCTGGCCAACTTACATTTGCCGTCCTGTACATGAATGATTATATTTACTTAATGGGGACAGTACGAGCAAAGAAAAATGAAAGGTATCTGCGGTGATTGAGATCATGCTCATTTGGTACGGCCAGGAGCAGGAGCAGGAACATTCTTCCCCGGCTCCAGTAATGTCTCCAAAAACACTTTGGCGATGTTTTTTTGTTTCATTGGCATACCGCTGGAAACTTTGTACTATGGCTGCTTTGCTTTTACCATAAATCGTTGTTGTGTCACATCCTAATACTATGGAAGAGAATGTACTATCTGAATGATAAGGCCTGAAGGTGTGGTGTCTTCAGTGTTATCCCGTTCGGCCTTCATGAGAAACGCATTCGTGTCTCGTGGGTGCTACGTCTGTTAGATTCGACGAGTGTTTTCGGAGGAAGATAATAAGCCGTCCGTCGCTTCAACTTAACTTGAGTTTAATAAAAAATGATCTTAATTGGCCCAAAGTGCCCGGCTGAAGTGATTGTGAATGCTGAGACTACCGATTATAACGTCAGCAATAATTTTGGCGCCGTCAGCTTGACTCAGTTGGATAATTTTCCCGAGTTCATCGTTTCGGTGACACCAGGTTCCCCTGGCCCCAATTATAATGGGCAACACTGTGATGTTAGTATCGGGAAATATTTTTGAGACCGCTTATTTAGTTAGGTCATTGTCGTAAATTACCTTTTTGTTGACATAGCTCGTATCCAGGGATCTGGGACCCTCCCAATTAACGCCCACCTCAATAACGATTGTGTCCAAGTTTTTATTGATGATGAGGTCGGGAATTTTAAGAGACCCATCACTTAACCGCAGCCTCTCTACCCTTGACGTCCAGCCTTTTTTCGACAAATTGCACCGTCCTATCATGGCGTTTGATCCGTTGATGGTGCGTGACGTGGCAACCTTGCAGTACATGTGATAATGATTCGATTTTTCCACATCCGGATCTGCACCATTTGTTGTTTGACCGATTCCCTGCATGCCCAATCGTGGGAAGCAGGTTGCCCCTAAGCTGCAGAGCCTTACAAAAGGTGTTTCCTGACCAGTTGGTTGGTGGTTGGTGGATCCAGATAGAGGGTGGCAACCACTTTGGTGGATCCCGTTTCCTGACCGGGATTTTTGTAGCTCTTCCTTTTGCAGGGCTGCAGTGGCGTTTTTGGATGGAATGATTGAATCGGGATAGAATGCCATTAATTTCTTGCGTAAGTGCTCACTGCCCATTAATACTGCCTGGCGGTCATTCAATGTTCTTCATTCTTCTTACAAGAATTGCTGGGATCCTCGATCTAAAATTAAAAATTCCCAAACCACCATCCTTATAGCCTGCATGAGCTGCACGTTTTTGGCAGATGACGTGCCTTTCGTATACAGCGCCTAATAGCTCGATCGGCTTGATAAAGCAGCTTCCTGGTTATAAGGGCGTTTTGGAGGAGATGGATCCAGCGTGGAATGAGAAATTGTTTCACCAGTACCATTTTTTGGGCGGGTTTAAGGGGAGCCTTGGTGATTCTCCCAAGCTGAGCATTAAGGAGGTGTAGGTTGGGTCTCTCATTGCCGACCATGGAGAACTTGAGGCCGAGATACTTGAAAGGCTCGACTCCGGGTGTGGGGATTGGGGACCCATTGATGTTGTACAGGCTTTTACTGACAGCGTACAGCTGCTTCTTCTCCGGCACCTTTCCTGTGGCAATACAGCTACATTTCGCGGTGTTCAGTTTTAGACCTTTCCTGTCTAGAAAATTAGTACAGGTTTTCAGCGTCCTGGACACTTCAAGTCTGCCCGGCCCCATAATGAGGAGATCATCCGCGTAGGCATTTCCAACCAACTAGTCTGGGGGGGGGGGGGTAATTAAAAAAATGTATAAATAAACTGGTACTTCCGCTCTCATACACCTGTTCCGTGAAATCTCCCTATCCTTTTCCAACGTTTTAAAGCGTTGGAAAAATTTACCGGTTATATTATTTGTTTGGAATATGGAATATCGGTAATTTTTAATACTAAAAATTGTTAAGCGAAAAATTATTGGGGGGGGGGGGGGGTAATTACCCGATTACCCTCCCTTTGAAACCGCCACTGCGCTGATCTTCGTATCCCCATGAACTGTAAGCCCCAGGGAGTGGTCAATGCTTTCAAGTAATTCGTCCATAATCAGGTTCAACAAGATGGGCGAGAGAGGATCGCCTTGTTTGACTCCTCTGGATATACTAATGCTGTCCGTTTTGATATTGCCAGCTTCTATAGTAGTCGTGATGTCGGTATAATTGGCGAGGATGTAGTTTCTCACTCGATGGTCTATTCCGAAGCGCTCGAGCCCTTTCGCTATCGAGTGATGAGAAACACTGTCAAAGGCTTTGGCGAGATCGAGGGCAATGATGGTGTATGGGTTACATTTCCCTCTGTGCTTTCGGATAATATCTTGAAGAACGGCACTATTAATTAGAGTGCCTACTTCGTTGATAAAGCCTTTCTGGGATTCATGAAACTTCAGTGTTTCATTCAGTCGCCTCGCCCAGATCTTGTTGGCGATCCTCAGAAAAATGGAGGAGATCGTAATCGGTCGCCAATTATTGACATCCGCTCTGTCTAGGTCTCCTTTGGGAATTATAATCGTTCGGTTGAGGAGCAGGGGGGACGGAATGTGTCCCAACAGCACCATGCCGTTAATCAAGATAGCGATTATGGCCAGCGGGAGGCGCCTTAAATCGCCTATATTGATATCGTCTGGCCCTCGCAGATGGCTCTTGTTCTCCTTTAATGTCCGCTCGATTTCGGCAATGGAGATAAACGAATATATATGACTCAATTCGGGGGTGCCACTCGGATTATGAGTTAAGTCAGGAGGAGATTCGCTGAAGAATATGTTTTGGAAGTGGGAGTGGAGTGATTCGGGGGAGGGATAAATATCAGGGGTCACCAGGCTTCCACCGTCAATAATTTTGGCAGCGAGTGCGAAACGATTGTTGCCGTAGAGTTCTTGGGCTCTTTTGAATTGTAGGGCCTTAAGCTCCTTACCGTTTAAGGCGGGTACCGGCTGGGAGGGGGTCCTACGGGGAAAATTTCTTGCCTTCTGCTTGCGGCCTATCTTTCCATAGATATAGGATAGAAGATCGTCAAGGGCCTTTTTGGCGGAGTCCCCGGAAGTGGAGACAATTTTGACGGCAATATCTTTCCACTCGTTGTCCTCTTCAGGGATTAGATCTGTGGTGACCGCCTGGGTCATGGAACGGAGAAATGGAAACGAGGATCACGGGTAGCCCGGAAAAACGCGGTTACCAGGGAGGCGAGAAAAACAAATAATAAAAAAAAAAGAAGAATTTTGCTGGAATACAGAAAACACACTCATTTTTGTAATTCCTACCAAAAATAAAATAATCACCTTATTCGTCGACCTGCCTCTCTTTTTGAAGTTAAATTATATTGTATCAAGTCGATAACGACTGATCTACAAGTGTTGAATTGTTGGACCAACGAGAATCATCAACCACAACAGCTAGTTCACACGACGTGATCCTTCAATCCCCTGGCAGATCGGATCGAAAGCGGGTTCTACTTCCTGGTGGGCTGATAGTGGTGGATCAGGTGGGCGGGGGGGAGTTTGTGGTATCTGTGGGGGTGGGGGGGTTCATACAGATGGCGGATTCAATAAAGTTCGAGAAAGTGAGCGGCTCGACGTTTTCAAGGGAGACGGGATGAGTGGGCGGAGCTTCAAAGGTGAAGACGTCGTCTTGCGTAGGGGTGTCCAACGCGTCTTCCTAAGTAAGACGAGCAAATCTATTGTTTTCACCTACTATCACCACAGTTGAATCAGAGGTATTTCGCAACCCACACCTGACAATACTGCAGTCAGCATCTCCTTTAGCTATAGTCGACTGTATACCTCTTGCACCCAAGGCCTGAACTAACATAGTAATGAGCTTGGTTTTGTTCCTTTTCTCGTCATTCGAAGTGATGACACCCTATATTTTTGTAATATTTAAATCATGGTGAAGATACTTCCTTTATAGATTTCGTTTTCTACTGTACGGCTCTGAAACGCTGGAAAAGATTTGATATGTGCGACTATATGGGAATCATCAAGTCTATTAATTTGAGCTTTTTCATAAGCGAAACATGACAATTTCAGGCTTTGATATGCACCCTACCAAGACTAAGCTGAAGGGTTTTAAGAAAATACAATATCATTTTTGCATAAAAGCGAATTCAAGTTTACCTGCGAGTTCATAGTTTTAAAAATGTAATATAGACAATGTGCGTGTTAATTGAAATTCCGGTGTCGTTGTCATGGGAAGCGTATTAAAAAAAAAAATGGAAGACCCTTGGGGTTGTTCGCCCGAGCCCCACCTGTCTCGCGCCCCCGTGCACAGCTGTAGGAGCCCGAGCGCCGTGTAATACGCCTGTATTACTGGTAAACAATGGTAGACATCACGGTTCGGTGGACGTCTCCCCCTTTCTGTGTGTATGTGTGCGTCACTCCTTTGTTTCAGGGTGGTAGGTGTAAGGGGTGCAGGGGTGTGTATGTACGTACATTCCGCGTCGCAATCGGAATCGAATATCTGGCGGCGGCGGCGTCGTCTTCTCCTCTCTCGGTCTTGTTCTTCGTCGTCGGCCATAAATTTCCGCGAAACCGGAATGCCTGATAAATACGTTCCGCGTTTTCCATGTGTGTGTGTGTGTGTGTGTGTGAGTTACGGTTTCATTTTTCCGTCTTATTCACGATCGCGCCGCATTATTACCCTTGCGCGCTCTCCATCCCCATAAATAATAATGGCCGCATTTTTGCGCTCGTTATTTACACACAATGCGTCCAACCCGACTGTTACAAATGGCTCGGTTAAATTGCTCGGCTCGGGTTTTATTTTTATCCGGTATCAAATTAAATTACCTTTGCACAAGAACTTTACTGGGATTGGATCGCCAATTAATAACGCGAGTTTCGGTATCGTTTTTTTTGAAGATGAGCTGACCAGAAATTTAACGCCAAACTGGTATTAACCTTTCACAGTTCAGAAATATTGATATAACTTAATGGTAACAAGTACTGAGATCGAATCTCCAATAATAACTTCGATATCGCTTTTGAAGATGAGCTGAAATTGAACACCAAACTGGTAACCTTTCTAGTCCAGGAATATACAGCGGCCGGAAAAAGTAACGAAGTATTGATATAACTTAACGGTACTAATTACAGACATTGGATCTCCAGTTAATAACGCTAGTTTGAGGAAACCAAAAGATGAAAAAAATTGTCAATTTAAAGCACTAAACGATTCTTGTCTTCTACAGAAAAGCATGCATACATCTGCTCCCAGTTATAAACAAAGGACCAATCGATGGTCCGTATCCCCCCTCCCCCCCGTACATAAAACGCTCCGTTTGAGATACAATTTCGACACAATCGACCTTAAACGATCGCCACCTGCGAGGTGCACAAGCGACTAACCCGAGAGCCTGCCGCTGCTGCTGCTGCTGTTGCAGGAGGGTCAACGGTGAACGACCTCTCATCTTCTCCTCTTCTTCCGAATATCTCGCGTGTCGCGCCCCGTAATCGAACCAATCGCGAGAACATCGCGAGAGGAACCGACCAGACTAATCGTCGGCACGCGCCCCTAATTCACTTCCTCCCCCCTGGAGGGTACTTTGGGAAACATCGATTAAATTGATATTCGACGCCGTTGAAAAGGTCGCGGCGCAATGGCGTTCGAGTCGGATTTAAAATTAATTTTCCGCTCGCGTTTTCCTGCCTTTGAAGTTTTCATCTGTAACGTTCTCCGATTTGCATTTTATAACGGCGTTAAAATTACGAATTTACGACAGGGCGGTATTTTATCATCGAGACGGAAATTGGTAAATTTCTGAAAGGAGAATTGATACTGATCCAAAAGAACTCGAGATCCACCTACCATTAACTGCCAGATTTTTATGTCTATATGTTGGCAAGAGAAGCATTTGACAGTTGATTGGTTTGTATACACCAGCCAATATAGCTAATAGCACGTGGTCTGAATATTGTGTTTCCTGTGGCTGCAAGAAGTTAAAATCTATCTCCAACTTGATGAAGATATAATTATCATATCTAACACAAATACAAATTATTTTCTGAAGGGCACTATGAAAAAAATATTTGAAGTTGCTTACTATATACAGCTTTATACATTTATGTCAAAAACTCTAATATATCTAGCACCGAACGGCACTTATAATTTTTTGAAATTTTAGTTCTTTTATTTTCCTGGACATACATCGATTACAAAATGAATTACTTTGCCATTTCTGAAGGGCACTATGAAAAAATTATTTTAAGTTGCTTACTACATGTAGCTTTATACATTTATGTCAAAAACTCGAATATATCTAGCACCGAACGGCACTTATAATTTTTTGAAATTTTAGTTCTCTCATTTTCCTGGACATACATCGATTAAAAAATTAATTACTTTGCCATTTCTGAAGGGCACTATAGAAATGTTTTTTTTTAAGTTGCTTACTACATATAGCTTTATACATTTATGTCAAAAACTCGAATATATCTAGCACCGAACGGCACTTATAATTTTTTGAAATTTTAGTTCTCTCATTTTCCTGGACATACATCGATTAAAAAATTAATTACTTTGCCATTTCTGAAGGGCACTATAGAAATGTTTTTTTTTAAGTTGCTTACTACATATAGCTTTATACATTTATGTCAAAAACTCGAATATATCTAGCACCGAACGGCACTTATAATTTTTTGAAATTTTAGTTCTTTTATTTTCCTGGACATACATCGATTACAAAATGAATTACTTTGCCATTTCTGAAGGGCACTATGAAAAAATTATTTTAAGTTACTTACTACATGTAGCTTTATACATTTATGTCAAAAACTCGAATATATCTAGCGCCTAACCGCACTTATAATTTTTTGAAATTTTAGTTCTCTCATTTTCCTGGACATTCATCGATTAAAAAAATAATTACTTAGCCATTTCTGAAGAGCACTATAAAAAATGATTTTAAGTTGTTTACTACATGTAGCTTTATACATTTATGTCAAAAACTCGAATATATCTAGCGCCTAACCGCACTTATAATTTTTTGAAATTTTAGTTCTCTCATTTTCCTGGACATACATCGATTAAAAAATGAATTACTTTGCCATTTCTGAAGGGCACTATGAAAAAATTATTTTAAGTTGTTTACTACATGTAGCTTTATACATTTATGTCAAAAACTCGAATATATCTAGCACCGAACGGCACTTATAATTTTTTGAAATTTTAGTTCTCTCATTTTCCTAGACATACATCGATTCAAAAATTAATTACTTTGCCATTTCTGAAGGGCACTATGAAAAAATGATTTTAAGTTGTTTACTACATGTAGCTTTATACATTTATGTCAAAAACTCGAATATATCTAGCGCCGAATGGCACTTATAATTTTTTTGAAATTTTAGTTCTCTCATTTTCCTGGACATACATCGATTAAAAAATTAATTACTTCATATCTGAAGGGCACTATGAAAAAATGATTTTAAGTTGTTTACTACTTGTAGCTTTATACATTTATGTCAAAAACTCGAATATATGTAGCGCCGAATGGCACTTATAATTTTTTGAAATTTTAGTTCTCTCATTTTCCTAGACATACATCGATTCAAAAATTAATTACTTTGCCATTTCTGAAGGGCACTATGAAAAAATGATTTTAAGTTGTTTACTACATGTAGCTTTATACATTTATGTCAAAAACTCGAATATATCTAGCGCCGAATGGCACTTATAATTTTTTTGAAATTTTAGTTCTCTCATTTTCCTGGACATACATCGATTAAAAAATTAATTACTTAGCCATATCTGAAGGGCACTATGAAAAAATGATTTTAAGTTGTTTACTACTTGTAGCTTTATACATTTATGTCAAAAACTCGAATATATCTAGCGCCGAACGGCACTTATAATTTTTTTTTAAGTTTTAGTCCTCTCATTTTCCTGGACATTCATCGATTAAAAAATTAATTACTTTGCCATTTCTGAAGGGCACTATAAAAAAATTATTTTAAGTTGCTTACTACATATAGCTTTATACATTTATGTCAAAAACTCGAATATATCTAGCGCCGAACGGCACTTATAATTTTTTGAAATTTTAGTTCTCTCATTTTTCTGGACATACATCGATTAAAAAATTAATTATTTTGCCATTACTGAAGGGAACTACGAAAAACTTATTTTAAGTTGCTTATTATGTGTAGTTTTATACATTTATGTCAAAAACTCGAATATTTCCAGCGCCAGACGGCACTTATAATTCTTTGAAAATTTAATAGTCGATCCGTGGACATAGATCTATTAAAAAAATAATTAGTGTGCTATTTTTCAATGGTACCATAAACACATGTTTTTAATTTGCTTATTACAAGTTGCTTTATATATTTATATAAAAAAACATCGAACGTATGTACTGCCGAACGGCACTTTTTTTTTTTAATTTCAGTTCTCTCATATTTCTCCCACATCCATCGATTAAAAAATTAATTACATTGCGACTATGAAAAAAATATTTTAAGTTGCTTATTATATGTTAATCTGTATACTTACGTGAAGAAATTCGATCGGAAGTAGCGTCAAGCGGCATTTATAATTTTTTGAAATTTTAAATTTCGCGTGTCCGTGAACATCGACAGAAAAATTAATTACTTCGTTATTTCCAAAGGGCACTATAAACAAATTGCTTTAGGTTACTAAGTTCACTTTGCTTATTATATTTATGTAAAAAAATCGACGGTGTACAGCGCCAAAAGGCACTTTTTTGAGAATTTCATTCTCCAATATTTGTGTACATTGATCGATTTAAAAAATGAATTGCTTGGTTGGTTTTAAAGGACACGAAGAATAAATTAGTTTAAATTGCTTATTGGTTGTTGCTTGTTATATTCATGTGAAGAAATTAGATTTAGATTGCGCCAAACGGCAGTTATAATTTTTTGAAAATTTAGTTCTCACATATTCGTGAACGTTGATCGATTTAAAAAAAAAATTACTTGGTTACTTTTTAAGGGCACTAAGAATAAATTGGTTTAAATTGTTCGTTGGTTGTTGCTTGTTACATTTATGTGAAAACAATAGATGCAGGTTGCGCCAAACGGCAGTTATATTTTTTTAAGAATTCAGTTCTCTCGTTTTCGGGAACACTGATCGATTTAAAAATTAATTACTTGGTTATTTTTGAAGGACACTAAGATTGATGATGATAAGGAGTTAGAAGACTATTCCTAGCATTTAGCAAGGCAACTTGGCACATTCATTATTTTTGTAAATACAAAATGAATTCAACTGAACTGAAGAGGATGTTGTTTACAGCATTTTTCCGCCTCACGGTTTTCACATCATATCCGATTTTTCGTAAATGCTAGAATCAACTACTTCAAAGATTCGCCACCCCGAGGGCATTTGATTTCCATTAAATGAATAATCCATTTACCTTATTACACGCAATCAATTTAACCATCCAGTCTACAAACATCGCACTAATTCCTCCCCCGTTAAAGCGTTCTCCCTCGTACCATTAAACTTCATGCGCCCATTTTTCATTCATTTATCGCGTCTCGCTCTTTTTCCCAGGGGTCATGCACGTGCCGTCGCCCCCTTTTTCCATTTTTCAGTCGAGCATCACACCGTGAAAAAAAATATTGACAATCAATTAATGCGGCGTCGCGACGTCGCACACAGCGAAGAAAATTGTAATCCCGTGACCGCCTGGGATTCTGCGGCAGTATCGATCAAAACACGGCGGCGGTGGCGGAAAAAGGGATGAAGCAAAACAACCTTAATGCGACCAGTTCGAGGAACGTTCCCGAGAAGTGTGGGTGGCGAATGGAGGAGGGGGTCGGAGGGCGCATTGATTTATTATGCTCCCCCGCGGAAAATTCGCGCGGCCCACCCGTCCGTGCCCTGATGGGGATCGGATGGCGGCGATGGAGATGGATGTCCCCCCCCTGGTTCGTAACGTTACGCCCCAGCAATCTGAAAATGGAAACGCTAAATAATGATTGTTTTGTCTACATTTTGATTTATTGAGTGATATTTCTTGAATGTACGCTACTGTAATACCGATAGTTTTTACGGTAACTGAGATAGGAACGTATATAATGTTTAAAAGGGTGGTCCTTTATTTTCCTTACATAAAGGGTGTTCGAAACATTTTAAATGAGAAGTTTTACGACTATATATTTGCTGTTAGTTTATATGCGACTATAGTTTCGACTAGGAAACTAAGTTAGTTTGATAATTTGTTACTTTTTATTTATTACAAACTTTGGGATTTATTTGAAGCGTTGGAGGATTAGATAGGGCAAACCCCCCAACGCCCTCCGCTTCCATTTTAATTTAACATACAAACCCTCGTTTGGCGATTTTGAAATATATAAATCTCCAGATGTTTCACTAAGCAGTTCATTTAACTAAACACTGTTTCCTAGGTTAACATTACGTGGTGACCTTGAGGTATCCCCAACCTTCTCCGGAGGGTATCAAAATTGCAAAACTCATTTTCCCTCGGGGAAGAATTAAAAAAAAAACATTAGAAATTAGAAATCGTGGAAAATGAAATCTCTGAACAACATTGGAAACACTCAATGAAGGACAGTACTTTTGGTAATCTTGAGGTATCCCCAGCCCTCTCTGAAAGGTGTCAAAGTTGCAAACATTTCAAATTTTACCACCTCTTGGGGAAGAATTAAAAAAAAAAACATTAGAAATATGAGATCTCTACACGATATTGAAAACGTTAAATGAACAAGATCATGAGATTAAAGTGACCTTGAGGTATCGCCAACCCGCTCTGGAGGGTGTTGAAGTTGCAAACATTTCAAAATTTATCTTCTCTCGGGGAAAACTCATAAATTACAAATCGTGGAAATATGAGATCTCTATAGGACATAGGAAACGCTAAATGAAGAGGGTGCGCTTTTTCTACATTAGAAGAACGAGACAAATCGATTGGAAAAAGTTGGAAATTTGAAATCCTATCCAAGGGTCCCCCCTTTTTACTTTTGCTCAAAAATTGCATTAAAAATGATTTCCTGGAAAAACCACAGGTTCTATTCGGGGTTTCTATACGTCATTCGAATGATCTTATTAAGACGCATCAAAAAAAAGTACTTGCACAAGAACAAATGCCAATTGCAGGCGTGTGAGGCGCTCGCAAAGACAACTTGAAAATGAAAAAAATCAACTTTTTTAATAATCATCCCAGATCGTTAAAGTGCACTTTTTCTTCATCAGAAGAACGAGACAAATCGATTGGAGTTAACAAAATCTAACGCTTTCTTCACATTCGCTTATCTCAAAATTTAGGGATGAAGTGTTAATAGTTTTTACAGAAACGTAATTTGGCATTCAATATAAGCAAATTTGAGAAGTTTCAAGTCGATGCCAATTGTTTTTGAATTTTTTTTCGAGTCACTAAAATTTTAACATTTTTTTTCAAAACTTAGCGCTCTGTTCACATGCAATTATTCCAACATTTAGGGATGAAGTGTTAATAGTTTTTACAGAAACGTAATTTGGCATTCATTATAAGTAAATTTGAGAAGTTCCAAGTCGATGGCAATTGTTTTTATATTTTTTTCAATTCACTAAAATTTTAACATTTTTTTTTCAAAACTTAGCGCTCTGTTTACATGCAATTATTCCAAAATTTACGGATGAAGTGTTAATAGTTTTTACAGAAGCATAATTTGGCATTCATTATAAGCAAATTTGAGAAGTTTCAAGTCGATGGCAAGTGTTTTTGAATTTTTTTAAAGTCTCTAAAATTTTAACATTTTTTGTCAAAACTTGGCGCTCTGTTCACATTCAATTATTCCAAAATTTACGGATGAAGTGTTAATAGTTTTCACAAAAACATAATTTGGCATTAATTATAAGCAAATTTGAGAAGTTTCAAGTCGATGGCAAGTGTTTTTGAATTTTTTTAAAGTCTCTAAAATTTTAACATTTTTTTTCAAAACTTGGCGCTCTGTTCACATTCAATTATTCCAAAATTTACGGATGAAGCGTTAATAGTTTTCACAAAAACATAATTTGGCATTCATTATAAGCAAATTTGAGAAGTTCCAAGTAGATGGCAATTGTTTTTGTATTTTTTTCAAGCCACTAAAATTTTAACATTTTTTTTTTCAAAACTTTTCGCTCTGTTCACATGCAGTTATTGAAAAATTTGGGGATGATGCGTTATTAGTTTTTACAGAAACATAATTTTGCATTAATTATAACCAAATTTGAGAAATTTTAAGGCGATGGCAAGTGTTTTTGATTTTTTTTTCAAAACTTAGCGCTCTGTTTACATGCAATTATTCCAAAATTTACGGATGAAGTGTTAATAGTTTTTACAGAAACGTAATTTGGCATTAATTATAAGCAAATTTGAGAAGTTTCAAGTCGATGGCAATTGTTTTTGAATTTTTTTCAAGCCACTAAAATTTTAACATTTTTTTTTCAAAACTTATCGCTCTGTTCACATGCAATTTTTCCAAAATTTAGGGGTGAAGTGTTAATAGTTTTTTACAGAAACGTAATTTGCCATTCATTATAAGCAAATTTGAGAAGTTCCAAGGCGATGGCAAGTGTTTTTGAATTTTTTCAAGTCACTACAATTTTAACATTTTTTTTCAAAACTTATCGCTTTGTTCACATGCAATTATTGCAAAATTTGGGGATGAAGCGTTAATAGTTTTTACAAAAACGTAATTTGGCATTCATTCTAATCAAATTTGAGAAGTTCCAAGGCGATGGCAAGGGTTTTTGAATTTTTTTCAAGTCACTACAATTTTAACATTTTTTTTCAAAACTTATCGCTCTGTTCACATGCAATTATTCCAACATTTACAGATGAAGTGTTAATAGTTCTTACAGAAACGTAATTTGGCATTCATTATAAGCAAATTTGAGAAGTTTCAAGGCGTTGGCAAGTGTTTTTAAATTTTTTTCAAGTCACTAAAATTTTAACATTTTTTTTTCAAAACTTAGCGCTCTGTTCACATGCAATTATTCCAAAACTTTGTGATGAAGTGTTAAAAGTTTTTACAGAAACGTAATTTGACATTAATTATAAGCAAATTTGAAAAGTTTCAAGGCGATGGCAATAATTTTTGAATTTTTTTCAAGTCACTAAAATTTTAACATTTTTTTTCAAAACTTAGCGCTCTGTTTACATTCATTTATTCCAAAATTTAGGGATGAAATGTTAATAGTTTTCACAGAAACGTAATTTTGTAAGTTGCGCGAGTAAACCACGGTGGGACCAGATAAGGTCGTGGTCACTAAACTGACCGTATCGATGCGTTCGCCAAAGACGGCTCCGTGATAAGACATCAAACCTTGAAGATCGTGATTTATCTAGAGCGTTTTAAGTAATTTATCATCTCCCATTAAAAAAAAATCACTTATATGCGGCTGCTAAATCCTTGAAATATCCCTTTACCCTTCGCCTTTTGAAATTGACGCGTATTTAAAGTGCCGCGGGATAATCCCCGGATAAATATTTATGAGAGTGCATTCCCACCACTCTCTTTCTCGCCCCTCCGGCGTCGGGAGGTGAACAACTTCTCCAGTCGATAAATTCGCCCCGGACCGACGGACGGAAAAGGGGCAAGTTATGACGCGCGCGCTGGGCGGACTCCGGAGAGGGCAAATAATTTCGCACCGGCAAAAGTTTTATTGGTGCGAATTAAGCCCCTCGTAAATTTCGGACGGGCGAGATTAGGTACAATTAAAATTGACGCGCACGGGGCGAGATTTTGCGTACATTAAAATTATTCGATCCAAAGGGTTAAAGGGTTGGGAATTGTGTTATTAACGCAAAACAAAAATATTTCACATTGTGTCAAGTGTACAAAATTTCAGGCCAAAAGGATGTTCGAAAGAAAACTCTGCCAGTGTAAGGGTCACCGCACACGGACAATTGTTCAACGACTAAACTATTTAGTTGAGTTGGATACATGTTACGATTCTCCACCAACTAAACTATTTAGTCGAGGAGAAATCGTGTGGCGTGCGCGCAGAGTACGACGCCGACACAACTCAATTTATGCGGAGCGTGTAGACAGTTTAGTGGAGTATTACTTATTATTATTAATTTATGTAATAAAAATGTTGCTTAAATATTATTAAACATGCTCAAATAAGCTAAAATATGATTACATATGCTCGATGTAACTAAAATATGCACGAGAGGGCTTAGATATGCAAAATATGAAAAATTTAATCATCACCATTTAATTGCATTTTATTAGATTTTATTAATGGATCCAAAGGGATATTGTCAGCATATCAATATTTAAGAATATGCATTTATATATCTTATCGCGGGCTTTTTACGATCGATAACCAACTAAACTATCGATCGTGTGCGCACTCCCATTGGAACTGTGTAACTATGCCAGTTGTACGATAGTAGAACGATTATTTAATCATAAGGGCTCACCAACTGCTTTTGACTAAAAAATCGGGCTGGACGATAGTTGGTGTGTGTGCGCACTTGCATTTACAGTAATGCCAATATAGACCTCGACTAAACTATCGCTCAACTAATAATTGGCCGTGTGCGTACATACAGTTTTTCAAGTTCCCCCCTTTAAAATAAAATTGACGTATTTTTGCTTAAAACCGTGACTACTTCAGATCCAAAGTTATTCAGGGTGGCTTGTTTTGAAACAAAGACCCTCTCTCTCTAAAACAAATGAACTGATTACAAATATTTTTCATTTGCTGGATGGATAATATTTTGTATGGCCTTTAAAATAAAGTATCGCACAACAGGGAGTGCCATTTTAAATTTTAAAGTTGGGATGGTTGCGGGTGAGGGGGTGAAAAATAGAATTCTAAGAACAGTGTTTTTCAAGTTCCCCCTCAAAAACAAAATTGACGTTTTTTTTTTTGAAACCGTGACTGCTTCAGAACCAGAGTTATTGGCGTATTTTGAAATGTTTTTTTATTTGTCCTATTAGGCTTGTATATCTAGATTGTTTTTGAATTTTTTACTTTTTTATGGCAGTCACCGAACTTTGAAAAAAACTTTAGTTAATGTGACGGCGCACACATTTTCGGAGAGTGTGGCGGATTGTTTATTTTTTTTTTCAAAGTGATCAAGGGGCCGGCACGTTTCTTTTATTTCTCCATTTGTTAGGCCTGTGTGTCTAGATTGTTTATAAATTTTTAACTTTTTTATGGCGGTCATCGAACTTTGAAAAAAACTTCAGTTAATGTGACGGCGCATACATTTTCGGAGAGTGTGTCGGATTGTTTATTTTTTTTTCAAAGTGATCAAGGGGCCGGCACGTTTCTTTTATTTCTCCATTTGTTAGGCCTGTATGTCTAGATTGTTTATAATTTTTTAACTTTTTTATGGCGGTCATCGAACTTTGAAAAAAACTTCAGTTAATGTGACGGCGCATACATTTTCGGAGAGTGTGTCGGATTGTTTATTTTTTTTTTAAGTGATCAAGGGGCCGGCACGTTCTTTTTATTTCTCCATTTGGTAGGCCTGTGTGTCTAGATTGTTTATAAATTTTTAACTTTTTTATGGCGGTCATCGAACTTTGGAAAAAACTTCAGTTAATGTGACGGCGCATACATTTTCGGAGAGTGTGTCGGATTGTTTATTTTTTTTTCAAAGTGATCAAGGGGCCGGTACGTTCTTTTTATTTCTCCATTTGTTAGGCCTGTGTGTCTAGATTGTTTATAAATTTTTAACTTTTTTATGGCGGTCATCGAACTTTGAAAAAAACTTCAGTTAATGTGACGGCGCATACATTTTCGGAGAGTGTGTCGGATTGTTTATTTTTTTTTTCAAAGTGATCAAGGGGCCGATTCGTTCTTTTTATTTCTCCATTTGTTAGGCCTGTGTGTCTAGATTGTTTATAAATTTTTAACTTTTTTATGGCGGTCATCGAACTTTGAAAAAACTTCAGTTAATGTGACGGCGCATACATTTTCGGAGTGTGTCGGATTGTTTTTTTTTTTTTCAAAGTGATCAAGGGGCCGTCACGTTCTTTTTATTTCTCCATTTGTTAGGCCTGTATGTCTAGATTGTTTTTGAATTTTTTACTTTTTCGAGACGGACATCGAACATCGTAAAAAACTTTAGTAAGTGTGCCCGCGCATCTCTTCACGGTGCATGGAGCGGACAAGTTTTTAATTTTTTTTGAAGTGATCTAGGGGCCGGAACGTTTTTTTTTAATTTTTTGTATTAGTACGTCCAAGCATGTTTTCAGCATTTTCTTATCGGTCATCGAAGTTAACGAAAAAGGAGATTTTTTTTTATATAGTGTGAAAAATTGTAGGGGGTTGAAATTTTGGGGTGGGGGAGGTGAATGTGTATTCTTCAGTAGTAACCCCGCCCTGCTTGTAGAAGGTTTTTGGAAAATGTACATTTTTATGGCAAAAAATGAATTTCAAAATCTATTGCTGAAATCTATTGCTAACTTCACACCCGTGTTTATAAGTAATATTTTTCGCGTCTCTTTGTTTATTTTCCTCTCTACAGTAACCGAACGTCACGGCTACCCGTGATCCTCATTTTCGTTTTCCTATTCCGGTCCAGGCAGTCACCCGAAAATTAATATTAGAGAAACAGGCGCCGGGGTAAAGATACTGGTGAGACTGGGGTGGGAGAAGGAAGACAGAAGGGGTGGTTGAAAAGGGATAAGAATGTAAAAGAATCTAAAAGAGAAAGAAATGTATATGCCAATGAAGGTCTTTTTTTATTAAATAAATTACACCCGTGGCGTAGCGGTTTGGCACCTGCTTTCGGCGCAAGGCGCTGTGGCTTCGACACTCGGCAGTAGCTTAAGGCCACCGATGTTTAGCGGTTGTCCATTTCATCAAATTGAAAAATTCAAATTTATTATTAACAATGTTGGTGGCAGAATAGCCTACGCCAGTTTCTCCAATCATTCGCTTTTCCACAATCCGCAACTTCGTCGGACGTGCTTGCTTAAAAATATAATCAATTTTAACCCGATAAGCCCGGGCATGGAGTGCAAAATTTTGGGCCACGGGATCCAAATTTGTTCCATTTTATGCATGACAAAAAGAAAATGCGGACGCAAAAGCATCAAACGGTCACACGACATATATTTAGCATTAGAGAGTGACCAGGCGACACACCATCTGAATATATTAAAGTAGCGCGAAATTGTGTCTGTCACGCCGTCCGGAGGGCCGGTAAACGTGAGACGCCGCGTGGATGTCACGCAGTCCGAATGGCCGGTGAAAGCGAGGCCAAGTGAGACACCGCGTTGATGTCACGCCGTCCGAAGGGCCGGTGAAAACGAGGCCAAGTGAGACACCGCGCTGAAGTCACGCCGCCTGGAGGGCTGGTAAAAGTGAGACGCCGCGTTGATGTCACGCCGTCCGAAGGGCCGGTGAAAGCGAGGCCAAGTGAAACACCGCGTTGATGTTCCGCCGCCCGAAGGAACAGGAAAGTGAGACACCGCATAGCCACGCCGTGCTTAACGTGTTAAATATAATATCACTAAAATTATTTCCAGATTGAAAATCTGCAATAATTTTTAACAGCCTCGTCTCTACGATATAACGTATAGATTGAAAATCTGCAACGTCTGGAAATTGCCGGCGTGTTTTCAATTACAAGCGATTTAAGGAACAATTCCCGAAATATCCGATAGTCAAATGGCCCGACGACGGCGACGACGGGATCCGTAATGGGCCCTCCTCGAATACTGTTACGAGTGTGCACTGAAGGAGAGGTCTCGCTCTCTCTCTCTCGTCGAATAGTTCTCCCGGGGGCAGTCGTTTCGACGCCTAAAGAATGTGCACTGCTCTTCTAAACATTTCTAAACGCGCTCCCGACAATCCGGATTCCCTAACACACGGAGGATGAAAGTCCTTTACGAGGGGATTGTAAAAATTCTCATTCCAGATTACGTGCTGTTGAAGTAAATACTTTCTCAAGTACTGGCCTGATACGCTAACTTATTTAAAAAAACAAAACATGGGTTGAAATTGGATCATCTTGAAGATTTCACAAACTCATTTTACTGTCCGAAAATTACAATATTGATGAATGAAACGATTTATGTTAAAAGAAAACATAGGTTCAATTTGGCTCATCTTGAAGATATTCCCAAACGCATTTTGCTCTCCGAAGTTTAGTAATTGTTGTGGATTCTCTCAATATGCTTTAATTAGACACAGCCAGACAATTCGTAACGTCAGTTTTTTTAAATTGTTGACAGACAGGAATAACAAGTTAACAACAGAAGGGGGAAGTTCAAGGTTGAATGTTTGATAAGTGTTCCAATTGAAATGAAAACTAATAGTTTACTTCAAGACTTCCCCTAAAATGTTATAGTTTTACAACATCCCTATCAAGGATCGAAGACGAACAAATGTAACACGCGAAACAGGCTTCGTCAGGATGTCCGCTACTTGCTCTACACCTGGAACATGCTGAATCTCCAAGCGCCGTCCTCGAACTTGCTCTCGGATGTAGTGATATTTCACGTCGGTATGCTTCGACCGCTTGTGGAACTCCGGATTCTTCGCCAATTTAATGTCTACAAGAAGAACCGGAGTGCCATCCAGTGGAGAAATCTCCTCGAAGAGTCGAGTCAACCAAACGGCTTCTCGTGCCCCTTCACACGCTGCAATATACTCCGACTCCGTAGTTGAAAACGTCACGCATTGTTGTCGCCTGCTACTCCAGGTGATAGCTGCTCCGCAGTACTTTACAATCATACCGCTGACGGAACGGCGAGTCCCAGGGTCACTCGCATAATCGGCGTCGGTGTAGATGTGCAGCCTCGTCGTATCGTCAGCTGCCTTGTATTTGATGCTCGTTTTCGTAGAACCCTTAATGTATCCTTTTTACCAGTTCCCAGTGTCGCTCTTCTGGTCATTCTAAAAACTGAGAAGCATAACTGACCGCAAATGCAATGTCAGGTCTCGTAGCGACTGCCAAATACATTAGGCAGCCACTGCTTCGCGATATGGAGTGTTTGTCAAACCGCAGTTCGATGATCCATCTGTTTGTAGACACTGCTTCATCGGTGTTGCCACTGGGTTTGCGTCTGACATCTTGAACCGTCGAAGTATATCCTCAGCATACCTCTTCTGACTAATGGCAATCGAACCATCTTCGTGGCAATTTATGAGGATATTCAGGAAGTACCCAACTGGTTCAACAGTGATCTTGAACTTGTTTTCCAGTTGATGGAGAAACATCTCAGCATCTTGTTTTTGTCGTCAACGTAGAGGACTACCATCAACTTCTCGTTGCCATTCTGTCGGTAAAACAGGCACGGATCTGCCTTGCTCTCTGTCAGTCCGAAACTAACTAGCACGTCTTTGAAACACTCGTTCCAGCATCTCGGCGACTGTTTCAAGCCATAAAGACTTTTCAAGAGCTTGCAAACTTTGCCTGTCCCATCTTGAAATCCTTCTGGCTGCTCCATATATACCTCTTCTCGTAGAATGCTGTCTTCACATCAAACTGCGACAAGTGCAGATGAAGCTTGGCCGACACGCTCAGAAAAGACAGAATGGTGTCAAATCGAGCGACTGGACTATACGTCTCGTTGTAATCAACGCCTTGCTTCTGGCTGAAGCCACGGACGACCAATCGCGCCTTATAACGAGCAATGTTCCCATCAGCATCACGCTTGATTCGGTAAACCCAGCGATTTGTTACCGGTTTACGACCAGCTGGCACCTCCACCAATTTCCACGTTTCGTTTTCATCCAGTGAAATCATCTCTTCGAGCATAGCCGTCTTCCAATGGTGTTTTTCCGTAGATTGGGTTGCTTCAGCGAAACTTCTCGGTTCACCCATTTCAGCCAACAGCATCTCCGACAGTCGCTCTGTTTTCTTGAGAGTTTGTCTGTCTCGCAACTGTCTGCAGCTCGGTGATGGACTGGGAATGGTTTCTTCACCACCTCCTGCATTACTTATTAAAGTGCTGTCAGCATCTTCAAACTCTTCACCATCAGCTTCGCTTACAGGACCTTCATCCATCGTCAATCGTGATCCATCGTCAGCCTTTATCGGATGCAGTATCGTCGATCTTCCAATCTTTTCCGGTTCAAATACTACATCTCTGCTACGAATCACCCGATGTTCTGACTCGATCCATACCCGAACACAATCAGTGCCATCCGAATACCCGACAAAGATGCCTTCTGTCCCTTTCGCGTCCCACTTCTTGCGCTTCACCTTGGGAATCAAAATATAGCACTTGGAGCTGAATATGTGGAATTTGTCCAAATGCGTGGTCTTCCCCGTAAACACCTCATAGGGTGTCTTCCCGTCTACACGACTCGAGCCAGTGCGATTCAGGATATGCACAGCAGTATTCACTGCTTCTGCCCACAATCCCTTCAACAGATTAGTCCGAGCCAGTTCCACTACAGTCCTGTTGGTCCGCTCAGCACACCCATTTTGCTCCGGGGTGTATGGATTGGTAATGGCGAACTGCACCTCGTTCTCCTTCAGAAGCTCTCTGACCTCAGTGTTGTCGAACTCCTTGCCACCATCGCACTGGAACACCTTCGGTTGACGTCCGCAGTTGTTTTCGACGATCTTGAGAACTTCTCTGATTTTCTCCACTGTCTCCGACTTGTGCTTAAGGAAGTATACCATGCGAATTTTTGAAAAATCGACAAAATACTCACTTCCACCTATTGACGTGGTCTCCATAGGTCCACACAAATCGGCATGGATGACTTCCCCCGGCTGCGTTACCCGTTGATGCCGCGACTTGAAGCTTTCTCGATGCTGCTTCCCCTTGACACATGCTTCGCAGAAATCTTCATCCACTTCCACGTCGATTCCGCATTGTTTCAGAAACTTCTGGGCGTAGCGTTTGTTCTGGTGGCCAAGACGTTCATGCCAACTCTGCAACGATTTCTTCGACATCAAATTCACCTCAACGACACAGGATTGTTCTGGTGCTTTCATTCGGATCATCATCTTGAACAACATCCCGCTGCGCACACTGCACTGCGCATCTGCGAAGAACTTGCACTCATTGTTCGTTGACTGAAGAGTCAGACCCTTGTCCAAAACAGCTGTCACGGAGAAAAGGTTTCTTCGAGCTTCTGGAACGTAAAGAACATCCTCCATCTTACACGGGGACCAGCTTCCGTTTACGCAGGACTCGAACTTGAGTGTGCCCTTCCCTAGAGCGTCGATTGTCGAGTTGTTGCCCATCAGAATTTTCATTGGTGTTTCGAAGTATGTGAAGGATGAGAACCAGTCGCCTCTGTTGGTCAGGTGATTAGTCGCTCCAGAGTCCATGATCCAGGAGTCACCTTCAATTTCCATGTTCATGACTTCCGTCACACTGGACCCTTTTTTTCTCATGTTTCCTCTGCTGGTCAGTTGATCCTCCGTTCTTGTTCTGCTTGGAGTTCTGGCAGTTTCGTTTTATGTGACCCAGACCCCCGCATCCGTAGCATCCGAACTTCCCTTTAAACGCGTTGTTTCCAGGCTTGTCGGACTTCTTCGCCTTGTCTCGCATTCCAGTACTACCACCTGAGATACTAGCCTTTGACGCCATTAATGCCACCAACTCCTCTTGCTAATCCTTTCGCAGATTTCGTCGCCTCTCATCTGAAGTAAGCACTTCCACCAAGTTGATCAGCGTTTGTTGATCATTAACTCTTGCCCACCAGGATTGTCGAAGACTCTCGTAGCTCTCGAGCAGAGTGTCCAAAAGCCTCACCATCAAGGATCCTTCATCCGGTTTTACGTTGAGTTGCTGCATCCGAAGAACCAAGCCTTCTAAACGTGCGATATGCGTCACCATGTCATCATCTGGAACTAGGCTGAAACCGAAAAACTCAGACTGGCTTGTTTCGTCTGCTGTTCGAATACCGCATGCAACTTCAGCCACATATTTCGTGCAGTTTCACAGGCAACCATTAGAGCCATTACTTTTGACTCCACTGATTTAACGATGACTTGACAAGCGACTCGATCAGCCTTATCCCACATCCTGAGAGAGACCTCATGCGCTGCCAACTCGTCCCGCGTAGCGTTTCCTCCAGGTGCATTCGGTTTTGTAATTTTATTTTGCTATTTTCGTAAAACAGATCGAAGAGTAGTCCCTAGTGCCAAACACGTGGTCATTGTCATTGATGGGAAAAATCATTTTTGCTTGATCAAGATAAGCAAATTGATCAGTAAAGATTCAGAATTAAGGGTGAAAGATGTTGCGTGCCCTATAAATTATTTTACCACTTTCTAACAAATTTTAGCGGAATGCGCCGAAAAGAGGGGGAAGAACACCGGAGGAGTACGAATTGCATTTTAAAACGAATCGGACAGGTCGGGATTAATGGGGACCGGTCCCCATCGCGCCTAAGGTCAATTAATCAATGGGCGAATTACTCCTTGTCCTAAATTGGGGCCGGCAATTTGATACATCACGAGATGATGTAACGATTGCCCCCGCAATATGCCCGCACGGAGTCATTATCGGAAAATTACGGTTTTAAATGATTGATTAATGCGCGTTAATTGCACTGGTAGAATGCGCCAGAAATCGGATTTTGATTTATCGACGATTTACTAAAATGAATGAATAAGTAACATTCGTAGCATGACATATTAATTATCTATTTTTTTTTATCTTTATCTATTTGTAAAAAATCAACTTTTTTGAATAATCATCGTAGACCATTAAAGTATACCTATTTTTCATCAGAAAATCGAGAGAAATCGATTGGCGTTAAAAAAATTCAGATATCTTAAATAGCAAAAAAGTTAGCTCCTCACTTTGAAAATTTTAGAAATTTTTTTCAGACTTTGTATAGCCATAGCGGCTAAACGAAGAATCCAAATCGAACGCGGTTTGCAAATCTGTGCTCCTTGTATGTAAATTAGCCGGATTCAATCAAATTTGGCAATTTTAAATTTTTGACGAAAACCGCCCAAGGGTCCCCCTTCTGACTTTTGCGCAAAAATTGCATTTAAAGTGATTTTCTGCAGAAACCACTGGTTCGATTTGGAGTTTATATACGTCACTGTAAAGATCTCATCAAGACTCATCAGAAAATGTACTTTCGCAAAAACAAATATCAATTTGAAGCCCCTGGCACGTTTGCAAAGAAAACTCGAAAATTGAAAAAATCGAAAAAATCAACTTTGCTCATATTTTAAATTTGGTAAAATCAACGCTTTTTCAATATTTGAGAACTGCAAATGGCCCGAGTTTTGGTATGAATTATTTGGAAAACTATGTAACTGAATCCAGAATATTAAATAAACCCGATATTTTATTGGATTGATGAGGCTGTTACTTGGTGAAATTCCATAATATATGTGGTAAGTAAAACACGTGTGTTGAGAATTTTCACAAATTTTTAATGTCGAAACACTGCGACATATGTTTCGCCACACAGTGGCTTCATCAGGCAGATGATTAATGAACATATGTCGCAGTGTTTCGACATTAAAAATTTGTAAAAATTCTCAACACACGTGTTTTACTTACCACCGATATTTTATTAACTATTTTGTAAGAGTTGCAAGTCTGCAATTGTTCCACGTTCTCAAAATCATTGCTTTTTCGATATTTTAGCTTTGAAAATTATCATTCTTGGATTTCATAAGTATTATTTGCAAAACTATGCGGTTGTCCTACCATTTCCTCTGAGAAATATAAAAGTGCAATTATTCCTAAACAATTTTGAATAATCAATTTTTTTTTCAATATTTGTGCGCCGAAAATTTTAATTCTTGGCTTTGATGGTGATTATTTGGACAACTATGTGTTTGACCTGCTTATATATCTCCGGAATATAAAGGCGTGATAATTTCTAAACAATTTTGTCGCGTTTGCAAGTCTGCTCTTATTTTAGATTTTGTAAAAACAACGCTTTTTCAATATTTGAGCGCTGAAAATGGCCATTCTTGGGTTTGACGTGTCTTATCTGGAAAAATATGAGATTAACCTGCTTTTATCTCTTCGGAATATCAAAGCGCGATCATTTCTGAACAATTTTGTAAAAGTTTCAAGATTCAGATTTTGAAAAATCAACGTTTTCTTCGTTATTTAAGCGCTGAAAATCATCATTTTTGGGTTTGATATTCACTGTCATTCCGGAATATGAAAGAGCAATGATTTATTAACAATTTTATCAAAGTTACAACCTGTACTTGTTTAAGGTTTTGAAAAATCAACGTTTTTTTCGATATTTGAGCGCTAAGAATGATCATTTTTGAGTTTGATGATGATCATTTAGACAATTATATTATAACCTCCGTAATATAAAATTGCGATAATTTTTGAAAAATTTTCTCACAATTACCAGTCTGCTTTTATTTTAGATGTTTTCTCAATAATTGCGCGCTGAAAATGGTCATTTTTGGGTTTGATATGTGTTATTTGGAAAACCATGTGATTGACCTGCTATATTATTTTTGGGAAACATAAAAGTGTGATTATTTCTGAACAATTTTGTAAAAGTTTCAAGTCTGCACTTGTTTCAGATTTTAAAAAATCAACGCTTTTTCGATTGTTGAACGCTGAAATTGTAATTCTTGGGTTTGATAGTGATCTGTTGAAAAACTATTTAGTTGACCTGCTTGTATCTTTCTGGAATATAAAAGCGTTATATTTTCTGAACAATTTTGTCATATTTGATACGTGTTATTTGGAAAACTATGTAATTGACGTGCTTTTATCTCTTCTGAATATAAAAGCGCGATCATTTCTGAATAATTTTGTAAATGTTTCAGGTCTGCACTTATTCCAGATTTTGAAGAATCAACGCTTTTTCGATAATTAACCGCTGAAATAGTAATTCTTAGGTTTGATGGTGATTTTTTGAAAACTATGTGATTGACGTGCTTACATCTCACCGGAATATAAAAGCGCGATAATTTCTGAACAATTTTGTCAAAGTTGGCAGTCTTCTTTTATTTTAGATTTTGAAAAATCAACGCTTTTTCGATAGTTAAACGCTGAAATTGTAATTCTTGGGTTTGATAGTGATCTGTTGGAAAACTTTTTAGTTGACCTTCTTATATCTTTCTGGAATATAAAAGCGCTATAATTTCTGAACAATTTTGTCATATTTGCAAGTCTTCTTTTACTTTGGATTTTGTAAAATCAACGCTTTTTCAATATTTGAGCGCTGAAAATGGCCATTCTTGCATTTGATATGTGTTATTTGGAAAACTATGTGATTGGTCTGCTATTATCTTTGCGGAATATGAAAGTGCGATCATTTCTAAACAATTGTGTAAAAGTTGCGCAAGTCTGCACTTGTTTCAGATTTCGAAAAATTAACGCTTTTTCGATAGTTGAACGCTGAAAATGATCATTCTTGATTATTTGGAAAATTACGTAATTGACCTGCTTATTTCTTTCCGGAATATGAAAGGTCTGTAATGTCTGAATAGTTTGCAAAAGTTGCAAGTCTGCACATGTTTCAAATTTCGAACAATCAACCCTTTTTAAGCTCTGAAAATGGTCAAAATAGAATATTTAAGCTCGGTAATTTGGGAATGATTTAGTTCCAAGTCTGTACTAGTTTTAGATGCTGAATTAACGCTTTTTAGATATCTGCGCGGTATTCCCTGTAGACGGTGTTTCGGGGTCCTAAAATTGATGTCTCTCCATCTGATGCTTTCCAAAATTTAGCGTTAATTAGCTCGTCCCGACCGCACCACGCACTGTATCAATCGTGCGCTCCCCAAATTAATATTCCGGGCGCGAGCGAGCAGCGTCCCTTCGAGCCCTAATTGGGCAACATTAACGGTTTAATTAAACATTTTCGGATCCGCCGCCGACGAGTGAAAAACGGGACCCTTGTCATTTCCAAGGGGCGGCGGACCTTCCTGCGGCGCTATCGATCCGACGGCGTCCCAGATTCGTGAAGAATGGTCTCTTGCGAATGAAACACATCTTTTCACGTGCCCGCTCGCTCGGTTATCATTGGATCTTTGTGCGAAGTAAATGGGTCACGGGGGGAGCGGGCACTTGATCGATAAACGTGTTTTGGCGTAAGCTATTGGCTTAAAATTTGCTGGACGGAATGCGGAGAGCAGCGCACCGAGTAAATTGAATAATAATTAATTATTTCGTGTAATGAAGGGCAATAATGTGATACTGTATGCACTCCAACCGCGAATAAGCAAAATTGCGCACGTATCGCTCGTAAATGTGGATAATTGATTGCATAGTAGCGAAATATTCAATTACTCTGCATCACATCATAATGTAATTTGTACGTCATCCAAAGGTCAATACACCAAGTATAGTGGGACTGAAAACTCGGATAAATTTAAATTCAATGAAAAACTGGGCAAGGGATTTGGTGTGAATTGTGTATAGTTTCGCAAAGTCAAAAAAACTATGATTATCACTAACATCCATAATAGATAAGGAGAGGATGAATCTTTTGAACCGAAACCAGAATGCTCAAAAATATGTACAAATCACTTACTGAACTGAACTTAGGAAGAAACTACCATGTTGGTCGCCAACATTCGGAGAGACAACGTTCAGAAATAAATACAGAAAAAATACCTACCAATGACTTATCAAAATGTATCAAGAAAAAAGTACCTTGTTTAGTACGAGCGTTGTTTGTAAAAAAGGTTCCCGAGGAACACTCTTACGTGAGATTTGGCAACACTGGCGTGTAGTTTGGCTTCATCTCTCCCTGTCCCCACTCCTGCGAGATGTCTGCGATGCTCAGTTTTGGCTTGGCAGCAGTTAGAGATGGAACTCCCAGTCGCTTCTCCCGCCAGGTGTGAATTACGCTCTGTGATTCGTAAATGGTGCAGAGAATTCAAAGACATGATGCTCTGGACGGCCATCGGTTTCGGACGAAACGATTGCGAAAGTTGAAGAAGGAATTCTGAAAGATCGAAGGGTGGCGGTTCGGGACCTCTGCGAGATGATCCCTGATGTCGGCAAGTCCTGCATTCACAAAATTTTGACAGACCATTTAGAGTATGCCAAGGTTTGTGCAAAGTGGGTCCCGAGAATGATCACGGAAGACAACAAACGGAAACGTGTTGAAGCGGCCCGCGAATTTCTTCAGGCTAGGAATTCTTGGATTCCATTGTCACAAGGGACGAGGCCTGGGTCCACCACGGCACCGGAAACAAAAGAACAATCTCATCAGTGAAAACATCCCGAGTCGCCGAAGCCGCCGAAGTTCGAACAAACACTGTCTGCCGGCAACGTGATGGCGAGCGTCTTTTGGGACAGGAAGGGGTTATTGTTGTGCGAATTCATGCCTGCCGGTACAACAATCAATGCGAACCTCTACTGTGAGAAGTTGAAGAACCTTCGCCGCGCGATTTAAAACAAGAGGAGAGGCACGCTCACGAAGGGAGTGCGTCCTTTGCGACGCGGCGGAAGAGTTCTACGAGTCAGGCATTAAGAAGATGGTACACCGCATGCAAAAATGCATCGATCTCAACGTCGATTATATCGAAAAATAGGGGAAAGTCTAGGCTTTCCAACAATATATTATTCAATGCGAATAAACATGTTTTTCAGTGTGAAAAATCATTTGGAACCCTCGTACTTTGAAAACAAATGGAATGGACAAGGCAGCAGAAGAAGATAAATCTTCAAAAGTGAACATACAAGGGCCAATAACATGTACAGGATGCGGCAGTAAAATGGCAGTAACAGATTATCTCATAATCGACGGTAATAAAAAATAAATAGATTTTACTATTCTCTTCTGCGGTACAAAAGGAGAAATTTCCTGGCAAGTAAGGTCTTTAAAACACCGCGATTTTGACGACCATAATCATTGAAGTTGCAGATACAGTATTATGTAATTATAAATGGTGCGTGTAAGGTGACATATGTTTGCAAATAAACAATATTTTCCTTTATTCGCTCGTAAAAACTCGATTAAACAAAATTTTGTGAAAGAAGGGGGCACGTACAGATCAAATTAAACGGACCGGTGTTGTTTACGAGCAAGTCGACCGAAAACAAATAACGTAATCTCATAAGGGGAAGCCGCACAAGGACCCCTGCGGAATCAATGCCACCCTCCGTACACAACAGACCGCTTACAACGTACACAGGCCGTGCATATGATACGACGGTGGTTGCCTGACCGCCCTTCGCCCAATTCCGACGGACGAACAACTACAGGTGCAGTTAATTAGAACGAGGGCGGATATGTGTGTGTGTGTGTATGTGTGTGGGTGTATGTGTGTATGTGTGAATCCAAAAAAAATGAAAAAGAAGAGGAAATCAGGAAAATAGGTCAACTTTGCTTGGACCCGCATTTACCATCTCTAATTTGATCGGATGATTGAACCACCTGAAATCTGGGGATGGGGCTCTCCGATCTAGGGATTGCTTAAGCATAATGGTTACTTTTGTAATAACGAGGCATACATAATTTAACTCTTGACCTGTCGGTATCACGTAAGCGAAGACACCAGATGAAGATGGGAGAGAGCTCATCGAAACGCCGTGAAAACTACACAAAAAACACGCGGAAACCGAAAGTAGAGATGAGCAAAATGACTATTTTTAGTGAAAAAAAAAATGTCCTCACTTCCAAAAATGTTGAACAGCAAAAAAAAACTCATTTCCAAGAGAAAATTTGCAAAATTAAATAAACAATAATCAAGAGGACAATTCGTTTTTAAAGCAGAATTTACTGTACTTGATCCACATTAGCCCTGAAATGTTTGTTACATCAGCTCGATCAAATGAATAATACTTTGAAACCCTCATAAAATAATCATCTCAGAGAGATTCGTCATTATCTGATTCTGCAATTTCCTCATTCAGGGATATTTGTGACCTGGTGCCAGTTTCCCTTCGTAGGCTTTGGAAATGGCCGTGTGTATTTGGGGGAAGAAATAGTAAAAGTGAAAGCATATCCTTTCTCTTTGCTTCAGTGACCACCCGTGGAGTTTTGTACAGCGGGTCTTGCTTCTCAACAAATTTCGAAGTTTTTGTAGACATAGTTACTTTCGAGAAGACTGCAGTATCCAAGGTTCCTCTCGCTCAAACCTCAGCCACATGGACACATCAGTTTTTTTCCGAGTTGATACATGAAGGCAATACATATAATAGCCCTAATGACATTGCGAAAGGGTTTGCTGACCACTTTTCAAAATTATACTTACCAAACTCTGTCAGTAGTACTTACAGAATTAAATAAGAACCTCGTTGGCGATTTTTCCATAGATCCTACAAATGTTTTAAATGAACCTAAATGTTTAAAGCCAAAATTTACAATGGGAGTAGACTTAATACCTGCTGTCATATTACGGGATGCAGCACCTGTTTTCTATGAACCACTTACTTATAAAGGGCGGGTCATCTCTTGGAATCTTTTTTATTTTGCATAAAGACATCGGTTTATTCGCCTATAAGGTCCAAATAACACAGCAGTTGAAGAGAATTGACCATCCACTTCGATACAACTTCGCTAATTGGGCCTTAGAGCAGCTGGAAGCCGGTGGTGAATTTGAGCGAAAAATTATCTTTTCCGATGAAGCGCATTTTCACCTCGGGGGCTATGTAAACAAGCAAAACTGCAGGATTTGGGCATCGGAAAACCCACACGTGATCGTTGAGCAGCCAATGCATCCCGAACGAGTGACTGTATGGGGCGGATTATGGGCCGGCGGCATCATCGGCCCATTTTTCTTTGAATCTGGCGAAACGGTCAACGGAAACCGCTATAGGATCATTTGGGAGCAAATTGCTGGTTTGGATGTAGGCAACATCGGGTTCCAACAAGATGGGGCGACATGCCACACCAGCAACGAAACTATCGACTTATTGCGGTCAAAGTTCGAAAATCGTGTAATCAGCCGTCGCGGAGATGTGAATTGGCCAGCAAGGAGCTGCGATTTGACGTCCATAGACTTTTATCTCTGGGGTGCCGTTAAAGAACGTTGTTGTGCCAACGATCCAGCAACGATTGACGATCTTAGTCAATATGCAAAATGCCATTCCTGAGATAAAGCCGCAGACGTTGGAGAAAGTTCTGAAAAATTGGGTCGAGAGAATGGAGTATTGTAAGGCCAGCCGTGGCAGCCATTTGACTGATGTCATATTCCATGTATAACCGGACACTCTTGGCTACGAAATAAATGCAAGATCATGAAATTCCATCTAGCCGTTTGTGTTTTATTAAGATTTTAAAAAGATTCCTTGCGATGGCCCACCCTTTATCTACGCATTGATTTTGAGATCTGGAAGATTTCCCACGCAGTGGAAAAATGTAAGGATATGCTCAGTTTTAAAATCAGGATCTAAAAGGGAAATAAGAAACTACCGAGCAGTTGCCAGTCAATATTATGTAAACATACACGAGGCACATCCAGAAAGTAAGTTTCCCGATTTTTTTTTTTAAGAACACACTTTCAGAAAAAAATTATTGGCAACCGGTACAGCTATTTTTTAACATGGCCACCACCAGAATTGAGACGCTTGTCATATCGTAGAATCAACTTTTATATCCTTCTGTCGTAGAATTCTGCCGCCTGTGAATGGAACCAGCGTGTGACAGACGTCTTCAGCTCTTCGTCGTTGCCAAAATGCTCACGGGACGACAGGAATATCTTGAGGTGCAAGATGATGTTTCTTTCATCTTTCAATGAAAACGTCCACTGAAATTTCTTGATCGAATTTTCAATAGCAGGCGTATTCACGTATCTTGTAAATCGTCACTGTAAAATTTTCTCCATGTTTGTAATGGGTTTTCACTATTAACAAACGTTCTTCCAAGCTATAACGCACCATTTTTGTAAATGTCAATGTGTTAATTAATCAAATACTAAATATCGCTGACTCAACAATTGACACACAGAATTGGCGCGCAATTTGAAATTCAAGTTCTTGCTGAGACACCCTGTTTTCCCAAAAGAGTGGCGATGCGCCATCTTGCTGGAGCCCACATTTTACGTCTCACATCAAGCAGGATATCTTCTAGCAATAGTGGCAATGTTTTCTGTAAAAAATTCAAGCACATCTTTCCTCTTGAGAAATTGTGAAACACTAATAGTTCACACCAAGAAACGATTTTGGAAATGTGCCCCATTTTTCTCCATAGATGACCAGTCTTTGATTAGGCAATCTCAACTTACACTTTCATGTTCGGCGTGGATGATTACGTGTAAGTTGAGGTTAACGAATCGAAGACTGAATTCTCATGAAGGGTCACCTTTGGAGAAAAATAGGGCACTTTTCCAGAACCGTTTCTTGATTAGTGTTTGGTGGGAACTGTTCGCGTTTGAACTATTCGTGAAAAGATTTAGTATAATAAAAACATTCAACGTTTCAATCACAACCAGAAGTGAACTTGGTCGCCTACTTAGATCATGTGATTGCCTACTTAGATCATGTGATCGCCTACTCCGTTACGACTATTTTCTATATAATGTAAAGTTTGGCTACAATTCCTACGTAGTTTCAACAAGATGGCATTTCCTTGTCTGTTAAGGTATACCAAGAATAATCTCTATATTTTAATGTATTAAGAAATGCAATACTATTTCCATTGAATTAATCAATTAAGTTACTACTGTAAATATAAAGGTGTGAAGGAGTGCGATTAAATCAATTTGATTTAGATTAGCTGTGTGTGTATATTGCAGTCTTTATGAAAATTAAAAGCGGCGCGCACCACTGTTAATTACTCAGGGCCGGAACCGTGAGAATTATGATTATTATCGTAATTAATTACAAAATCATAAAACGCCGACGACGATTACTGCGTTATTCGATGTGTGAAGTGAATGCTTTTAGTAATAAGTCGGTAATAACGGCCTTCTTGAAAAACCAACGATGGAAACAATGCAACACGTGATGTGTGTGTCCAAATGATTTCATTTCATATTGGAGGTAATAATATTTTAATCTATGTTTTACTTGAAACTGCAATAGTCTTCAAATTTCAACAAAATTTTAGCATTTTTCCAGTGTTTTCAAAACGGCATCTCGACTATCTTGCCAGAACCATTGTTTATTCAACTTTTTTTTTCAATGCATTTGTATGCTTAAATTCTTGAAACTATGGAGTTCTTCTATTACCACTCTGTAATTAAAGGCTCGAAAATAACATTTTTCGGTATTACATAAGGAGAAAGTTCAAATATAATTGACTGTGGATTTAAATCTTAATACTTAGACTTAAGTCCTATCACAGTCAAAAACAAGATATTTGGAAGATTTGCGAAGAAGTGACTCTGCAGTTGTTAACAAACGTTATGGAAAATATGAACAAATGTATGCGATCATGTTCGGAAAGCAATGAACAACATTTTCAAAATTCATTATGAATATTTTGATTGGCTGTATTTCGTTTAGGATAAGTATTTCAGTTTTATGAATTGTAGATGCGTCATTCATGGTTACCCAAGGTGTTGTATCGTTGTAAATTAATAGATACAGATGTTATAGAAACGCAGCAATTTAATTAGTCGCCGCGTTTTGTTAGTGAAGATTACGTTGGCACCTCTGGAAAACTTGCTGCCGCCTTAATTAGCCGCGTTCGCGTAGAAAGCGAAATCGCCCTGATGGCCCGCCGCCGCCGCCGTGGACAGGCCGTATAAAGTTTTCCAATTAAGAAAGGGTCGGCCCTTAAAGTTTTCGGTAATTGACAGAGGTTTTGTTACGCTTGTCAAAATGATACAGCTCTGCGCCTTCCTCTCCACGAAACTTATAATTAAGTACGAGCAACAACGACGCTTCGAATTTTTGACAGTTTAAATATGGCATAATAGTTCTGAATGGTAGGAAAAACAGACAACACAACAATTGATTCATGCAATGTCAATCAATTTTTTAGTAGTCATTGTGACAGAAGTCATAAGTTTTGGCCTATAATGTACGATCCGAACGCTTTAAAAAGTCGTCATTTTAAAATTGTTTCGTAAAGATCATTTTAATTTATAATATACTATTATTGTTTAACTGTTGCCCTGTGTAAACAATACGTACTAGCATCAATAAATATTCACTTACTTACTAGATAAGTATCTTTGGAGAAACCTTAAGTGGTATTTGTTTCCAACAAGACGGCGCATGATGACTTAGCATTTCCACTTTCATGCTTTTAAATATGAGGTGCGTGATCTACTTATTTTTATACATTGCAATAAATAATTGTGGCTAAAAACATCGTGTTTCATTCAATTTACAATATTCATCTGTTAACTTACTATTATCTCTGTGCATAATTGGATTAGAGCATGTACCAAATTCCTGTCGAGGGTGATTACACTCTTATCAATAATTACGATGCTACTTTTAGGGGAGACCACCCCCTCGACAACAACACCATCAGCTTGGTGTACCAGTTTGAGTGACGGCGATGATGATTGACGCCGTCAAAGTCAAAAAGCCATGACGCAGATGAGGGGCACGACCCTAAACACCATAAGTAATTAAACTATTAAAACGGACGGTTCACATGTGCGGCACGAATCGTAATTCGCTTTAGCGGTAATCCAACACTGGATAAATATTTGCCACCGTGTTGTACACCACTCTTTGATGTAATCCTGCCCACAAAGAATATTAATGAGCTTACTGCAACAGTTAGGCAACCGCAAGCTCTCTAAAATAATCAAAGCTTTAACGACACCATGTAACTTTTTGAAAATGGAAACTCTTACTTTATGCATCAAATAAATTAAACAAACGCGAAATATAAATTGCTCGACCTTCGAACTTTTATTACACAAAAAAATTGCTTTCGAAACTTTCCGAGCAACACGTATTCGTGACGTCAAATTTCTTTGATGGCTTTCGCTTGCACGTCAAAATTACATAAATTATTTAAATGTCAAATTTGGCAAATCCTAGAAATATGAACTTAAGACGATGATGTTTTTGTTTACTTCCAGTTGTAGCGTAACAGAATGCAGTTAAATAAATGAACCGAGCATATCTGTTCATAAATAATTAATTACCTAATTATGCACACATGCACGGTCTGTATGCGTAACACCTAAATACCCGTAGCACATCGTAAAACGCAAACAGGAAAATTTGTAATAATATGGATACGAATTCCACGACGAATTCTGCCCCCGTTCACGTATGATGTAATAAAGCAAACGGCGTTTATTACAAGCGCGATTACATATCTGGGAAGATAACAACGTTGCCACGAAAAAAAGGGTCATTCTTGAATTAACGCTACACGCCCGGCTATTATCTCGCAAGAGGTCCATAAAACACCGAGGCAACGGCTCTGCGAATGAAGTAAAGTGATGATGTTTTTTCTTCTAAATATAGTTATATGTTTGTGTAACAAGATTTGCCGACAAAAATTTAATACAGTTGTAGGAGGTTTTATATTTTTTGGCTTAAGCCCTCATCGTATTATAATATGTGATAAGAGAGCAGACAACATAAAAGGAAAATGGAAATTCTTCACTAATTCTAAATGATTTTATTATTAATTTTAAAGCTACAAAAGCTGATTAGCCCCCAAACTTCAAACCTGTGGTTTAATGTTTTCATGTTTATTTGTCTATTAATGGGTTTAAATTTCACAGATAATATTTTTTTTTGTTTTAATTTATTTAAACGCCATGGCATTCAGGATACAGTTAAAACTGGTTAACAGGACCAACCATTAATTTAATGCTGGTGTTAAAATTTAGTTTCTAAAAGTCTCTCATTGGATTCCTTTAGTCTTTCTCTGGTTTGCACTAACACTTCACTGTGCTGCACTCTCATGTGGTTTGGTCCTTTTCACTCTTCGGACTAGGTTTTTCGTCTCGATATTGGGGTGGCGACTGAGCCTGGTTTCACATTTCAACGCTGCATGCCTTGTTTCGGAAACTGCTTCCTGTATTCCTAGGTCACTGTGTAGGTCTTTATTTCGGATGAACCATTGAGCATTAACAATAATAAGTATCAATTTATTCTGGAAATTTTGGATGCTTTAAATATGGCATGCTTTGGCGCAGCCCTAGAGTTTTACACCATACATTAGCAGGAGCTTTAGGACTTGATTATATATTAGGATCTTATTGGGAATTGATAACTGGAAAAAATATGTTTATTGATCGTACCGGTACAAATGCTTAAAGTTCTTCAAAATACTCTTCTCCAGCATCAACACACTTGCGGAGACATGTCTGCCATACCTGGAAGGCACCCTGAAACTCCTCGACTGGAACGTTGTAACATGCTTTTGGATGGACTTTTCCATGGACTCCCAATGCTTTCCTTTCAGCTCTCTCGCACGGAGCTAAGTCGGGACTGTAAGGGGGCTGGGGGACCACCGAGGTGTTGCCCCAGGTCAGGAAATTGGTAACGATGAAGGCTGTGTGTCTGGGGGCATTGTCATGTTGTAGCCTGACCGTGTCTTTAATGTCGGACATCACGCGCGCGACCCCGCGTTTCAATCAATCTGTTGAAAATCTGCAGGTTAAAGGCCGAGTTGACAGTTGGGAGTCCGCGGAAAACATCCAAAAGCATGTTACAACCTTCCTAAGAGACATTCCCATCGAAGAGTTTCAGGGTGCCTCCCAGGCATTGCAGACACGTCTCCGCAAATGTGTTGATTTGTACCGGTACGATCAATATATAAATATATTTTTCCCAGAAAATGCGCATTACTTTTATAATGGACCCTATATGTATGTAGACTTAGCATCATTTAGTTTTACCTTCCATTCTCTGGTCCAGAGATTTGATCGCATGCTCTCTGAAATTTTACAGTCGTATAGATATCATTGCCCACTACTAGGCCAGCTGTCTCATCAACGAATGTGGCAACGGTTGTAGCTTCTGGTTCTGTCAGTTCAGCTGTAATAGTAAGTACAAAACTGGGCCCAAGACACTTCCTTGGAGAACACCAGCTTCAATTTCGCGGAGTTCGGAGCACTCTACTTCTACCTTTATTCTAAAGAATCTATTAGTGATATACGAATTTAGCATTTCCGCGAATGCCCTTGGTAATTGTTTAGTTTCCAAAAAAAAACCTTCGTACCCGACCTTGACAAAAGCTTGAGACACATCTAGGAAGCTGGCAGAGCAAATTTTCTTGGATTCTAGCGTTTTGTCTATTACGTCTGTGGTCCGATGTACCTCCTCTATGGTAGAGTGGTTATGTCTAAAGCCGAATTGGTGGTTCGGCATTCATTTTCTTATTCAATTATAGGCTTCAGTCTGTTTAGTAGCATTTTCTCAGTTTCGAGATAGTGAAGGATCTCAGATCACTTGAATGCTTGCCTGGTTTTTGGATAATAATCACATCCACTTTTCAGACATTTAGAACAAATAAATATGTCATCATGACGATTCCTTTTCTAGGAAGCCGATTTACAATTTCTCCTTAACCTGATTACGGTCATAACGTGGGGCCTTCTTACGCTTGACGTTTCTGATTTCTGCTGTGACTTCTTTTGGGGAATTGATTGATAATTGATCCTTGTGTATTTCCTGTATGTTGTTGCTGATGATTGCTATTTATGTCATTGGGTTTAAGTATATATTCGAGGTGATCAGCAAAATCTTCTGCCTTTTCTTTGTTATCTCTGACTCATTTGCCATTTGGTTTTCTTTGGCACCTGAGTTATGGGATTTTTATATTTTCCAACAGCTTTTCATAGTGAGTATTCCGTGTCTTCATTTGGGGTCAGACTTTTTTTTTGGTCAAGTCTTCTTTTAGTTTAAGGATTTCCCGTTTCAGATGTTGGGTTTTATTATTAAGAAAAGTTTCATCCTCTGGATCCCTAGTTGCATGCCATTTTCTTCTGGCTTATCTTTTCTCCCTTTGTATGCCACTCCAATCCATTTTAACGTTGCCACCCACTAAATAATTTTAATTATGCAATGAGTGGTGAAAACGTAAAGTCCGGGTTCATTTAGTTTATTTTTATTTTTTTTTCCTTTACCTTCACTCTTATTACTTTCTGGTTGACTATATTTATGACTGATAAAACCCCCTTAATCCAATAAATACACACAACAATAATTAAATAGTTTATTTACAATATGTACAAATTGAAATTAAAATAATTTAAAAAATATAAAATAAAACTCGGTAATCCGGTAATGAGACGACTGCTACCTCTGTCGTGGAACGGCTGCTCCCTCTGTCGTTAAACGGCCCATCCACTACAGGTTTCTGTACGACAGCTCAGCCTAGTCTGGGACAGACCCCAACAGATGGCTCTTGGAAGGGCTATGCTATACAAGCTCTGAAGCAGGAGCGCTCCAGACCTTCTTTATATACGCGAAATTCCGCTCCATTGTCCCCTCTGTTAGATCTTTTCAGGTGGGAATTCTCCCGTATTGCGGCTGTTGCGCGCGCGAACGGACAAAATCGTGAGGATTTGGATTTTCGGGACGGTCGTTCGAAACAAAAACTTGCTCACGGCCGAGTGATGGAATGTGCCATCTTAAGTTTTAATTTAAAATGACGAAACGATATGCAGAGTCGCCACAAATATAATTTATATATTCAATTCTGGCCCTCTTTGCATATCGCCATTGAGGCGGCCAATTGCAACGGACGCTGAAGCGGAGCACGAGTTGGAGCTGGCCGCAACCAAATGACGAGGTGGTTGTAGGTGGTGTGTTAGAGCTGGTGTAGTGGTCAGTGATGATTCGAACGCCTTGTCATCTAGTCGAGGATGGCATCGCGACACGTTCCTAGATCGGTGGTTGCGTCTTTATTGCCGGAACTATCGCTAAACAATAATCTACTCGTGCTATGGTGAGCGCTTATTTCGCAGGAACTATTTTACGTCTGGAATTGTCGTTGGTCGCGGTCACGCGTTACTACTCGCGGTCCGAAGTTGTGGTAGTTACTTCCGTGGCGGTCGTGGTGGTCCGGGTTCGCTTCTTGCTACGACAGGACCAACTGGTGCGGCGTCTTAGCACGACGGGTAGTAAGCAGGTCAGCCAGAGGGCTCGGATTGCTAAGGTGTCTGTGGCTACCATGGGTTCTCCGGATGGCGGCGTATATGGATGGTGCGGCATCGTGGGATGGTGCGGCGCTTTGAAGCGACAGGCAACAGTAGCTGGACCGAAGGGTGGTACTTCCTTAGGCATCTGATATAGCTGCGTGTTTCTTTACGACGTAGGCTGCTTGGCTAAAGGGCCCCTTGCGGTCAGTCTTTTGCGTTACGCGAACAAACAGTGTGTTGTCCACGCGCTCTACACGCACGGCCAGACGTCCTGAGAGTCTATGTCTACTAGGAAACGACGACCGGTGTGTTCTGCGCGGATGACGACGATTGTTCATCTCGTTCGCGAACGCGGTTCTTATCTATTTTAAGAGGACGGACTTCTATCGAAATGCGAACCTCCAATTTGAGCCCCGCGACGTTATTCCTCATCATTCGTCTCCGAATGTCACACACAAGACGGGTGGACGGCAATGGGAACAACAACCGGACAGTCTTGGAAATAGAAACGACCCTCAGCCAGGAATGGTCTAGGAACAGCAATGTGCGTTCGAAATGTCGATGTTCATGTATCCTGCAGTTCACAATAAGACGCGCAATTAGCTGCGTTCTTCATCGACCCACGAGCCAAGTGATTCACCGTTCAGGGTAATACAAGAGTGTTTTGAGAATCAAGTAGAGGCGATAGGCAGCTGTGGCTGGCCGGAGAAGTAGTGTTGAGGTATTCTTGCAGCGTTTAGGGCTACTGGTGGGCAGCTTGTGATGAACGGCGATTCGCAGGCGTCGTTTCTGCGGTGTGGCCACATGGTTGCACGACCCCGGCGTTTCCTCCTTTCTTGGAGGCCGTGGTGCTTGCAATGGTGGCGGCACAGTTATGATAGTAACGGTTGCGATGGCGACTTCAGGATGGTCCGTGGTCAGTGGTGTAACTTGTTCATTGGGGACTTCGTCGACTACTCCTGTGGCGACGGTACCGACGGCTAGGACTTGTGCCAGGAGAAGCGGCATCGTCTGTTATGCGACTGATAGCGGAGTCTTCGTTTATGGTCCACGGCCAGGGGTGTAGCTTCCTTCTACACTTGTAGTGGCAGTGCCCACCCGCAACGGTGCGGTTGGTGGTAGTGTCCGCCTTGGTTCGACCGTCTTATGAGAGTAACGGTTGCTATGGCGACTTCAGGATGGTCCGTGGTCAGTGATGTAACGTAGTGGACTTCGCCGACTACTCTTGTGGCGGCGGTACCGACGGCTAGGACTCGGGCCAGGAGAAGCGGCATCGTCTGTTATGCGACTGGTAGCGGAGTCTTCGTTTATTGCATTGGCAACAACAAGATGGTCCACGGCCAGGGGTGTAGCTTCCTTCTACATGACCCCAGCCCCTGCACTTGTAGTGGCAGTGCACACCCGCAACGGTGCGGTTGGTGGTAGTGTCCGCCTTGGTTCGGCCGTCTTATGAGAGTAACCGTTGCTATGGCGACTTCAGGATGGTCCGTGGTCAGTGATGTAACGTAGTGGACTTCGTTGACTACTCCTGTGGTGGCGGTACCGGCGGCTAGGACTCGGGCCAGGAGAAGCGGCATCGTCTGTTATGCGACTGGTAGCAGAGTCTTCGGTTATTGCATTGGCAACAACAGGATGGTCCACGGCCAGGGGTGTAGCTTCCTTCTACATAACCCCAGCCCCTGCACTTGTAGTGGCAGTGCACACCCGCAACGGTGCGGTTGGTGGTAGTGTCCGCCTTGGTTCGGCCGTCTTATGAGAGTAACCGTTGCTATGGCGACTTCAGGATGGTCCGTGGTCAGTGATGTAACGTAGTGGACTTCGTTGACTACTCCTGTGGTGGCGGTACCGGCGGCTAGGACTCGGGCCAGGAGAAGCGGCATCGTCTGTTATGCGACTGGTAGCGGAGTCTTCGTTTATTGCATTGGCAACAACAAGATGGTCCACGGCCAGGGGTGTAGCTTCCTTCTACATGACCCCAGCCCCTGCACTTGTAGTGGCAGTGCACACCCGCAACGGTGCGGTTGGTGGTAGTGTCCGCCTTGGTTCGGCCGTCTTATGAGAGTAACCGTTGCTATGGCGACTTCAGGATGGTCCGTGGTCAGTGATGTAACGTAGTGGACTTCGTTGACTACTCCTGTGGCGGCGGTACCGACGGCTAGGACTCGGGCCAGGAGAAGCGGCATCGTCTGTTATGCGACTGGTAGCGGAGTCTTCGTTTATTGCATTGGCAACAACAAGATGGTCCACGGCCAGGGGTGTAGCTTCCTTCTACATGACCCCAGCCCCTGCACTTGTAGTGGCAGTGCACACCCGCAACGGTGCGGTTGGTGGTAGTGTCCGCCTTGGTTCGGCCGTCTTATGAGAGTAACCGTTGCTATGGCGACTTCAGGATGGTCCGTGGTCAGTGATGTAACGTAGTGGACTTCGTTGACTACTCCTGTGGTGGCGGTACCGGCGGCTAGGACTCGGGCCAGGAGAAGCGGCATCGTCTGTTATGCGACTGGTAGCAGAGTCTTCGGTTATTGCATTGGCAACAAACAGGATGGTCCACGGCCAGGGGTGTAGCTTCCTTCTACATGACCCCAGCCCCTGCACTTGTAGTGGCAGTGCACACCCGCAACGGTGCGGTTGGTGGTAGTGTCCGCCTTGGTTCGGCCGTCTTATGAGAGTAACCGTTGCTATGGCGACTTCAGGATGGTCCGTGGTCAGTGATGTAACGTAGTGGACTTCGTTGACTACTCCTGTGGCGGCGGTACCGACGGCTAGGACTCGGGCCAGGAGAAGCGGCATCGTCTGTTATGCGACTGGTAGCGGAGTCTTCGTTTATTGCATTGGCAACAACAAGATGGTCCACGGCCAGGGGTGTAGCTTCCTTCTACATGACCCCAGCCCCTGCACTTGTAGTGGCAGTGCACACCCGCAACGGTGCGGTTGGTGGTAGTGTCCGCCTTGGTTCGGCCGTCTTATGAGAGTAACCGTTGCTATGGCGACTTCAGGATGGTCCGTGGTCAGTGATGTAACGTAGTGGACTTCGTTGACTACTCCTGTGGTGGCGGTACCGGCGGCTAGGACTCGGGCCAGGAGAAGCGGCATCATCTGTTATGCGACTGGTAGCAGCGTCTTCGGTTATTGCATTGGCAACAACAGGATGGTCCACGGTCAGGGGTGTAGCTTTCTTCTACATGACCCCAGCCCCTACACTTTGCAGTGCACACCCGCAACGGTGCGTTTGGTAGTAGTGTCCGCCTTGGTTCGACCGTCAGCGGTGAGTTTTTTTTAAGGTTCCTAGGCAAATTTTCTCCGGCTGGCGTCTGACGCTTGAATCATGAAAATTTCCTTCTTGTGTCGGAGGTGACGCATCCTCTCTTAAAGGCTATCTCTGCTTCTCGCCTTTCCTTGGCCCTAGTGACTGATATTCTCCCGGTCGTAGGCGTAGACTCGGCCCCACGTTGGGCGCCACTTGTCACGCAGGGGTTTCCGAAACAAGGGTTAAAAACCGCTTTCCCTTGACCTCCAGATGGCTCAAGGAGTCGACGTCGCGATGAGAATTGCTACAGCACAAAAAAAGGATAAGAGGCAAAGAAAATAATTACACACTGACAGTTGAATAAACGCGGGAGGAGAAGTTACACGAAAACTCACGGAAAAAAATAAATATCGCGGACAGTTCACTTAATGTTCACGAAAGGCAAGCACCGGGATGACCGACAAGAACGCGGATGAGTGACCGGGTGGAGTCGGCGGTTCAACGACTTCTGCGGATCGGTGGTGTCAGCGGATCGACGGCGGCAGCGGATCAGCGGCTTTGGAGGATCGGTGGTGTCAGCGGTATTTACTTCTGTTTAAACTACAAAATCATGTTTCGTATTAACTTAACACATTAGCTGCCAACAAGTTTTTTTGACATTTTACAAAAAATACTTCTTGGCAGCTAATGTGTTAAGTTAAGTTTTTAAGTTTTTAAAAACAAAGAAAACTTTTTTGACATTTTACAAAAAAACTTGTTGACAGCCAATGTGTTAAGTTAATACGAAAAATGATTTTGTAGTTTAAACAGAAGTAAATACCGCTGACACCACCGAATTTTATAAAATGAGTAAGAATATGCTTATTTATTAATTTTCGTGACTGACAGCGCTAAATAGTAAGTTTAAAGTAGGTACTCACTGTCAGTCATCGGTGGCTGACGTGGCCCCATTGGAATACTTCAGTGTCAGTCGCCGGTCACTGACAAAGCGACCAACGTGTTAAAATATCTCCATTTAATTAATTACCAAAAGATTTTGTCAACCTAAGAGTGATTTTTAGGTTAAAATATAGTTGGTATGAATGGTGGTGGGTGACCCCTATCCCACAATGGATGGGCCCCATCCCACAATCCAAACCTTAGGTCCCCGCGCCTAGGTCTCCGTTGAATAAGCTCATGGAAATAAGAAACTTCCACATGTAAACTCTCGTTGATCATCCATTCATTGAAGAGTGGGACAGGATCTACGCACCGCCATCTGCTTAACTTCTATTAGAACTACAAAACCAGGTTTCGTGTTATGCGAAAGTGCATTTGTTGATGAGAACACACTTGACTAGCATCCAATTATTGGGTGTCCAAGTGTTCGCTCTCTTTTGTTGTATATCAACGAAAACTTCCTGCAAAATGATCTTCTGGTTCTAAACTGTGGGGGTTGCGTGGGGTAGTTCGTTGGATCCAAGAGAATTCGATGTGGTCGTAACAGTTTATTTACAGAATACGAATATATACAGGTACAGATGATTAAGGTTAGCGCGGTGTCGGTATCGCGACGCGGATTCCGAGGACTGAAAATCGGCGCGGGTCCTGTGGGTGCACGGTCGTCGGGTTCACTACTCCGGTGTACAGGACCTCGGTCAGGTTCAGTCGTTCAGGTGTCCTATACGTGGGGGTCCTCGTCGACGATGGCCGCTGCCACGGGCCTCGGGATGGCGTGCGTCCTTGCTGGTCCTCGGGTTCGCTCTGGGCCTCGCCTCCTTGGTGTCGATGGGATTGGTGATAATAGCCTCGGGTGGTCCACGCAGTAGCGTCGTACTCTTCTACTAACGTGGCGTCGACTTCGGCATGATGTGCTCCGGGTCTGATGCTGCCGGACCGGAAGGCGTGGCATCGGATGCCGTGGGGAGCTCGTCGTAGCGTGCCTTGAGCTTGCTTTGATTCACGTGCCTTGGTGAGCTCGTGTCTTTAGATACGTGCCTTGGTGAGCTCGTGTTGCGTGCCTTGGTGAGCTCGCTTTGATTCACGTGCCTTGGTGAGCTCGTGTGTTTAGATACGTGCCTTGGTGAGCTCGTGTGTTTAGATACGTGCCTTGGTGAGCTCATGTTGCGTGCCTTGGTGAGCTCGTGTGTTTAGATACGTGCCTTGGTGAGCTCGTGTTGCGTGCCTTGGTGAGCTCGCTTGTCAGACTATCTTACCGACTGTACTGGCTGTTCGATTGCAGTGCGCTGATCGAAGTGACGAGATGAGGGGGCACATACCCTATTTAAGTGGGTCGTGCAACCACAACCGTCGTGCGAGCGTAGGGCGCGCCCTCTGTTCAGGTTGCGGGCGGCCCTTTTCCTTTGGTGGGGGATCGTACGTAGCCAGTGCCGCTGGTGGTGAGTCACCCTAGTGGCGAGCGTCTCTCGCGCGCCCGGGCGCGGATCGCCACACGTGTTATGCGAAAGTGCATTTGTTGATGAGAACACACTTGACTAGCATCCAATTATTGGGTGTCCAAGTGTCCGCTTTCTTTTGTTGTATATCCTGCAAAACGATCTCCTGGTTCTAAACAAATGGAGAAGTTACGCGTTTCCGTTGGTACGCAAACAAACTTTTCCCAAAATTATCATGTATAAATTAAACCAGTTTGCTTGTCAAGGGCCCTAATTAAACAATATTAATTGCACCTTTTTTTTAGTTTTTTTTTTCGAAAACAATACGCATTATTCCGTTCGGCGAGAGCGAGCGCGCCCTCATTAGAGCGAGCCCTCCATAATTAATTATTTTCGTGATTCCTACAAATTACGCTGATTAAATCCGATCCGACACGAACCGACAATTACAACCTTTTTCTCCCTGCTGTCGCGCTGTAGCGGGCGGTAATCCCGCCTCCGTAATAAATTAGCCGCCTAATTATCCCCGCCTAGAACCGAGAGAGGCGATTACTGAAATTAATTTAGACAGCAGAAAGCACAGGTAAATAATCACGGTTTATTTGTACGGAACGGTATTTGTGCGCAATTAGGAAATTGTGTGTGCGGTTTAAAACGGGCAATTAATCGCCCGCGATAATCGGGGGTTCCGCAAGGATGTCTAATGGTGCCGATTTAAGACCGGCAATTACGATTTTATTAGAGGAGTTTATCATTGTGGGTGTGTATAATTTAGTCAGATATAAAAATGCTATATACCTATTCATCAGTAAGGGCGGTTTACGAACTAAGTTCGGAACATTCAAATAATATTGGTATCCTTTTCTACTACCTGATAACCGAGCGGATATTCCCAAGACGTACGATTTCGTCGTCGGCCGTATCTAGAAAACACACACGCGGCCTCCGTAGCTCGGTCTTACACCGAAGGAGAAAGAAATAGTTTACGGCGTCTCTTACTTACCGGTTATTTCTTAGGCGCGCGCGATTTAGCCTATGGTGGAAAATTGCAACGGACACTACTTGATTCGGACGGACAAGACACCCCGAATAGCTGTATAGTTGACTATTGTAGACAGTGTTTCCATATCCAAGTAATAATTTATTCATGGTGACGGTTGCGACCGTAATTCATTATGTTTTTTATCACAATTTAAATTGTGGTAAAAAAACATAGTAAGTGTTTTATTCAGTGATTAATAATTTATTTATGGATAGGAGATGTGATGTCAGTTGAAAAAATATTTTGTAATGCTTTGTACACACTTGCGCTGAAAGCTGCTTTGCGCAGGTGTGTACGGTGTTCGCGTGCATGATTTTTGTCAATTTTTCCACGTCGGATCATAGGAAGCGTGCGGAAATGCGCACTGCGAGGTTGCACTGATTTGACCGGCTGTAGACGCTTCCATTGCGGATAAATAGATTAATGGGAACGGATGGTGGTTTCGGCATGAACACATTAGGTTCGACGTTGTGCGCGCAAAAAGATTTTGTGAGACAATCGCGGCGCGGTTCGTTTCGCAAGTGTGTACGATGCATAACTTTTATTGCGCAATACTCGAATTGGACTCGGCGCTGTTTACGAATACGCTATTATTTTTATCCACATTGTGCACATTTTTAACGATGTAACAATTTCTTCTTGTAACTGTCCTATTCTATCCGCAAACGTAGACGTAATTTTATCGATTACAAACCAGTAATAACAAATCTCCGAGTGCGGAGAATAACATTCAAGGAAATGTACCGCACCGGCGTTCATATTGGGCGTATAATTTCATAAATTGAATTCGGTCTGATAATGAGTAAATAAAGGAACATGCGGGGGTGGTCGCGTGTCGCTCCAGAGAGCCGACACAAAAGCGAACGCGGAGAATGATTCCGCACAAAACGGACTTAATTAAACGTTATCAGCCAGGGATATAATTAAATTTCATACCTGCGCTCCGCTTTCGCGTGCGTGGCTGGCGCAATTATTTCACGGGCAAATTGAATAATTCAAGTTTCGGACCGATCCCCCCCCCCCTCGCGCGGCCCTCGGGGGGAAATTGCGTTTTGGGGGCGCCCGTCCGGCTTTTTCGATTAGCGGCGGTGACGTTAATTAGCGGCGACGCGGGGCCGTTATTTGATTTTCTGGGCTTTTGATGAAACTTGCTCTCTCTCTCTCTCTCACTCTCTCTCTCTCTCTTTCCCTGGCAGAAAATCAATTCGATTCAATGTGTGCTTGTTTGCACGTCCGGCAATACAGACAATTACGCATCAAAAGTTTTGCATACAAAATGAATGATGACTAGACCTGATTCGTTGCTAGGCTAGAGTAGATTATCTCAGCTTAGGTTAGGTGCAAGCAGTGTATGTATATGTATACTTCCGGTTTCTCTGAGGTACAAACTATTGTCAAACCTTGATCGCTTTGTAATATCTTAAAAATTGGCAAAACCAGCTCTTGCTCATTTTTTTAAAATCCCCGATTTCCGGTTTCTTTGAGTTACAAACAATTTTAAAAGTGGTATTTCCGGGTACAAACAACTGTCTTTCGAATCCCTTCGATCGCTTTATGATATCTTAATCCCTTCGATCGCTTTATGATATCTTTAAAATTGACAAAACCAGCTCTTGCTCATTTTTAAAAAATCCCCTATTTCCGGTTTCTTTGAGTTACAAACAATTTAAAAAGTGGTACTTCCGGGTACAAACAACTGTCTTTCGAATCCCTTCGATCGCTTTATGATATCTTAAAAATTGACAAAACCAGCTCTTGCTCATTTTTTTAAAATCCCCTATTTCCGGTTTCTTTGAGTTATAAACAATTTTAAAAGTGGTACTTCCGGGTACAAACAACTGTCTTTCGAATCCCTTCGATCGCTTTATGATATCTTAATCCCTTCGATCGCTTTATGATATCTTAAAAATTGACAAAACCAGCTCTAGCTATTTTTTTAAAAATCCCCTATTTCCGGTTTCTCTGAGTTACAAACAATTTAAAAAGAGGTACTTTCAGGTACAGACAACTGTCTTTCGAATCCCTTTGGTCGCTATGTGATATCTTAAAAATTGGCAAAACCAGCTCTTGCTCATTTTTTAAAAATCCCCTATTTCCGGTTTCTTTGAGTTACAAACAATTTAAAAAGTGGTACTTCCGGGTACAAACAACTGTCTTTCGAATCCCTTCGATCGCTTTATGATATCTTAATCCCTTCGATCGCTTTATGAGATCTTAAAAATTGACAAAACCAGCTCTTGCTCATTTTATATAAAATCCCCCATTTCCGGTTTCTTTGAGTTATAAAAAATTTAAAAAGAGGTACTTCCAGGTACAAATAACTGTCTTTCCAATCCCTTCGATCGCTTTATGATATCTTAATCCCTTCGATCGCTTTATGATATCTTAAAAATTGGCAAAGCCAGCTCTTGCTCATTTTTTTAAAATCCCCTATTTTCGGTTTCTCTGAGTTACAAACAATTTTAAAAGAGGTACTTCCGGATACAAACAACTGTCTTTCGAATCCCTTTGATCGCTTTGTGATATCTTAAAAAATCACAAAATCAGCTCTTGCTCATTTTTTTTTAATCCCGTATTTTCAGTTTCTCTGAGTTAGAAACAATTTTAAAAGAGATACTTCCGGGTACAAACAACTGTCTGTCGAATCCTGTTGATCGCTTTGTGATATCTTAAAAAATCACAAAACCAGCTCTTGCTCATTTTTTTTAAATCCCCCATTTCCGGTTTCTTTGAGTTATAAAAAAATTTAAAAAGACGTACTTCCGGGTACAAACAACTGTCTTTCGAATCCCTTTGATCGCTTTGTTATATCTTAAAAATTGGCAAAACCAGCTCTTGCTCATTTTTTAAAAATCCCCCATTTCCGGTTTCTTTGAGTTATAAAAAAATTTAAAAAGAGGTACTTCCGGGTTCAAACAACTGTCTTTCGAATCCCTTCGATCGCTTTATGATATCTTAATCCCTTCGATCGCTTTATGATATCTTTAAAATTGACAAAACCAGCTCTTGCTCATTTTTTAAAAATCCCCTATTTCCGGTTTCTTTGAGTTACAAACAATTTAAAAAGTGGTACTTCCGGGTACAAACAACTGTCTTTCGAATCCCTTCGATCGCTTTATGATATCTTAATCCCTTCGATCGCTTTATGATATCTTAATCCCTTCGATCGCTTTATGATATCTTAAAAATTGACAAAACCAGCTCTTGCTCATTTTTTAAAAATCCCCTATTTCCGGTTTCTTTGAGTTACAAACAATTTAAAAAGTGGTACTTCCGGGTACAAACAACTGTCTTTCGAATCTCTTCGTAAAAATTGACAAAACCAGCTCCAGCTCATTTTTTAAAAATCCCCTATTTCCGGTTTCTCTGAGTTACAAACAATTTTAAAAGAGGTACTTCCGGGTACAACCAACTGTCTTTCGAATCCCTTCGATCGCTTTATGATATCTTAATCCCTTCGATCGCTTTATGATATCTTAATCCCTTGGATCGCTTTATGATATCTTTAAAATTGACAAACCAGCTCTTGCTCATTTTTTTAAAATCCCCCATTTCCGGTTTCTTTGAGTTATAAAAAATTTAAAAAGAGGTACATCCGGGTACAAAAAACTGTCTTTCGAATCCCTTTGATCGCTTTGTGATATCTTAAAAATTCACAAAATCAGCTCTTGCTCATTTTTTAAAAATCCTCTATTTCCGGTTTCTTGAGTTATAAAAAATTTAAAAAGAGGTACTTCCGGGTACAAACAACTGTCTTTCGAATCCCTTCGATCGCTTTATGATATCTTAATCCCTTCGATCGCTTTATGATATCTTAAAAATTGACAAAACCAGCTCTTGCTCATTTTTTTAAAATCCCCTATTTCCGGTTTCTTTGAGTTACAAACAATTTAAAAAGAGGTACTTCCGGGTACAAACAACTCTCTTTCGAATCCCTTTGATCGCTTTATGATATCTTAAAAATTGACAAAACCCGCTCTTGCTCATTTTTTAAAAATCCTCTATTTCCGGTTTCTTTGAGTTACAAACAATTTTAAAAGAGGTACTTCCGGGTACAAACAACTGTCTTTCGAATCCCTTTGATCGCTTTATGATATCTTAAAAATTGGCAAAACCAGCTCTTGCTCATTTTTTAAAAATCCCCTATTTCCGGTTTCTTCGAGTTACAAACAGTTTTAAAAGAGGTACTTCCGGGTACAAACAACTGTCTTTCGAATCCCTTCGATCGCTTTATGATATCTTAATCCCTTCGATCGCTTTATGATATCTTACAAATTGACAAAACCAGCTCTTGCTCATTTTTAAAAATCCCCTATTTCCGGTTTCTTTGAGTTACAAACAATTTTAAAAGAGGTACTTCCGGGTGCAGACAACTGTCTTTCGAACCCCTTCGATCGCTTTATGATATCTTAAAAATTGACAAAACCAGCTCTTGCTCATTTTTTTAAAATCCCCTATTTCCGGTTTCTTTGAGTTATAAACAATTTTAAAAGTGGTACTTCCGGGTACAAACAACTGTCTTTCGAATCCCTTCGATCGCTTTATGATATCTTAATCCCTTCGATCGCTTTATGAGATCTTAAAAATTGACAAAACCAGCTCTTGCTCATTTTTTAAAAATCCCCTATTTCCGGTTTCTTTGAGTTACAAACAATTTTAAAAGAGGTACTTCCGGGTACAAACAACTGTCTTTCGAACCCCTTCGATCGCTTTATGATATCTTAAAAATTGACAAAACCAGTTCTTGCTCATTTTTTTAAAATCCCCTATTTCCGGTTTCTTTGAGTTACAAACAATTTAAAAAGTGATACTTCCGGGTACAAACAACTGTCTTTCGAATCCCTTCGATCGCTTTATGATATCTTAATCCCTTCGATCGCTTTATGAGATCTTAAAAATTGACAAAACCAGCTCTTGCTCGTTTTTTAAAAATCCCCTATTTCCGGTTTCTTTGAGTTACAAACAATTTAAAAAGAGGTACTTCCGGGTACAAACAACTCTCTTTCGAATCCCTTTGATCGCTTTATGATATCTTAAAAATTGACAAAACCAGCTCTTGCTCATTTTTTAAAAATCCCCTATTTCCGGTTTCTTTGAGTTACAAACAATTTAAAAAGAGGTACTTCCGGGTACAAACAACTCTCTTTCGAATCCCTTTGATCGCTTTATGATATCTTAAAAATTGACAAAACCCGCTCTTGCTCATTTTTTAAAAATCCTCTATTTCCGGTTTCTTCGAGTTACAAACAGTTTTAAAAGAGGTACTTCCGGGTACAAACAACTGTCTTTCGAACCCCTTCGATCGCTTTATGATATCTTAAAAATTGACAAAACCAGTTCTTGCTCATTTTTTAAAAATCCCCTATTTCCGGTTTCTTTGAGTTACAAACAATTTAAAAAGTGATACTTCCGGGTACAAACAACTGTCTTTCGAATCCCTTCGATCGCTTTATGATATCTTAATCCCTTCGATCGCTTTATGAGATCTTAAAAATTGACAAAACCAGCTCTTGCTCATTTTTTTAAAATCCCCTATTTCCGGTTTCTTTGAGTTACAAACAATTTAAAAAGAGGTACTTCCGGGTACAAACAACTCTCTTTCGAATCCCTTTGATCGCTTTATGATATCTTAAAAATTGACAAAACCCGCTCTTGCTCATTTTTTAAAAATCCCCTATTTCCGGTTTCTTTGAGTTACAAACAATTTTAAAAGAGGTACTTCCGGGTACAAACAACTGTCTTTCGAACCCCTTCGATCGCTTTATGATATCTTAAAAATTGACAAAACCAGTTCTTGCTCATTTTTTAAAAATCCCCTATTTCCGGTTTCTTTGAGTTACAAACAATTTAAAAAGTGATACTTCCGGGTACAAACAACTGTCTTTCGAATCCCTTCGATCGCTTTATGATATCTTAATCCCTTCGATCGCTTTATGATATCTTAAAAATTGACAAAACCAGCTCTTGCTCGTTTTTTAAAAATCCCCTATTTCCGGTTTCTTTGAGTTACAAACAATTTAAAAAGAGGTACTTCCGGGTACAAACAACTCTCTTTCGAATCCCTTTGATCGCTTTATGATATCTTAAAAATTGACAAAACCAGCTCTTGCTCATTTTTTAAAAATCCCCTATTTCCGGTTTCTTTGAGTTACAAACAATTTAAAAAGAGGTACTTCCGGGTACAAACAACTCTCTTTCGAATCCCTTTGATCGCTTTATGATATCTTAAAAATTGACAAAACCCGCTCTTGCTCATTTTTTAAAAATCCTCTATTTCCGGTTTCTTCGAGTTACAAACAGTTTTAAAAGAGGTACTTCCGGGTACAAACAACTGTCTTTCGAACCCCTTCGATCGCTTTATGATATCTTAAAAATTGACAAAACCAGTTCTTGCTCATTTTTTAAAAATCCCCTATTTCCGGTTTCTTTGAGTTACAAACAATTTAAAAAGTGATACTTCCGGGTACAAACAACTGTCTTTCGAATCCCTTCGATCGCTTTATGATATCTTAATCCCTTCGATCGCTTTATGAGATCTTAAAAATTGACAAAACCAGCTCTTGCTCATTTTTTTAAAATCCCCTATTTCCGGTTTCTTTGAGTTACAAACAATTTAAAAAGAGGTACTTCCGGGTACAAACAACTCTCTTTCGAATCCCTTTGATCGCTTTATGATATCTTAAAAATTGACAAAACCCGCTCTTGCTCATTTTTTAAAAATCCTCTATTTCCGGTTTCTTTGAGTTACAAACAATTTTAAAAGAGGTACTTCCGGGTACAAACAACTGTCTTTCGAATCCCTTTGATCGCTTTATGATATCTTAAAAATTGGCAAAACCAGCTCTTGCTCATTTTTTAAAAATCCCCTATTTCCGGTTTCTTCGAGTTACAAACAGTTTTAAAAGAGGTACTTCCGGGTACAAACAACTGTCTTTCGAATCCCTTCGATCGCTTTATGATATCTTAATCCCTTCGATCGCTTTATGATATCTTACAAATTGACAAAACCAGCTCTTGCTCATTTTTAAAAATCCCCTATTTCCGGTTTCTTTGAGTTACAAACAATTTTAAAAGAGGTACTTCCGGGTGCAGACAACTGTCTTTCGAATCCCTTCGATCGCTTTATGATATCTTAATCCCTTCGATCGCTTTATGATATCTTAAAAATTGACAAAACCAGCTTTGGCTCATTTTTTAAAAATCCCCTATTTCCGGTTTCTTTGAGTTACAAACAATTTTAAAAGAGGTACTTCCGGGTACAAACAACTGTCTTTCGAATCCCGTTGATCGCTTTGTGATATCTTAAAAATTCACAAAATCAGCTCTTGCGCATTTTTTTAAAAAATCCCAAATTTCCGGTTTCTCCGAGTTACAAACAATTTTAAAAGATGTACTTCCGGGTACAAACAACTATCTTTCGAATCCCTTTGATCGCTTTGTGGTATCTTCAAAATTGACAAAACCAGCTCTTGCTCATTTTTTTAAATCACCCATTTCCGGTTTCTTTGAGTTACAAACAATTTTAAAAGAGGTCATTTCGGATACAAACAATTGTCTTTCCAATCCATTTGGTCGCTAAAAATTGGCAAAACCAGCTCTTACGCATTTAAAAAACCCTATTTCTGGCTTCGACACGGATGTTGTCACCTATAAGACTTGTCCTTGGCCGTCGATCATGCTTTTCGTTTACGACACATTCTCGTCCACCCTTAAATTAGGAACACGAATACACTCGATTCTGAGACGGTGTAGTGTCCCCAAACTGTGCCTTCAAACGAGGGTTTAACGTCTTCATTGGTTAAAAACTTTATGATGATGCGTTGCGCAACAGATGCTGTGAGGCCAAAGAAGTTTATCTGCAACACTGCTGGTAAAAGAAGTTCTTCCGCCGAAATATGTTTTTTTTTTCGGCGACAGACCGGTTTGACGCGAAGAGCATCAACATTTGGGCTTGATCTGAATGTCAGAAAGGCTGCAATGAAATTGAGGGGACAAAGCCGTACTGCCGAAACTGACTGCGGGAGACTTGATTGCACAAAATGCTCGGTACCATGTGCTATGCTTGATCTCTTGATACAGCAGAACCAGAGAAACAAGATCATCTTAAGAGCCTGGTGTCGACCAAATATTTGCTAGACTGAAGAAAATCGCATGAGCAATATAGTTGCTCCCATCTTCAATCTAAGCGGCCTGGTCGCTCTGTACACATAAAGACCAGAACAACTTGAAACGAATGTTTCAGAAAGCGTCCACTCCAGTGACCTCAAAAACAGAGTACTGGCCTACGTTCCAGATATGGAAGCGCACAAGCAAGGCAGAGATGTTGTCGTAATTTGCAAACTGCGCTCAAGAAAGCCTGTGAGCTTGATGCTGATGGTGATGCTGTTTGTCTTGCCAGGGCTGCGAACATAGTGAGGAGAGACATGTTTAAGATGAAGAACCAGTTTAGTGGTTCAGCCAGGAAGCTTCTGTGCCAGAGTCACTGTTAGCGTTAGTCGCTATGATCTTGAATGGACACAGTCAAGCTCTTCAGCCTGTGCTTACAATTTCCCAGTTAGTGATGTACACCAGCATGGTACGATATCGGGAGAACGAGCAGACCCACGCAAAGTACATCCAAGGAAGGGAAACACCTCTGCCCTTCTACTTGGGTGTGATGATCCACCCGAAGACACGCGTGAACTGGTGGACCGGTTGTATGGGCGGGAGTCAGTACTAGTCCTAGCCATCTTAACTGCGATTATTACAAGATGAAAGAAGCAGTTTGCCTCCTCAGCCGAAAGATGGTGTATTTACCACAGCTGCAGTCGATAACATTGATCATAATCAAAGACTCATTCCATGGAAATGGAATATCACTCTTACAGCACCCAGGCAACAACTTCAGTGGTATTTCACTGTTATTATCTGTCAGATACCAAAACAGAATTGATGCCCGTTACATAAGAAGATCGATCTCGACGATAGTGTGAACAGAGGTTAAGATGATAAGGAGCGGGGGTTGAAGTAATTGAAAAGCCTCCTTTATCGTCGTCGCAGTTGATCAGATAAGCCCCGACCGTTTCACGATATTTATCGCTCGCAATTAGTAACGTTCACCCACACACAATGACATTCGCATTAGATGTAAATGTTGCCTTATTTCTGCTTGAAATACGGCCGTGGATAAATCGTAATTGACTGAAATAAGAAAAGAATCGAGCGCGCGTAATAATAAATTGTTTTGTTCGAACGTAGGAGGAGGGAAACGGCAATAAAGAACATTATACGTATTAATTTAATATCGTACCCGGAGTTAATGTTGTTGCAGCAATTTACATTAATCCCGGCGGCGATCTCCTCTCCTCCTCCGGCCGGGGCACAAAGCGCAAAAAGCGCAATTACTGTTATGAATTATCGCCGGAGCCGTCCATCTGCGCGATACAAGGGACGTCAAAAACCTGCGAGCTACCGATATTTAATTACGGAATCCGCCGTATTTACATTACAATCCGTCGCCCTTTCCACCCACGGCTTTTAATTTAATCTCGTCCCGAGCCTTATAAGGAGGAGCAATCACCATCATCATCTCCATCCACCTCGGGGAGAGGTAGCAATGTGGAAATCGATTAGCTCCATCTCTCTCTCTCTACCGACAAATTGCACCCTCAGCGGAATCGACGACTTCTTTCCGCCCGCAATCGGCGACTTTTTAAAAGTTGCCGGAAGATCGAATTACCCGCACGGCCAGACGTAACGTTAGACCGGCAGAAATGGGGGGAAACTCGATAACACTTCGGAATTGAACCGGTCTCACCGAGTCCTGCAGTTGCGGCCGGAAAAGTTAACCATCACGTCATTTTAAATTTCGCATGGGAAATAGTTTTTATCCGCAGCCTCTTTGGGGATTGGTGTATAATACATTGAGCGAATGTGTTCAATCGAATCGGTACTTTAGTTTGGATTAACGATAGTTAATTGTCTAGCAAGTGTTACGTGTGACAAACGCGCTTTTCCACAATTTTGACACTAACGTCAAAAAAATCCATATTTAAGATTTTCGGTCGAGTAATTTTAAGCTTTGAGAAACATTAGAATTGTCATGTCATGTCAGTTTGAATTATATTCCGTTTTTGCTGATCATGAATAAGCGACAAGGATGAGTGGGCTGGTACTCCCCCAGACATAAAAGAGGCCGCGAGTGCCACATTTCGTTGCCAGTGAAGTCAAGGCTTCAGGTACGAGAAAGCGAATGCAAAGAGAGCGTTTTTCAATTTTGTCGCTTAAGAGCGGTAAAAGCGACGGACCACTTTGCGGAAACACCCACTTTTCTAGGCAATTTGTAGAAAAAATAACATCTTCCAAATGATAAAAAAATTCGTTGATTCATTGTTGTGGCATTCGCGGAAATTGGCCTCCGCTATTTCCAGCAGGTCTCTGTCGATTTGGGCAAATGGCATCCTTTAACTCATCGCAGAAGTACTCCCATAGAAAATAATCGCACATAGTCAGGCGACTAAGGGCGCCGTGAAACTTGAGGAACAGAGAAACAGAGAACGAAGAACATACATTAATGTTCTGGCTCTATAAACAAAGGTACCCCATCCTGCTGAAACCACAAACCCCATAGAAAATAATCGCACGTAGTCAGGCTACTAAGGGCGCCGTGCAATTTGAGAAACAGAGAACGAAGAACATACATTGAGGTTCTGGCTCTATAACCAAAGTCCCCATCCTGTGGCACCACAAACCCCGAATAGCAATTCACCTTCTCCTTAACTTATGTATCAAAGACGTAACCTCTTTTTTTTCAAAGAAATAAGGGCCCTTGATTCCAAAGTTACCCAACGCGTATCAAACAAAAGTTGGCGTCATCGATCTATGCAGCGGCTTTTAGAGGAGTTCCCAAAGATTTTTAGCGACCCGATAGCGACAATTCTGTTTGTTCACGTAATTTTTATAACCAAGACAGGTGTTCCTTCTCATCTTTTTTACTGTGAACGATGTTTATTAATCAACGCGTATCAAACAAAAGTTGGCGTCATCGATCTATGCAGCGGCTTTTAGAGGAGTTCCCAAAGATTTTTAGCGACCCGATAGCGACAATTCTGTTTGTTCACGTAATTTTTATAACCAAGACAGGTGTTCCTTCTCATCTTTTTTACTGTGAACGATGTTTATTAATGCGTTCGAAGATACATTTGATTTGATGTAAAATCTTCCTGAGAGAAAGTTAGGCCTATAATTAACGATGGATGAAGATTACTGTAACCGAGACTGGAGTTACTTCTCACCCGTTTTCTCTATGAAACTCTTTATTAGTGTGTTCTTGACTTGACCATGCTTCGGCCGCTGGAAAAAACTTCCTGAGAGAAAGCTGAGCCTATAATTCCAGGTGGGCGAAGAAGAATGTTATGGGCTTGTTCTTGAACTAAATGGCGGGGTTTTTGTCCATTTGTAACGTTTCTTTCCTTTAAAATAACGTCTAGTTTTGTCGCATTGTTTGCATTTTAAAATTAGCGATTTGATGGAAAATTCCGGAAAACTGGTGACAATCGGTTGTCTGATTATTCTTTTGTTTTACAACTACATATGTTCGGAACATTTCCTGAAAACTTTATTAAAATCCATCGGGTGGATTTCAGCAAAATTAGGAAAATCCAGTCGAAAATTTGCATTTTGCAAATTAGCGATTTTGATGGAAAATTCCGGAAAACTGGTTGCAATCGGTTGTCTGATTATTCTTTTGTTCTACAACTACATATGTTCGGAACATTTCCTGAAAATTTGATTAAAATCCATCGGGTGGATTTCAGCAAAATTAGGAAAATCCAGTCGAAAGTTTGCATTTTGCAAATTAGCGATTTTGATGGAAAATTCCGGAAAACTGGTGGCAATCGCTTGTCTGATTATTCTTTTGTTCTACAACTACATATGTTCGAAACATTTCCTGAAAATTTGATTAAAATCCATCGGGTGGATTTCAGCAAAATTAGGAAAATCCAGTCGAAAGTTTGCATTTTGAAAATTAGCAGTTTTGATGGAAAATTCCGGAAAACAGGTGGCAATCGGTTGTCTGATTATTCTTTTGTTCTACAACTACATATGTTCGAAACATTTCCTGAAAATTTGATTAAAATCCATCGGGTGGATTTCAGCAAAATTGGCAAAATTCAGTCGAAAGTTTGCATTTTGAGAATCTGCAATTTTGATGGAAAATTCCGGAAAACTGGTGGCAATCGGTTGTCTGATTATTCTTTTGTTCTACAACTACATATGTTCGGAACATTTCCTGAAAACTTGATTAAAATCCATCGGGTGGATTTAAGCAAAATTAGGAAAATCCAGTCGAAAGTTTGCATTTTGAAAATTTGCAATTTTGATGGACAATTCCGGAAAACTGGTGGCAATCGGTTGTCTGATTATTCTTTTGTTCTACAACTACATATGTTCGGAACATTTCCTGAAGATTTGATTAAAATCCATCTGGCGGATTTCGAAAAAATTAGGAAAATCCAGTCGAAACTTTGCATTTTGAAAATTTGCAATTTTGATGGAAAATTCCGGAAAACTGGTGGCAATCGCTTGTCTGATTATTCTTTTGTTTTACAGCTGCAATTGTTCGGAACATTTCTTGAAAACTTGATTAAAATCCATCCGACGGATTTCGGAAAAATTAGAAAAATCCAGTCGAAAGTTTGCATTTTGAAAATTTGCAATTTTGATGGAAAATTCCGGAAAACAGGTGGCAATCGGTTGTCTGATTATTATTTTGTTCTACAACTACATATGTTCGGAACATTTCCTGAAGATTTTATTAAAATCCATCTGGCGGATTTCGAAAAAATTAGGAAAATCCAGTCGAAAGTTTGCGTTTTGCAAATTAGCGATTTTGATGGAAAATTCCGGAAAACTGGTGCCAATCGGTTGTCTGATTATTCTTTTGTTCTACAACTACAAATGTTCGAAACATTTCCTGAAAATTTAATTAAAATCCATCGGGTGGATTTCAGCAAAATTAGGAAAATCCAGTCGAAAGTTTGCATTTTGAAACTTTGCAATTTTGATATAAAATTCCGGAAAACAGGTGGCAATGGGTTGTCTGATTATTCTTTTGTTCTACAACTACATATGTTCGGAACATTTCCTGAAAATTTGATTAAAATCCATCGGGTGGATTTCAGCAAAATTAGGAAAATCCAGTCGAAAGTTTGCATTTTGCAAATTAGCGATTTTGATGGAAAATTCCGGAAAACTGGTGGCAATCGCTTGTCTGATTATTCTTTTGTTTTACAGCTACAATTGTTCGGAACATTTCTTGAAAACTTGATTAAAATCCATCCGGCGGATTTCGGAAAAATTAGAAAAATCCAGTCGAAAGTTTGCATTTTGAAAATTTGCAATTTTGATGGAAAATTCCGGAAAACAGGTGGCAATCGGTTGTCTGATTATTATTTTGTTCTACAACTACATATGTTCGGAACATTTCCTGAAAATTTGATTAAAATCCATCGGGTGGATTTCAGAAAAATTAGGAAAATCCAGTCGTAAGTTTGCATTTTGCAAATTAGCAATTTTGATGGAAAATTCCGGAAAACTGGTGCCAATCGCTTGTCTGATTATTCTTTTGTTCTACAACTACATATGTTCGAAACATTTCCTGAAAATTTGATTAAAATCCATCGGGTGGATTTCAGCAAAATTGGCAAAATTCAGTCGAAAGTTTGCATTTTGAGAATCTGCAATTTTGATGGAAAATTCCGGAAAACTGGTGGCAATCGGTTGTCCGATTATTCTTTTGTTCTATAGCTACATATGTTTGGAACATTTCCTGAAAATTTGATTAAAATCCATAGGGCGGATTTCAAAAAAAAATTGGAAAATCCAGTCGAAAGTTTGCGTTTTGAAAATTTGCAATTTTGATGGAAAATTCCGGAAAACTGGTGCCAATCGCTTGTCTGATTATTCTTTTGTTCTACAACTACATATGTTCGGAACATTTCCTGAAAATTTGATTAAAATCCATCTGGCGGATTTCGAAAAAATTAGAAAAATCCAGTCGAAAGTTTGCATTTTGAAAATTTGCAATTTTGATGGAAAATTCCGGAAAACTGGTGGCAATCGGTTGTCTGATTATTCGTTTGTTCTACAACTGCATATGTTTGGAACATTTCCTAAAGATTTGATTAAAATCCATCTGGCGGATGTTGAAAAAATTAGGAAAATCCAGTCGAAAGTTTGCGTTTTGCAAATTAACTATTTTGATGGAAAATTCCGGAAAACTGGTGGCAATCGCTTGTCTGATTATTCTTTTGTTCTACAACTACATATGTTCGGAACATTTCCTGAAAATTTGATTAAAATCCATCGGGCGGATTTCGGAAAAATTAGTCAAATCCAGTCGAAAGTTTGCATTTTGAAAATTTGTAATTTTGATGGAAAATTCCGGAAAACTGGTGCCAATCGCTTGTCTGATTATTCTTTTGTTCTACAACTACATATGTTCGGAACATTTCCTGAAAATTTGATTAAAATCCATCGGGCGGATTTCAGAAAAATTAGTCAAATCCAGTCGAAAGTTTGCATTTTGAAAATTTGCAATTTTGATGGAAAATTCCGGAAAACAGGTGGCAATCGGTTGTCTAATTATTCTTTTGTTCTACAACTACATATGTTCGGAACATTTCCTGAAAATTTGATTAAAATCCATCGGGTGGATTTCAGCAAAATTAGGAAAATCCAGTCGAAAGTTTGCATTTTGCAAATTAGCAATTTTGATGGAAAATTCCGGAAAACTGGTGCCAATCGCTTGTCTGATTATTCTTTTGTTCTACAACTACATATGTTCGGAACATTTCCTGAAAATTTGATTAAAATCCATCGGGCGGATTTCGGAAAAATTAGTCAAATCCAGTCGAAAGTTTGCATTTTGAAAATTTGTAATTTTGATGGAAAATTCCGGAAAACTGGTGGCAATCGGTTGTCCGATTATTCTTTTGTTCTATAGCTACATATGTTTGGAACATTTCCTGAAAATTTGATTAAAATCCATAGGGCGGATTTCGAAAAAAAATTGGAAAATCCAGTCGAAAGTTTGCGTTTTGAAAATTTGCAATTTTGATGGAAAATTCCGGAAAACTGGTGCCAATCGCTTGTCTGATTATTCTTTTGTTCTACAACTACATATGTTCGGAACATTTCCTGAAAATTTGATTAAAATCCATCGGGCGGATTTCGAAAAAATTAGAAAAATCCAGTCGAAAGTTTGCATTTTGAAAATTTGCAATTTTGATGGAAAATTCCGGAAAACTGGTGGCAATCGGTTGTCTGATTATTCGTTTGTTCTACAACTGCATATGTTTGGAACATTTCCTAAAGATTTGATTAAAATCCATCTGGCGGATGTTGAAAAAATTAGGAAAATCCAGTCGAAAGTTTGCGTTTTGCAAATTAACGATTTTGATGGAAAATTCCGGAAAACTGGTGGCAATCGCTTGTCTGATTATTCTTTTGTTCTACAACTACATATGTTCGGAACATTTCCTGAAAATTTGATTAAAATCCATCGGGTGGATTTCAGTAAAATTAGGAAAATCCAGTCGAAAGTTTGCATTTTGCAAATTTGCAATTTTGATGGAAAATTCCGGAAAACTGGTCAAAATATTAGCCGTTTAGATGGGTCGCGGTTGGGTCCGACCTCTGGACTCGCTTGATGCGAGTTCGAGCCCCGTCACGGACACTTTCTCTACGAAAGAATGGCCGTGCGAGTGCTTGGATATCTTGTGTTTGTTTTTTAAATGAGAAATACGATGCTTTTCCTCTTCTAAAATTTGTCTTGAAAAGACCAGAATAAACAAATTATCTATTGAAACAGCTACTTTCCTAACTAATACCACGACGAACATTGAATGATACAGTAGATTAGGGGTTCTAATAATTCGAAGCTTTGAAGAATCCAAAGACAGGAAGAGAAATTCGAATATTGAAGTTTTCGAATTTTATTGAAGATTCGAAGTTGCGTAGTTTCGAAATTTTTCGAAGAATCGAAATTGTGAAGTTGCGTTGTTTTCGAATTTTTTTCACGAAGCTGTGAAGTTTTGAAATTCTCGAATTTTTCGAAGAATCGAAATTTCGAATTTTTCTAAGAATAGATGTTGTGCAGTTTCGAAATTTTCGAATTTTTCGAAAAGTCGCAGTTGAGAAGTTTCGAAATTTTCGAAAAGTCGAAGTTGAGAAGTTTCGAAATTTTCGATTGTTTTCGAAAAGTCGAAGTTGAGAAGTTTCGAAATTTTCGATTCAGAATCGTCATTCAGAATTTTGCCTTGGTAAATCTCAAAGCCTAAAACTAATTCTGCTGGTTTAGTACACTTGAAGGTTTCCTTAACCCGAATTCCTTAGAAAAAAGGCCGTACAGACGCGCATTTTTACGAAGACCAACCCCTTGCGCTCTACTAAGATTACAAGCATCCCCATTAACGAATTTCCTGGGCTTATTTCATTGTTCAATTGACGACGATTAGATCAAAATCGAAATTAAACGAGAGTGCAGGGGCTATACGATGTATCCGAAAAACCTAATTGCGTCCCGTCGCACATCAAAGCGAAAGCACTCTGTGCCACAATCAGAGTCCGCATTTCGCGTTTTATTATTGGCGAGCGTTTTCGAACTGTTTTGATGTGCCGTTTTTGCTACAGATTTTTTTGTTTTGTCCGGAATCCGTTTGATCGGTCGCCAAACGGCAGTGTCTACGCCACGCCCCCATAACTCTGATTTACGCCGACGAATTTCTTTCGTCGGTGGCATTTTAATAATCCCGGTTTTTATCCCGCCGGGGATTTATGTAGTTCGAAGTTTGGAGCCGGCGCCAATGAATTCGGGATGAGATTACACAGGTTTATTTATTATTTAATAAATGCCGTACGCATACGTAAACTGGGTTTCTTGATAAGCTTAAATAATGAAAATTGGGGCGTTTTTCGTGGGAAATGTATTTAAATACATTTAATTAATTTGATATTGCTATCCAGTTACAATCAGCTATTTGTTTGATTTGTTGTAATACTAATTTCTATAATCAATCTTTAAAGTGTTTTTAGGCCTGGCGCGCACTGGCAACTTTTCCTAAGCAATTTTGTAGTCACCTAGATCAAACACGTTTAAGAAATGTAGTTGCTTCGAATTAAAAATCGCCCGTGCGCGGACTTGCATTTACTTTAATATGTTTGATTTCGGTGACTCGAAAGTTGCTTAGGAAAAGTTGCTAGTGCGCGCCAGGCCTTAAAAACGGATAAATAATTCTTGAGATTCTGGCATTGGTCGGGTAATCTTATGTCTGCTTACAGGCCAACTGGCGGTGGACGCGAACGCACCTATATTACTAGAGCCTTCGCAAAATGTGGTGTCACATTGCGCTGTGAACATCTTAAATTTCGAGAGAGGGGACGCCGAAAACTCATAATTATTCAGCGAGCGCCGGGTGTACAAAATGTAAATATAGATAAATATGGAAACAAAATCGGACGCGACCGGATGATTCTATTCGGTGATGCGGCCACGCGTAGATTTTATAGCGTTCTCTTCGAATACTTTCTCTCTCTGGTGTCACGACATTTTGGATTGGCTATATCAACCATGTTTGCGCGCGAAATTTGAAAATTGTTCACTTTGTACTTTTATTGTGATTACATCAATACAATACAAAACAGTTTATTTATCATTGAATATTACATAAAGTACATTTTTGACTCATCGTTTTAACATGCATATGTTAACATATTAACGTACCAATAATAAAACTTAAAATAAAAAATAAAATTAGATGATGGTACGTACCTACGAATGAATATATACTAACACACTTTTGAACAAACAACAATGCTATAATTAACCCCCAAGGTCAACTTCGCACATAATGTACGAGCAATTTATAGTAATGAAGTTAAACGGTAGCAATTAATTCGGCCGGCGACACATTTACCTCATTTCGTTTTTTTTTCTTTTTAATCCAAAAAACCTTTCTCTCTTTACTTTTAAATGCGTTTTAACGAAACAAGGCGGCTCCTTTAATCGCCCCCTGGCACGCAACCGCGTTCCGACAATCCATTATTGTAATGCGGTCGGGGGCTAATTAAAAATGAAAATCGAGCCCCAAAACGCTGGCTGGCGTTCGCTTGCCCCCCTTTAACCATAAATAACGCGCCCGAATTTATTACGTTTTAATTACGGCGCCGGGGGTGACAAACTTTTTTTTTAAAGGGCTTAAACGGTCATGAAAAATGTTCATAATGAAAATACAGTTGATATTGAAATTTAAAAAAATGTATGATCATTCTTTTTCTTGCAAAAAAAATTTGCAATACACATAAAAAACTATAGTTTAAAAATATGGAATTTACAGCATGAGGCTTGTAAAGAATTTTAAAGAAGACTCGTGTTGTAGGCTATGATCAATTTAGTACTACCACATGAGACTTGGAAATAATGTTTAGGAAGACTCATGTTGTGAATGATGAACAATGTAGTACTACAACATGAGTCTTGTAAGGATTTTTTTAGGAAGACTCATGTTGTAGACTATGAATAATTTAGTACTACCACATGACTCTTGAAAAGAATTACTCATGTTGTAGATGACGAACAATGTAGTACTACAACATGAGTCTTGTAAAGATTTTTAGGAAGAGTCATGTTGTAGACTGAATAATTTAGTGCTAGAATACGTACATATAAAGACTTATTAGGAAGGCTCGTATTCTAGATCAGTGGTTCTCAATCTTTTTTGCGGAATCCCAAAAACTGTTTGGAATAAAAGGAGTAGAAGAGTAGAAATTGAAGCTGACGTACCCCAAGGGGTCATCATCAGCTTTTGGTGATGGTCAAGAAGTTTGGACAGTATTTGTTCGCTCTGAAAATCTTTTTTGCGGAATCCCAAAAAATAATAAAAGGAGTAGAAGAGTAGAAATTGAAGCTGACGTACCCTAAGGGGTCATTATCAGCTTTTGGTGATGGCCAAGAAGTTTGGACAGTATCTGTTCGCTCTGATGTTAATGATTAGTCTAGTAAGTCTCTCCAGTGGCTTATCCTTCAGGAGTTTGGGATATTATCAAAATATTAGCAACATTTTTTGTTAGAAACATTTATCTGGGGCCGCGGTGGTCTAGTGGGTAGAGGTCCGGCCTCTTTCCCCGTTGGTGCGGGTTCGAGTCCCGTCCGGACGGTCACTTTTTCAACACGAAAAATGGCCGTACAGATACCTGGGTGTCTAGTGTTTGTTCCCATTATATTTAAATATGAATATTATTATTATAAATTGGTTGTGGCTGAATGCCCTAGCTGGCTAAGCCAAGTCCCCAACATCTTCGATTCCCTAACCCGAAATCCTGTCAATCATCTTTCCTTAAAAAAAAAAAAATCCAGACGCTATTAATGCACTAGAGTGGTTATAGCATATATAGGGGAGTTTCGAAGTATGTGAAAATCAACGGGACAACCCGGAAACTTGTTCGTATAGATAAAAAACTAATAACTGTAAATTTTAAGCTATATAGGGCTAACCGAGCCCTGGGTGTCTAAAATTTGAAGAAAAAAAAACGTTTTTTTCCCCTTTTTTTCATTTTAGCCCCCCTAATATTAAACGGTCCACCCTAATGGTCAAATGATATCCTGTGTCGACAGAGAATGTTAATACGAATTCAAAACGAATTTATTTGTTAAAATCTGACTAAAAGTTGTGAATGTTTCAGTTATATCATACTTGTATATTTCGATGTTTTGTGACCTAATCCTTCATCGACGGTAATTAGAAGATGCCCTGCATTTCTGTCACTTATTTTACACTTCTCTAAAGCAGATGAGATCCCTTCACTGATAAATGCAATGCTTGTGGTTATGGTTCTATTTCCAAAATTACTCAAACTTCAATCGAGATTATGTTTTCCTGAAAAGGTAGATCCATACCAATGTCAAATTTTACATACATTTTATTTCAATAACGCGCGAAGCTATGAAAAATTATAGTAATTTTAATGGTTTCAAATAAATACAAAAATAATTGCCATCGATTTGAAACTTTCTAAAATAACTCAAAATACATTAGAAATTATAATTTCGAAGTAATCTGGATACACACCAAAACCAAATTTTGTGTACTTTTATATGAACAGCGCACGAAATTATGGAAAATTGTAATTATTTTAATGCTCTCAAACAAATATAAAAACAATTGTTGCCGACTTAAAATTTTCTAAAATCATTCGAAATTATTATTATTATGTGAAAAATTAGCAGATTTGATGTAATCAGTTATTACGAAAAATCGTGAAAAATTGTTATAATTTTGGTGGCTTTAAATAAATATAAAGACAATTGCCATCAATCCGAAACTTTTCAAAATTACTCAAAAATCATTCGAAATTACGATTTTGGAAAAATCTGGATACACACCTGAACCAAATTTTGTGATACTTCTATTCTAACAGCGCGTGAAATTATGAAAATTGTAATAATTTTAATGCTCTCAAAAAAATACAAAAACAATTGTTGTGGACTCAAAACTTTCTAAAATTACTCAAAAATCATAGAGATTATTATTACGTAAACAAATACTTACACAGCATCACCAGATTTTGTGATAATTTCTTGTAATCAGTGCGAATAATCGGAAAAAGATTGTTATAATTTTGGTGGCTTGAAATAAATATTAAAAAAAACTGCCAACGATTTAAAACCTTCCAAACTAACTCAAAATTTATTCGAAATTATGATTTTAGGAAAATCTGGATAAATATCAAAACCATTTTTTTACTTGAACTTATGAAAATTTTTAATCATTTTATTGATCTCAAGAATATACAAAAACAATTGTCAAACAAAAACTTAAAATTTTCCGAAATTACTCAAAAATCATTTGAGATTATTATTATGCGGAAAACTGCATATACACCACCACCAGATTTTGTCAAAATTTCATGTAATTACTGCGAAAAATCGCAAAAAATTGTTATAATTTTAGTGGCTTGAAATAAATATCAAAATCGATTTGAAACTTTCATAAAAAATTCAAAATTCATTCGACATGAAGATTTTGGAAAAAGCTGGACACACACCTTGATCAAATTGAATGATACAATTTTTTGAACATAGCGCGAAATTATAAAAAATTATATTAATTCTATTAATATAAAAATATATAAGAACAATTGTTTTTCTTTTACTTGAATTTTCAATTTTTTGGTCACCATTTTTTATTTCCAGACCGGGATTTTTGATTTTTTTGGCTCATATTTAAGATCTTTGGCCTGTTTTTTTTTCGATTTTTGACTAATTTTTTTGGTCTTTTGTGATCATTCAGTCGAAATATTCTTTATTTTGGCCTAAATTTTCAATTTTCTGGTCCATATTTTTTATTTTTAGGCTCGAATTTCTTATTTTTGGCCCTATAGTTTGAATTTGTAACCTAAATGATTGATTATTGTGTCTACATTTTTTTTTAACCAGGGTTTTCGAGTTTTGGTCAAAATTTTTGATTTTTTGGTCACGATTGTGGATTTTTTTAGTATATATTTCAGATTTTTGACCTGTATTTTCGATTTTGTAGTCTAAATTCAAGATCTTCTGTCCTACATTACCTTTATTTTGGCAGAAAATTTTGGTTTGTTTGGTCTGCATTTTTTATTTTTAGACCCGAGTCAAAATGTTTGATTTTTGGCCACGATTGTTGATTTTTCATTTTCTGGCCTCTAATTTAGATTTTTTACTTGCATTTTCGACTTTACTTTTACTTCGAGCTTAAGAATTATTTTGGGGGTGAAAATGGCAAATTAATTTTCCTTTATTGTTTATGCTGGAGGCTTCTACTTCGTTATACATTTTAAATATTATAATAAAACACTTTTAACTTTGTTTTGTATAACTTATATATTTATTTTTGTGACTTAAGTTTCGGTAATACAATTACCATTTTCAAACAAGAAGTCGGTTTTTAAAACACTTCTTGTTTGAAAATGGTAATTGTATTACCGAAACTTAAGTCACAAAAATAAATATATAAGTTATACAAAACAAAGTTAAAAGTGTTTTATTATAATTTTCCTTTACTTGATCTCAAGTTTTCTGTCTGCATTTTTTACTTTTAGTCCAGGGTTTTTGATTTTCCGGCCGATATTTTAGATCTTTGGCTCGTAGTTTCGTAAAACATTAATAACTTCGTCAATTTTAGTCCAATTTCAATTTGGATTCACATTAACGTCCTCTATCGACATAATATATAATTTGGCCATTCGGGTGGACCGTTTAATATTCGGGTGGACCAAAATGAAAAAAAGGGAATAAACCCACTTTTTCAAATTTTAAAGGGCTAGGGCTCGGTTACGCAATGTTCGATATGGCTCAAAATTTACGGTTATTAGTTTTTGATTTATACGAACAAGTTTCCGGGTTGTCCCGTTGATTTTCATATACTTCTCCAATATATGGAGAACCACTCTAATATGCACTACTTGCGTTAATCTTTTCATTACTGTTATTTTAAATAATACAATTATCATAAACCGTTATCGTTCAGCAACACCGGCATTATTTTCAACGTTATCACACAGAAAATTCTTGTTTGATAATAATACAAACCGCCGGAATAACCTGAAAACGCGATAAACAAAACACGACGTAATACCGAACGACCTACAAAAATTCCTTCAGCCTTCACACAACACAATGAATACGAAAACATTGAAACAACACCGCCACCGCCGCCGTTCCAATTAATTATAATTAATTGCGAGCAATTTTCCGGCCAATTTCTGCGCCTTGAATTAATGCCGCCATTACGTACGAAACCCCCACAATAAAACGGGGGATCCCCGCGGTGCGCGCGGGCTGAACCTCTTACTTAATTAACGAAATGGAATTACCACTGCGGAGAGTAACACAAAAAAAATTGGTACGTTTCGCAACGTCTCACTTGCAATGCTTTCACGTAATTGAATGGGAGAATGTTGATTCGATTGAAGTCGTGTTCGGATTCCGCGAAATGTCACATAATGGCTGTGTGTGGAATATGTTGGCAAAGAATGGTACTGGTTTACGTAATGTTGAACGGTAAGAGTTTGTTTGTTGCTTGGGATGATTAATTGAGAAGATTGATTTCGTATACTTGATATGTTTTATGGACACTGACATTTTTAAATATAGTGAGGTTGAAAATTATCATTATTGACAAATACATGCAGACATCAACAATGTTTAAGGAATTAATAGTTAGGCAACCAAATATGCATTTTGGTACACGTGCAATTACTTTTGCTTTGTTGATGGACATCGTAACATTAACACGTTCGCTGCCACTGCAATTGGGAATTGGGATTGCACTTACGCAAGTATCAAGTCGGGCGCACTAGCGCGTCGGTGGCAGCGAACGTGTTAAGTACAATTAAAAATGGTGTGCTAGTTAGGCAACCAAATATGCGTTTTGGTATACGTGCAATTACTTTTTCTTTGTTGATGGACATCGTAACATTAAGTACAATTAAAAATGGTCTTCTACCCATAAGAATAGAATGTTATGTTAATATTAAAGTTCACCCCTTGGTGCCCTCTAGTTTCCTCTCGATTGCACTAGCGAAATACTCTTGTGTCATATTTGTCACTACACTCCAAATTAGCCCGCATGAGCTTTTTAGTTTTTTTATGGTCAGTGATAGTAAAACAAATTGAACAACGTGAACTAATATCACCAAAGTCTAATCTTTTGGATAGCTCCTAGTCGATGGTCAGAATTGCCACATCTTTTTGTCACTAAAGATGTCAAAGATGTAGTATACCAAAATAGTTACTTTGCCCTCTGTTACAAGATGAAGATATCGTAAGAATTAAAGTTGAAATTCTATACATTCACGAGTAATCTTTAAAAGATGTTAATTCAAATTGCTCATACCAACCACATCTAGAAACCAATTTCAAGACGTCAAAATTGACGAATATTAATCTGATTACCATACGGTATAATATTCTTTATGTCACTATTGACTTCCTCATCTACATATTGTAATAATCTATCAGATCGGGCATTACGAATGCATTTATTCAATTTACATGCAAATCTTCAGGCGGCCTCGTTAACTAGAGTGAGATTAGCTTTTGATCCTCGCACAATGCACGGGACATAAATTAGCCGAATCAAGGAAGTCGATACATCTACCACTGTGTGTGCGAGTGTGTGTTGGGAATCCTGCCGAGCTTTGGAATTCATTACGACCTGAATTGATTTATTGCGATCTGGTAAATGAGAGAGCGAGAGAGAGAGAGGAAGTGGATTCGATCAAATGGATGTCTGGAATGAGAAAAAAAAAGCACGGTGATACAATACGTAGAGCGTGGATGGCGCGAACGCGATTCTATTTGTTCTGGCCGGAATTTATGGATCCATAATTTACTTAACATCGGATCCCTCCGGGGCGAAACGAGATATATTTGTCAGTTACTACACGGTGGTGTGGTGGCGCGTTTTTTTTTTCTCTTTCCTTCCACTTTTCCAATTTACTTACTCTGTTGTGAATTTACTGTCTCGTTAAAGTTACAAACTTTCGATATGATTCTAATTTAACAGTACAAACTAAAAGTTGATTAATTTGAAACTTGGTCTGAAATAATTACGAATGCATATTTTTTGCAAAGTGACCTAAAAGAGTGTGTCTATAATTTTCGAACGTAGTTTAATGCCATAAGCTAAAATATTGTCAACCAGGACTCCTCATCCAAGTTGGAAACAATGGTGGCAAACATTTACAGGCTCCAAATAATGTATAGCCACAAAGTCCGATCCAATCCAAGAAAACTTCTTTCTTTCTATCGCAGGAAGTCCCTCAAAATAATATTTTTCCTTCCAATGTTTACAAGGCTTTATTTGTTGTAACGAGCCCTAAGTGTTTACGTTTTCCTTTGCTTGATATTTACTTGGTGCATGCGCCAGGACTTCTTCATTCGTGATGTGATCTATTCACGATATTGTCGCGTGGGGGTCGTCGCGACTTTAAGGTCAGAGACAATAGGTAACCACTATATAAAATTTAGGGTACTTACCTACGCTAAACGAGCCGGTGCATTAAAAAAACAACTGTTTAACTTTAAACTATGGACTATATTGATAACTTCCCCTGATCGTGGCGGAACACCGACTGACTTCCCAGCGGTTTTCCCGGACCCTCTCGATCTTTACTCATCAGCACAAAAAACTTATTGACAAGCAAATATCGAGGGAGTCCTTGAAACTCGCTGAGTACGCGGCTGGAGTACTCGCGAACCGGACATCCTGTGTCAAATAACACCGGTTCGCGACATTACTCCCCCTTCAGTGAATCGGTGTCCCAACGATTACAACTCTAACTTAACCTAACTTAAACCTAGCTGCACCTAACTATTCGTCTTAGAGTTTCTAGAGTCCACACTACACCATCACTTCTAGGGTCCATCCTTGTCCAGGTCTTCTTGTTGGCGAACCTCCTACTTGGAAACAAGCTGAGTTGGCTACCTTCTTGTAACGCTTACAGGAGATGTTTTGGTGTCACAACCTATCGGGTCGGGTTCCTAGTAGTGTATTTAGTGTACTAGAACCCGCCAAAGTACTGGTCTTCTTGATTCGGGTAGGGGAGACGAGCAGCTTCCATGGATTTTCCTCCGGTTGTGATGAGGCCCTGCTCCCGTTACATCTGCTCCTGGTTTTTGGTGGTAGCGTCTCCCAATGACCTCGAATACAGGCTAGGCCAGTAGTGTCTAGTGACGGTCGAGTGGTTTTACATCACTCGACTCATCCCCCGGTTGTTGTGGGGTTGATGCGCCACTTGGATGGAAGGTCCTGAACTCCAACTTGCTCCTTTCAGGGGTTGCCTCCATTGCTGCTGTTCCTTGGCTCGATAGTGTGGGTAGCGGCTCGACTATAAAAATAACGAACGACAGATTCTGCGACAATTTGCCAAAACAAAATTTATTGAATGGTGCCTATAACTAGTGACTACTTTTTTTTTTTTTTAAACTAATAAATTACCCAAATTCTAACCTTTCCAACATGCTAATTTCTATACCCATTACTACTCTAACCTATTTATATTTCATTAAGTACAATGGTGGTCACTCTCTAGTACCATTTCACTCATTATTATTATTATTTTTTTATATATATATATTGCTTGGTTTTCCTACCTTAGTCCCTATTTTGTTTATTTACTTTCCCGCCTTAACTGTCTAGCATGCAAATTTACACTAAATTAGTACCCCATATTTTTGCCACATATTCGCATCACATTCACTCATGTTATCTCCACATTAAAATTATCGAAACTCATCGTTATTTTAAACTTAATTCTAAATCATTTCAATGTTCATCATCCCGTTGGATCGCCATTAGGCTGGTACCACCTACATAACGTCTAGCGAAAATGAGGAGTCGCTGGATCAAGTAATACGGTACGGCACCGCTAACGTACACTTAACTCCCATTTCCCACAATATTTGCAGGTACTTCGCTCCAGCGGCGACGGGATCCATCCCAGTGGTATCCTTTCATAGGCCCCAAGTATTCACAAATACACTTAATACTAACCTAAACTTATCGACATTATCTTCATTCATGCTCACAATCACTCGTACATCTAAATTCTCTTACTCTCGGGCTAAATACTAAGCAAAAATATGTTGTTTCATCCTTTTCACATCTCTGTCTCTGTTATTCGTATACCTCGCTCTAGTTCGTTAATGCTAAATCTAAGACTCTGCCCATTAGGCATTCTTACAGAGGCATGCCTTCTCTCTCCCACCGTTACACGAGCTTCTTTTAATCTAAAAAATCTTCTATGACAACAGACTACTAGGAGGATGCCGATTATTATTATAATAGTAGAGACAGCTAGGTTACCATAGATAAATGCAGAATGGCTAAAGTAACCATTCGTAGCTACCAATTCAGATTGTAATTCGGTCAATTTTTTACTACTGCCTTTTAAGTGCCTGGCAAATTCGTCCGTGGATTTATAGGTTGTTGTGAGTGAAAGTGGTGACAAAATTCTAACGAGGTTAGGATTTATTTGGGATGTTAGGTTGAAATTTATGGAATTGAAGTGGATATTCAAGACTGAGGATGATGTTAGTTCCACTAACGATTTCAAAATTGTTTCGCCGGCATATAGGATGCAGTTTTTTCCAAGTTTTAAGGTTGAGGGAGAACTAACGCTTAACTGAATGATTGTTTTACTACACGTTAAGGTATATTTCTCATTAGGTATAGGAGGGATAACTATCCATGTATCGTTGGTTTGGAGGGGAAGAAATACGGATGACTTGATTTTTACAAACCGAGTATCACAAGTATGTTCGGTTATTGGGCCTCCTTTAAAAATCGACAATTCGCAGGTTCTTGCATAATCTGTGTGAAATACTAAACGGTTTTGTGGGCACAGCAGAAAGTGTGTTTTGATTTTCTTACAAGTGCCATATATTTCAGTATCAATATCGAAGTTGATTGATAATTTAGGATCAGTAGCAAACAAATGCATTGAGGGGCTTATACAATAGAAAATATCATTTTTCCACGGAGTAGGGATAGGCACGGGGTTATATAATTTAAAAAGTTTACGATCGGTAAACGGAATATGAACAGTTACAAGGGTATCCTGATTTGTTTGACAAGCTGTTAATCTCCATGCGCGTTTTAAGAGTTCAAACCCATCGTTATCAAACGTGAATGGAAAATAATTATCATTTGGAAGTTTAACAATTTTAAGGGTGTTCATAAGTTTCTTGGGAGATAATAGGGCAGGATGGATAATTCCGTGTCCCATCAGTAGGATCGAGTCTACAATTCGTTCTACTTCTATTTCAAAGTCGGTGGTCAACAATACTAAACAAGACATTATTTCTACTACTCGCGCTTCGATTTCGAAATCGTGCATAACATTCTTTTCAAATTCTACTATTTCAAGCGACAAGTTATTTAAGGACTGTTTAAGTACGTTTTGATTATATTGAAAATTGCCGAAAGAGGTGTTGACAGATTGTATTGTAGATTTCAAAATTGTAGTTTGTTCGTACAGAGCATGACTGAGAATGTCAGTATTTTTATTTAGATTTTGAAAAAGAGAATCGTAGTGTAGTCTGTCCTCATCTGATAGGGTTCCAAAGAGTGTTTTAAAAATATTTCCCACCACGTTAATGTAACCACGTTTTTGACGCGGGGTTGTAATGAAGGGAAAGCTATTAGCCATTACCTGTTTTGTACGATGTAATATTCCTCGTATGATTGGTAGCTCCCTTATACAGGCTTCTGCTTCCACGATGGCGGATATATTTTCGCAAATCTTCTCTGCCTCCTTAAATTTAATATTTGTCGTCCCAAGCGTTTGAGAATGAGGCTTGTTCGAAATGACGGAGAAACGATATTACGTTTTGACTCGCCGGGTCAAATATCGGGGGTGATGTGAATTTCGGCTGAGCGGGTGCGAGAGATGTATTATTTGCATCAAAAATTGTCGAGTTAGCCATTTTTTGAGATCGTAGTGCCGTGCGTTGAATGACACTTTTTGGTGAATCGGGGGCCGTTGGAGTAGTCTCTACTGCGACTTGGGGAGGGAATATTGTTGTATCTAGATCGTCTTCTGAATTAGTTGTTTCCGTCGTGCGCGTTTCCGACAGAGACCAATTTTCAATCTTATCCTGAATGAATACAAGAGGTTCCAAAGGTTGGACGCGTCGGGGGTCGCTCGTTTTCAAAAATTCCGATTCCGTATTATCCGTTCCCGTAGGGGTCGTGTGATCTTCAATCGCGGATTGAACGGGTGAACGCGCGGTTTTTCTACTACCTATGAATATGTTACCTGGTTCAGTTTCGAAAATTTCGGTACTTCTGGTCGGCGGGCGAAATTCAGCGAAATTTTTATCAAAAATTTGTGCTTGGTAGCGAGTGTTATATTTTTGCGTATCTTTAGACATCTGTTAAACGAGTTAATGAACTGAACAAAGCATTTTTCGCAAGGCCGCGGTTTCGACTTACATATATTACACTCGCTAACACTCACGGCGTACACAGATTCACACTAGATTATGTTACTTATTGCCCTTGACCTCAATTAATATAATTTTCGCTTTGATTATGAATTCTAACATGAAATATTAATTATCAAACTAAAATAACGCGGGTTAGGCGCCTCCACCACATGTCGCGTGGGGGTCGTCGCGACTTTAAGGTCAGAGACAATAGGTAACCACTATATAAAATTTAGGGTACTTACCTACGCTAAACGAGCCGGTGCATTAAAAAAACAACTGTTTAACTTTAAACTATGGACTATATTGATAACTTCCCCTGATCGTGGCGGAACACCGACTGACTTCCCAGCGGTTTTCCCGGACCCTCTCGATCTTTACTCATCAGCACAAAAAACTTATTGACAAGCAAATATCGAGGGAGTCCTTGAAACTCGCTGAGTACGCGGCTGGAGTACTCGCGAACCGGACATCCTGTGTCAAATAACACCGGTTCGCGACAATATTCTTAAAAGCATGCGGAATATCCAAATTTCAAGAGCTTCTATTCGATTCGTGGTGCTTGCTTTTATTGTCCATATGCAGTCTCCATCTCTTAGGGCCGCTTTTACAATAGCCAAACGCAGAATTTTAAAGGCACCAGAAATTTTGGTCTTTGGCTCCCTTTTACACTTATACCCTACGGCGCCTTAAACCTTTGAAACTTCCTGGTGGTCCACCCACGGCTCTATTTCCGGCACACGTCGTCTTTTTATTTTCAAACCTTCGAAACTCCTTGTAATTTGACCTCGAGAAAAGCGGCCAAAAAATGTACACAACATCAAGTTGCCTTTTTGATGTCACGTCGCGTTTGATATACAATCAAATCTAAACTACATCACGCCCGATACGAAATTATCCCGTCGATAATTTGTAATACCTTTAATAAGCTCCACTTAAATCGATGATTGAGTGTCTCTCCTTGGATATAATGGCGCCTTTCCATCGCCGGCTTTCCTACAATTCAATAATTTAACGACAGGCAAATAACGTGTCGCGGTTCATTACCTCGGCAAACTATCGTCGAGATAAAATGACGGCAATTTTTTTTCCCCGATAGCGACCGACGGCGTAAACAATGGGCACATTAAATTGGCCTCGACCGAGAGAAGAGAAAGATGGACGATTTACGGCCTCTATTGCGATATCGTGGAAATCAATTAATTAAACAACAATCAAATAGAAATCTCGCGATTTGGCTCTTGTGAAAGTTTCGAAAGGAAGTCGACGCGAGTGTGAATAAAGAGTGTTTGTGTCTGCAATTACATATTGATTGATGCATGATAGCCTAGTTGTTTCTTTGGAAACGTTCGTTTTCTCCCGTAGATGACATGTACTACAAAAGTTTATAATTATATAGGACAATTAAACAAGCTAAACTGAAGTTCCACCAGGGGGGATATTTATTTGTAGTCATGAGTTTAGTACAAAATTCAGGCAATAGATGTCGCCACTGATGGTTTTCGAATATTTATATTCCGATACTAATTTCCGTTTGCCACCAGTGAAGCCAGGTTGGGCGATTTATCGCCAAATGGGCGACTTTCGTGGATCCATGCGGCTAAAATTTCTAAATGGGCGACTTAAACAAATTATCTATACGCGATACCAAGTCGACGGTTAATCGTACAAAAATGCGTCGAAACCTTTGACTATATACTATTGGACTGCTAGCGCCGCTTCATGTGTGTCTCCAAGCAACGGTGGCGCGGCGGGACCCTAAATGGTTGCGGTATGTTACTAAATTGGTAGTTATTTTGTGTTTATGACATATGACTCTATGAGCTCGCATTGCATATTGTGATACCCTGCAATTTATTCACACCTTTGAATATATAAACATTTATATTGTCAAATATTCACACTATATCAAAATATTGCTATGCGAAAGGCTGCAATATGTCCACGTATATATGCCAACGCGGTTATAATACTCTTTAGCTGATGTACACGTCAGTTGACTTTTGACTTATAACCTAAAATTCTGTATGAGATTTCCATCAAATCCGGAACTTCGTAAATTATGGGTTGATGCTTTGCTTGTAAAGAACAGGCAGGAAAGTGGACCCGAATTGCCGAAATATGCTCGCATTTGCATTCTCCACGTTGCTGATGAATACATCGAGAAATATTTTTTTGCTTTCCGGTTTTTAAATTACGCTCCGTTTTCGGCTCCGGGGCGGGACTTATATCGGGCTCCAGCTCGTGGACAACTGATCATATGGGAAATGGAGGGGGACTAGCAGTCCATTAGTATATAGTCAAAGGTCGAAACAATATAATCATAACCATCATAATCTGTAACCATTTGGACCATTTGGATTACGATATTAACTTTTGAAGCCCAAGGCGCCCAAGCCAGGGCCGGACCATTAATATCGCAGTAGAAGAAGAAGAGGCCGGTAGTAAAGTATCTGTAACATTGGCAATATTTGGGCGACATCTACTAGTCATTTTGGCGACTTGAGGCACCAAAAATCTGGTAACACTGTTTGGCACTAGGTGGCATGCGTGCTATAGGTTGCCGAGCGCTGATCTAGGTTATATCCATAAATATATGCACTTAAAAAGTGCAGGCTGTAACCTAACCACATTTATTCAATTACGTAAATTATTAACGAATACTAAAACTAATCTCATTTTAGTCCCCATTTCCTCGGACGCGACGTCGTCGTTCCTCGACGTTACCACCGACCAATAAACAAATCTCATTTGGCTAATTGAGCACTAAAGACGACGAAAATAAACATCCCATAAGACATAAAACGAGATGCTAATAATATAAATTAGTATGGACACGGCGGTAATAACGTCGGAATTGCTTGCCGAGCGCCGTAAATACCGAGCAGAATCTCTTTCTCTCGCGTTGTCCGCGACCGCATGAATGGAGCTGGCTGCGTCCCGAGCCGGGCGATAAATCGGTCTTTATTGATGGCGAAATGTGAAATAAAAAAGGAGGGAAGGCCATTCCGGTGAATTACGCAAATGCACGTCCGCGGCCATCAAATTCGCATGCCCCATTAATCCGGCGTCCGATCTTTAACGGCCCTTAATAGATCTTGTTTTCTGGTTCTGCGTTTTATGAAATAATACAGGAGGAATAAAAAGTGAGACAATGCCCCTTCGGAGATTTCATAAGAAGATATCGATGTGGGGCTCATTATCTGCGAGCCGCTGCCTTCCAAATAAGAGCACGTCGTAAAATTTTACGACGCCACCATTGTCCCCGCCGATATTTTAGCACTTATATGCGTGTGAGTCCGTTTTGGATTTTTCACGATCGTAAAACTGTCATAATAAAACGCCGTCCGAATTTTCAATTATCCATCCGCATTCTAAATGCAGGAGCACTCGTCATATAATCCGTTTTAATTAAATTACCACGAGTTTTCCCATCCTCCTAATGGCCTCCGCCGTCGACTAATTTCCACTGTTGCACGTCGAGGCAGTAAATGTAAATATAGAAATTGGGTCAGAGCAAGGATCCACGTCACTCAATCCAGATGTGATCGTTACCGTTCGTCTCCTATAATCCTTCACCCACGCACACACAAACGCTCCATAAGCTATGATGAATATTATTAATTATAGATTACGTGAAGAAAAAGAAACGGAAACTATCTGGTCCTTATCCTGGTGTTTCAGTCTCGCAAATACTGGCCCAGCGGGAGAAGATGGCCACGCAACAACCCTACATGAAGGAGAACGTGGGGAGTCCTCAGTATCCACCTTCTCCCCAGCAGCAGCAGCAACAGCAGCAACCGATTCAAATGGCAGCGCAGGTAAGATTCCACACACTCACTTCATTCACACGACACGCACACAAACACAAACTAATTCTAGATGTGGCAGGGCCAAATGCAACAACACCCTCCTCCTCCGAGTATACACCACCATCACCAACAACAGCAGCAGGAGATGCAACAGCAGCAGCAGCAGCAACAGCAAGGACCAATCCCGCAGAACAACCCGCAGTTCTTCAGGTATCAAAACCAAGACGTGCAGCACCGCATGGGCTCGCCTGTTGTGCTGGGTGACGGCAGCGTGGTTATGCATCCGGGACCGAATCAAAACATATCACAACACGTGCAAATACAGCAACCGCAGCAGCAGCAGCATCCGCATCCTCCACCGCCGCAAATCCAACACCAGCAAATTATAGGTCCTAACGGACAGGTGATTAACGTTAACAACGGGCCGATGGGTATGGGTGGGATGGTCATTCAGGGACAGAACCAGCAGCAACGGGTATTCGTCAACGGTCAGCCTAGCGAACCGAGCGGACCGGGGCGACCTGTGCAGATGATCCCCGTCAGCATATCGACAAATCGGCCAGAGATGAATCACAGAATACCGCAGCAACCTCCTCCGCAGCAACACCAGTTCTTCAATCAAAACTATCCTGGAATCCTTCAACAGCAACCACCGCCGCAACAATTCGATCCCAGCAAAACGATAAGGCCGTTCGCCCCGAGCAACGGATTTCGGCACAATTCGCCGCTGGTGCAGTCCAACAACTTAGTCGTCAACCAAAAAATGTGGAACCCGCGCGTTCCCCTGCCCTCGCAGAGCCCGCAAAGTTCCAACATGTACGAGCGCGTGCCGCCGCTGCACCAGCACCAGCCGCCCCCCACCGTCTGGCAGGACGAGATCAACAGGAAGAAGTTCAAGCCGAACAAGATGAAGAAGCGGCCGTTCAACATCTTGGAGAGCCCGCACCGGACCATGGACGGGCACTCGCCCTGTCCCAACATCGACGTGCGGCAGATCCCTAACGAGAACAGGAACATCATGATCAATCAGTTTCAGAACGAACAGAATCACACTTCGAGCCCGTCGTTTCTTGAAGATCCCAGCGGGTATCTGGCCCAACAGACTGCGTTGTTAAACAGCACAATAAACCGACAAACTGGTAAGTGGGCAGTTTTTCATTGTCTTCATTTTCTAATTATCGTTTATTAGGAGCGAACAATTGTTCAAACTACATCTGCAACAGTCCCGTGACATCGGTGCAGAATCAAGTGATGACCACATCTCAACCCAACGGAGTGCCTTTACCTAGCAATATTCAACTCAAGCAACAACAACAGCAACACACGTACGGGGGTATGGTCAGGGGGCAGCCGAGCATGGTGAAGGCCCCGCCGCAGTACAACCAAGTCCTGGTGACGACTCAGGGAATGCCGCCCGACAGCAGTGCCATGAACGAAATGAACTGTCAGGGTTGCACCCTGGAGTACCAGCAAAACCCCGGCGAGAAAGACGTGCGGATGTTCCCGAGGCCGAGCAGCCAGCCCAGCACTCCAAGTTCGAGCGGCACCGGCGAGGACCCGGTGACGTCCTCGAATTACATGGAGAAGCATCCCTCGCCCGATTCCAGGCCTATACAAGGCGGAACCGTCAGCACGAGCAACGTCTCACCCGTCGACGGTTCCCCGGATCCGACGGCTTCGCACACTCCGACCCCTCCGGTTCAAGAAACCCCCCCTCAAGTACAAATACCGTTTAATTATCAGCCAGAGCCTAATCAAAACGTGCAGCCGGCGCAGTTCCAAATACAGCAGATCAATCAAAACAACTATTCGAACAACCCGCCACACATATCCAGCAGAGGACTGGTGACCACGATGGCTAGTGGTCGGACTGTGGGCAGTAACACCATCACGTCGGTGCTCGCTGGTCGAGCCAACACGGCCACAGTCTCCATAACCTCCAATCAAAACGCGACCCCGGCTGCCAAGTCCCCATTGGAGATGGTGCAGAGTGTAGTTAGTAGTATAAAAGTGCCACAATCACAACCCAACGTCCAACAAGTGAACGTGCAGAATATACCTCAACAAGTTGTTAAGCAGGGATTACCTCCAGGCCATATTTTCGTGTCATCCGGTGGCCAGTTGATAATGGCCAGTACAAATAGCGGGCAGGTCATGCCCCCTCCACCTCCTCCGAAAATAGTCACTAATCAATCTTCGATGCCACCGATATCCGTATCACCCATGATAACCAATGTAACTGGAGCGGTTACTCAAATGATACCGGCCGTCGCCCAACAAGTCCTCGGGCAGCAGACGGTTTTGGTGAACGCACTGCCGGCACCTTTCGTGCTGCAACCAGGCGTTACGATGACGATGGACGGAATGAACATGCAGATTCCGCACCTGGTGACGGGGAATGTGATACAGCAGCAGATCCAAATCGACAACTCGGATCCGCGACGGGTCACCTCGCTACTTTCCCCGGAAAACAAGAAGAAGGGGAAGAAGCGGAAAGTTTCGTCGCAAACCGTCGCCTCGATGTTGCACATAGCCGCGCAGCAAAACTCCGGCGTCGTCGGTTTCCCGCAACAAATCCAGATGGCGCACAGCCCGCAGGGAATAACCACGACGCCCGTCATGCAAGCGTTAACCATCGTTCCCGGAAAAGCCGGCGGTCCGCACCAGATAGTCATGAATGGGCAGCTGAACAACACGCAACAGCTGATCAACTCGCAATCGCAGCAGATCAATCTACTTCAGCCGGTGAATCTGGCGCAGGGTATGGTGCAGAACTTCCCCACCATTCAGCAGTTCGTCGTTCCCAATTTGACCGGGATGGTTATGAACGCGGATGGTACGGCCACGATCGTGCAGGACACCAATATCGGGATGCAGTTGCAACTGCAGAATGTTAACGGGCAGAATGTTTTGACGCCCGTGCAGAATAATCAGATGTTCGCAGGTGGGCAGAGTATCATACCGACGGGGATGGTGATCCGTCCGCAGGGGAAGATCCTGCAGCAGCAGCACAGTCCCGGCGCTCAGTTCCTGTCGCCGAATGGTGGGGGGCAGTTCGTGGCGCAGTTCAACGGACAGCTGAGCCCTTTGGTGGCGAATGTTAGTCCTGGACAGCAGGTAGGTGAAATTTATAATTATTAAAATGTCAAGGACTTGAGCGGATCTCAATGTAACAGAGCTCAGAGGAGTGACGGCTTGCGGGGAGACTCATGGTACGGTCGAGGTAGCAGTAGTGGGAATACAGACAGGTAGGATCGGTTGCAGAGACCCCGCACCTATTTGTATTACCGCCTCGGCCGTACTGTGAGTCACCTTGCGAGCTGTTACTGGCTCACAGGTGTACAAGAATTCCAATTAACCCACGTTTGCCCAACATTGAAATTGAAGTTAAGTAAATGATATGTTTCTCTAAATTAAGTAATTAAGTAAATAAAATAGAAACAACCTTACTTGTTGCAGAAAGTATTAAATAAACTCAAAAAAACGAAATATAGCCTGAATATATAAATATTCAACCTGTTCGTAGCTCTGCAAGCAAAATTAAGTCTTACTAAGACTATAAACAAATAACTTGTTGAAACAACTACTTCCCTGGCTAGTGCCACGCCGGATATTGAATGATACAAAAGATATTTGCGTTATTACTAGTACTAAGTACTTAGTGAAGTTATTTGTTTATAGTCTTAGTAAGACTTAATTTTGCTTGCAGAGCTACGAACAGGTTGAATATTTATATATTCAGGCTATATTTCATTTTTTTTGAATTGATTTAAGTAATTAAGATTTAAAAACACACTTAAGTTATTTTTCGTCTTCCTGTCAAACGTCAATGAATACTCACTGAACGTACTTTTTGGGAAAAAAAATAATAGATGGCGCTGACGATATTCTAGATATAATTTTAAGAGGAACTTTGAAATAGTCCTACAAATAGGACTGTGGGCATATCGTTTCCACCTTAACTTAACCCAGAATCTGATTATTGGTGGTTTTGCAACTTTTAAAACTTCAGTGATTTGACTGAGAGGTTTCTTTAATCAAAGGGTATTTTTGGTTAGGTTTAAGTGGAAACGAGGGGGTTGGAACATAAACGAGGGTTTTACAATTGGGTCATTCCATGTTATTTCAACAAAAGGTTGTGCTGCACCATTTTTATTTATTTTTATATTTTGTACAGATATTTATACATGTATCTAGAGTTCAAAACTAATTTTAGAAAAAAAAAAAATTCTTGCCGTGTGGCTGATATGCCCTCAGATGGATCTTAAAACATGTATATTTTTGTGATTGCAAGCATTTGCGCAAAGTGGTATAACTTTCTTTCCAGTTGACCAAATTTAAAAAATTAAAAATCTCTTAAAGTGGTGAATATTTTCGTTTAATTTTCTTTCATCGTTTGATATGTTTTTTCAAATTTAATGGCCGTCAAAGTTTACCATTGAGATTTACATTTTTTTCATTTTTCGACCCTGTTTTCGACTGGGAAGGGGGCAATACACTCAAACCAAATTTAGTTTGCAAGTACAACAGTAACAATAGATTTTACCTGAGGCAAGAAATTTGAGTGTTTTAAACCCTTCCAAATGTTTTTGACTGGAGAAAATTGGCGTTTTCAACAAAATTCGTATTTTTCTAAAGCTGTATCTCCAGTGGGATACGGAGTACAAATTTGAAATTTCTACTATCAATGCTTCTATTTGGTAGCAACACCATTACAAAATTTGGTAACTTTGTTTTGCATAGAAACCAAAAAAAAAAAAAATTTATTTTATTACTTTTGGATTTAATTTAAACTAAAATAATTATAAAAGGGCACTTGAGTGCTGAGGTAAATACATTTTTTATGCAGTCGGAAATACTCCATTTTTAGGTTCAAAATTGTAATTACTTACATTTTTCTTCTAAATATGTTCTGGCGTTTCAGTAGTAGAACTTGCGAATGTAATTAAAGATTGTGTTAATATTTATTTAACGCAAGATCAGTAAATTGTAAAAATTGGTTTATATAGACACAGAAATTCTAGAACTTAATCAGCAGTTTGACTCCCAACAGCCTTAAATTTAAGGTAATTGTCTAATGATTTTTACGGCTTTATTCAATTTTATTCTTTAATCATTTTAAGTAATAATACGTTACCATTCAGGATCCACGGTACCTTTTTTTTTAATTCCATCACAAAGACTATAACTTGCATTAATGAGGCGACAATCACCTCGTTGTACGGAAACCCTTCGTAAGTACTTTAATGCCTAGTCCAGTGATTATAATATTTACAAGTGTATAATAAACACTGCTATACCTCATTTAATAACCAGGCGGACTAAATCAAATTTTAGCCGCGAAAATACGTCATTGTTATTGGCCAAACGGGCGCCGTTTTTACACAGGCTCAAATCGCTAAAACAGCAATGGCTGTTGTTATGATCAGCTGATCTGTCACCGTTACTTGTCTCTCACCGGTTCCACGTGTTTCTCCTCAGTTTTTGTGTTTTTAGCCAGTTATTTCTCCCGTTGATAGTGTAAGAATCGATTCTTTTCATCCCGCGATTTTCTTGGAAATAGTTATTTTATTTTATTTTTAACTATCGTTGTATACCCAGCACAAGTTTGGTGTCATTTTCATTAGAATTAATTTATGTGTTGATATAATTATTGAATAAATGTTATGGGTAAACGAATTCGAAATAATTTAACTTTTACCGACAAAACATGTCTGGTTACTTTTCTGGTAACTTTTTATAGTGTAAATGTGACTTTCGCCATTAGTCCGCCTGGTTATTAAATGAGGTATAGTACTAGTGAGTTCCATTTTAGTGCCCACTTCTAATATTTAAAATTTGATATTAAATCCGATTGCATAAAAAATATTACAAATTTGAACTCAATTATTTTTGTTACTACGCAAAAAAAAGTTACCAAATTTTGTAATGGTGTTGCTACCGAATAGAAGCATTTATGGTACAAATTTCAGATTTGTACTGTGTACCCCACTGGAGATATAGGTTTATAAAAATACGAATTTTGTTGAAAATGCCAATTTTCTTCAGTGAAAAACATTTGGAAGGATTTAAAACACTTTTTTGCCTCAGGTAAAATCTATTAACACTGTTGTACTTGCAAACTAAATTTGGTTTGAGTGTATTGCCCCCTTCCCAGTCGAAAACAGGACCAAAAAATGAAAAAATGCAAATCTCAATGGTACACTTTGACGGCCATTAAATTTGAAAAAATGGTGATGTGGCCATCACGTTACTTTCTCCGACTTGATGGTATCATTTATATTTATGCTTTCATGGTTTATTTTCAATTTAAATCATATTTTAAATGTACATCGAGCGTTTTGTAGACTCGGATGAAACTGTCAAAATTATGAAATGTGGAAAAATTATACTTCGAATTCAAAAATTCAGTTTACTCAAAAACTAAAGAGATTTCGAAAAAAACTTATTCTTTATAAGTTGTTCATTTTGGTATTCTCTACAATTATTATTAACATAAATTTTCTGTAACTAATACAGTTTCATATTTATAAACGAAAAAAGAGAAAAAATTAATAAATTTTTTTCTCGAATAAAAATGATTTTATGAAAAATGTTTTCAAGCAAAAGATGTTCAATTCTTTGTTGTCTTCAATGTTTGTTTAAATGTTTGTGTGATATTTTTCATATTTAAGAAAATATTGGCAAAAAACAAAAAACGGTTAAGGTAAACGCCCACTTCCGGTGTACTAAATTTTACCAAAAGCTTTTCAGTTCTTCAGATTATCAGATAAGACGTATGTTCAGAGTTTCATATTAATTGCTCCATTCGTTTCTGAGATACAGCGCGCACAGACAGACACACACACACGCACACACACCATGGCACACACACACACAGACACAAAAAAAATTTTTTTCAGAGATTGTTGAAATGGCATCTAGGGACCCCAAAACGGATATTTCCGTAAAAAAAAATTTTTGGAAAAAAAATCACGATCACAATACTTTCTCGTACTTCGTAACGGAGAAAGTAAAAACATATCAAATGCTTAAAGAAAATGAAACGAAAATATTCACCACTTTAATATTAAGTTAAGAGATTTTAAATTTTTTAAATTTGCTCGACTGGAAAGAAAGTTATACCGCTTTGCGCAAATGCTTGTAATCATAAAAATGTACATGTTTCAAGCTCCATCTGGGGACATATCTGCCACACGGCAAGAATGATTTTTTTTCTAAAATTAGTTTTGAACTCTAGAAACATGTATAAATATCTGTGCAAAATATAAAAATAAATAAAAATGGTGCAGCACAACCTTTTGTTGAAATAGCATGGAATGACCCAATTGTGATTTAATTGATAAGAGAAGAATCAAACGGTTTTTCGTTGCCTCGACAAAATAGATTGTTTATAGAAACTCTTGAATGTGATTGGGTTGGAGAGTAGGATAGGACCCGCCCACCACCCTTCGTTTCCACTTTAACTTAACCCAGTAATCCTCTTTATTGGTAGTCTTGCAAACTCCAATGATTTGATGAAGAAATTTCTTTACTCAGAGTTTTCTTGGTTAGGTGTACGTGGAAACTCAGGGCGGTGGGTGGTCTCTATCCTATCCTCCAATTCTTGAAACACAAACAAGGGTTTGGCAATTGTCAATTGATTGTTTAAAGAACTACCAGACAATTTTTCATATTTTGTTTCCTCGACAAATTAATTTGTTAATGGAAACTCTGTGGAAGGGGGCGCTATAATATAGTTGCCTATGGGCGAAAAATGTCATAATCCGGCCCTGCGCATTACTCTAATGTTCTAGCGTTATATAATATAATAAAAACTTTTTTTCTGGGATTTCCTTATAAGCCAGTCTCTCGGCACTTCAAGGTCACCTCCAACCTCTTGTTTGCCATGTAGCATAAATTCCATTGCAGAAAATAAAATTACCTTTTTAGCCATCACACAAGAAATCTAACTTCAGCAAATAACGCGAATATGACATACTTTCAGATTCTTAATAATCCATTCACATCAGTGTATTGATAGGTCATCAATATTTACATTTACTTCAGTAAAACTCAATAATCCGCAGTACTTTTATGGATTATCATCATGACATACCTGGGTAGAAGTTTTGCGGGGCCCTTTGCTATCAGCCACAGATAGGAGAAGCAGTAAGCATTATTATTATTAAGATGGCAAAAGGGCTGACAGTTAATGCTACCAAGTAATAGTAACTTATTCTTCTTCATTTTATAGGTGACATTTAGCGCTGGTCCGCAAATAAGACCCAACAACACTGTCCAGCAACCGCAGCAGGAGTACATCCAATGCGGGCAGACGCTGATGGTCCCCGCGAACATCTCGGCCCCGAACTCCAACCAGCAGAACACCACGTTCGTGCAGCAGAACACGACCATAGTCCAGCAACAGACCACGATGCTGTCCAACAACCAGAACAACCAAAACCTGAACGTCGATCAGAATTTCATCATATCCGACAAGCAGCCTCCGGTGCAGACCGTCGTGCTGCAGCAGCGGCAGAGCCCTCTGCAGCAACTGGCGCCCAACTACAGGCACTCGGTTTCCACGCAGACGGCGGTGAATCAGAACGGGCAGACGGTGACGACGAACACCTTTTGTCAGACGTCCACTTCGAACGCGGGGAGTCCGCCGGATACGACCACGCACAGCCCGATGGCTCCCGGCGGGCAGAGCCCGCCCACGGCGGATACCACTACGCACAGTGGCAGCACGGATGATGGTTTATCGCCGGCTCCGTCTAACTGTTCGGGGTCTTGTGGTGATATTGTTAATTTGCAAGCTAGGCAACAGTCTTCGATGGTAAGTTCAAGTTTGATTTAATACGTTTTTTGATGATAACATCAGTAACTAATTATTTAAATCCAGCTTTGATTGCCACCAGTACGGTCGATGTAGCAGAGGTGGCAATACAGCTAGGTAGGGTCGGTTGCAGAGACGACTGGCGGCGTGACTGCACCTCGGCCGTAGCATAACTGCAGACCATGTCAAGGACGATTAGTGGCGATCAGTGACGGCTTGCGGGGCGACTCATGGTACGGCCGAGGTAGTAGAGGTGATAAGATAGGTGGTCACGCCGCCAGTCGTCTCTGCAACCGACCCTACCTAGCTGTATTGCCACCTCTGCTACCTCGGCCGTACCATGAGTTGCCCCGCAAGCCGTCACTGATCTTCCTTGACATGGTCTGCAGTTAAAAATTTCTCATAGATAAAACCATTTGCTAACCTTTCACCAGTTATTTTATCCACTTAATGCTTGCATGATTCCTGCTTCAAAAAGTATAGTTAATCACCCTATACGAATTTAATTTAGGCCATGGTGCACTGCATATCGAGCAGCGAGCCGGACTCGGCCGAGATGGCCGTGCAGAACTCGGAGTTCGACTGGCGCAACGTCTCCTCCATGTCGGCGACGCCCAAAATGGAGTACGCGGAAATCTCCAGCGCCGGTCACGTGCAGCTGAAGAAGGCGCCGACGCCGACGCACATGGCCTACGCGGAATCCTCGACGATGATGCTCTTCTCGGCGGACGCCATGAAACAGCAGGAGGCCGTCGTCAGCTCGAGGAACTACGAGAAGATCCACCACAAGAGGAAGCACAGCGACACGCTGGTCGTCATGGAGACCAGGCACATGCACTCGTCGCTGTTCGACGACGAGGACGACGGTGAGTGCGAGAGCAGTCCGTAGATATTTGACTAACATCATCCGCTTGTTTTAATCTTAATAAACACCATCGCTTTTATTTGAACACTTTTGAGCTTCTCATTATTTTCTCGTTTCATAGTTGCATGCTGGGTAAAAGTGGGTTTTCAGAAAGAAGAGTTTGTCTTTACAGTACAATTTATGCTCAGTTAACTATACTACTAAACAACTAAACAAGACATACTTATAGTATTACCAAGCACTCAAGACATATGGTAAGTGAGAAAGAGAAGAGAACGCGACAACAAATCTCCGGAGCTAATTGAATTTAGAATGGTCACTGCGCAACATGTCTCAAGTGCTTGGTACAACTCTGTGTCAAAAGATTTAACCCTTAACTGGTGACCTTGGGTCTGTGAGACCCATTGTATTAAACAAATCCACCTCACTCTTAGACTGTAGCAAGTGTCGGTCCGCCAGGCCAGGTAGCCTACTACCATTCAGTTGTGGGTAAGACACCGCGAAGTTTTTGTTATGATTTGTAACCATATAAATCTACAGGCAAACCATCTCAGGCTGAGAGATGGGGAGGCGGGCCGCGCAGGGCGAGAAATCCAAGAATCGGAGCGAGAGGAACGTATAATTCCCCGAATACAATGGGAAAAAAAATACTGGCGGCTTTTTACCAGTGTAGAGAAAGTCGACGCTCGGCTTGTACCCTTGTTGTCAGAAAAGGGGCCCTTCTGTCATTGAATATACAAAACGCACGAACGCCGTCTTATACCGATACACTTTTCGCATTCTACCCCCGCCTATTTGCCACCGTGCAATCTCTCAGCCTGATATGGTTTGCTTGTAGCAAATTCAGTTGTACTGTTACATCACCAGTTGTGTGGCACAAATGCCACGACACCAGTTAAGGGTTTACAAAAAATAAATAGTGAGATAATAGCACGGTAATCTCATGCCATCAGCTGCTAGCAAAAAAGAGCTTAACTCTGACCTTAAGTAAATTGTCTAAATAAAAGCGCTGAACTTTCTCCATAAGAGGCAGCCCAGTCACAAGCCCGCCTGCTCAAGTTTAACGTTATTTTCTCTGCTTTTACATAATAACTAACAAAAAATGTAGAAGAATTAATGCGTTTGAGTAGTAATTGAGTTTTATAAAACGTTATTTTCAATTGATCTTCAAGCAGGGCTGATACAGAAAGGAGTTCCTTTGAAAATCATTCAAACACAGATTAAATTATTCATCCACTCACCATTTTCAAGACGTCGATGGTTCCTATAATATCCATCATGAGAATTTTATTTTCTCATTATTTTAACACAAAATTTGTTTTTTTGTTTACTGTTTTCCTAAGCAACCCCTGATTTCACACTTTCACAATCTTATTTTTACTTTTAAAACATAACCTAACATTTTATTGTGTATCATTTACTCGGTCATGAATAAACATTTAATAATAGGTATTACTTAACATGCTCGCTGCCACCGACGCGCTAGTGCGTCCGACTTTATACTTGCGTAAATGCAATCCCAACTGCGGTGGCAGCGAACGTGTTAAACCGAAGTACTAAAACAATAGTTGGAATTTATAAAGTAGTTATTGAATGCGTTCATGTAGCAATTTACTGTTAATAACAAAACTAAGACACTCTTCTTTGCGAAAATTGATTTTATTAGTTTAAATAACAAAATTGTTGCTTTTTGTAGTATTATTTAATTTATTTCACCCCATCGTTTAACCACCGTTGTTCTTATTTAGTTAGCTTTGTTTAAATCATGTAATTTAGTAACGTTTAGTCTGTGTAATGATTTTTTGATTGTTTTTTTAGTGACTATCACCCGATGATTTTTAAATAAACATTTTAAAAAAGCAACAATGTTGTATTCTCCTTTTCAACAGAAAATTGTAAATACGTAAACGAATGACTCTGACCGACCCGTGTGTGTGATATTAATTGGTGTGGCTAACAAAATTAAACTCCGGACGTGAAGCCAAAAATTAACAACAGGTGTGCGTTTTGTAAATAAATCTCATACACAAAGATCATCATCACCACAACCACAATAAAAAACCACCACCACCACCACTACAGCTGGCACCACCGCTTCACCCTCGCATCACCCTCTCATCTCTATTAACATTGGAAGGAGGCGATTGTTATGGGTTTATTTTGTTAGAACGGGGGGTCGTTAAAGGCCCGCACGCGTTCGTTGCCGGAGACCTGGTGTGGGGACCGGCGAGGGGTTGTCCCGCCTGGCCGGGTAAATTGCTCGAGGTGAACGAGGACGGAGTTTTGGTGCGTTGGTTCGGAGGGGACAGGTCCGTCACCACTGAGGTGGATCCGGGGAGGCTGCGCACGCTCACGGAGGGACTCGAGGCACACCACCGCGCCGGCAAGAAGTCCCGGACGTGAGTTTAGCCACACCATATTAATATTTATTTATATCGAATTTTCATTGTGCAATCGTGGTTGATGCAACATTGTTGTGTGAGGAAAGTGAAGTAAACCCAAATTAATGCACTTTGTTCAATTACATATTAATTTACCACCGCTAAAACATGTTACATAAATAAATTGTAAAATTTAGGTTATAATTTTTTTTATGAAAATGCTTTATCTTGGATGGTGCTGAATGTATTGCAAAGGGGACAAGGCTACGTCATCTAAGTAAGCCATGCTGGGTCCAGGTGAAGTAGTGGTCACAGCCATGATGACAAGGGAGCATAGGGAACCCGTAAATTAAAAAAAATCTGAAACATTGTGTGGAAGTAAAGTAGTTCATCCTTAGCACAAAACTATTTTCTGTTGCTGCGGAATTTCATTCTGAGGGGGTGAAACCACTCTTTAAAGAAAAAGGACAGTTTTTTTTTCAAAAATTTCTCCTCAAGTATGTTCATTAAAAAAAAATCTCAAGAGTGCCATGATTTTTTATTTTTAAAAATTTAAGTTGGTAGCACATATTGAGGTTATGTTACTTGCGGCATGTTCCTACCGATTAATTAATTTTCTATGATAAACAACGCAGAGAAGACGTAGGTTCACCTTCCAAAATTCCTTGGGCTGTGTTGATAGCATCCTAAGTACGTTTGACTGGTCTTCCACTTCCTGGTTTACGGAGAATACTACCCGTTTCACGAAATAATACAACAGATCGTGACAAGGTATTTTTAAATTCATCTTAAATTATGGGAACGTTAGGAAATTCTTCCTGAAACTCAGCCAAAGGTGAGTCGAATGAATACACCCAATTTCCGTCCACTTTAGTCCCATTTCGGAAATAACTTTCAACTGGAAATATTTTTGCTGGTTGCTGTAAACCATTGTGGTCACGGAATAATTGTGATTTTTAGAACGATCTGACGTTTTGTATGGCAATTCCTAACATGTGTGCCAACTTAAATTTTTAAAAATAAAAAATCATGGCACACTTGAGGTTTTTTTTTAATGAACATACGATACAAGACATGAAAAATGGTTCATATAAAAGTTGTAGAGTATTTTATTCTCTTTGCTACGATGTATTCAGATTTTTCCGAAATATTTTTTTTTTAGGGGGAGAGGGAGGGTGGTGTTAAATTTAGCTTTTTCGCAAAATCTGTATATACCGTAGCAAAGGGAATAAAATACTCTACGACTTTTATATGAACCATTTTTTCATATTGTACTTGCTAAAAAAAAAAACTTTAATTTTTCTTTGAGGAGTGGTTTCATCACCTCAAATTGGAATTCCGCAGAAACAGAAAACGGTTTTGTGCTACAGATGAACTACTTTATTTTTACATAATGTTCCAGATTTTTTTTAATGTACGCGTTCCCTTGTGAGGCAGTTTATAGAAATATACCGACGGTGTGTGCTCTGATCTGTATTGTTGCTCTGGTTGCGTGATTGTTGGCGCTGGACCAAGCATGTGCTGCAGTAGTGTTTCAGGAGAGATTGTCGCTCTGATTGATTCCGGGGAGAATAAATAAATGTTTTATGTCAAATTGTTCTCGATGCACTTGGTCTGTGCATTCTACAGATTTGTAAAAACGCCCACAATTGCCGTATGTTCTGCGCAAAAGTCTGATTTACACTATGTAAATTTATTATTATTTTCCTGACACCTTAGAAATATTATCAATTGATTCCTTGGTAGACACTGAAAAATGCCTCGCACGACGTCGTTTTGGTAGATGTAGGGTCATTTCAATCCCAAACAGACGCTAACAGCTGACACTACAATGAGGCATTCAGCTGACGATTACATCAACCATTTTTATTTGTACTGCATGATTTGGACTTGCAGATTTCCCGCAGTTTTTCGAATCGGCTAGTAATTGGCGGTTGTGGGCGTTTTTACAACTCTATCTGTTGAATGATAACCTCAATAGTCTCAAAATTTTGCAACAATTGGACAAGGAAACGTTTTGAATTGTAGTAAACTGGTGATGGTTTCGTCCATAAAGATCTTCCATGAGAATTCGATGCGTAGTGCCGCTACAAACTGAAATTGAGGCAGTTTTTCTTTGTCGAGTATCAAGGTCAAATTGTTTTTATGCATTTTGAAATCATCGTCCCGTTGTGAGAAATTTAATAACTTAAGCTTTAAGAACTTAATATTCTTGTAAAAACAAACACTGCAAGATTACCTCATGGTTGTGACTGAATGGCAAATGCCTAAGTCAACACAAAAAAAAGATTACCTCATCAACTTGTCAGTTATTTTGAATAGGTCGAATGTTTCACTATCAAAAAACACGAACTTTACCAAAGATTCTTTAAACATAATATAATATTGCACCCACGCCCTCTTGTGGTTCCGTTTGTCACCAGTCTGTTTTTGCCACATCATATCGTTATTTTGCCGCATTTTCCCTCGAAGATATAAATATTATCATCAAATCACCATCAATTATTTCTTTATTAATACAGAAGCCGTAAACTGAACGCCCAGCTGGAGAAAGCGATACAGGAAGCCATGACGGAGCTGGACAAGATGAGCTCGGCGCAACCGGAGGAGGACGGCAAGAAGGCACCACCGCCGCCGCAGGGCCGGCTGAGGAGCGGCCAGAGATGATCCCAGCAGAACTCACCCTTTTCTAATAAACTAAACACTATTGGACCAACATCGAAAGATAACTAATATTTATATATATATACATATAAATTATATATTATTATGTAGTAGATCAATTTTATTCTATATAATAGAGGAGAACACTTTAAAGGGCAAGCTTCTCTAAAACCCAAAAAAAAAAAACTAAATACATAAACTTAGTCGACGTACCGAATATATTATACGATATATTCGAAAAAAGAGATTCCTAGATGATGTGCATCACGAGAAGATATTTTTCAAACGCCTTTTTTAACAAGTATAGACTAAGTGTATAAAAAAATATGAAGGGCTCCTTTTGTACAATTATACGTGTGTACGTAATACGTTGGGCTTTCAGAACCCTCGGGAAGCTGTACATTTCTGACGGTCGTCGGTTATCGCACGCAATTTTTCGACAATAAACGATCATCCCCTTCCCCCGCCCCGCCCCCCACGAGATTTATTTGATGCTGTGATAATACAGATATGAAAATTGTGTGCGGAACGCCCCCCCCTCGATAAATATCCCGTACTCGCTCCCCCCGACGATGAGAAGGTGAAGGCGAATCCAAAGAAAGCGATTTTTTGTTTTCCGTTTTTAATCTCGTCTATTAGTTTTTAAGGTTATGTTTACTAACGAGAAGTGTACAGTGCATATTAGCCTCCTAGCAGAACATAATCAAATTATGTAACATTGCTTTTAATAGTCGCTGAACTTATTTTTTTGTTTTATTAAGTGAAAGAAATGTAAATAATATTTTTATATGTGTATTTATTACTTATTGCGTCGAGCGAGTTCTTGCTTGCTAATTTATTTTTTTCTCTGAGTTGTACAATTATGTTAGGTTAATTCTTATTTTTTACACATCACATTTATTTTTTGTTTTATTAGGGCCGTTCCGTTCGTTATATATACACACACACACACGGTATATATTTTATTATCTTTTTTTTAGCGGATGGCGACCTGTATTATTATTTATTTCACTTTGATAGTTTATATTGTGTATATATATTTTAGAGGTACCTGTTTCTATGTTACAATGTGGATTGTAGCCCGGTGTCATTTTTAAATCTGGGGCGGAGAGCTCCGACTTTTTTAATCCAGTGTTAGGCGTGGCCGGCGCGTGCAGAAGGCTCGTCGGCCACCTCACTATCTGTTTATGTAAATATATTGTATTACTGTTTGGCCTGCTATGTTGTGGTTAAACATTTTAACCAGCCCAATAAATACTGGATTAGTATTTTTTTTACCTATTTATTTACTTTGCATCAATTTCAGGCATTTCAGTGCAATAAACACTGGATTGGTATTTTTTTTACGCCCATTTGAGCCTGACATAAGAAGCTTGCCTACAGCCAATCAAGTATTTTGTCATGGAAAAAATAATTCCTGAGTACAAAGAGCTTAAGTTAACAATGCTTTAAACTTTTACATTACTAAAGTCAAAACAGTCTCTTGCCACCTTGTTAAATTTTATTGTCAAATTGTTTTTCAAGGCCACCTTCGATTTTTATTTAGTAAAATGGCTATTGAAATGGTTGATAAAACGAGTTTTCTGCAAATAACTTTTAATGCGTTAGGAATTGGGACAGGGTTGTTATTGGGAAAAATGTTTGTTTTTTAATTCTGCATGGAATGACATAAAAATATACAGGGGCTCAAATTTAAAATAAGAAAAATAAAGTGCTTTAAAGTTTGAAAACTTTGACACTAAATTTTGGACACCCTGTATAATTTATATCGATCTAACTTGGTTAACGGGGCTATCAGACCTTCTTTAATAAGTACCTCGTATGATTTTATTAACAAAGCACTATTTTTATTTTTTATTCATTTTTTTAACCAATGGTGCAAAACTGATTTTTTTTAGTTTTTTTTTTTTTTGCTGATATCCCTGAATCGATTCCAATAAAATTATAGGAGTATGTAGGCAACCATAAAAGGTACCCAAAAAACCAATAAAATACATGGCATGTAATTTAAAAAAATATATCACCGTGACGTCACGCTTTTTTGGGACACCCTGTATGATCAAAAATATTTTCCTGAAATGCATTCTAGGATGCAAATTTATTTTGCAAAATATCAAAATTCCAACTTAATTAGTAAATGAGCTATAGAAGACGGGAGGTAAAATGCAGGACCCTGTACATTCAGCCATTTTAGCGCAATAAATACTGGATTAGTATTTTTTTACCCATTTATTGACGTTACATCAATTTCAGGCGTTTAGTGCTATCAAACAGTGGCGGCTCGTGGAACATGTTGATGGTAGAGCCACTTATACAATATACCCCTCCCCCTTTTTTGAAGAAAGAAGGAACGATTTATCTTCCTAGGCCAAAGTAACTGGCAAAAAAGTATTTTAAAAATTAATCAAAAATTGAAACTACGGGTAGTGCCATGGCTCTGTATAACGAGCCGCCCCTGCTATCAAATGTTTATTTAGTAAAAAAATTTCTTTCTTAGAAAAACACATAGAATGCCTATGTATCTACATTTCATAATAACATGGAGTGTGATCATGAAAATTTCAACGTTTTCTCAAAACATGATTCAAGTGCACGCTTGTTATTTTTATAAGGTCGGAAGGTCGCGATTGATAACAAATTGATAAGAATTTAAGTGTGCGATGCGTTTGCATTGACACAGTTCATAAGCTGGTGTGAATACTAATACCATTTTTGCTGCAGCATTTGTTTAATTTAACTCAGTGAAAATGATTCCAATCGATAGACGTTCGGTAAGTAAAGTATAATATCCTTATTCAACGATCGTTTCATTTGTATTAAGATAAAATGAATAATGATTATTCGTTGTATTCATAAAACTTGCAAAATTTAATATGTTATCTAATGTATTTTAACTATTTCTATAACAGAAAAATATTTTCAGTTATGAGTTTGATTATGAAATAAATTTATGATAATAAATTTATTGCAGCTCGACAACAGATATGTATATAATATAACAAATATATACAAATAATATAAAAAAAATTATTACAATTAATTTAAATATATTTTAAATATAAAATTTTGAACACATGGCTTGCTAAGATGACAAATAAAAATCTAAAATTCTCGAAACAAATTTTGCACAATAATTTTCAGCTATAATGTCCCAAGGGCAATGATAATTTCGCAATAATTTTGACTAAAACCCGAAAGTGTGTTGCTTAGTAATTGCCCGACACCGTTAGGCGGAGGGCAATTACTTAAAGCAACACACTTGAGGGAACTAGTCAAAATTATCGCGAATTTATCATTGCCCGAGGTACATTCGGTAAGATAAGTTCTTGAATTATGTACAAAACTTGAAAAGTTATTTATTGAAAGTACAATTTTCAATTCGTATTTTCTTACCTCACAAAAATGCTGGAACAGTTTCCGTACGTATTTTTTACTTTTGACCGTATTTTTTGGTGTTGTAATTAAATTATTAATTGCTTCATCGTATTCTGTCCCCACATGTTTGTTCGTTGACAGATCGATTGTAATTTTTTATTCAAGGGTATCTATGAATACGATATAAATCTAAACATCGATACTGACAGCGGGGGTGTTAAATCTAAACATCGATACTGACAGCGGGGGTGTTACCAAGTTTAACAAATCGCCCAGACGCGCGGGGTTTTACCGTTTCTCGAAGATGGACGTTCTAAGTTTCTGTAGCGTGCAGCGTTCGACAGAAATGGACCAATCTGATTGGTTGTTTATTTATGAAAAAACTTATCCATATAACATTTTATGTACACTGTTTATAATTACAATTCTAATTCAATCATATTTTCTGTAGTTGTATGTCGATTACATCATGAAGCGTTGAAAGTTTTGAATATTTAGATTTATTTTTAAGAAGTGCAAAAACTTACTTTAGTTTTGTAGGCAAATCATGGGTAACTAAAATGATTTTGCTAAATTGAAGGTAAAAATGTGAAAATTTCATATTTGAAAGGTTTTCCATGTTGTATGTCGGATTGGATGAAATTAGTACAAACCGAAACCAAAGTTATTGAATATTATTTATATCTCTGTTTCAACAGTAATTGAATGAATTGATATTCAGCTCGGAGGTCGTGTTTATCCAGTAATTTTATCATTGGTTAACTTCAGAATATAGGTTGGAAATTGTGATTCCCGTATCATGCGAATATTGTTGGTTGTAAAAATTACAAAATAAATACCAAATAAACAAACCTTCGTTAAAAGTTTACAAGGTTGTCGTTGTATTAAAAATCCCCTTCACACGGTTGAATCAGTTCTCCTCATATGAAATATTTTTAACTTTCCATCACTTGTAGTTCCACCAGAAGTAGCACCAAATTTGTTATTTTAAATGAAACACCCTGTATACTATTATATTTTTGGATTCCTCGTTTAAATTGCAATATATTTTGTAAAATCCTTGTACACTTATCTCTTTTAGTAAGAAAATTAATTATTTCTAAAATGTTGTCCTTTAAAACGCAGCTTGAAATCTGTCTCTAATTTCTCTCAAGAATAAGATAAAATAGTTATTTATGTATCGAGAGAATTATGAAGATATTAATTATCGAGGACAACATGTTACATAGTAAGTTGACTCCCTTTAAAGCCGCAGTTAAAAAAAAAAACAGCGGCCTTAAAGCAGGTTGCGCCTCAGTCCTCCAGAGTGCATAATCTGCCACTGACCAGGTGTTATCTATGTCCTCGACCATAACGCAAGATGTAAGACCACTTGTCATAAGCCTTCAAAGGCAGTAGGTTTCGGAATGTTAAGTTAATGTAACTTATCAAACTTATTCCAGATCTGCTATTGGATCATCTCGCTATTTAATTCCTACAAATCAGTGCACCTCTAAAACTCGTATTCGGCTTTACAAATATGACACTGACAGAATAAACGTCAACGCAGACAGCATGTGTCAGTTCGGCAGATTATAAAATTGACATTTTTCGATTAATTGATTATTTCTCCAGTAATAGTCGAGCCAAAACATCATTAGTTTATCTCGAAAAGGGGTGTTTTCTGATTTTTTATAAATACATACAGAAGCATTCATTCTGAGTAACTTTCTAAAGTTTGAAGTGTTCAGCAGTTGTTTTTTTAAATTTATTTCTCTACTTGATAAATAAAAAAATATTCTATTCAAATGAGATTATCTCAAAATCTAGGTAAGGGCAATTTTTATAGAATCATCTACAAGCATTAAATCTAAGTAGCTTTGGAAAGTTTTTTCTGACTTGATAAAAGCGTGACTTGAAAATTGACAAATTTAAATTCAAGATAGTTTATTTCAAAATCTAGGCAAACGGTGTTTGCTAATTTTGATAAATACATGTAGAAGCATTCATTCCGAGTGTCTTTCTAAAGTTTGAAGTGTGCAGCAGTTGTTTTTCTATTTTTTTTCTACTTGATAAATGGCTAACTTAAAAATTGAAAAATATTCTTTTCAAATGAGATTATATCGAATACTGGGTAAGGGATGTTTTCCAATTTTTATAGAATTATGTACCTAGAAGCATTAAATCTAAGTAACTAAAATATTAACAATATATCAACAGTGCTTCTATTTAAGGTGTGAGCCTCAAAATTTTGTTGCCGAGGTAGCCATGCCTGAGAGAAATATAGCAGTCATGTCTAAGGTTAATTCAATTTTTTAAATCTAATTCAAATGAACTAATCTAATCTCATGTTGTTGTTCATTATATGCGGCATACCTCATTTATTTCACAACCAACTTTGAAATAAAATTAAAATTGTGGCTCACAAGATACTATACTCCTCTACAAGAGCAGTTGTCATGGTGATCGGGGGTGGCTAGTTATGTAGAGCCAAGGAGCCATGGCACTACCTCTAATTTCAAACGAAACAAGATTTTTTTATTAATTCTAAAAACACTGATTTGTCATTTTAAATGTTAAAACGATGCCTGCGAAAGTTTCATGAGCACGAGAAAAATGGCAATGCATTTATTTGAGAATATATCTCTTGAAGAAATTAGCAGATTTTTAACTTTTGAACTTATGATCAGATTTCTAAGACTCTTTCAGCAAAGTCTTTCATTCATCCGAAAGATATATAGAGGACCAAAGAATTGAATTCGTTGTTCAAATGTCTTTTTGGTTTACAGAAAATAACGGGTGACCAATGTCAAATTCTCCCAGAAAAGTCCATCGAATAGATACAATAAGTTATTTCTTTGTTAGCCGTTGTAAGACTTAATTTTGTAGAATTACGAACTGCTTGAATATTTATATATGAAGGCTACTTTTCTCTTTATTTAATTTACTGAATAATTTTGCAACAATCGTTTTTTTTTTCTCAAAAAGAATATTATATGCTAAGTGGCTCTATCATCAAAATGTTCCACGAGCCGCCACTGATGGAGATAAGTCTCATCTTTTTCCCAACGTCTCACCTCCGAACTTTCACGAGCCGCCGCTGCGTAGAACATTTGTATAGATCACCGCCTTGTTTGTTTAATAAATAATAAGTGTCTCTGCTTGTTTACAAATTGTCAACGATTACGCACTTACACAGATTAATCTGTGCGCGCTTGTAAAATTTAAAATACTGCGTAAGCAAATCGCCGTAACGCTGCCTCAGCGTGTTCGCTAAATTATCATTGCTCGGCAAGGTCGCGAGGCCGACATTTAAAAAACGCTCGTAAATATTGTCAATTCAAAATTTCTGCAATAAATTCCAATACTCGATCAATTTCACGGCATCATATCTAATTAAACTTAAACACTCGTGTTGCAGGCGGGTTATCTATCGATTTTTTTTATGTCTGGCGTCGCTATCCACAGCATTCGCAAAGCTATTTATTTACCACGTTTGGCAATTCCGTCTGCAGCTTCGTGAGCGCAACGTTAGAATCCGACACCACCTCGCCCTTCTCACGTGAACACAGCGGTGTACGACTTTAGTTCGACCTTTACCGTCGTCAACACCTCATTCCATAGACCAGTCTGTGTGCGATTCATTTTACATCACACGTCCCCGATATTTTACACCGGTCTCGTCAAAGAAAGGCATATACTCCAAGGTACGTACTATTATAAATTGTTTACAGCGAGAAACAAAAGATTGTTTGTATCGATTGCATTTTGTTTCGATCGTGTTTTTTTTGCCACCGGGCGGATACGCTAGAAAATGCGGTGTTTTAGGTCAAAAAAAGAGGAAATTGCGTGCGTAGTTGTTTGTCATTAATATATGTGATTGACTATTGGTATTCTTCAATTATGAATAATTATACAGGATGTCATTAATCACGATAGCTTAGGAATCATTCATAATAATTAATACGACAATTTTGTTTATATTAATCATTATCAATTATTTCTGTAATTTGTCACTTACTGTCCCACTTGTATCAGTAACAACATATCTGAGCAAGCTCAAACTGAGAGTAAGTACTTGAACGATTACTTGTTCTCAGTTTGAGCATGCTCAATTTGTGTGCTAACTGGGGTACATATGAGGCATTTATGCCGCGTTTACCAGTTGTCTTGTGCCAGTTGCGTGAATGTCTGAGGCCAGGCCAATTGAATGAGAACTTGTTCACACGGTGAAACTATTGCCACGGCAGTTAGTGACGAAAAATGGTGGAGTGCTCATCGTCTGTTGTGTAGCAGTCTTGAATGACTAAGGCAAACTGGCTCAAAACGAGAGATGTACTGCCCTACAACGTTCACACGGCGCCAATTGTCTAGACAACTGTCTTGATAGAGCCAATTGTCATCTGTCTACTCCTGGAGACAATCGAATTTCAGGACAATTTACTGGCATAAAATTATTGGCTACGTGTAAACACCTCTGGCCAATTGGCGTGCCAACTGCCCATCCAGTTGTCCTGAAATTTGATTGTCTCCAGGAGTAGACAGAGGAGAATTGGCTGCGCGCAGTGACGCCCCCCACCACTCTATCAAGACAGTTGTCTAGACAATTGGCGCCGTGTGAACGTTGTAGGGCAGTAGATCCTCATTGTTGTGTCTTGTTTAGAGAATTTACTTTCAACAAGCTGAAATAATTCGTCAAAACTCTCCGGACTCACCCTTTAACATGCTTTATATTCCAATGGATCCTCCATTCGTAATTCTTTGATCAATTGTGATGACGCTCCGTGACTGTCTCTTTTCAGAAGCCATTTCCTTGTCCACTCCCTCTTCTTATTTAACTCTTCCTCGAGAACTTCGCAAGCCTCAGCGATAAATTCCCGACAAAGATCCTCACACATTACTTTCAATTCATCACGAGACACAACAGACGATGAGCACTCCACCATTTTTCGTCACCAACTGCCGTGGCAATAGTATCACCGTGTGAACAAGTTCTCATTCAATTGGACTGGCCTCAGACATTCACGCAACTGGCATAAGACAACTGGCCCCGACAATTGTCTCTTCGATTGGCATCGTGTAAACGCGGCTTTAGAGCAACACTGGGTCAATGCGAACATTACGGCAATTCTGACCCTGGTGTGTGCTTCTTTGTCTCAAATTTTGAGTATTTTTTCTGTAGTGATTTTGTTAATTGTATTTTGTAAAAATGGAACACAAACATTAATAAACAAACAAATAAATAATTCAAGCATCTGCGCTGGATGCACTGTAAGAATTTGATCATTGTCGGCAACCTTATCCAAGTTTTGCACAGGAATAACGCTTATACGAAGCTAATTTCAGGGAAAATATTCATCAATAAAATTAAAATTAAAATCTCATAGTCCAGAGAATAAATGCCGAACCCAAAGCCTCCGACACAGAAAGATCCTGTTGGCAACCCTAGCCAACCCCTCATTCTGTTGTTTTTGCATAGGGATAACACTTGTATCAGTAGATTTCTAACCTGAAATGTTTTATGAAAACCCCTGAGCCCGGAGATTAAACACCAAAACCCAAAGTCTCCGAGTCAAAAAGACCATGTTGGCAACCCTAGTCAACCCCTCATTTTGGTGTTTTGCATCAGGATAACGCTTACACGGACCAAATTTTGGGGAAAATAATTATCAATAAATTTCCAGCCTGAAATGTTTTATCAAAACCCTTGAGCCCAGATAATAAACGCCAAACCCAGAGAGCATTAAGGATAAAGAGGGACAGTTCAATGTATAATGTGTAATTTTTGGTAACGCCATCAGCGCCATCTGCGAGTCATGTGACCAAACACATCGAGCCAGCGGGAAATTGAAAATTGTGACTTTACAATTCATTTTTGCAAGTGTTTCGAACTTTTTGGTTCTCATCAGTGCGACGCATCCAAATAAAAGCGGAATTCGCAGACATAATATTTTTAGTTCAAATGCTTTGGTACCGTTAGTAAAATAATATGCCACTGATTGTTTTTAACAGGTTTTTAGTCCTTGAATCATGAAAACTACGGCACAATCAGGCAATTCATTTTTTCTACCAAGAGAGCCGAGATCCACATAGCCAATTACTCTATCAATTGATTCATCAAATTTAAATCCTTTAGATAGCGACATTTCATCAAACCTTATCGAGCACATTTTATTAAATTTAGGTAAGGATTTAACTCTCTCAGTTAATTTGGAATCAGTGGAATTAACCCATTTATCTCTGCGATTAGGACACTTCGGAAATTCCAATTCTCCCTATTCAAACAACCCCCCCTGGCCAAACCCGAAGTCTCCGAGTCAAAAAGACCATGTTGGCAACACTCATTTTGGTGTTTTGCATCGAGATACGCTTACACGGACCAAATTTTGGGGAAAACAATAATCAATTGGTTTCTAACCTGAAATGTTTTATCAAAACCCCCGAGCCTGGAGATTAAACGCCAATCCCAAAGTCTTCGAGTCAAAAGGACCGCGTTGGCAACCCTAGTCAAGCCCTCATTTTGGTGTTTTGCATCGGGATAACGCTTACACGGACCAAATTTTGGGGAAAATAATTATCAATAAATTTCCAACCTGAAATGTTTTATCAAAACCCCTGAGTCCAGATAATAAACGCCAAACCCAAAGTCTCCTAGTCAAAAAGACCATGTTGGCAACCCTAGTCAACCCTTCATTTTGGTGTTTTGCATCGGGATAACGCTTACACGGACCAAATTTTGGGGAAAATAATTATCAATAAATTTCCAACCTGAAATGTTTTATCAAAACCCCTGAGCCCAGATAATAAACACCAAACCCAAAGTCTCCTAGTCAAAAAGACCATGTTGGCAACCCTAGTCAACCCTTCATTTTGATGTTTTGCATTGGGATAACGCTTAGACGGACCATAATTTTGGGGAAAATAATTATCAATAAATTTCCAACCTGAAATGTTTTATCAAAACCCCTGAGCCCGGAGATTAAACGCCAAACCCAAAGTCTTCGAGTCAAAAGGACCGTGTTGGCAACCCTAGTCAATTTTGGTGTTCTGCATCGAGATAATGCTTACATGGACCAAATAATTATCAATAAATTTCCAACCTGAAATATTTTATCAAAACCCTTGAGCCCAAATAATAAACGCCAAACCCAAAGTCTCCGAGTCAAAAAGATCTTGTTGTCAACCCCCTCGTTTTGGTAATGTTAATGCTGTATGCTGCACTCCCTATGTTATAATAGTATATTATTAAACGAGTGAGAAAGTTGGCCATTGCCATGAGGGCGAAGTTTGCAACACGAGCCGTAGGCGAGTGTTGCAATTCACCCGAGTGGCAATGGCCAACTTGCTCACGAGTTTAATAATATACTTTGTCACATCATATTAAATAACTAGATTTTTCTGTTTAGATTAAACTAATAACTAATAATTTTTCTATTTGCAAATTGCGGTAGTTCGCTGACAAAAAAGAAATCGTAACCATAGTAACAACTAAACTGTTGAGAAAGTAAAATCGTCATCATGTCATTGGCTGAAACCTGTTGGGCGATGAAACCGCTATCATTTGATTGGACGTCACCTGTGGAGAAAATGATTCAGTCGAATAATGGACAACTATCTCAATCAGAAACGATTTAACAACATTTATATTATTTAATAAGATGCGAAAAACATATTTAAAACAAAATTACAAATATTTGACATAATGCAAGGATTTCTATACACATGAAAATGCTTAACAATACCGAATAAATTGGCATTCTTTAATATTCCATTTCATGAAACCAACTGTGGGTTCAATGCACTCTTATCGCCCGTTCTGAAAGAGGCTAGTTATCTTATAAGTGATAAGAATTAAATTACAATATTTGACAAAATGCAGTCTACAAGAATGAGATGAAAATGCCGAACAATACTAAAGGAATTGAAGGGTGCAATCTTTAATATCCCATTTCATGAAACCAACTGTGGGTTCAATGCACTCACATAGCCTATTCTAAAAATGGCTATTTATCTAATAAGTGATAACGATTTTTAAATGTTTTAAAATCTACAGTTTGTTTCATGTAGATCTTTTCAGTGCGCCCGTTGATGGAAACATGCTTTACTGTGAGTATTATTTTCTGTGGTAAACGATTATCACGACTATTCAATGATTCAAAATGATTTAAATCGTCTTACCGACTGGTGTTACGATAATAAGTTATATTTGAATATTAAAAAATGCAAAATCATATCTTTTTCGCGTAAACGGCAAACAAATTCATGGCAATACAAGTTAGATTCTAAGGTGGTACAGAAAGTGTCGGAGATTGATGATTTAGGAGTAACATTTGACACTAGGCTAACGTTTAAACTCCACATTAATAAAACCGTCAATACATGTTTAAAATTACTCGGGTATGTATCTAGAACAGGGAAAGATTTGTCTGTGGAATCAATTAAAATATTGTACTGCTCATTGGTAAGATCGAGACTTGAATATGCTACTATGGTTTGGACGCCACATCAAGAATATCTAATTAAGTATTTGGACAAAGTTCAAAATAAATTCTTAAGAATTGTTGCTTACAGAATGCATATTCCAATAGAATCATTGAGCTATACGAATTTAACAGTATCTCTTAAGATGCAATCATTAGTCTTTAGGCGTCACGTGGGTGACTTAGTGTTTATCTTTAAAATTGTTAATAACTTTATTTCATGTTCGGAATTGATATCAGGCCTGTCTTTTAATATTAGAACTGTCGGACCAACTACGCGTAGTATGGCTGCATTTAATATTCCACATCACCGTACCAACTATGGACTTCACGAACCACTTACAAGAGCATCGAAATTAGTCAATAAACTACAAGTGTTTAAGGGATTTAATTTATATTCTAAAAACTTAGTAGCTTTTAAGTCTTACTTGTTCACACTCGACCTGGTGCATATAGCCAAATAATGTTATATATTTTAAGATAAGGATTACTTTACTTCATAGAAATGTATATTTTAGTTATTTTGTATTTTTCAAGGGCGATGTCCCGTTAATAAATGTATTATTATTATTATTATTAAGCACGGCGGAGATTCATGGCCAGAAATGGTACTGATGAAGGCCAGTAGCCAGAAACCGGTCTGCAGTCGTCATTGATAAGAAATAATCATTTATGCTTGATTTATAGTTATTATTATTTTTAAAAACAAATAGAACTACCAGATGGCGTAGGAAACCATTCTACTATAGAATTACCTGTTAAACAGAAATTGTAGTACCCTTGGTTGCCAGAAATGGTACTGATGATGGCCAGTAGCCCTGAAACCAGACTGCAGTTATCATTGATAGAAAAATCATTTATGCTTGATTCATAGTGTTTATTCTTAAAAACAAATGGAACTACTAGATGGCGTGGCAAACCATTCTAATATAGAATTATTTGATGAACAGAATCTGTAGTAATCTTGGTTACTAGAAATGGTACTGATGACGGCCAGTAGCCAGAAACCGGTCTGCAGTTGTCATTGATGGAAAAATCATTTATGCTTGATTCATAGTGTTTGTTCTTAAAAACAAATGGAACTACTAGATGGCGTGGCAAACCATTTTAATATAGAATTATTTGATGAACAGAAACTGCAGTATAGTCGGCCCGCTGAGAGCTGCCTGTGACTCATCGCTTAAAATCGCACGAATCAAGATTTAAGTAAACGTATGTCCGTAAGAAAATTTAGTGCAGCGCTGATTTTCATTGGCGGGATATTTAAAAATTCTCGCGCAAACTTTTTACGGTTATGTTATTTGACGTGGCGCTCGCGTGTTTTGTGTGTTTATATGAAGCGTGCCAATGCGATGCAAGAGGCATGCGTGAGCTTAGACCTACGTTTACGCTGCCCTATTCTTTAACACGCAGACACACGTTTCGTCTTTTATTTCATACTGTTTCGTACATGATAGAAAAAAATAGATATAAAATGCAAAGCAATTCTTAGTACGAAAATGCATGAGTCACCGTCAGCTCTCAACGGATGAACTATAATCTTGGTTACTAGAAATGGTACTGATGATGGCCAGTAGCCCTGATACCAGTCTGCAGTTATCATTGATGGAAAAATCATTTATGCTTGATTCGTAGTTATTGTCCTTAAAAACAAATAGAACTACTAGATGGCGTAGCAAACGATTCTACTATAGAATTATTTGTTGAACAGAAACTGCAATAGGCTTGGTTGCGGTCCAAATTTGTTAATCGCTTTTATCGATAAATTCTCGATCGTCTTTTATTCCTTCGCTATGAACACAGCATGCACAGTCCACTTAGTCTTTTATTAGTCATTGTACCGTGAGATCGTGAGATCATAAAGTCAAAAATAGTTGGCAGCACATTTTCTGAAAGTAGGGATAATAATTCAATTAATATTATGTTGGATGCAGGGAGTGTGCGTTTTGTTTACTTTGACACCTTGTGGATTTTTCTCAAGAGAAAGACAATTCGGCTAGATCCCAGTGTTTGTAGAGTACGTTTGAATAGAGAAGAGCCCAAGGTTGCGCGAGATTTCAACGGTCGCTTGTGCCAGTGGCGTGCGCAATTCAAGTAAATATATTTGGGAGGGCAGAAAATAATATGTGAAAATCCCAATATAGGTGCCGCCTTCAAAAGCATCTATATTGCTTCGTATTCCATAAACTCTGTACAGATAATTTCACGAGATTGAGAATGAATTACTTGTCCACGTTTCCCCAACAAACACTTTCTTTCGGCGGCCATCGGAATGCAGCGATAAATTATTTAATCAAAAATAAAACAACTAATATAAACCACTATCGTACAGTTCACTAACTAGTAAGTTCTGAAAAGAACTGATTTTTATAAACACAGGAAAAACGAATCAAAGTAAAACAACGAACAATATAGAGCAGAATGACACTCGGAACCAACTATGCTAATGAAACACTGCCACACCCTATTCTGCATAATAGACTCGACTAACGGCTAAAAAACAGTTTTTGTCAGTGCGCAAGGTTCTTCTCTATTCAAACGTACTCTACCACTCGCAAACACGCAGGCGTGATTCCAGCAGCACTTGGCCAGTTTCATTTTACCCGCACACAGGATTTAGACGATTGGTGTTTATGTGAGGTTAAGGTTAAGGAATAATACTGGAAAGAACTATTAGGCCCACATTCATACCTCACATATACCTCACATTTAGAGTCGCTTTTAACTAAATGATGAGAAACTGTGAGAATAATATGACAACGTATCATTTATTTGGGCGGGAAATTGAAAAAAATTTAAAATAAATGCAACGAAAATCAGAGAAATTTTGCGAAAATACGTATATAAAACACATTCCAAATTTGAAATTAACTGCGCATATCTATATCTATTATACATAGATTTTCTCATAACTCCTTCGATTTTCGTTCTATTTATTTCGAATGTTTACTTCCCGCTCAAATAAATGACTGGTTAAAAGCGACTCTAAATAGGGACCATAATGTTAAAAACACAAAAATACACAAAACTATTTATAAAACAAGTATCCTCAAAAAACCACAAAATGTCAATGTCAAAATAAACAAAAAGCACTACACTGGAGAATTCCAGGCAGCCAATCTAGTGTTATTCGAATTATCTTAACGATTTTCAGAAAATGCTCTGCCAACTATTTTTGAATTTCTGATCTTACGGAAGATCTATTTCAAGTTTTGGTGCGTCGTAGTGTATGAACCGTTCGATGCTGCACGTTGTCGCTGGAGGAGTCAAACTAATCTTGACTGCCTCAACTACAGCTGGATAAAATGGTGTTGCCTCGCCAACTGTGTAATTGAGAGATTCAGTTGTCATTTCTTTATTTTAAAATATCTCCATATACGTATACTGTTCATGTTTTTATCGGGTAAAGTTGCAGAAGTGAAAATGCTTTTCCTTGCATGGACGAAAAATGGCTTGTAATACAATTAATGGCGTTTCGAAATATGTTGGGTACACAGTTGCATACACAATTCAACCTTCACGGCTGAAAATCTCACGACACTTCTGCAAGTTTAGTAACAAATGCCACTACAGCTGTTTCTTAAGTAATTGCCGTTTGAATCATCAAAATCTAAAAAAGCGTTCGTTGTTGACGATTAGATCAATAATCAAAATATGGAATTTGATGGAGAAAGTCTCAACAAAGGTACGATTTAGACATTTGAATAATTAGAATCAGTGCCAGATTTACCCTTGGGCAGCCCGCTTAGCCTAGAGTTTTTTTTTTTCAGGCTACTAATCATTTGATGTCATAGACACAAAATAGCTACCAATTGAGTAACATACCGCAACCATTTAGGGTCCCGCCGCGCCACCGTTGCTTGGAGACACACATGAAGCGGTGCTAGCAGTCCAATAGTATATAAAGGTTGCAAGAATTTTCAGGTAGAAGGGACTTTCCTATGCACCCTGTAGAGTTAAGGGGGCAACCCTCCGAAGTAACAACACTCACACAAATGAACACGGCCCAATGATTTCATGATCGAAAGCCAGTTGGGCAAAATGCCTTGCAAATACCATCACTACTGTTTTTTTCTTTTATAATTAACATTTATCCGTCTGCCTTTGTTGATTTGGAAAGTTTAACAACTCTTATCTATTGTGAAATAATTCTTAATTAGAATTTATTTTTGTAAATGTAAATATTATACTTGTTAAATCACGTAGCTCCTTGTATTGATATAAATGTCAGACGTTTAAAACATTGTCAAGTTGTACATAAGAAGTCTATTTCGGTGCTTGGTATTAAAACCCGTAAAAATGGTCGACGCTAGTTATTGGTACAATTCAGTAAGTAATAATATTATTTATTGATGAGAGTTTAATTTTATTTCTTCCTTTCATAATGGTACAGTGCCTTTATTCTGTATTCTGCTTGACACACAGATTAAGAGTGGAAAGTCCTTTAATTATTAATTAAAATTCAATACACGTATTGGTTCCAGTTAATTGTGTAAATGTGATCAAGGAAAATAAAAATTTAGATTCGTGGGCTTCGATTGCTCCGAGTTCTGAAGGGGGGGAACATCACCAATCGTGGCACACAGATTCTTTCATAATTATTGTTGATCCAAAAATGCGTCATTCCCTGTTTTTGAGTTATTTCAATTTCAACAAATATTTCTTCATTTATTCTGTATTATTTTTAAAGTGTCTAGAGAAGTTTGTGACACTAATTGCATACTATACTTTTTCTACGACTAAATTGGTAAAATTTTGAAATTATTTTATTATCTTAACCCTTAAACGACATAATAATTTTTTGCAAATAACAATGACTCTATACACAAACGAATATATTTAAGTAAAAAAATTGTTATTTGTTTAACAAGGTAATAAAGTGACAGATTTACGGACACGGCTGGGGTTTCACCGCCGAGTGAGGCTGTGAATCCAGCCAAGAGATCCGGAAGATGTCTACAAGCGTAACCATATGGCGTCGCTAGGCTTTTAAGGGTTAAATGAACATGGTAATAGTACATTATTATTAAATTAGTCAACTTGGGTAAATATACATTAACAGTTAAGTTAGAGACAATATGGCAATTTCTAAAGGAAATCATTGATCATTCTCCTAAATTTCTTTGGTGTTTTGTATTATTTATTTGATTTAAGTTGAAAGTATTCCTCGTTTCATTTATTTATTTTTATTTTGACAGATTGTTGATAAGTGACAACTAACCTAATTTTGAGTTTCAATTTCAGCGATTTAAAAATACGGAGCTAACTTCAGCCCATGACTAAAATGCACAAAGCCACAGTTTGTCGAAGTGCATTTAAAGAATCGAATAATGCGATAAATGACATTTTTCTACTCCCACCTCTAAAACGTCATTTATCGCATATGTTTCCATGACTCTAAGTGATTCTTTAAATACACCTTGACAAACTGTGACTTTGTGCATTTTAGTCATGGGCTGAAGTTAGCTACAGATTTTTAAATCGCTAAAATCAATTGAAACTCAAAATCAAGTTAGTTGTCACTTATCAATAATCTGTCAAAATAAAAAATGAATAAATGAACCAAGGAATACTTTCAACTTAAATAAATAATACAAAACATCAAAGAAATTTCGGAGAATCAATGATTTCCTTTAGCAATTGCCATAATGTTTCTAACGTAACTGTTAATGTATTTTACCCAAGTAGACTAATTTAATAATAATGTACTGTTACCATGTTCATTTGAGATAATAAAATAATTTCAAAATTTTACCAATTTAGTCGTAGAAAAAGTATAGTATGTAATTCGTGTTATAAACTTCTCTAGACACTCGTTATTAAACACTTGCTCCGCTCGTGCCTAATTAACTCGTGACTAAACTGCCGTTTATAACACTTGTTGCATAATATACTATTTAGAGGTGGGAGTAGAAAAAAAGAACATTATAACATATTATGCATGAATTAAAATCTTAATTACGATACGTAGGCCGAACACGGAGCTCAATTATATTTAAATTTTGAGAAGCAGACAACAATTAATTCCCTGGCAGGCCATTGTTAAAATTAAACGAACCGAAACACTTAACCCGCCAATGGTGACGCCGGTCTCACGCACCGCGGTTTTTAACTGAAGATTTTTCGAAACGTGTTATTTATAGTTCATGTTTTTTTTTAATTTATGCTCTTTGTCAATAAAACAAAGATATTTAATCAATTTAAGCGCTGCAATGCGGCAGCTACTCGAAATTGCAACAAGAAACAATAACGGAGAATAAAGTTATTCGACACACCCAGTCTCACAGACCAGTAACCGGGTTAAAACCACAAATACCACATTTATTAAGAATCATGTGTTAGTTTACTTTTTTAATTGCCAAAAACTTTTAATGTTGAAATTTCACGCAATGAATTAATACAACGATCATGTCACACTGACACACTCGCACAGTGACCCAGTGCGGTGTGTTGACATGCCTGGAGCCGAAAATAGCAGCCCTGAATAACTCCGGCTAAAAATAACTTGCTCCATTCCGCTCGTTTGCGACCCAGAGAATATAGGGGATCGTGTGCGTGCATCGATCCCCTAATCATCCGCTATGGCTTCATTTTCGCTGGGGGTCGGTCCTGTGCAAGTTTGTAATGCGCCATGCATGTTTTCGTGTGGCAGCAGTGGGGGTCTTCCTGTTTGGCGGTGGTGGGGGAACGGTGTGGACCGCCTGCTGCAGGAGTGCGCAACAGGTGCTGCAGAGGTCCGCAAGGTGTTCACTGGTGGATTTAAAGATGGTCTGGACGACGATTCAAGATGTGCCCCGTGATAAGGTTAAATGTTTACAAGATTCTGTGTGGCACTTTGTTTTATTTGATTTGTTATATTTTCGGAGGTTGCTTTTTATTCCATAATTAGATTGTTATCAGTTTGAGAATGTTTACTGTCTTTGTGTTAGTTGTAGTTGTCTAATTTTAGTAGGATTTTGAAATAGTATCAGGTGAAACTAGTTCAAAGTTTTAATTGTTTTAATAGGTGTGTTATTAAGAATGGTGATGGTAATAGTGATTTATTAAATGTATAAGTAAGTACTTAAAAATAATAAACAACATAAGTAACAATTAAGTATATGCAATTGATTTTAACCACTTCGCGCCCATGCTGCTTTGATTGGGTTATATCATAATCCCAGGTTTATTGAAAATTTACTTTTTTTGTTGTTGTTAATGTTTTCTTCGAAATATTATTCCACTGTCATAAACTACTTTATGCAAAAAATATTTTAAAAAAATATTCCATAGATGGCGCTAAAGTGATATTTTGTTTTAATTAGTAAAATATTATTTTTTGATTGTCGCCACATGTGGCGACCTGGGTTTGAAGAGGTTAATACTACCAAATAGGAGAGTGAATGTTAAAAAAATTCTTGACTAGTTTCGCCTAATCGTCAAGAGAATTATAAAATAAATTTATTTTATCCTATAATGTTAACATTCCAATAACTCCTTAGCAACTACTAACGTTAAGGTACCTTTAACAACACCAGTGTTGTTAAGAAATTCTTAACAATACCGGTGTTGTTATATGTATCTTAATGCAACTCATTGCTATGGAGATATTGGCAAAAAAACATGATTTCGCTTTTTGACGGTTTTCATTAAACATCCGTTTAAATTTAAAATAAACAGAAATAGGATGAAATAAACCGTGTTACAGACCCATCAGACCCATTTGACACAAATTCACAGATTGCTTATTATTTGTTAAGAAAAATCAAGTAGGCTGATATCAAATGCAGTCATTCTATTAACAAATTTTTAGAGTTTTATATGTATGGAGTGAAAACGTTTTCTTTCCCTTTACTTTAGAGGGCTGTAACTTGAAGAGGAAGGGGTTTTGAACAAAAAGTTATAATAATAATAATAATACTAATAATTACAGGTGTTATCTGAAAGATATCTCATAATTTTTCCTGAAAAATCACACTTTAAAATCTATCGCATCAATTTAGAAACACCCTGAATGTTCCTTTTTAAATGCCGTGTTTGCACGTTGCTCAAAATTTCCAAACAACGACAACCTAACCACATATTTGATCGTAATATGTAAGGGTCTGATTTTGATTTATTTTCTCATTTTGCGGCTGAGGCTTTTACGTAAATGTAGTATTTCGTTACGTTGCAGATGTAAACAGAAATACGTAATGACACGTTGGACTACTCGGGACTTGTCATCTCCTTAAGTCAACATTTTAATGATGAATTTACGGTTTTTCACTTCTAAAACCCTCGCGTAGGTTCTGCTGCTTGGAGGGTAGAATAGGGCTCACCCATCGCCCTTCACGTACTCTTAAACCTAATCTACAAACTCCGTTGTGTTGACAGTTGGTAAATTTTCAACATCACTGGTGCTATGACAAAAAATATATTAAATAAAACATAGGTTTGTAGGTTATGTTCAACTGGATACTAAGGGTGGTCCTACAATCCAACCAGTAAAACATAACCCAGAGTTTCTACAAATTAATTACAGTCAACATTTTGATGAGTAGTTTGCAGTTTTCTACCAGTAAAACTCTCGCATTGGTTCTGCTGCTTGGGCAATAATAATAAACATTTATTCCAACAGATGATTACATTCGTCTTACAAAAGGAATATTCATATAAATTACATTAATAAGTTTACAGGTCGGCAAACGTAACTTGCCGTTGCGCAGTGGCAAAATTGTGGGTGGTACCTTCGAAGGGCGCTCTCGAAAGAATTCGTGAAGAGTTTGCGCGCCTTGTACATTCATTTTCAACAGTGACAGTGCAATGGTTTTCCAAAGTAAATTAACTCGTGGCCGTGCTCTTGCCAGCCAATCTTGTGAGATAATTCTCGCATATAATTAATTATGTTGAGGAGAGCGCCCGATTGAGTTTTAAATAAATAGCGCACGCGAAGAATATGTGCTTGCTTATTACAGAGACTGTACTCGGCCGGCAGTAGAGAGAGAGCTTTCACTTCCTCTCTGCGCGTTTGGCCAACTTACATTTGCCGTCCTGTATGTTTGAATGAGCGAAAAAATAACTAAACTAATTATTAGCCAAGAGCAACAATACATTCCAAAGCTTTAACAATAACTATAAGTTTCTACAATAAAATAAAGCATCGGCCAATGGGTCCCTGTTTTTGGAATATCCGGCGGCACTCAACTTGTCAAACACTTCACGCCCATGCTGCTTTAATTGGGTTATAGCATAATCCTGGGTTTATTGAAAAATTACTTTTTTTGTCGTAACGTTTTTCTACGAAATATTATTTCACTGTCACAAAGTTATTACTCATTCATACAAAAAAAAATTAAAAAAACACTCAATAGATGGCGCTAAAGGGGTAGACTTTTGTTTTGATTTTGTAAAATATTTTTGCCACATGTGGCGACCTGAGCGTGAAGAGGTTAAAGAATACGATTCAATAAACAAAACTCTAATTCTAAATTATGAAATGTTGTAGAAGTAGAAGCATGTTTTAAGCAAGAGACGAGATTTTAATGTAATGAAAGAATGTTTCATAAACATCATAGGATCTATGCAAAAATTTGTTAAATATTATTGCTAGTTTATACTGTGCTATTATAACAGACTGACGTTTGCATCATAAGAACGCAATCAAGCTCTTGTAAACACTATTATCAGGATGTATTAGTGTGTGCGGTAAATGTTTATGATTGATTATGATTTCCTTTTTATGTAGCTCGATCTAATTTTAGATGCCGTGATTGATATTTGCTGCCAGATCGAATGCACTGACAGCGTAAATTAATATTTATAGCACGTAGACAAAGTTCATTGTTTGCATGGTTACTATTTACACGGTATCATACACAGACTCGTATTTATTCATTATTATCATTATTTACACAGAGTTCTATTAGAAGGTTTCTGATTCGTACCAAGCATAACAATGTTAAAATGGGCGTGTACATTGCTTGCATAATTTTTGAGAGTACAGAAAAACCGTTAAATATTGAGCATTAATTATAATTCCCTACCAACGACAAACTGCAGACTGGTTTTGGAATGTTAATGCTCATCAGTGCAGAGTCGCTCATGGGTGACAAAACGTTTAGGGCAGTGGTTCTCAAACTTCTTTGTCCTATCGCCCCCTTTCCAGAAAAAATATTACTTAGCGCCCCCTGAAAATAATTTTTTTAAATTTCAATAGCAATGAAGTAAAGAAAGGTGTAAATTAGAAACATTTATCTTTGAAATTATGAAATATTTATTAAAGCCAGAATAGGGTGTTATCCAAAAAAAGATAAATATTCGAATGAGAAGGATGAACCTGGTGTGCTGCTACCAATTTAGTAACTCGTCAGCGGTAATCTTCACCAAGATAAGACTGACTATTTACAATTAGTTTTTTTTTTTGTTAATAAATTGATTACCGCACTGAACCCACGTTCCACCAAATCTTCTCTTCTTTCATTTATACTATAACCACCCCCTTACAGTTATTCATCGGCCCCCAAATGCACCTGTGGCCATCACTGCCCCCCTGAATCGCTGCAGCGCCCACCAGGGGGCGGTGGCGCCCACTTTGGGAATTTTATAACCTCAAAAATGCTTTTCGTCTTTATTTAATTTGTTTAATGCCCCTGCAACAGTGAAGGGTTTTCGATTTTAATTAACACTCAAAAACACGATGATGGATATAAAAGCACTTTTACTACTGAATGTACTTGGTGGTTAAATTCGTGTTCCGTGCTGATTTTTTTAAATTATAACTTATTTTTAGGGGACATTGTTTGCTTGGTCACTATACAGATTTATTTTTAGATGTGTAATGTAATATTTTGCATGATTATATTTTAGATTCACTGATTGTTATTACGATTTCGATTTCACTTCGTAAGATATTTGCTTTGTAGAAGTTATTGACGTAATTTTCACATTTTAATTTTTGGATGAAATGAATTTTGAGGCTTATTGCCATAATTTTAAAATTTAAATTTTTGGATGAAATGTATTTCGAGACTTATTGCCATAACTTTCAAATTTTAATTTTTAGATGAAATTAATTTTAAAACTTATTGCCATAATTTTCAAATTTTAATTTTTGGATGAAATGCATTTCGAGACTTATTGGCATTACTTTCTAATTTTAATTTTTGGATGAAATGAATTTTGAGACTTATTACCATAATTTTCAAATTTTAATTTTTGGATGAAATTAATTTTGAGACTTATTGCCATAATTTTCGTAAGAGATGAATTCTGAGGCTTAATTCCCCTATTTTATGTTGGGGGTTATTTTTACTGTTTTGTGGTGTTAAGATTTGACTTTTTCCAGATGCCGCAATCCAATGTCCTGCCCAACCAGATGCAGGCGGCCGAGGCCATTTCACATTTGGATCACATGTGCGCCTTGGATATAAGTTCAAAGGCTTGTTATATACGACAATCAGGAATTATATGCACAATAGGTGAGTGCGTGGACATTTTATGAGGATTGTGATTTATAATCTTTTGTGTGAAACCATGCTTATACTTTTTGTAAACATAGTAACTGTAAACAAAGGCGTGTCTATCAGTTATGTCCGACACCTCTGCCGTGTGTAGGAAGAAAGCAGTAACTGCAAAAAATTGAAAATTGAGATATGGGTATCATTGGATTCGTATAAGTTAATTTTATCAGTTTACAGTTAAAAGAAACAATATAAACGTATCCTGTCCGAATTATAAGTCAAAAACAGTTATTACTTTTTCGACTTTCAGCTTTACTGCAACAAAATTATTTTATTAAGATGAGTTTTACTCAGATTCAGTGTTTTGTAGTTACTGCGCTCTTCTTAAGGACGGCAGACCTGTGTGGAGTACTTTGGTGGGCATCATCATGGATTTGCTCACTGTGTACCATGAGATCAGAAAGTCGAAAATAGTTGGCAGGACACTTTCTGAAAATCCCTATAGTTATTAATATTATATTGGCTGCCTTGAATTCTCCAGTGCAGTGCATGCGCGTTTTGATATCTTGTGGTTTTTTGAGGTTACTTGTCTTAAAAATAAACAAAATTGTCATATATAAACAAAAGTATTTTTAAAACAAGTAACCTCAAAAAAACACTGGAGAATATAATATTACTTGAATTATTATCCCTATTTTTGGATCTGCTGCCAACTACTTTCGACTGCTGTGTTCCTATCATGTGGATTTGAGTTTAGATTTTCATAAAAATGATATTTATTCCTTTGAATGCGCCGTTGCACAGTGGCAAAATTGGGGGCGGTACCTTCGAAGGGCGCTCTCGACAGATTTCGTGAACAGTTCGCGCGCCTGGTACATTCATTTTCGATGTGGTGGAGAGCGCCCGATTGAGTTTTAAATGAATAGGGCACGCGAAGAATATGACCGTTTATTACAGAGACTGTACTCGGCCCGCAGTAGAGATAGAACTTTCACTTCCTCTCTGCGCATCTGGCCAACTTACATTTGCCATCCTGTATGTACTTTGCTATAGTGGTAAAGAGATGATTTGTTTTAAAAAATCCCCTACCAGGTCACCTTAGATTTTTAATCGCAATGTGTTTACTGGACCGGGTACGTAGGTATATCATTAATCTTCAAACATGTTCAAGGACCTGCCTCAAGAGAGGTACCGGTGCTTGAGAAAATGATGGAGAATGGAATGAACATTGCTCGACTGAATTTTTCCCACGGCACGCACGAGTATCATGCTGAAACCATTATGAATATCAGACAGGCCGTCCAGAACTACAGCATAAGACTTGGGCTGCGTTACCCCCTGGCCATCGCTTTAGATACCAAAGGACCCGAAATCCGTACTGGACTTTTAGAAGGGGTAAGCATTAGTCACAAACATTATTCATCAGAATTGGTGGACACTTTGTGTTACTATGATCAGTTCCTAAAATCCTACATTTGATTGCCACTGATTTTTCTTGACATTGCCAATGCTGCCCTCTGCAGTTACGAAATATCCCTAACAAGTTTTACCAACAAAAATAAATTTAAAAACAGATATAAATATAAACTTAATATTGTCAAATAAAATCATAGCAAAAACTGTTATCCTGAATACCTTTGACTATATCCTAATGGACTGCTATTCCCCCTCCATTTCCCATATGATCACTGCTCCAAAAGTGGTCCACGAGCTGGAGCCCGATATAAATCCCTCCCTGGAGCCGAAAATGAAGCATAATTTAAAAACCGGAAAGCAAAAAAAATATTTCTCGATGTATTCATCAGCAACGTGGAGAATGCAAAGGCGAGCATATTTCGGCAACTCGGGTCCACTTTCTTGCCTATTCTTTACAAGCAAAGCATCAACCCATAATTTGCGAAGTTCCGGATTTGATGGAAATCTAATACAGAATTTTAGGTTATAAGTCAAAAGTCAACTGACGTGTATATCAGCTGACGAGTATTATAACCGCGTTGGCATATATATGTGGACATATTGCAGCTTTTCGCATAGGAATATTTTGATATAGTGTGAATATTTGACAATATAAATGTTTATATATTCAAAGGTGTGAATAAACTGCAGGGTATCACAATATGCAATGCGAGCTCATAGAGTCATATGTCATAGACACAAAATAGCTACCAATTTAGTAACATACTGCAACCATTTAAGGTCCCGCCGCGCCACAGTTGCTTGGAGACACACATGAAGTGGCGCTAGCAGTCCATTAGTATATAGTCAAAGCTGAATACCCATACCGCCCTTCTCATTCTCTTAAACCTAACCTACAAACTCCGTTTTGTTGACAGTTGTTAAATTATCAACATAACTGATAATGAAATTAAATTAAATAAAACGTACGTTTATAGGTTATGTTTAACTGGGTACTAAGGGTGGTGGGTGGGCCCTATCCTACAATCCAATCAGTAAAACATAACATAACTCTGTTTCTACACATTTAATTAATTAATGAAAGAATACTTTGTAATTTTTTTTGGCTCATAGAATAGATATTTATTAAATGTATAAATACACATGAAGATACATAAAAGACTATCAATACTCGGCGCACTGAACCCGTGGTATAATGGGTTTGCATGATCTTCGCGTGATTGGTCGGCGTGTGCCACAGCCGAAATTTTTAATCAGTCCCGTTGTTTGCCATGTGCTCTCGTGTTTCTGTCTTATTTAAATGCAGTGATTACGTTCTATCCATAAATCAGTCTTTTTCAATTACAATTAAATAGGAAGTATAGTCGGGCTGCCGAGAGCTGCCTGTGACTCATCGCTTAAAATCGCATGAATCTAGATTTAAGTAAACGTATGTCCGTAAGAAAATTTGGTGCCGCGCTGATTTTCATTGGCGGGATATTTAAAAATTCTCGTGCACCACTTAACTTGATCGAAATAAAATCTAGAGCGGAATATAAACAAACTTTTTACGGTTATGTTATTTGACGTGGCGCTCGCATGTTTTGTGTGTTTATATGAAGCATGCCAATGCGATGCAAGAGTCATACGTGAGCTTAGACCTACGTTTACACTGCTCTATTTTTTAACACGCAGACACACGTTTTGTCTTATTTCATACTGTTTCGTACATGATAGAAAAAGATAGATATAAAATGCAAAGCAATTCTTGGTACGAAAATGCATGAGTCACCGTCAGCTCTCAACGGATGAACTATAGTTAGTATTTGTGGGTTAAAGTAGTAAGATTTATATTTCCGGCACAAAACTAAAATGTGGCAAGGTAGTGTGAATCAGGCTTTTCATAACATCTTGACGAACTGTCACGAGGACAAGGGGTGTACGCAACGTGATCATACCACTGAGTCGGCGCGCCGAGTATAGTAATATATACAATTATTAATTATATACATATACAGGGTGTTTCAGAGCTCTGGGAACGGTCAATCAAGTGCTTAATTGTCAAAATTTCGAAAAATGTTTTATACAAAAGTTGTTTATAATAGTGAGCTGCACGCCCTAAAAATATTTAAATTTATACAGGGTGTCTCATAACAAAGTTACAGACCAAACTTATGTTTTTTTAAATGGAACACCCTGTATTTTTGTCATTTTTGAATTATATGGAGCAAATAAAGGTGAGTTACTTCAATACTCCCTATACCTATTGTTTGCCGTTTTCGAAATATTTGAAGATTTGTTGAAATGCATGGTCTGGGTGAAATTTAATTTTTGTCCCAGTGATTGACGTTGAACGATTAAAATCATTTCAATTATTTGCTTGAAGGTTCAAACTATAGAGCCAACCATGATTTCATACAAAAAATTATACTGGGTGATAAAAAAAATGCGGTAGAAAAACCCAACTTATAAAGTTGAATAACTTCATTTTTTCAAATGGCACACCCTGTATTTAGTAACGTATTCTCAAGTAGAATCCAATTTCACCCTGTATACATATATATAAAAAAAAATTATAGAAACAATTAAAACCATTTCATTAGGGACCAACTGCTGAAGTTCAACTCGTGCGTGGAGACGGCATCAAACTGACCACCGACAAGGCCTACATGGAGAAGGGCAGCGCGAACACGATCTACGTCGACTATGAAAATATCAACAAGGTCGTGCAGCCCGGGAATCAGATCTACATCGACGACGGACTCATTTCCCTGCAGTGCGAATCGGTCACCGGCTCCATTCTGGTTTGCAGCATTCAAAACGGCGGCATGCTGGGCAGCAAGAAGGGCATTAATCTGCCGGGCGTGGCCGTGGACCTGCCGGCTGTTTCCGAGAAGGACAAGGAGGACCTGCACTTTGCCGTCGAACACCAATTGGATATTGTCTTCGCTTCGTTTATCAGGGACGCCAGCGCTGTAACAGAAATTAAGGGCGTGCTTGGTATGTATAAAATATTAAATGTTTTGAATAATATGGTATGTGTAAAATATTAACGCCCGGTTTTTCCAACGAATCTTAAAATACATCTCACTTAAGTATGTCTTATTTTTAAGTAGTAAGATTTCATTACATGTGGCAACGATGTATTTTCGCGTAAGCTTGACAAGCCGTTCTATGTCAAATTAATTTCTAACCATTTTTAACCCTCCTGTTGTCAGGTTTAGAGTAGTTTGATAAGAAAGAAGAGCGAAATTTATTTGCGTCGTTGATATCGGTCCACAAAATTGTAGAAAATAAAACAACAAATGCTACCACAAACAAACAGAAGTAAGAAGCATGGGATTCCATAATCCAGGGACTAAACACGTGCAGAGAGAAACATGAAGCATAGAATTAGAAAGTGTTGCAGAAAGTAAAAGAGAACTGTCTAAGACTGGTGGAGGTATTAATGAATGAGAAATCGGTGGTTGGGTTGTCGAATCCTTTGGACAGTAATGTGGATTATCTGCAATTTCTACAGCATCTACATCAAATACAAATGCATCCATCACTTCTAATAAATTATGAGCCATTTCAATGAATACTTCCAATAACAGACAGACGTTGTTGAAAATTTCTAATTTTATAGGTTAGAATCCGAATCTTAAGATGCCATTTTTGGCGTCTTATAATGTAAGACCTTCTTACGACTAAGATCTGATTTATGGTTGGTGCAACACTTTAAGAACGTCTTATTTTTAAGATACGTTTTATCTACTTAAGATTCGTTGGAGAAACCGGGCGTAAATAAAACACACTTTTACTAACAAAGGAACGGTCGGAGGCATCCCTCACCGATTGTGACGTACTTTGTATATGTTGTAAAACATCAAAAAGTAATAGACCCGTATTTTTTATGTGCTTACCTAGAGGTTTAGGGGGTGGAACCACCTCTTGAAGAAAATTGATTTTTTTTTATTTGTAGCATATATCTTCTAAAATATGAGATATAATGAACAAATGTTTTATATAAAAGTTTTACAGTATTTTATGCTCTTTGCAACGATATACTAAGTTTTTTATAATCTTAGAAGAAAACGGGCTAGATTAAAAATTTTGGATTTTTAAAAAAACTTAGTACATGTGTCTATTGGTGACGTCGCGTATGAATATATTGGAAGTAAACTGGTACCAACCTAATTTGCTGCAAAATTACATTTTTTTCATAGCGTGTTGGTACTTTTCATTTTTTAGTGTTTGTCACTGAAGATGTCAAAAAAGTCTAATCTATGAGTAGATGGAGTATATTATGTATTAAAAATGCGTATAGTCATTCAAGAAAACCATGTTAAAAGTATTTAATCCCTAAAAATATAATAATGTTTCACCCCTAAATGTCCCCCTAAACAAAAACCCTAAATTTAGGAGGAAAACCCCCAAGTTGGCAACACTGGATACTATTATTATTTATTTATTGAAGAAAAGTTTTGGTTTTCTTTGTGTGCCTCACTTTGATTCGTATGTATTATTATTACGGATAAATATCCTGTTGACTATTTCATTTTCAGGTGAAAGGGGTAAGAGTATCTTGATCGTATCAAAAATCGAGAACCAGCAAGGAATCGATCATTTGGACGAGATCATTAAGGCTTCTGATGGTATCATGGTGGCCCGCGGGGATTTGGGCATTGAGATTCCAACAGAAAAGGTGTTTTTGGCTCAAAAGGCAATGATTGCAAAGTAAGAAGTGTACACAGTTTGTTTCCTTAAAAGCGACGCAAGTCATAACTCTGTTATTTAAGATTAGATTTTAGTAGTTTAGAAATGAAATGACTTTACATATACAATGAAAAGCCTCAAGTTTGAATTGTTTTTAACGTTTTTTTTCTTCAAATTGCTGCTTATAAGGTGTGAGCCACAGAATTTTGTTGCTGAGTTGGCCATGCCAGAGAGAGAGAAACAGCAGTCATGTCTGAGATTAATTCATTTTTTTAAATCTAATTCAATAGTCTCATGACGTAACAATATTGTTACGTCATTTATCTCACAGCCAACTCTGAAATAAAGTTTGTGGCATACATGATATTTTTATAAATCAGAATTATTGTTTATTTAACCCTTTGACCTACAACCACGAGTGCTCAGTCGGACTGGTTTCTACTGCTATTCCGTTGCGTCCGTCGACTGGAGCGCTATTAAAAGTCCACGCATTCGAACGTAAGGAAAATAGGCCAAAGGGTAAAACAATGAAAATATAATTAAATGTTTTCATATCCAAATATTGGTAGTTCATATTATGAAGGATAGTAATATGAAATAGATATTAATTCCACCAAATAAAAACTCGACTAGTTTTGCCTTATTATGGCATTTTCATGTTAATTTAGTATTAACTTGTCAAGCATTTCAAGCATCTTTCAGAACAAATGCAGAATTTCCAGAGCAATTTCTGGCTAATGTGTATTTTTGTTCATCAAAATTATATTTCCAGTGCAGCCATTTCTGTTGCTACAAAGTTTGGATAATTTTTTTTTGACAGTTGTAAAGACATGTTATTTAGCTTTAACCTGTCAAAATTTCAAACATCTGTCAGAATAAATGCGGACTTTCCAGAGGAATTTCTGGGTAATGGCATTTCTGTTCATCAAAATTATATTTCCAGCGCAGCCATTTCTATTGCTACAAAGTTTGGATAATTTTCTTTTGACAGTTGTAAAGACATGCTATTTAGCTTTAACCTGTCAAAATTTCAAACATCTGTCAGAATAAATGCGGACTTTCCAGAGGAATTTCTGGGTAATGTGCATTTCTGTTCATCAAAATTATATTTCCAGCGCAGCCATTTCTGTTCCTACAAAGTTTGCATATTTTTCTTTTGACAATTGTAAAGACATGTTATTTAGCTTTAACCTGTCAAAATTTCAAACATCTATCAGAATAAATGCGGACTTTCCAGAAGAATTTCTGGGTAATGTGCATTTCTATTCATCAAAATTATATTTCCAGCGCGGCCATTTCTGTTGCTACAAAGATGAGGGCAAAACTAGTCGAGAATTTTAAACAATGACAGTGGATTTCGCAAAGGTGGTAATAAATATAACGCTGGCTTAAATGACATAACACTAGTACTATATTTTTGACCGTGTAAACGATCTTTCAAATGGTAAACGGAATCTATAATTTGAGGTTAGGTTCTTACACATTCTTACATTACACATACTACCGTGGACAAAAAAAATGTCACCCCTAATTTGTCATGTGTCTATTATTTCTTATTTTTTAGTGTTGTGAATTTGACTTATGTAACCTTAATATTTGACAGTGACAGTAATAATTAGCTTAGTAAGTTTGTGGAGATAGGATTCTTCGAATCGTGCATTTTGTGGCCGATATACTTTCGTTCTTCCATTATAGGATGATTGCAACTTTTTTATCTGAAAATATCACTTTACTCCAAAAGTCTTCTTGCCTCGGAAGATATTCCAGTGCAAAACCAATTCTGCTGTCCTTATTAATTTGAGTCAATAGAGGTTTTCTGGCTGCGGCATGACAAGATAATGCACTTAACTTTAGACGTCTGCAAGCTGTTCGGGAACTTCCAGGAAAATTTGTTATGAATGCGGCATTTGTAGCATTTTCAAACGGATTTTCTATTAAATGGTTTATAACAGCATCATTTTCTTCATTATTTGAAACTTTTTGGCGGACCCAAACCTTTAATCTGCTCCAATCGCCTTTCATTCCTCCACATTTTTGAAATTTTTTGCACTGTACGTCTACTTACAATAAATTCAGCTGCTACATCATTGATATATTTGCCACATTTGACCTGCATAGCAATTTGTGCTTTCTGTGTGTTACTTAAGTATGGCATATTCAATTTATGTTTATATATCTATATGATTAACACATATCTGACAATATTGACATTTGCCGGTTTGTCAAATGAAAAGTCATATTTACATTAATAAAATTAGGGGTGTCATTTTTTTTGTCCACGGTAGTATTTTAATTGATGTGTACTCTTTCGCAATCTTTATTAACAAATTCTCCATTTCGATGTTTTTTTACCTTAAATCCTCTTCTCAAGGCTCAATAGCAATTAAAAAACGTATTCGGTGACTGACAATACGCATAAAGAACATTTGTGGAGTTGAACTGCAAAACTCAACAAACCCACTTTTATAATTTCTTCAGAAATCGCGAAAAACGTTCAGGAAGTCTATTTGTTGCTTAAAAAAAATGAATGTTTAGCCGCATTTTTAAATATGATTTGTTGCATTTTGAAAGGTAATTCACACATATTCGGATTTATCTATGTTTGGACAGTAAGAATCGGTACCAAGCTCATTTTGGCCCAAAATTGGGTTGGTTGAGTTTTGCAGTTCAACTCCTCATTTACACAGCTGAAAATATAATACCGGCTTACTAAAAACCCGGCTTAAATAAATATTTGTGAAATCCACCATCAGAATTCAAACTTTTCAAATGATTTTAAAATTTCAGGTGTAACAAATCTGGCATACCGGTTATCTGCGCGACGCAAATGCTGGAGTCCATGGTGAAGAAACCGAGACCGACACGTGCCGAAAGTTCCGACGTGGCCAACGCCATCCTCGATGGCGCCGATTGCGTTATGTTGTCCGGAGAGACGGCCAAGGGCACCTATCCGCTGGAGTGCGTGCTCACCATGGCGAATATCTGCAAAGAGGCTGAGGCCGCCATCTGGCAAAAGCGTCTCTTCAATGATCTTACTAATAAGGTAATGTACCACGCTGAACTGTGTGATTGCATAGGTAGGCTTTGTTGCAGTAGGCTTTGTTAGGGTGACATTTTTGTTGGTAGCAAAAAAGTTACTAACAATTTAGTTATGTCATTGCATTATTTTGGTAATGTGTAGTGCAATGTTGCATTATCCCACATTCACATGTAAAATTATTGGCCGCGTTCGTCAGACTAAACAGTTGGGTATTTACTGCCCACCATTGGGGAATTTTCTGATGAACGCACTGTTGATCGTGAACAAGTTCGTCCAGCGGTCGCCATTTTACCAATCGTACAAATTAGACTGATTGGTGTTGGAATCAAGTGTTGAAGTTGCCGCCGAAATGGAGGTTAAATCTCCCAATTTCTTCAATTTCAGATTTTCTTTTAATTTTAATTGTGGAGTGGGATTTGGGGGTGGATTCTCAATGAGCCCTCGAACCCGCACCTTTTGCTAATTTGACCATCTCTTTATCTCTTCAAACGCAGAAGTTGCCTATGTTGTCCCTACGAAATCCGGGCACCCTGTATAGCCAAAGACGTGACCGAAATTATGCATGCGCTTTTTGTGAATCTGTGTAATTATGTTTTTCTTTCTTTCAAATGTCAATATGAATTAAATAAACACGAAAATAGCGTGAGGTTGTCTCCAATTTAAATTAATATACTTTCAGGTCATTGCTCCGGTTGATGTTGGCCATACTATTGCCATAGCTGCGGTCGAAGCTTCTGCAAAGTGTTTAGCCGCCGCCATAATTGTTGTTACGACTTCGGGAAGGTCTGCACACCTCGTCTCCAAATACAGACCCAGATGCCCGATCATTGCCGTGACCCGCCTCGCTCAGACGGCCAGGCAGGCACATTTGTACAGGGCAATCTTGCCTCTAGAATATACAGGTAATTTAATTTATACTTTGCATAACATTTCTTTAATAACTTTCCCACTTATCACTTGGTGAAACAGTCTGAAAATAATAAAAGATAAATAAAAATTAACACATGGTTTGTTCTTGAAAATGAATGCCATAACTAGCGAAACTATAGTCTGTCCGCGGTACACATAGAGTTGTAAAAACGCCCACAATCACCATTTGTTCTGAGCAAAAGTCTGATTTACACTATGTAAATTTATTTAAACAGAGCCAGTGGCGCCACCTGTTAGGAACAGTCCAAACTGTAAAAGTTCAGTTTTTGTCTTTGTCGTGCTCTGCATGATGCTTAGTATATTGTTTTGTAGAACGTTTTTAGGAGGCTGAAATTTATTTGCCGATTGATGTTCCCTGAGTATGTTATAAACGCTGGCCACACAAACACCTACAAATATATAGCCCATGGAACAAGTACATTTAGAAATTAAGAACGTACCTCCTGCATTTGCGGTGAATACCACATTTTCAACTTTGGTGCGTTCAGGATAATTTTCCTGACACACCTTAAAAATATTAAGTATAGATTCCTTGGTGGGCACTGAAAAATGCTTCGCACGGCGTCGTTTTGATGGAGATGGAGCCATTATAATGAAACAAGCAGAAAGGTACTCTATCGCAAACGGACGCTAACAGCTAACAATACAATGAGGCAATCAGCTGACGATCGCGTCAACCATTTGCATTCGTACTGCGTGATTTGGACGTGCGGATTTCCCGCAATTTTTCGAATCGGCCAATAAGAATGATGCGTTGGCGATTGTGGGCGTTTCTACAACTCTATGTGCACCGTGGACAGACTATAAACAAATTTGTGAAACAAACCAGGTGTTAATGTTTGATTTATCTTTTATTACTTTGCATAACTCTCTCTGTAATTGAGTTGTAATAACGATATTTATAAACGTAATAAAGACGAAAAATAGCCTGAATATATGAATATTCACAAATTCAGGCTGTTTTTCGTCTGGTTTTGCATCTGCAACAAGTCTCAAATTTATTAAACAACATCTATTATTATGTCAGGAATAAAATATTAGGTTAAATGTTGCAACAATGTTTACTAAATTTTGGTGTCAAGAGTTCAAAGATATTTTTATTTTTCAGAAGAGAAAAATCCCGACTGGATTAAGGACGTCGATAACCGCGTGTACTTCGGTATTATGCACGGTAAGGCCAAGGGATTCATCAAATCGGGAGATCCCGTCATCGTCGTCACTGGATGGAAACAGGGCTCAGGTTTCACCAACACCATTCGCATAGTGTATGTATCTGATATAGTGGAGTCGGTTACTTACTAACAAGTTTTGCATGTCCTCTTTACTGGTAAGAAAAATGTAGGCATTTTGCAGTAGTACAGTTTTTATAGTCGGTAATTCTCCAGTTTGTCGTATGTTCATTAAAAAAAAACCTCAAGTGTGCCATGATTTTTTATTTTGAAAAATTTAAGTTGGTAACACATATTAAGGTCTACCACTTCCTGGTTTACAGAGAGTACTACACGTTTCATGAAATAACTTAACGGATCGTGAAATTCTTCCGCCAACGGTGCGTCAAATGAACATGAAATAACTTTCAACTAAAAACGTTTTTGCTGGTTGCTGTGAACCATTGTGACCACAAAACTTTGACTATATACTAATGGACTGCTATTCCCCCTCCATTTCTCATATGATCACTGCTCCAAAAGTTGTCCACGAGCTGGAGCCCGATATAAGTCCCGCCCCGGAGCCGAAAATGGAGCGTAATTTAAAAACCGGAAAGCAAAAAAAAATATTTCTCGATGTATTCATCAGCAACGCGGAGAATGCAAATGCGAGCATATTCCGGCAACTCGGGTCCACTTTCCTGCCTGTTCTTTACAAGCAAAGCATCAACCCATAATTTGCGAAGTTCCGGATTTGATGGAAATCTAATACAGAATTTTAGGTTATAAGTCAAAAGTCAACTGACGTGTACATCAGCTGACGAGTGTTATAACCGCGATGGCATATATACGTGGACGTATTGCAGCCTTTCCCATAGCAATATTTTGACATAGTGTGAATATTTGACGATAATTTAAAGGTGTGAATAAATTGCAGGGTATCACAATATGCAATGCGAGCTCATAGTCATATGTCATACACACAAAAAACTACCACTTTAGTAACATACTGCAACCATTTAGGGTCCCGCCGCGCCACCGTTGCTTGGAGACACACATGAAGTGGCGCTAGCAGTCCATAAGTATATAGTCAAAGCCACAGAATATTTGTGACTGACGTTTTGAATGTCAATTCCTAACATGTGTGCCAACTTAAATTTTTTTAAATAAAAAATCATGGCACACTTGAGATTTTTTTTTAATGAACATACGATATTATAATTAATGAAATGTTGAATTTTATTTCTTACCTGAACTAACATATTTTTTTAGAGTTAAGAATTGGTTATTAAAATTGAATCATTAACAATTATCTTCACACAATATTTCAAAAAAATAATATAATTTTTCATTTTCAGGAATGTGGATTGAGTTGGCACAACTTATAGTATTGGAAATTCTTATTAGAATTTCACACCGCATTAATTAGCTAATTTTTCTAATGATTTATTGATTTATTTGATACCAATTTAATATATTCTCGAAGAGTATTTATGTAACCGATAAAATATTTGATAATAAATTATTTTCATCATGAAATTGTCTGTTTGTTTCATATATTTTTTTCAGCAGGAACATGGAAAAAATAACAATTTTTTTTAATGCTCAAAAAAAGGATCCGGTAAGAATGATATCCTGTGGCACGGTATCAAAGTTTAAATATTTCCACCCAGTATGTTTACATGTATACTCTGGATTTTATTCGTTAAATACCATGTGTTCGATAAAAAATGCTCAACGCCATAACTGTTATTTATCGACCGATTTGAATGATCTAAAAAATAAAGTCAATGGCTGTTTAAATACTATAAAATGACGGTAATTATATATTTTTTCAAAATCAATTTCATTACCAAATGATAGTCAACTTTAAATTTTTAAATGGCTACATATACTTTTCTAATTTTATAATATTAGACATTGTTTTTCTGAATCCAATTATGCCCGTTATATTGGTTTTATGTTAATATTTATGCCAGAAAAAGATAATAAATTTTGTTCACATAATTTTTTTGGTAATAAATGTAGTGTGCTTTGAAAAAAAATTAGAATCGACAAATGTCATTTATTGTATCAGTAATGTCAACCATTTGTTATTAGTGTGTGTTTCAGACATAATCATGAACAGTAGCGAATTAACAGACATGTTACAAATTTATTTTCTATGTAATAGAAATCGAAAAGCTGCGACACGAATTTATCATCTACGGCTTCCAGAGCGGCGAATACCAGAACCTAAATTTAGAAGGTTAGAAGGAAATTTGAGACGATATGGAGCCTTTAAAAAGTCGAAGACAGTAGTTCGACAATTTCGTGGACTTGCAGAGTTCGACGTTCTAGTTAGTGTTTACAATAATCACAGAACATCTAAATCGCAAGTGAATTAATACTTGCACTACTTATTTATTCTATTCTACATTCAGTTGTAACATAGGTACTTATTTATAGGGTCTTTATTATTCATGTTCGACATAACCTTACAACAAATGACATTTGTCACTTTTTTTCCAAGGCACGCTAGTTATAATTTTTGAAACATATAATTTGAAGTGGAAGATTTATTTAAATTTTTTTCGACCAAAATATTGAACGAAAAATAACATATTGGGCATTATTGGAGTCAGATAAATAATGTCGAATGTAAAACATTTAATACATTATATGCTGCCATTTAAAAATTTTAAGTTGGCTATCATTTGACAATGAAGTTATTATTGAAAAAAATCATTATTGATGTCATTTGTTAGTATTTAAACCACCATTGACTTTATTTTTTAGTTCATTCAAAACGGTCAATAAATAACAAGAGTTATAGCGTTGGGCGTTTTTTATCGAACACGCGGTATATGTCTGCATTCAGCAAAAAAAAATTTAAGCCCTATTAGCCCCCTCCCCTCCAAATTAAATGCCAGCAATTACCATTTCCACCAGCAACATGCTTACCACACCAAAATAAAGAAAACAACTGATAATCTTATACAAACAAATATATTCATTAGAAAACTATAAATAACACAACAATTTACACGTTTCACTTATACGCCTTTTTGGCTCTCCAGTCGAGGTACTCGTCGAAATCTTCGCCTTCGCTGGACGCGGACTCTTCGTCGGCTTTGTCGTCGGTCTCGACCACGCCCGATATGATCTCCACCTTTTTCTTCTCCAGATTCAGGACCCTCGACCAGTTTTTCATTTGCTCGTCGATCTCGTCGATTTGCCTCTCGTTGGTCGCCTCCTCCTGGTCCTCCGCTATGATCGCCGCGCTCTCGTGGTCGGCGTCCTTGATTTCCTTCTGGAACTTCTCCCATTCCTCCTCGATCGGATCTTTGTATTCTACGTTCCTGGCCTGAATGAAAAAAAATAATAAGGTTCTATAACAGTGATTCCCAAAGTGGGCGCCACCGCCCCCTAGTGGGTGCTGCAGCGAGTCAGGGAGGCGCTGATGGCCACAGGTGCATTTGGGGGCGATGAATAACTGTAAGGGGGCAGTAATAATATAAAAGAAAGAAGAGAAGATTTAGTGAAACGTGGGTTCAGTGCGGTAACCAATTTATTAACAAAAAAAAACAATTGCAAATAGTCAATCTTGGTGATCCTATTAATTGCTTTTAAAACTAAAAAAAAAAAATTCCAGGGGGCGCTAAGTAATATTTTTTCAGGAAAGGGGGCGGTAGGACAAAAAAGTTTGGGAACCACTGTTCTATAAAAATCATCGATTGTAATGGATTTTTTGGTTGTTTTGTTGTATTATTTATTTCCTTCTACAGAAAACCCACAACTACAGACACAACGCAGATGATCGCAGTAGTCAATGCGTCTTAAACCCAAAATTCATACAGACACAATCAAATCATCAGAGTCGTATCAATCAGTGGCGGCTCGTGGATGTGAAAAAAATTTGACCGAAACAGCAATATGAAATGTTTGCTTCCTTTATAAAAATAAGTAGTGCGGCACGGGCGACATCTTTGTCTTGCCCTCCTTATGGAAATCCACGAGCCGCCGCTGGTATCAATCCAAACAAATCGAACTTTTCATCCCTCAATTTATATTTTTATTGTAACAAAAACACTTTTACTTTGTTAGTATAACACAGATTTTTATTGTTGACTATAGTTTCGGCAACTCAACTTGCCATTATCACGTAAAATAATTTAAACTACAATTTTACAGGTATACAGGGTGTTTCAGAGCTCTGGGAACGGTCAATCACGTGCTTATTTTTCAAAATTTCGAAAACTGTTTTATACAAAAGTTGTGCATAATAGTGAGCTGCACGCCCTGAAAATATTTAAATTTATACAGGTTGACTCATAATAAAGTTACAGACCAAACTTATGTTTTTTTAAATGGAACACCCTGTATTTTTTGTCATTTTTGAATTATATGGAGCAAATAAAGGTGAGTTACTTCAATACCCCCTATACCTATTGTTTGCCGTTTTCGAAATATTTGAAGATTTATTGAAATGCATGGTCTGGATGAAATTTTATTCTTGCCCCAGTGATTGACGTTGAACGATTAAAATCATTTTAATTATTTGCTTGAAGGTTCGAACTATAGAGTCAACCATGATTTCATACAAAAAATTATACAGGGCAATAAAAAAATGCGGTAGAAAAACCGAACTTATAAAGTTTAATAACTTCGTTTTTTCAAATGGCACACCCTGTATTTAGTAACGTATTCTTAAGTAGAATCCAATTATCTTTCAGATTGTATAAGGGTTCCCTGTTCCTAATCTCAATAGTTTTCTTGTATTCGGCGATTATCATATCAGGAATAATTATTATAATTTAACCACTGGTTGATACATATTTTTTTTTTCAGAATCGATACGACGGGCGATGTTTCGTCAAAAAGGTTTGAAAAAAGTTGTCCGGACTAAAATGGCTAAATGGAAAAAAAAGCAAGCACAAGAACGATACCTTTGCATCCAATTTAGGATCGTCGAAAAATCCCTCCGGTAAAGCTTCCGCGTTAACCTCCTCTTTATTATCCACATCCATTTTCTCCTCACCCTTATCCTCATTCTTAACGACTTTTTCCTCTTTCTTTTTCTTAACGGAGGAATCGAAAAAATCGTCCGGTATCGTTTTACTCTCCGCCGCAACGTCCGCGATTGGTGCCGTCGAATTTTTCAGAATGCTTCTGATTTTTTTCACCGGAATTTCGATGGGCGGAGGCATGGCATTTCTCTTGGCGCCCGTCGTGAAATTGTTGGTCTTTTCTTTCAGTTTTTTGGCCTCGGTGATGTTGTTCTTGTGCTGTTTCGAATTTATGTGGACAGTCCAGACATTTTCTGATCGTACTACGGATTGGCAGAGGATGCACGTCAGCTGTCCTGATTCGTTATATGTGTTTATGATTAAGGAAAAATGTTTATGTACATAATAAAATAAAAATAAGATGTAATGCTTCCAATAATATATTTACATCGCGAATGACCTTAGCTATCGATGCGCCTTAAACGCAATAATATAACTTAGCTCCCTGTAGCGAGACTTGATTCATTAAACATTTAAAAGACTATCTTCATAGGAAAGCAATCTACAGTATTTAGAAATGTTTGTCCAATAGATTACATGATTTTTAGCTAGTAAATGTTTAATTGCAATTCAACTGGTAAGTATTAAAAAAAAATAGCATTACAATTAATTGTAGAAGTGCTCCGTGTTTCTATGTAGGATTATCTTTATTATACCTCATTTAATAACCAGGCGGACTAAATTAAATTATAGCCGTGAAAATACGTTGTGATTGGCTAAACAGGCGCCGTTTTTACACAGGCCAAAATTACTAAAACGGCAATGGCAGCTGATCTGTTGCCGTTTGCTTTTGTCCCATCGGTTTCGCGTTGGTATTTGTGTTTTTAGCCAGTTATTTCTCATGTTGTAAGTGTAAGAATCGGTTCTTTCAAGAACCCGTCCCGCGATTTTCGAGGAAATCGTTATTTCATTTTTAAGTATGGTTATATGCCCAGCACTAGTGCGGCGTCATTTTTGCGCCCAAGAAATGGAAAAGGTTGGATTAGAGAACATTTTATACCTTTATGAAAGAGATTAATTTTAAGTATTGTTATAATTATTTAATGAATGTTATGGGTAAACGAATTTTAAATAATTGGAATTTTACCGCCAAAATATTTCTGGTTACTTTTTATAGTGTGAATCTGCCTTTCGCCTTTAGTCCGCCTGGTTATTAAATGAGGTATAGTACAAGAGTGCGGTAGTAGTACCAGATATTTCGTATATCTTTATATTTTAGCAAAAATAAACAATCTAAAATCTATTGATAAATCAGAGCACAAATATTTCTTGTTTTCAAAAACATTTAAGCCAGTTTTTTCGTAAGCTGGAATTATATTTTCAGCTGTGTAAACATTCTTTATACGCCATTGACTGTCACTGTCAGTCACCGAATACATTTTTGAATTGTTACTGTTTAAATTAGAAATGGAGCCTCGGAAGAGCATTTAAGGTAACAAAAACACAGAAAAGAATGTGTTAATAAACATTATGAAAGAGTAAAATCAATCAAAATATGTGTAATGTATTCGCAGAACCTAACCTCAAATTATGTACTCCGTTCACCATTTGAAAGGTCGTGTACACAGCCGAAAATATAATACTATACCTCATTTAATAACCAGGCGGACTAAATCAAATTATAGCCACGAAAATACGTTGTTGTGATTGGCTAAACGGGCGCCAAAATTACTAAAACGGCAATGGCCGCTGTTATGATCAGCTGATCCGTTACCGTTTACTTGTGTCCCATCGGTTCCACGTATTTCGCGTCAATTATTGTGTTTTTAACCAGTTATTCCCCCCGTTGAAAGTGTAAGAATCGGTTCTATCAAAAACTCATCCTGCGATCTTCTAGGAAATAGTTATTTCATTTTTAACTATGGTTATATACCCAGCACTAGTTCGGAGTCATTTTCTACCCCCAAGATACGGAAAAGGTTGGATTTGAGAGCATTAACGCTTGTTTAAAAACAATCCAAAATTAACGTATATAAACTTTTAATACGAGAGGCTTTAAAATCTACTGTCGTTGTACACAAAATTGTCGATTCCTTAGGTAAGGGTAGTGCAAGTAATCAAATCATAAACATATATAATGTTTAGGACAGGCTAGCAGTACGGTGTTTCGCAAAATTAGAAAGAAAATTTGCCTAAAATTTATTTATGTATTGTTAAAATTATTGAATGAATGTTATGGGTAAACGAATTTTAAATCATTTGAATTTTACCGCCAAAACATTTCTGGTTACTTTGTTGGTTACTTTTTATAGTGTAAATGCGACTCTCGGCTTTAGTCCGCCTGATTATTAAATGAGGTATAGTGTTATATTTATTACCACCTTTGTGAAATCCACTGTTAGTCATTTTAAGGTGAGTATAGACTAGAGCATTTACTAGTAACAGAACAACGAGCCGCTCTATGATATGTTCTAGTGTATCACCCTCACGAACCAGACGTCTTTTGACGACAGCTTTTGAAACTGAGCATTTTCCTGTATTGTACCATTCGTTAGAACGTTACATTACATAGAAATGCTCGAGATAATGCTCTAGTGTATATCCACCCTTAGATAAATTCACAAAAAAAAAGGATATTTTGCTAGTGGCGATTCGACTTTCTTCACAGTCTTATTTTTATCCTTGTGCTCATTCATGAACTTCCTGAGCTCAGCTTGCACCACTTTCTTCTTAGAATTTTTAAATGTGGCCGACATGACGAACAATAGTTTTTCTTTATTAAACCTGGACCACAGACTCGAAAACCTAAAAATGTACAACAAAATAAACAAATCCAGTTGATGCTGTGTTTGATACTGCAATAAGTTATATATTACCCCCTAAGAGGGTGCCTTAATCATATAACTGGAAGAGTGTACAATGCAATTGATGACTGCAGGACCGGCCTGCAGCGAGCGATGTTTATGCGCAGTCCTCACAAACTAGAGAGAAGAAAACCCTTTTTTTAGAAATTATTTGTAGTTATCAACCTTGGCAAGCATATTGTCTTGTCGACAAAGCGGCAATACCGCCCAACCGCCTTTTGGACCAAAATTGAGATTTTAACATCATCTTTTTCCTGAAAGCTATAAATTAGTTTTTCTGCCTCTCGTATCAAATTTGGTAAATGTAAGATATGCGGTATTACCGCTTCACCGACGATATGTTGATTTGACCATAAAAGTGCACCTATTCGCCCGTAGAAAATAAATGACCAAGTATTATGTTTTCCAAGGCTGCTACGTTCATGAACAACGGAGTGAGCAGTTTTGTAAAACTACTTTCTCCACGACCACCATAGAATTTAAGCATTCTGAAATCAATTTTGATTATAGAACGTACACATTCTCACTCTTGTTATGGAACAAAACACAATGCGCTTATGCGTTTTGCATGTAATTCATTCCATAACAAGGGATAGAATGAATATTCTCACATCGTTCCGAATAAAACAATTAGCCTTGGACACCACAATTGTCAAAATACTATAAACATAACCACAAACGTGATAAAACGTAAGTTCTTTGTGTTCATTATTTTATTAGTCTATTTGATCTGGTCGAGGAGAAAGTATAGTCTGATACTCGGTAAGAATGGAAATTCAGATGCTCGTGGTTCCTCGCGCTCGCCTCGCGGCTCGCGCTCGAAATATTCCACTCGCATCGAATTTCCATTCTAACCTTGTTACAGAATATACTATTTTCGCATCTTATTAAATAATATAAATGTTGTTAAATCGTTTTTGATTGAGAAAGTTGTCCATTATTCGGCCGAATCATTTTCTCCACAGGTGACATCCAATCAAACGATGGCAGTTTTATTGCCCAACAGGTTTCAGCCAATGACATGACGTCGATTCTACTTTCTCAACAGTTTAGTTGTTACTATGGTTACGATTTGTTTTTTGTCAGCGAACTGCCGCAATTCCCAAATAGAAAAATTATTCGTTATAATTTAATACAAACAGAAAAATCTTTAGGTAATTATTTAATATAATGCGAAAAAGTATAGTATTAAACACGTGAGCAAGTTGGCGATTGCCACGAGGGTGAAGTTTGCAACACAAGCCGTAGGCGAGTGTTGCAAACTTCACCCTCGTGGCAATGGCCAACTTGCTCACGTGTTTAATACTATACTATTATTTTATCCTATGATGTTAACATGCCAATAACTCCTTAGCAACGAGTCACGTTAAGGTACCTTTAACGACACTAGTGTTGTTACACGTACATTAACGCAACTCGTTGCTATGGAGATATTCTCAAACAAACATGATTTCGCCTTTCCACGGTTTTCATTGTTTTTAAATTAAAAAAAAATAGAAATAGGATAAAATAAACCGTGTTATGACACACGTGATGTTATTTGCTTTTACATTACTCGAGAATTTAAAAGCACTCCTACGTTGCTCGTGCTTTTAAACTTTTCTCTCGTAATGTAAAAACCTTCATAACGTTACTTGTATCGTAAATTACTATTTCCTAAGCCCATTGAGCATACGGAGCAAAGCTGGCTAGAGCTCGTGCCACTGAAGGACGGAGAAAATGTAAATATCTAACTTATTGTAGTATCCCCTGTGGTATATTTAAATACTTACGTTTATCTATTACTCGAGCTACTCTCCATAATAATATCTCTAAATTAAATCCGCCTACATACACTATTTATTTATTTCCAATCGAATAACAATTTATTTTGAAATTGAACAAACCTAACCTAAAACAACCGCAGTTGGGATAAACTTAATTTGATTCATTCTATTATTTGTACTTACAGTCTTATGTGCTTTTCAAGGTATTACGAAATATATGTAATAAATATTCATTACAAATTAATGCAAACAGTAAACGTTTCCTTTTCTAATTGTATTTTGTCTTTATCAGGACCGTAACGGGTGTTGTAAATTCTTACCGGCAGCAGTGAATTGTTGTATGCAACACAATATACACACACATTTTATCATTGTAAAAGATGTATTTTGCACACTTCTCTGGGTTTGAGTTTTAACAACGTCCTAAAAGTATGAGTTTAATTGGTTTATAAATCCATTTTCTAATTGAAACATGTCTCTACCAGGACCGTAACGGGTGAAGTAAATTCTTATCAGCAACAATTAATTGTCGTATACAATACAATGTACACGTTATATCAATTTTGAAAGATGCATTTTGCACACTTTTCTGGGTTTGGACTTTAACAACGTCCTAAAAGTATGAGTTTAATTGGTTTATAAATCCCTTTTCTAATTGAATCATGTCTTTACCAGGACCGTAACGGGTGAAGTAAATTCTTATCAGTAACAATTAATTGTCGTATACAATACAATGTACACGTTATATCAATTTGAAACATGCATTTTGCACACTTTTCTGGGTTTGAACTTTAACAACGTCCTAAAAGTATGAGTTTAATTGGTTTATAAATTCCTTTTCTAATTGAATCATGTCTTTACCAGGACCGTAACGGGTGAAGTAAATTCTTATCAGCAACAATTAATTGTCGTATACAATACAATGTACACGTTATATCAATTTTGAAAGATGCATTTTGCACACTTTTCTGGGTTTGGACTTTAACAACGTCCTAAAAGTATGAGTTTAATTGGTTTATAAATCCCTTTTCTAATTGAATCATGTCTTTACCAGGACCGTAACGGGTGAACTAAATTCTTATCAGTAACAATTAATTGTCGTATACAATACAATGTACACGTTATATCAATTTGAAACATGCATTTTGCACACTTTTCTGGGTTTGAACTTTAACAACGTCCTAAAAGTATGAGTTTAATTGGTTTATAAATCCCTTTTCTAATTGAATCATGTCTTTACCAGGACCGTAACGGGTGAAGTAAATTCTTATCAGTAACAATTAATTGTCGTATACAATACAATGTACACGTTATATCAATTTTGAAAGATGCATTTTGCACACTTTTCTGGGTTTGGACTTTAACAACGTCCTAAAAGTATGAGTTTAATTGGTTTATAAATCCCTTTTCTAATTGAATCATGTCTTTACCAGGACCATAACGGGTGAAGTAAATTGTTATCAGCAACAATTAATTGCCGTATACAATACAATGTAGACACACACGTTGTATCAAATTTAAAAGATGTATTTTGCACACTTCTTGGGTTTGAGCGGCACAGTTTTCAGCACATTTTCTGAAAACGACTAGAATAATTCAAGTAAAATTATATTGGCTGTCTGGAATTCTTCAAAATGTGAAAATTTTGACACTTATAATTTTTCAAGGTTACTCGTTTTAAAAATAGTTTGGTGTGTTTTTATCTGCTGATTTTGCCTCTTCTAAACATTAGAAGTTATTTCGAGAACTGATCAACACTATTAATAATACATTCAGGATTTATAATCTAGCTGTTTTATTTAATTTTCAGAGTTTATCATGACAAAATTCCCATTCTAAGTGACGCCACTTTATTTATTTTTTGTTTTAAGGGTTGCCAACTATTTTCGATTTTTTGATCTCATGGTATTTCGAATTTTTGAGGACAAACTTATAACAAAAAGAGGACTTTTATGGTCTCCTTGGGGACTATTCAATTTCAAATGTTCCAACATTGCAGTTTTTACTTTCTCCGTTACGAAGTACGAGAAAGTATTGTGATCGTGATTTTTTTTCAAAATTTTTTTTAACGGAAATATCCGTTTTGGGGTCCCTAGATGCCATTTCAACAATTACTGGAATTTTTTTTTTGTGTCTGTGTGTGTGTGCGTGTGTCTGTGCGCGCGAAAACTAATAGAGCAATTGAAATGAAACTTTGAACATCCGTCTTATTTGATAATCTGAAGAACTGAAAAGCTTTTGGTAAAATTTCGTACACCGGAAGTGGGCGTTTACCTTAACTGTTTTTTGTTTTTTGCCAATATTTTCTTAAATATGAAAAATATCACAAAAACATTTAAACAAACTTTGAAGACAAAAAGGAAATGAACATCTTTTGATTGAAAACATTTTTTTATAAAATCATTTTTATTCAAGAAAAAAATTTAATATTATTTTTTTAAATTTTTGGTTTATAATAATAAAACGATAATAGTTACAACAAATTTATGTGAATAATAATTATAGAGAATGCTAAAATGAACAACTTATGAAGAATAAGTTTTTTTCGAATTCGCTTTAGTTTTTGAGTAAACTGAGTTTTTGAATTTGAAGTATAATTTTTCCATCTTTCATAATTTTGACGTCAGTTTCATCCGAGTTTACAAAACGTTCGATGTATATTTAAAACATGATTTAAATTGAAAATAAACCATGAAAGCGTAAATATAAATGATGCCATCAAGTCGGAGAAAGTAACATGATGCCCACATCACCATTTTTTTATATGTAGACGATACATATTTGTTTTTAAAAAATTTTATTCACATTTGAGCCCAACAATTCAAAAAAATATATACATAACAAATATTACATTGAAAAAATTTTAACGCGGACACATTGCGTGCCTTCCACCATCCACAGGAACCAGAGCACCGGTTATAAAACTAGCGTCATCGCTAGCCAGAAAAGCAATAGTTTTGGCAACTTCAGAAGCCTCGCCGGGACGTCCCAGGGCATGTGTAACTTTACACCTCTCCAAAAACTCGGCGTACTTCTCCTCGCTCATCCCTCCGCGCTTGTGCAGTTCCGTAACAATAACACCCGGATTAACAGAATTCACCCTAATTCCCTTGGGAGCCAAATCCAGCGCGACGCACTGGGTGAACTGATCGACGGCCGACTTCGACATGCAGTAAGCCAGCACTCCGGCGGAGGCGCGGATTCCCGTCACACTCGAAACGTTCACGACGGCTCCCTTGGTCTTGACAAGGTGCGGAACGGCCAGGTGCGTCAGGACGTACATGGACTTCACGTTCGTGTTGAAAACCCTGTCGTACTGATTGCCATCGGTTTCCTCGATTCCGCCGGCTTCGATTATCCCGGCGTTATTGATCAACACGTCCAGTCTACCGTAGCGTCGCACGGTTTCGTCGATGCAGCGTTTTATATCGGCTTCCTTGGTTATATCTCCAACTATTACCAGTGGATTCGAGCATGCATCGGCTACAGCGATCAAGTTTTCCTTGTTCCTTCCAATTAAGGAGAGTTTTGCACCTTTACTGGATAAATGGATCGCTGTGGCTTTTCCTATTCCGGAACTGGCTCCTGTTATCAGCACTACTTTGCCTTCGAAACTCATTTTTTAATGCTATTTGGAATGTAAAAATTGTTTCACTGTTAACATATGGAGCCTTGCAAGAGATTACTCCAATCTGTATTGCACCGACTAATTAATCTATGCAGTATTGTAAATAATGTCAAAATTATTTAATTGTTTTGACCATGAATTAAACCAGGGGTATGACAAGATAAGAAATTGAGCTTTCTACCGCTAATGTTAGATGGCGCCACAATTGAATTCGATGGATTTTTGTAAATTATGTTTGTTGCTAACACTAGATGGCGCTCTTTAGTTCAAATTTATTAACGTGCCGTGTAATTTCTTAGAACATATACTAAAATAAGTTACCCCTTAAAAACATTACTTCTTGAACTAATACCACGATACAAAATAAATCATTTATTTATTACAACTCGTGATACTATAAAAGTACTAACGTTTAATGTTTTTCACCATTACTACTAGGCTTGCCAGACGTACCCCTTTTAGGGGTACAATACCCTTTTCCCTGTATGGAATTTTAGAAATACCCTTTTTCAAAAATACTTGCAAAAATTAAATACAACCCCACCAAGTAATACATCAAAACTCATCGCTTCATGCTATCTCTTTTTATACAACCTCTTCGACTAATAAGTTAATATTTAAAACCCGCTTTTAAGTCTAACAGCGATGAAACAATAACTACAATTGAGCTAACAAGGGCATTAATCAATAAACGTTTAGGAGTTATTTGGGTTTATTAAAATAACTCCGTAAGTAAATGTTAATTTCCCAACAACAACAAATCTTATTTTATTGTTTATTATTAAACCATTAATACTTCTGTAAATTACAATTTCAATCATTAAAATCAATTTAATCATTAACAAATTGCTGCGGCAATATTTATTATTGCAGGATTTTTACAGCACTTTTATTTTAAAAGATTAAAGGATTATATGTTTGGCGGTTATTTAATGTCTACATTATCAAAATCATCCCTTAGAATTGCTATTTAGAAGCTTTTAAACATTTTTCGTTCGGATTTCCGCGCCTCGTCGCCATCTATTGGACGGTGGCTGAACTGCTAAGTGATGTTTTTGAACAGCGCCAAAATGCTCGAACTTTATACTTATTGTCAAAGTGTGAATGTTTAGCAATGGGCTGTGCATGAAACGGTAGACGATTTAATTTTTAATCGAATGGTGTATAAAATAGCTGAGGAAATTTAGCGGTTTTTCTGTAATTTGCGAATGAAAATTAAGCACGACACACTTACCGACATTTACAGCTCACTGTAACATAAAAATTCAATAAAGAAGAATTTGCTATATTCTTCAATCAAATACGGGGTACAATACTTATTCCTGATTAATCATTCAACTTTTTATATTGTTAATGCATTACAATAAGATAAATATTTTAGAAATCATAATCTAAGTAGAGGGCTCTACCTGTTATCGTGGGGATAAACTACTTAATAATTTGTGGATGTAATAATTGTTGTAATAATCAAAGAATATTTAAAAACTTAAAAAGAATGTTGTCTCATGATTAAATAAATTCACTTGTGGATATTTACGTACTTAAATTGCAGAAACAATATTTTATAATATACACGCCTAATCATAAGCAACCCGATATACTCATAACTCTAATTTATTATTAAAAACTTCTAATTTTATACGTAACAGGAACAAAACTATAAGTGTAATCCTGAGTAAAGCTTCAGAAATAGTGCGAATATTTAGGTATTTAAATTGCGGAAACAATGGTGTTATATAAACGCCTACTTACAGGCAACCCAATATAGACTAACTAATATTAATTTATCCTTAATCACTTCCAATTTTAAACATAATACGGGCACAAGTATGAGTGTAGTCCTTGGTAACGCTTTAAAAATATTACACTTATGGTTTTGTCCTTGTTATGTTTACAATTTGAAGTTTTAAATAATAAATCACTATTAGTTACACGTATATTGGGCTGCCAGTAAGTAGGCGTTTATATAATATAATTATTTCTGCAATTTAAATATTTAAATATTGCCACTATTTTTGAAGCTTTACTAAGGATTATACTTATGGTTGTATCCCTGTCACGTTTAGAATTGGAAGTTTTTAATAATAAATTAATATTAGGCATGGGTGTATTGCGTTGTCTATAAGTTGGCGTTTATGTAATATAATTATTTCTGCAACTTAAATACTTGAATATTCGCACAATTTTTGAACCCTTACTGAGGATTACACTTAAGGTTTGGTCACTGTCACGTTTAAAATTGGAAGTTTTTAATAATAAATTAATAGTACTTACGCGTATATCGGCTTGCCAGTGATTAGGCGGATATATTATAATGTATTGTTTCCGCAATTTAAATTCGAAAATATCTACAAGTAAATTTATTTTATTATAACGTTATTCTTAAGTTTTTAAATATTCTTTCATTATTAAAACAATTATTAAATCCACAAATTAAAACGTAGTTTCGCCCCACGATAACAGAGGGTACCCTCTATGAAGATTAGGATTCCTCATATATTTATCTTATTGTAGCGCAGTAATGATATAAAAAGTTGAATTAATAATTAGTATTAAGTGTTGGGACCCGTATTTCATTGGAGAATATAGCAAATTGTTCTGTGTTTAATTTTTAAGTTACAGTGAACTGTAAATGTCGGTAAGTGTGTCGTGTTTAACTTTCATTCTCAAATTACAAGAAAACCGCTAAATTGCTTTAGCTATTTTATACACCGTTCGATTTGGAATTAAATCGTCTATCGTTTCGTGTATAGCGCATTGTTGAATATTAACATTTTCATTATAAGTATAAAGTTTGAGCATTTTGGCGCTATTCAAAAACATCACTTAGTAGTTCGGCCATCGTCGAATAGATGGCGACGGTCCGTGGAAATGCGAACGTAAAATGTTTAAAAGCTTTTAAATAGTAATTCTGAGGGATAATTTTGATAATTTTAAAGTTAAATCACCTAAAAACTTGTAACCCTTTAATATTTTTCAAAAAAACGTGCCGTAAAAATCCCGGAATAATAAGTCATGTCGTCGCAATTCTTCATTCATTTTAATGATTTAAACGGTAATTTATGGAGGGAATAAACAACAATAATAAACAATGAAGTAAGAAGCATAATCTAATTTGGTTGCAAAGTCGCTGAGTTATGTGCGAAAACCCTCAAAATGCACTTTTTTTCAAACAACCATAACTTGGTGCCAAATCGTCGTAGGAACTTCGTTATTTAAGTCTTACATAGGGAATTGATCAAATTTTAATGCCTTTATGGTTGATCGAGTCGACAAATTTTTTCCAACTCCGTACACACCGTCAAAGTTGGACATGGTTTACTGGAAAAACATTTCTTTTTCACAGTGTTGCTTGGGCTGAAGGGTTTACGCTTAAGTTCGCATGCATGGCTTTAAAGAAGACACTTCAAAGTTTTTCGCCCTCAAAGATTCATCACAATCGATTGAAGCGGTGGCGGCGGGAGCGGCGGCGGCGGAAGCGGAAATGATATAAAAAACAATATTACTAAAAAAAAATTTCGCCCCTAAATAAGTTATACAAAAATTATCAGCTTTCTCACGCCCCTTTTTTGAAAAAAAGTTGCCTGCGGCGCTGTGAGGACCTGTACATTTTCATTTTGTTTATATGTTCGTCGAAAACCGATATTACGAAAATATATACCCCTTTTTCGAAATTTATATCTGGCAAGCCTAATTACTACTCGTAAAATACTAATAAATTACGCGTTATGAGATTTGTATTTCTTCAGTACACCTTCACTTAAGTGATTCATTTTAAACTTCTGTACAAAACTTTTGTAATCTTGTAAAGATTTATGTAGGCGATTAACAAATTAATTTGGTATTAAAATTGTACCACAGTTTTTCCTATTATGCTCAAGTATCTGATATTTGATCTATTATTAAAATCAGTGACGGTTCGCGGGGTTTTTTCTGGTACGGCCGAGGAACAAGAGGTGGTAATACAGATAGGTAGGGTCAGGCAGCCAGCCGTCTCTGCAACTGACCCTACCTATCTGTATTACCACCTCTTGTTCCTCGGCCGTACCAGAAAAAAACCCGCGAACCGTCACTGATTATAATTTATACAGAATATATAAATTTAAATAAGTAGCTGTATGTTATGTTGCATACAACTAATTATTAAATTTGATAAAATATTTCAGTACATTACTTGAAAATGGTCGCGAAACCGAAACATGTCGTCTTATAAATTAATAATAATTTCAATATGTAAAACAATCAAGTGCATTTATCATTTTAATATTAAAAAGAGTATAAAATTAATCATGCCTAGAATATAAAACTCGGCATGGCATTAGTCAGGAAAGTAATTGTTGCAATAAATTATTAATTTTGTAGTTTATACAAGGCTTATTTTGTAGATATTACCAATGTTTTATACTGTACATTAAATTTTATTCTGTTTCCCTCTCTTTGTGTGCATATTAAGTTGCATATAACTAATAATTAAGAGTACTCGAAACATCAAAAATAAATCGCAGGGACGGTAATTTTTAATTTATAGTCTATATAAGGCTCATTCTGTCGGTGTTTCCGATGTTTACTCATTTTATAGCCTATATAAGGCCTATTTTGTCGATATCACCAATGTTTCTTGCATTACATTTTATTCTCTTTCTCTCTCTTTGTGTGCATATTAAGTTGCAGATAACTAATAATTAAGAGTACTTTAAAAATTAAAAATTAATCGCTAGGATGGTTTTATTTATTTTAAAGTTTACAGAGAGCTCATTTTGTCGATATTACCATTGTATATACATATCTAGTAGTGCAACGCTTATGGGAGAAAACGAGGCAAGTATTGGAAGCCTCTGAGATCCCTACTTTGGAAGCCTCCGTATGAGGCGCTGCCGCTGCGATATAAAATAGCTATTAAATTGATTTTACTATGCCCTCATAGATGGCTATGAATATAATATGCCTACTGAGTTGCCTGAATGCAATATGAAATTATTTGTTTTTGTGGAGAATGACTAATACCACGCGTACGTATTTACATTTTCGGTTGTAGCGCATTGACAGATTTATAGCTTTGATAAATGCTCTCGGTTTGTTTAATTTTTTTATACCTAATCGGCGATTTACGATACTTCGTTATATTTGGAGTTCCACTGCACTCGCTGATCATTCATACATTTTCTGATGCATCAATTCTTTCTAACTAAAATTAAATAGACTAATTTTCTTAATAAATAAATTTAAAATAATCTTTAACATATTTAATGTGGTTCTTTTTAAAATAATAGACTATTTCAGGGCCGAAAGACCGCAGGTCGATAGCCCATTCGGACTCAGTTAATTACACTTTTATATGTTATATAGTTGTGTAATAAGAAACTGAATAAAGATGTATGTAGACTATTTCTGAAATACGATATAATAATTTAAAAGCGTGCTTTATATGCGCATTTCAGATTTGCAGTATAAAAGAACATGTTTTAAAACAAATGGAATTTCTGTTTAAGAAAACTATTGAGGCGTATATACGCTAAAAAGTCATTATTTTTTTATATGCGTTAAAAAAGGCATTATATTTTTTTTATATGCGCTTAAAATTGTCCAATATATGCGACAAAATGATTAAAATATGGATTTTATATGCGGTTTAATTAAAAATAATGTTGCAAAATAAAAAAAAATACGAATAGCAGCTGATGATAATTTATTTATTGGAATTACAATGTAGAACCAAAATTTGATTTTGATTTTCATTTTAGGTAAAGTTAAATGACATGGGGTTCATGTTAAAATGTATTATGTCCTCCTCAGTCTCGCCTTTCAAAATTCCACAAATCATTTTAATATTTTCGTATCCCGGATTTCGATATAACACGCATCAAATTTTCGCAAAAGTTAGGGAACTAATTTTAAATTTTCGTGCAGTTCTTCAATAACTTTAAAAGCCTCAATTAAATGCATTTGAGCTGTTTCTAAATTCTTGATTGCAGTTATTAAGATGCAAAAATGAGCAATAAAAGCTAATAACAACAACATCAATTACAATTAATGTAAATATTAACTTTGTATGTTGTTATATGTGGATATATGCTCAAATAAGTTTAATGTCACAAAACCTCGAAATATTCAGTTATATGCTAAATAAAACTTGATACTTTGATTTATTTCCGAGAGAAACGTAAAGATACAATTCGCCAGTTCCATACGAAAGAGCAAATAAAACATGTAAAAAAATATAAATCTGGACTCTAATTATAACGCTGAACAGTAATCAGTTAAAAAATTCGCGAAAGGAAATTTTCTATTTTTTATTTTATTTTTTATACAAAAACTATTAATACTATGCAAATTGAACTTTATTAGAGCACTGTTGTATGAAGAATCTAAATATGATATTAGAATTATTATAGCTTTCGCGATGGAGGAGAATCAATCGACAACTTTTCATTTTCTTGTGGCTGCCATATTAGATTTTTAGATTTTTTAATGCAACATTATTTTTTCTGTTTATGACCACATTATGGTTTAATTTTACATTTGAGTCAAAATTTTCAATTTATGATGTTTATAATGCACTCTTCATAAACAGCATAAATTGAATATTCAGTTCAGTAAGTTTGGATAAAGATGCATTTTCTAGTGAATAACAATGTTACGAATTTATTACTACTACAAAATATGCTATATATAAGAAGTGTTCTAATTATTGACCTTCCAGTTCCAAGCATAATTGTGGCCTCTTTTTGAAATGATAAATTACCCACCGTTATTTCATAGTTACGTAGTTCATTAATATATGGAACCCTTCCATAAATCTTATTTCTATTAATTCCCCATAAAATTTACGTTTTGCGATTTTGCGGTGTAATCAACCAGACATGTAAATCTTAAAATCGTGCATAATTGCAAGGAAGGCACTGAGCTTAATCTCCTGAACTTGGTGGAAATTTACAAACAGAGCCGTAATACATCAGTTATCTCCTTAACGAGCAAAGCGACTTAATTATTCTCTTATTCTAAATCCACAACTAACTAGGTATATTTTCTTACCCCAAAATATTTAGTATAAATTAAATAATTCTTCTATTTGTAAATCACTTGGTAATGGCGGTAACTCGTTGAAATTCGATTGAAATTTCCGTTTTTTTTTATATAACTGTCTTCTCATAATCTATAATATGTTTTACAATCATAAGTTATGGGAAAAGTTTAATTTTATTTGTATTAAATCTAGCTACAAAAATACAAAATATACAACATAAAAACATTTCTAATTTGCTTTTCGGTGTTTTCCTGTTTTCGCCCGCAACTGTTATCTAACCATGTGAATGCACTTATATATATACATATTTTGGATTTCGGGGAATGAATGTTTACATTCTAAAGAATGGTTAGAGAATGAACTGGAATTTTGATTTAATCTAAAGGCGCGGAAATGTTCAGAATATCTTTTTTCGAAACTACTACCGGTTTGTCCTACAATACACTATTGCATTCGGAACAAGAAATTTCATAAACACCTGATTTCTTTAAGGGATTGATTTTATCTTTTGAATTGAATAGTATATTTGATAATTTACAGCTAGGTTTAAACGCGATTTGATGGTTTCGTTTGCGGAGAATGTGAGCTATTTTTTCGCGCCTTTAGATTAAATCAAAATTCCAGTTCATTCTCTAACCATTCTTTAGAATGTAAACATTCATTCCCCGAAATCCAAAATATGAAAATTTTGCACAACTGTACAAAAGGTACAAAGCTTAACTTCCTTGAATCCGCCGAAATTTTCAGACTAAGCAATAATCCCCTCGCTAATCTGTTGAACGAGCAGACCGATTTAATGTACTCACCGCTTTTCAAAATTCTTTAATCTCTTAATTATGTTTAAATCTTTGCACCTGTTTACTGTAAACCATTTTGTTACATTCGCCCTATTCTCGTACTGATATAAATGTAACTTCTTCCATTAATTGTTTCACTTGATAATGACAGTAAAACGTCGAAATTTAAGTCGTGATATGTATGTATGTGTAAAATTTGTACATACATCAAATAAATTGTGGTAAAAAACATAGTAAGTTTTTTATTCAGTGATTAGATAATGAATTACCACGTAGTAACGGTCGCAACCATCACCATGATTTTTATAGAACTTAATAGTTACAGTAGGTACATTACATATTTTAGTATTGTTACAAATAAAATGTTTGTGTTTATTTTCTGTCTTGATTGTTTATATTAAATACATATTTTTAATTTATATTATATATTATAATATAACAAAAAATATATTTGTTTGAAAAATATTAAAAACACCTCGGCACCCCACAAGGCATGTAAAGATTTAGAACACGTATTAAAAAAAAAGAAACCGCTGGAACCACAATAAAAAAAGTGGTCATTATTTTACTTTCTTTTCATATAATGATAATAGGGTTTTTCTTGTGATATTTTTTACATTCATTATTTTTTCAAAAACGCGTTATATTAAGAAAAATTTATTATTTATAAATCGTCCATTTTCGCATTCCCTACATATATTGTTTTGAAAATTTGATGTAAAGTTTATGATTTAATAATTATTGACAAAAACCTGAAAAATTTTAATTTGTATTTATTTAATATATCAAAGTAATAGTTGTGTATTTATATTTATAATATTTCTCAAAATAAAAGTTGAAAATATTTTCACGATCACATTACTTTTCCGAACTTTAATTAATTTCATCTACCCCAATTTCAATTTTGCAGTAGTTCATTTCCATGAAGAATATTTTCTGTATTACTGCCGCTATGGATTTTATGTTAAAATATATTATGCGGTGCGGTGTTTATTTATGTTCCTCGATTTTTGTTTACATTACAACGGAAGAGTTTCGGGACAGACGGCGGCCTTGAATTTCCTATACGGATCGAATAATTCAAAAATTCATTCTAAAACGAGTAATAATTTTCAAGTATGCAACACATATCACTTGAGTAGCGAGTTTTTCAATGTGTGAATGCTTACGCGCTCTCTTGGTGTATTCGGAAACCCAATTTTTAGCCACAAAAATTTACATTGCGTTGGCATACTAGATATATAAATACAATGATATTACCAATGTTTCATACAATAAATTTTATTCTCTTTCTCTCACTCTGTGTGTATATTAAGTTGCATATAACTAATAATTAAGAGTACTCTAAAATTCAAAAATAAATCGCTGGAAAGTTATTATTTATTTTGTAGTCTATATAAGGCTCATTCTGTCGTTATTACCAATGTTTCATAAGTTCAATTTTATTCTCTTTCTATCTCTTTGTGAGTATATTAAGTTGCTTATAACTAATAATAAGAGAACTATAAAATTCAAAAATTAATCGCTGGTACGGTATTATTTATTTTATAGTCTATATAAGGCTCATTTAGTCGATAATACCAATATCTGATACATTAAATGATATTATCTTTCTCTCTCCTTGAGTGTATATTAAGTTGCCTATAAATAATAATTAAGAGTACTCTAAACATCAAAAATAAATCGCAGGGACGGTAATATTTAATTTATAGTCTATATAAGGCTCATTCTATCGATGTTTTCGATGTTTACTCATTTGATAGTCTATATAAGGCTCATTTTGTCGATATCACCAATGTTTCATGAATTACATTTTATTCTCTTTCTCACTCTTTGTGTGCATATTAAGTTGCATATAACTAATAATTAAAAGTACTTTAAAAATCCAAAAATAAATCGTTAGGATTGTTTTATTTATTTTAAAGTTTACATAAAGCTCATTTTGTGGATATTACCAATGTTTCATACAATAAATTTTATTCTCTTTCTCTCACTCTGTGTGTGTATTAAGTTGCATATAAATAATAATAATAAAGAGTACTCTAAACATCAAAAATAAATCGCAGGGACTGTAATATTTAATTTATACTCTATATAAGGCTCATTCTGTCGATATTTCCAATTTTTACTTATTTTACAGTCAATATGCGGCTCATTTTGTCGATATCATCAATGTTTCATGCATTAAATTTTATTCTCTTTCTCTCTCTTTGTGTGCATATTAAGTTGCATATAACTAATAATTAAGAGTACTCTAAACATCAAAAATAAATCGCAGGGACGGTAATATTTAATTTATAGTCTATATAAGGCTCATTCTGTCGATATTTCCTATGTTTACTCATTTTATAGTCTATATAAGGCTCATTTTGTCGATATCACCAATGTTACATGCATTCAATTTTATTCTCTTTTTCTCTCTTTGTGTGCATATTAAGTTGCATATATCTAATAATTAAGAGTACTTTAAAAATTCAAAAATAAATCTCTAGGATGGTTTTATTTATTTTAAAGTCTACATAAAGCTCATTTTGTCAATATTACCAATGTTTCATACATTAAATTTTATTCTCTTTCTCTCTCTTTGTGTGCATATTAAGTTGCGTATAATTAATAATTAAGGGTTCTCTAAAATTCAAAAATAAATCGCTGGAAAGGTGATATTTATTTTGTAGTCTATATAAGGCTCATTCTGTCGTTATTACCAATGTTTCATACCATAAATTTTATTCTCTTTCTCTCTCTTTGTGTGCGTATTAAGTTGCGTATAATTAATAATTTAGAGTTCTCTAAAATTCAAAAATAAATCGCTGGAAAGGTGTTATTTATTTTGTAGTCTATATAAGGCTCATTCAGTCGTTATTACCAATGTTTCATACATTCAATTTTATTCTCTTTCTATCTTTTTGTGAGTATATTAAGTTGCTGTAACTAATAATTAAGAGTACTATAAAATTTAAAAATTAATCGCTGGCACGATATTACTTATTTTATAGTCTATATAAGGCTCATTTTGTCGATAATACCAATGTTTCATACATTAAATGTTATCCTCTTTCTCTCTCCTTGACTGTATATTAAGTTGCATATAACTAATAATTAAGTGGACGCTAAAATTCAAAAATAAATCGCTGGGACGGTATCTAAGCAACACAACACGTGAAGTGTTGTTTATTGTCATTAGATTTTCATTTTACGTGTATATTTTGGTGGTTGCGAATTATTTTTAGAAATGGATCACTGTGCCAGAGTGGAGAAGGACGATGATAGCATAATTTCCGAGCGATGCTACAAGCCGGCTTATAAGAACGATAGCCGGAAGTGGATAATGAGGGACGGCACGCCGAAGCAGCCGCCCCAGGGGTCGGAGTTTAAAAATGCCTACAGATACCCGAGAGTCGTGTCTCCTGTTATGGGTAAGTCTAAAAATACAAATGGAAATAAACTAGGGCAAAATAGGCAATGATTGGCAACTTAGCCTTTCAATGAGTATTAAATAATAATGTGAACTCTTAGGCAAATGATATTTGCTTCAAAGAGTTGATTATGGTTTCCATTAATAAGTGCAATACCACAGACATTTGTTACTTAAAATTATTAAATGTCCATTCTTACAAAACTTACTTTTGTAGTTATTAGCACAACTTGCAATGTTTTATTTGAAAAACAGCTAAACTAGAAATAAAATATAAGGTAGGTTTTTTTTAATTAGGGTGCGAAAATAATTTCACATTTTAATTTATTTTCAACAAAATTTTTACACAAAAATTTCCACCAGGAGTAACAGGATCGCAGAAATGAAAAGAGTAATTTGGGCGCGAAAATAATTTCACATTTTTAATTAATTTATAACAAAATTTTCACACAAAAATTTCCACTAGGAGAAACAGGATCACAGAAATGAAAAGAGTAATTTGGGCGCGAAAATAGCCGCTACTGTGATGCTTTTTTAATTCAATTCTAAAAATTCTAAATTCCAATTCCACATGCATTCATTTATTCATTCATCGTTGACAATGTAGAATCAATAGAATGAATTAGTTTTTATGGCCCTTAAAAGGGCCGTTTTCACGGAGTAGGTTTGCCGATAATTTATCGTCGTCACATCTTCAGAAGATGATGGTGTGATCGACTACCTTTTCTTGGGAGGCGGTTTTTCGTGACGGTCACAAATACCTCTTGTTTTTCATTTCCAGCCATTAAAAATAAATAAATTGGAGACGAATGCCGATCCTAATTCCCTCAATCATTCCAGGAACTCAAGTGAATCTTTTGATCACGTCGATGTTCTTACAAAATAAATTTATTTAGGAAGATACATCAGAGCTGCAAGTCATGCCAGACAGATATGCCGCGAAAGAGAGAGACATTTGAAAGGTTGAAAAATGAATGTGGCGAAGATAAGAAGGTAACGTTGTGTCTCTTCTAGGGGTAAACGTGTACCTGAAGTTGCAATGAAAGCTTCATGCTCGGTAAGTGTAATAGAAAGATTTTACACGATGAAAGGCGGAGATGTTCCAATGAACAGCCACACCAAAAAAATTAAAAAATATGGTACGCTAGAGCGTAAGAGTTCAGTCTTTTTTTGTCACGGAATAATGAAGGAAATTCAAGTGTGTAAAGCCATGGTTATCATCATTACAATAGTCATTCGTAATGGAATTGTTGAATAGAAAATACTTGCATAGAAAATAATAGAGCCGACACCTGAGATTTTGCAAACTATTAAACAACATATTGAAAAGTTTCCTGTAGTATCTCATTATTTACGTGCGGAAACTTTATGAAAACACAAGGGCGTAGTTTCGTTATCTAGCTAGCCATGAAAAAAAAAATATGTATTACATCTACAATTTATTTTTCTACATAATTTCCTTCAATTCCATGGTCTCATATCTGCAGAAAATTTTTTTTCGGCAAGCCTGCAAAATATAGTTTTGAGTTCTTGATCAGAAGCAAAACGCTTTTTTTATGAACTCCAAATTCAATAGCAAGTGAATTTTTATTGTGAAATAATCGTACAATACAAAAGTTTAGTAAGCGTTGCTGTTTTCTTGATACTCTAGCAATGTTCTATGAGCGATATATCTGGAGACCTTGCAGATTAGAGGAAAAAGTTGTTGTGCAATACGAAGACGTGCTCGATCTTGTTAGAACGTCCCTAAAGAAAAAGTATCACAATCATCAATATCAATAAACATCAAACTTGAGCGACTTGCGTGAATTATATATTTGTGCAATCTATTGGACGCAACACCCCTTATCCAATTTGGTGAAATTGTTATTTACGATTCCAATATCCATTGATACCTTTAATCTGGCCAGCAGTAGACCTCGTCTCTTCTCACTTGTAGCACACGTGATTTTACGGTTCGTTCCTCGGCGTGAATTTCACAGTATGTAAATCCCGGGGGGATTCACGCCCCCCTCCCGTTACGTTGGAGGCGCACACACACAACAAATTAAATTTTAGATTATTGGATCGAAATCCCATCCTGGATATTATCGATCGGAAGGCCGGCGTGGGACGGGACGGAATGGAATTTTGTTTGTAACGAAAGTCGTCGCGGATGATTAAGTGCTTTGCTCCCTACAAAATCGAACTGCATTGTCGACGATGCTTGTACGCCGCTGTAAGGCGCGCACTTCTTTACCGTCGGGCGGACAAATGGTTCATTTCAAATATTAATTCATCACCGATTTAGTTCAACGTGAGGGTTGTGAATTTACTCGACAAGATTTTGTAAATATATGTCAATCGACTGATAATCTATATGCGTAATGTAGATTTACTTTAATTTTTAAGTAAAAAAGTTGGTGAAAATTTTGAAAAATGTCGATTTTTCAGACTTTAAACGGCTAAATCCAAATCGAACGCGGTTTGCAAATTCGTGCTCCTTGTGTGCAAATAAGTTGGATTTAGTAAAAATTAGCGATTTTGAATTTTTGACGAAAACGTGAAAATCGATAGAAGGGGCCCCCCTTCTCACTTTTGCTCAAAAATTGGCTTTGAAATGATTTTCTGAAGAAACCACACGTTTGATTCAGGGTTTCGATACATCACTGGAAAGATTTGTTCAAGACGCTTCAGAAAATGTACTTTCGCAAGAACAAATGTCAATTTGAAGCCCGTGACGGGTCAGCAAAGAAAACTCAGAAATGTAAAAAATCGAAAAAATCTACTTTTTTACTTTCTCCGTTACGAAGTACGAGAAAGTATTGTGATCGTGATTTTTTTTCAAAATTTTTTTTACGGAAATATCCGTTTTGGGGTCCCTAGATGCCATTTCAACAATTTCTAGAAAAAAAAAATTGTGTCTGTGTGTGTGTGTGTGTGTGTGTGTGTGTGTGTGTGTGTGTGTGTGTGTGTCTGTGTGTGTGTGTCTGTGCGCGCTGTATCTGAAAAACTAATAGAGCAATTAACATAAAACTTTGAATATAAGTCTTATTTGATGATCCGAAGAACTGAAAAGCTTTTGGTAAAATTTTGTATTTCTGAATATATTCCTTAACAGTTTTTTGTTCTTTTAGCCTTTTTGGGACTTTTTCCAGGTCTTTTTTAAAAAACCTTTCTTCGAAGATTCGTTTTTAGGACTTTCCAAGTTTTTACGACTTATTTTTAGGACTTCTTCTTTCAGGACCTTTATTTTTAGGATTGCTTTTTAAAAAAATTTTCTCGGGACGTTTTATTGTCATGACTTTTTTATCGGAAATTTTTTCAAGACTTTCTTGTTCAGGACTTTTATTAGGTTTTCGTTTTTCTTTTATTAGGCTTCTCTCAAGAACTCTTTGTTGAGGTCTTATTTTCGGGATTTTTTTCAGAACAAATTTTTCAGAATTTTCTTCATGACATTTTTCAGAATTATGTTTTTCATGACCTCTTTAAGGACTTTTTCAGATATTTTTAGCTATTTTTTCAAGACTATTTTCAAAACTTTTTTTTTCAAGAATTTTGTTAAGGACTTAATTTTAGGCTTTTTTTCGATACTTTTTTTCAAGACTCTTTTTGTGATTTCTTTTTCAGCACAATTTCTTCAGATCTTTTTAAAGACCTTTTTAAGGCCTTTCACAATGCTTTTTTACTTTCTCTGTTACGAAGTACGAGAAAGTATTGTGATCGTGATTTTTTTTTCAAAATTTTTTTTTACGGAAATATCTGTTTTGGGGTCCCTAGATGCCATTTCAACAATTTCTGGAAAAAAAAAAAAATTTGTGTGTGTGTGTGTGTGTGTGTGTGTGTGTGTGTGTGTGTGTGTGTGTGTGTGTGTGTGTGTATGTGTCTGTCTGTGCGCGCTGTATCTCAAAAACTAATAGAGCAATTGATATGAAACATTAAACATCCCTCTTATTTGATAATCCGAAGAACTGAAAAGCTTTTGGTAAAATTTCGTACACCGGAAGTGGGCGTTTACCTTAACTGTTTTTTGTTTTTTGCCAATATTTTCTTAAATATGAAAAATATCACAAAAACATTTAAACAAACATCGAAGACAACAAAGAAATGAAGATCTTTTGCTTGAAAACATTTTTCATAAAATCATTTTTATTCGAGAAAAAAATTTATTATTATTTTTTTTTAATTTTTGGTTTATAATTATGAAACGATAATAGTTACAGCAAATTTATGTTAATAATACTTGTAGAGAATTCTAAAATGAACAACTTATAAACAATAAGTTTTTTTCTAAATCCCTTTAGTTTTTGAGTAAACTGAGTTTTTGAATTTGAAGTATAATTTTTCCATGTTTCATAATTTTGACGTTTTAAACGTCAATTTTATCCGAGTCTACATAACGCTTGATGTACATTTAAAATATGATTTCAATTGAAAATAAACCATGGAAACATAAATATAAATGATACCGTCAAGTCGGAGAAAGTAACATGATGGCCACATAATTATATTGTTTATTTTATAAAGATGTTATTTTCGGGGTAATTTTTCTATGATATTTCATCAGGACTCCTTTTGTGAACATTCTTCAGGACTTATTTTAGGACTTTCTCTCAGGACTTGTTAGGACTCTTTTTCGGGACAATTTATTTCTGGTGTTTTGTATGAAGACAATTTTTCAGAACTTTTTTCACGGCTTTAATCAGGACTCTATTTTCAAGATTTAATCTCCAGGACTGTACCTTCAGGACTTTTTTAAGAACCTCTTATTCCGGACTTCTTTACAGAATTTTCTCCGTTATATTTTTTCAGAATAATTTTTTTGGGAATTTTTTTTTCAAGCTTTCTTTACGGGACTTTCTTCAGTAATATATTTCAGGACTTTTTTTATAGGATTAATTTTCAGGATTTCTTGTTCGGGACTTTTTTAAAGACTCTTTTTGGGAATTTTTTCAGGTCTTTTTAATGATCTTTTTAAGGACATTTTTACAGGGTTTTTCAGAAATGTTTTTTTTACCTCCAGGACTTTTCTTCGAGACTTTTTTAAGAACTTTTTGTTCAGGACTTCTTTTCAGGATTATTTTCAGAAATTTCTTCGTTATATTTTTTCAGAATTATTTTTTTGGGAATTTTTTTTCAAGCCTTCTTTACGGGACTTTTTTCAGTAATTTATTTCAGGACTTTTTTATAGGATTAATTTTCAGGACTTGTTCGGGACTTTTTTAAAGACTTTTTCAGGACAATTTCTTCAAAACTTTTTCAGGTCTTTTTTAATGATCTTTTTAAGGATATTTTTACAGGGTTTTGTCAGAATTGTTTTTTAGCATTTTTTTACGATGTTATTTTCATAACTTTTTTTCAAGACTGTTATTACAGGACATTTTTTTCAGGACTTTTTTCGGGATTTTCTTCAGGACTTTTTTCGGGATTTTCTTCAAAACTTTTTTAGTACTTATTTTAGGGACTTTTTTACGGACATTTATTTCTGGTGTGAACTTAATTTTTCAGGACTCTTTTTGCAGTACTTTTTCAGGATTTTTTTTCACGACTCTTTTTCAAAACTATTTAGCAGGACTCTTTTTTCAAGACTTTATGTACAAAACTATTTCTCCAGACATTTTTTTCAGGACATTTCATTGTCATGACTTTTTTATCGGGACTTTTTTCAAGATTTTCTTCTTCAGGAATTTTATTAGGGTTTTTAGGACTTTTAAATCAGGACTAGAAATCCTTTTAGGACTTTTTTAGCATTATTTTTAGTTTTTCAGTAAACTTACGGTAAAGATTATCAGAATTTGAAATATAATTTGCCATTTTTACCTTTCATCATTTTGATCATGTAATAACTATTATACCGAATCGGAGAAAGTAACATGATGGTCACATCACCATTTTTAATAATTATCGTCGACCATTGAAGTACACCTTCTTTTTCATCAGAAGAACGAGAGAAATTGATTAGCGTTAAAAAATTTCAGCCATCTTCAATAGCAAAAAAATAGCGTGTCACCATGAACATGTTGGAAAATTAAAAAAAAAAAAGATTTTTCAGATTTTGAACGGCCGTAGCGGCTAAACGAAAACTCCAAATTGAACGCGGTTTTCAAATCTGTGCTCCTCGTGTGCAAATTAGTCGGATTCAATTAAAATTGGCGATTTTTAATTTTTGACGAAAACGTGAAAATCGATAGAAGGGTCCCCCCTTCTTACTTTTGCTCAAAAATTAGCTTTAAAATGATTTTCTGAAGAAACCACTGGTTTGATTCGAGGTTTCGATACATCACTGGAAACGTCTGTTCAAGACGCTTCAGAAAATATACTTTCGCAAAAACAAGTGTCAATTTGAAGCCCGTGAGGCGTCAGCAAAGAAAACTTGAAAATGGAAAAAATCGAAAAAATCAACTCTTTTAATAATCATCGTAGACCCTTATGTAATACCTTTTTCTCCATCAGAAAAACGAGCAAAATTGATTGGCGTTAAAGAAATTCATCTAGGAAAAAATGCAAAAAAATTGGCAAGTCACCATGAACAAAATTTTTTCAGACTTTGATGGGCCGTAGCGGCTGAACGAATTCCAAATCGAATATAAACATGATTCCGTTCTAATCGGTCCAAAGCACCCTGTCAGAATCTTATAAAAACTTAAACATACGACTTCATCAATTATTAGATGAACGCATACAGCAACCAGCCTCGCCTCCTCCGGAAAGTTACAGTTCACCAAGCTCTCTAATTATAAGTTGGTCTAGTTGATCAAACACATCCACCGTCCCCGTCGTCTCTCCATTATTCCCGAAAGTCTACCAGTTTGTGTGTGCACACATAAAAGGGAGAGAATCCTTGACCAGGCCCAAACAATGGGCGCCCATTTGTTCGAAGCCAGCCCCCCGCGCCCCTCGGCACACTGTAATTAATTACGGCGTGTCATCCGCGAGCGGATCGATCAATCCTCATTAATTACACACGCTGGGAATATTAAATATTCAATTTTTAGAACGCCCGCACGCACGTCGCGCGGCCCCGAAAAGAAGCCCATCGACGTTATTAATAATAAAACGAGGGCGAGATTAACTCTGACCTTATCCGGTGGGCGGCAAAACGGAAAACGCCGTCGAATTATTGAAGACAATCTTCTAATGGGATTTCCCACTTTCGGCTTAATTTATTTATGAAATAAAACTTTGCTTTTAGGAAGGGGACACAAGATGACCCAGAATCAAACAAATCATTGTTATTTAGTACATTTTGGGCGCCGCCGTGGCCTTATGAATAACGATCATGATTTTTTCTCCGTCGAGAGGCATTACTTTTGGAATTAAATAACCAGATTTTCCAGCGTAAATGATTTATTTATTCCGCGTCTCGGAAGATTCTTCCATCGTCTCGCTTATACAGAAAATGTAGTTTTTTTAATCATTGTTGGGCATAAAACGGCCATATTGGAACCATATGAATATCATAAAACATAGTAAAATGTAGATGTGGCCATCATGTACATTTCTCCGATTTGATGGCTAACAAGGGTTTTTTCAAATATTTTTCATATTTATCTAATGAATTGTGAATTGCCCCTTGATCATATTAAATTTGCAAGTTTAATCATAGATATTTAAAGCTTTAGAAAAGTTGCCAAATAAACAAAAAAATGAATTCCATTTAAAATGACACACGTCAAACACTATGCTGAAATTGCCCGCCAAGACGCCGCTGATCAAGCCACCACCTGCCAAGACGCCGCATCGCCGACCAGTCATGATGCAGCATCGCCCCTCTCTGACCGCAAAAGAGGTACTCACCGGGGCCTTTCTCTGTGGCCAAACGAAAGCCCACAGCTCCGCCCGATGCCCTTTCCAGGAGAAGACGCCTGAGGAAACGCCGCCCTCCGGTCCACCGTCAGTTGTCTGATGTCTACAGGCGCTGCATTATCCAAAGATGCCACACCGTCCATAGAAGCCACCCTCCAGACGACCCACCGCAGCTAGTCATCCACAGACGACGCAACTTCCCATCAACCAAAGATGCCGCAACAACTGCCCAAGACGCCCCAACAGCTGCTTCGGACCCCGCAAGCAGCGACCCATCATAACCGCGACCGCCACCATAATGACCAACACTGCCTTTGGTGGTTGGTAACTTTGGTATTGTTCCTCCAGCAATTTCAATGCGAGAGAAAGAGGCATAGAGTTGTAAGAGAGGTATCTATGTATTTACAATACAGGGTGTTTCAGAGCTCTGGGATCGGTCAATCACGTGCTTATTTGTCAAAATTTTGAAAAATGTTTTTTATAAAAGTTGTGCAGAATAGTGAGCTGCATGCCCTAAAAATATTTAAATTTATACAGGGTGTCTCATAACAAAGTTACAGACCAAACTTATGTTTTTTTAAATGGAACACCCTGTATATTTTAACATTTTTGGATTCCTCGTTATTTGGAGATTAACATGACCTAGGTTGTAGGGATGGAAACTGGGCCGTTTTTGTGTCATTCAGTTGTTTATACAAAAATTTGAACAAAATTGTTAAAGTGCTTCCCTAAAACTAATAAAGATAATTCATTCTAATTTAGTGGTAAAGTTTAGTTGAACTTTAGTCTTCAAAATTACTATATCATCCAAAACGTAACTCAGCGTATTATACAGGGTGATAGCCATTCGCAAACTGCACAATTTCTTCATTTTTTTAAATAGAACACCCTATATATTTTTTCAAAATTTGAAAGTCTATTGAGTAAGCTTTTGTTTCATATTAGGTTTCGTATGTCTGAAGTTGATAGTGACTCGAGTATTTCAGAATTCGTTCGTAAGTTGCATGTTTCGGTTGAGAAGGATCCGTTTATAAGAGTTGTGTTTGCTTACAAAATCGTATTTTATGTTTTTGAGACATGTATTCAAATCTTGTATCCTACCATATTTCAACAAAATCTGGATGCATTATTCCCAATAAGTTATACAAACAATTATGTTTCAATACGGATAGAGAACTATAGTAAAAACTTATAAATCAACTTAAATAACAAAACAATTTAATAACATAAGTATATAAAATGAAAAATAACAAAACAATTTAATAACATAAGTATATAAAATGAAAAATAACAATTTAAAGAAGTTTACATGTTTTCAAAATTTCGACCATTCTGATTTAAACAAATTCTGAGACGTTCAACGAACGATTTGTGAACTGCAACTAAAACTTGTGGCGTTACTGCAGAAAAAGCATTCCTAATTCGTATTCGCATATCTTCTGCTGTAGTCGGTGGTATACGGAACACCATGTCCTTGATATAGCCCCATAGAAAACAATCTAATTTCGTGAGGTCCGGCGACCTAGGTGGCCATAGTACAGGTCCGCCGCGACCTATCCACTTATTAGGGTAACGGTCATTCAAAAATTGTCGTACACTGCGAGCAAAATGTGGTGGTGCACCATCCAACTGGATCCACATATCTCTTACTACGTTGCGTGGTACGTCAAGTAGGTACTCATCTAAATGATTCCTAAGAAATTCTTCAAACATTTCTCCATTCAGGCTGCCTTCAAAGAAGTGTGGTCCTATGACGCGAGTTTCTAGAATACATTCAGGCTCCATCGATTTTGATTATTTACTGTCCTTGTGAAATGAGGATTGTGGTCCGAATAATAATGAAGGTTGTGTCTGTTTACCTTGCCATTATTGTGAAATGAAGCCCCATCAGTAAACAACACAAAATCAAAAAAATGTTCATTTCCCAGAATATTAAGGGCCCAGTTACAGAATGCAGTTCTAGCGGGAAAATCTGCTTCTCCAAGCTGTTGTTCTAAGTGGATGTGGTAAGGGTGAAATTTGTGTTTCTTTAAAATCCTATGCGCTGAGGGCCGACTAATATCCAACTGATTATTTAATTCGGATAAACTTAATTTAGGGTTTTCAACTATCGATGCCAATACCAGGAATTCGCTATCTTCGTTAATTACAGGTTTGCGTTGCACAGGTTTTGAATAATTAACGTTACCTGTAGTCTCAAATCGCTCTTACACTCTTCTAAATGCTCCTTGTCGTGGACACCGCCTCTCGGGATACCGCTGTCCATACACTCGTGAAGCCAGAAAACAATTTTTGTGACATTCGCCAAGAATGAAAATCATGTCAACCAATTCTTCTTGTGAGAAATTCATAATTATAAACTAAGATCACAACTTAAATGGTTCGATCTATTTTTGAGACTAATATAATAATAACTGTCACCTGTATTTTTTTGTTTGTTTATTTGAAATGATTGGTAACTAGATTTTAAAACTAATAATAAAAAACATGCAAATTACCAATGAATTTTGAAATATTCGAGTAACCATCAACTTCAGATGTATGAAACCTTATATGAAACGAAAGCTTACTCAATGGACTTTTAAATTATGAAAAATATATAGGGTGTTCCATTTGAAAAAATTAAGAAATTGTGCAGTTTGCGAATAACTATCACCCTGTATAATACGCTGAGTTATGTTTTGGATGATATAGTAATTTTGAAGACTAAAGTTCAACTAAACTTTACCACTAAATTAGAATGAATTATCTTTATTAGTTTCAGGGCAGTACTTTAACAATTTTGTTTAAATTTTTGTATAAACTGAATAACATAAAAACGGCTCGGTTTCAATCGCCGAAACCTAAATCATTTTAATCTCCAAGTAACGAGGAATCCAAAAATGCTAAAATATACAGGGTGTTCCATTAAAAAAAAACATAAGTTTGGTCTGTAACTTTGTTATGAAACACCCTGTATAAATTTAAATATTTTTAGGGCAAAAATTTTGACAAATAAGCACGTGATTGACCATTCCCAGAGCTCTGAAACACCTTGTATATACATAGGACAGTAATATTCATTATGTGCTGGCGTCAATCATCAGATCGGTGGCTCGCTGGTATGCTACCCTCACGGCGAAACGTGGGTTACTGGAGAGGATCCTGAATGGGTCCACGCCGTGGTATCGTGGCGAACTTCCTGGCAACTGTACGGGCCGGAATTCCTTCTCGGGCATCCTCGGCAGGGGTGTGATTGGACGGCTGCAGGCTTGTACTGCTCGTTCGTCCGTTAAGTAGTACCGGGAGTTCCTGGTCTGATAGGCTCCAGCCTCTGGTGCTGGAAACTGTCGGTTTCTCCGGGGACTCTGGGCGCGTTGGCCTTCCTTGGCGTCTGCGGCACCCGTCTGGGTGTCGCCGGTTGACGTCACGCCTTCGACCTGGTGTTCGCAGGGGATCGCGATCTCCTAATGGCCATGGAGCTCGGGTCTGCGTCGGTGCCTTCTAGTTGCTTTGGGTGAACAACGGTCCTAGCGGCTGTGGTCGAACACGCTAGGTGGGTCAGTTAGACTGACTTGTTGCGGCTGTGGGTGAACACGCTATAAGTGAGTCGGGCTGACTGACTTGTTTTTTTTTTTTTTTTGAAGATAGGAGAAAAGATCTTTTATAGACGCCCCTATAGTGGGGCAGTGTTGGAGTCCTCCCCCTGAAGGGCGGGAGTATACCAACTAAAAACTCCTCAGAGTAGAGCGGAAGGAGACCTTGACCACGGTGAACCGCTGGGGAACAGAATGAAATGTCTGAATTGCTGTTCATTGGTCCGTTCGGCTGCACCTACCTCGCGCTTTCGCGTGATTATGGTGCAGGCGCCCGGCCCCGTCGCGGTGGAGTAATGAAACTAATTTAATAAATTAAATTAGTACTCCTCTTGGTCGGTTATGTCTGCGTGAAACAGGGACGTCGTATTTGGGAATAGGAATTTTGGTGGGTGGGTGGTTGTCCAGTCTGTCGAAAAATTTAATTGAGAGCTCTTTGATGTGCTCCGACACACTCGGCGTTTTTGTGTCGCGATGTATTTGCGTATTCCGCATATACAGCGGGGCGTTGAGTACGCGTCTTAGCGAGAGGTTTTGCTGCCGTTGGAGCGTATCGATTCGCGAGCTAATACAGTAACCAAACACGACCGAGCCGTAGGTCATTTGTGGTCTTATAACCATCTTATATATGTGGATTCTGTTATTAATTGAGAGTTTTGATCGCGTGTTAATGATCGGCCATAGATGGTTTAGCGTGGCTTTGGCTTTGTTGACCGCGAGCTTGTTATCGTCAGGGTGAACCGTTTTATTTAGTTCGGGTTCCGCCCTGGTGGCTATTTCGTGCGGTGGGGGTGCGCTTTTGGGGGCGCGCGTGGGGTTGTGCGTACACTCGCCTCGGGTGCTTGCGTACGCTGATGCGTCACCCTACTCACGGTGCCGTTTCGCGCGCTCGTTCCTTGCACGCGCATATTAGACCCCACACTGCGTATCCGCAAATCGTGACGCGAGTGACCACGACTAATGCCAATTCTAGACGTAGTTAGTGCTACGCTCCATGACTAAAAAAAAACAATCCACATCCACCTGACGACACGCAGGCACCATTCATGAACGTATCGTGACACCGCCCCCGACAAGCTGTCTGTGTTGGAACCAGCACCGTCCACAACATCAGCTCAGAACACAACGCCCACAACCACCCGTCTGCATGCCCGGACTCATGTAGTGGCGCTCACAGAATAGATAACAACATCCAACAAGACCACCTCCAGCTCCGGTCACCCCGTGCTTCGCCCCGGCGTCCGATTTACCAGCCGCACCAAGGACTGGAGAGACACACCGCACGTCTTGGTACCCGCCGTGCCAGTTCACACCAGGATGACAGCTCATCCCTGGCCGGACCAGACTTTCCAGGATGCGGCCGCTCCAGATCCGGTGTCGAGATGTCAATCTTCACACACCTCAACCTCGGAAGGATCTTTAAAGACCAGTGTCCCAGCCAGCATCCGAGGACCCAGGCATTCAACGATGCCGAGATCCGATGTGGGTAGACCGAATCCCTTCACACCTCATCCGTGGAAGGATCCCAACCAGCGGCAAGAGCAGCTAGTGCTGCCTCTCCAGGATGCCTAGAGAAGTTTCAAGTGGAACTTGGATCCGGTGTAGGATGCCCGAGTAACCCTCACACTCGAGGCCATCAACGAAAGAAGCTCACTGACGATTGGATGGGCCGTATGTAAGGTCCACAGTGCAGAAGGAAGTTTTTGGAGGACTGTGAGGGGCTGGATCATACAGGATGTCTCATAACGACCCAACTACATTAGTTGAAAAAAAAATACATTAAACTTATTTTTGTATGCATTTATTGGTATGAATTAAACGATAAGGAACAAAATTTTACTTTTTAAACACGACGTTATTTAAATGACGGCCATCACGTTGACGGCACTCCTCAAACCGTTTGCATACACTTTCAAAAACTTGTGGTCGAGGAATACTCCTGATTTTTTCTTCAATATTGTTTCTTAAATCTGAAAAATTTCGTGGATTATTTTCGTAGACTACGCTCTTAAGATAACCCCACAAGAAAAAATCAGGTGGGGTCAAGTCAGGGCTCTGAGGTGGCCATTCAATATCACCTCTTCGTGAAATCACCTTTTCTCGGAACAACTCGTGCAATGCAGCTAAAGAGTTGTTAGTGGTGTGCGATGTGGCCCCATCCTGTTGAAACCATGTCAGCCGGTTATAATGCTCACATTGTTGCAGTTGAGGCCCGAAAAAATTGCGTATCTAGTCGACATAGCGTGCAGAAGTTATAGTCACTGCATGTCCTCTGTTATCTTCATAAAAGTACGGCCCAATAATGCAGTTCGCTGACATAGCGACCCACACGGTCACTTTGGGGCTATGCAACGGGCGTTTATGTAATGTCCGTGGATTCGTTTCTCCCCAATAACGACAATTTTGACGATAGCGTTGCTCTCCCGTGTACGGCATGATGGCAACTAACATTTTAAGGAACGCTCTGGTAAACAACGCCCGCGGCACCCCTCCCCCGCGCCTTGTTTGCTTCTCGCTCACTCTTGAAATAGTTGGATCGTTTTGAGACACCCTGTAGAATGACCTGCAAGAGAACACATCGAGTCGACCTGTGATCTGGACCCGAAGTGTCGCCCCCTTGCCGTTATCCTCAAAGAGGCTTAAGGCAAGGGCGATGGCCCGGTAGGATAGAGGAGGTCGACCACGACTATGTCTACAGTGTTGTCACGGCGGGTTTTCTTGGAAGGACCCAATCTGCCCTCGTGAAACTCGGCTAGCTCCCTGGAGTCGACGACGCTGGGGAAGGTGTACGTTCGCAGGGGTGAAAGTGTTCGTTTGTTATTGTTGGCCGGACCACTGATCTACGCGGGCATCTGTCGATCGCAAAGGTCGGAGCAGTGGATGGACGCGTGGCCGTATGGTCTTCCTTATCCCTAACGTTGCGGCGATTTCCGTTCAGCGATTTCGTGATTGATTTAATGTTTCACTTCTCAATGCAGACCGGACTGGGCTGGTCTGTGTAGAGGCGCGCAGAAGTGGTTGCTAGGAGAAGAAATCTCTTACCCCTAACCCCCTAACGGGGTAGTGCTGGAGTCACCTGAAGGGTATACCAGCTAAAACTCCTCCTCTTTGTCGTCCAGCGGGGCCGTGTGATATCCTAGCCTGGTGGAGATACCTTCTCCGGTCGTTTCTGGAAGCTTGGATGTTCGGGGTAAGAGTGCGGTGGCGGAAGAATTACCACCGGTAATGCATTGGGGTCCTCGGAGTCAATGGGTTCTGCAACAAAAATAAAATTACGAAAAGAAAAACAGTCACGAAAGCAATAGTCACCAACACTTCACTTACTTCGCACCGGGATGCCCGACGAGTTCGCGGAGAGGTGACCGGCGGCTAGGCGGCAACGGCAGCTGTGGAGAAAGGCAGCAGCGGCGATGGCAGCGGCGGCGACGACAGCGGTGGCGACGACAGCGGCGGTGAAGACAGCGACAGCGATGGCAGCGGCGACGACGGTGGTGACGGCAGCGGCGGCGATGGCAGTGGCAGCAGCGGCGATGGCAGCGCGGTGTCGTTGGGTCGGCGGCTGCAATGTCATTGGGTCTGGGGCTGAGGCGTCGTTAGATCGGCGGCTTCGGCGGCTTAAGCGTCGTTGGATCGGCGGCTTCGGCGTCGTCGGATCGGCGGCTTCGGCGGCTGCGGTGTCGTTGGATCGGCGGCTTCGGCGTCGTTGGATCGGCGGCTGCGGCGGCTTAGGCGTCGTTGGAACGGCGGCTTCGGCGTTGTTGGATTGGCGGCTGCGGCGTCGTTGGATCGGCGGCTGCGGCGGCTTAGGCGTCGTTAGATCGGCGGCTTCGGCGGCGGAATTTATGTTAATATTGAAAAGGAGCAATGGTTAGCTCATAAAATGCAAATTAAGATAATTACGCATTTGTTAAGACGCGTAGATAAACTGAGCGCCGAAAACAGTCCCTAATCTCGAATGTCCGATTATTTTACCTAAGCATATTTCTTACACAAGTGCAGTGTTTGTTCGCCCTAAACTAATCTACTTTATCACGGAGATTAATAATGAATAGTATTAAGCAAATTATTTCATTCAATAATATAAATCATTTCTCAACGTTACCTCCGCGTCGAGCCGATTCCTCAAGACGGCAGCGACACGGGCCCACTGTCTCCACTTTAATATGAAGGTATTAGGGATTAAACGTCAAAACTGGCGCTGTTTTCCCCATTTTACGGCCGACGTAAATATTGAATTTTAGGGAAGAAAAAGGTTTTATTGACAGGAGGCCGTATCCCTTCCCCTCCCTTCACCTACCCACCCCCCACCCCCGGCTAACTAGAACGTGCCGTGTTTCCACTACACGAGCGCGCCCCGCGTTATATATTTTATCTTTATTAATTTGGCCCATTCAATATTTAACTTTCTCTCTTTTAGTTCGCGGCCGGAATTTATAAAGAGAAGTAATTTTTGTGCCCGCTTTTAATTTATGTCTAGATTATTATTCGGCGGAGAGCGAACGCGAAAGCGAAAGCTCCTTTTAATTACTGATACTGCTTTAAAATCGCCCCATTGAAATTGCTCCTCTTTTAACAAACAACTTCTTTTGTCCGTTTTTTCTTTTATTAAGAGTGGTATGGAAATTTAACTTAAGAAATAATTTGTGGTATAAATTGCGTACGCAGAATTATTTCTTAATCGTAAAACCGCGATTATTTATTAATGCGTTCATTGTCGTTCACGCGATATCGCGTGGTGCGGCGCCTCATCGAACGGCCGCTCACGCGATATCGCGTGGTCGTCGCTAACGATGGGGGATGGTGTATTGGCCACTACACGAAATTCAAAATTTTCAGTTTGGCAATGAACGTGTTTAAAGACAATTTGAAAGCTAAGTCTCCGTGTATCAAATTACTTCTAGGTAAGTAATTACAAATACATATCCAGCTATATAAAAAATGTGATGACTCAGATCTACAAAATCATAGTGGGCATCTGTGGAGCGTCTGTTGCTAGATCTTATTAAATTATTTTTACTTTCTCCGTTACGAAATACGAGAAAGTATTGTGATCGTGATTTTTTTTTCAAATTTTTTTTTACGGAAATATCCGTTTTGGGGTCCCTAGATGCCATTTCAACAATTTCTGGAAAAAAAAATTGTTTCTCTGTGTGTGTGTCTGTCTGTACGCGCTGTATCTCAAAAACTAACAGTGCAATTGATATGAAATTTTGAACATCCGTCTTATTTGATAATCTGAAGAACTAAAAAGATTTTGGTAAAATTTCGTACACCGGAAGTGGGCGTTTCCTTTAACTGTTTTTTGTTTTTTGTCAATATTTTCTTAAATATTAAAAATATCACAAAAACATTTAAACAAACTTTGAAGACAACAAAAAAATGAACATCTTTAGCTTGAAAACATTTTTCATAAAATTATTTTTATTAGAGAAAAAAATTTATTATTATTTTTTTAATTTTTGGTTTATAATTATAAAACGATAATAGTTACAGCAAATTTATGTTAATAATAATTGTAGAGAATGCAGTGCAGATGTTTATAAACCAAAATTTCTTTGAAAGTAGATGCACCCTATAATACGCTTCATAGCATAAAAGTTTTAAAAATGTAATTTTTAAATTTTTTGTGTTTTTTTTCAAAAATTCTCAGCAAACACATGCAGTCTTGGATTCAAAACGTCACAACTATTTTAGTAATGTACGGATTTTTATAAACCAAATTTATTTTGAAAGTAGATGAACCTCATAATACGCTCCATAGTTTAAAAGTTTCAAAAGTTTAATTTTTAGATTTTTGTCTTTTTTTCAAAAATTCTTAGCACACGCGTGCAGTCTTATATTCAAAAGGTCATAACTTTTTTTAATAACATACGGATTTTTATAAACCAAAATTATTTTGAAAGTGGATGCATCCCATAATACGCTTCATAGTTGAAGTTACAAAAATTTAATTTTTAAATTTTTTGTGTTTTTTTCGAAAATTCTTAGCAAGTGCGTGCAGTCTTAGATTCAAAGTCATAACTTTTTTAATAATGTACGAATTTTTATGAACCAAAATTATTTTGATAGTAGATAAACCCCATAGTTGAAAAGTTTAAAAAATTTAATTTTTAAATTTTTTGTGTTTTTTTTTCTAAAATTCTTATCATGCACTTGCAGTCTCAGTTTCAAAACGTCACAACTTTTTTAATAATGGGCGGATTTTTATAAACCAAAATTAATTTGAAAATAGATGAACCCCATAATACGCTTCATACTTTAAAAATTTCAAAAATTAAATTTTAATTTTTTTTGTGTTTTTCTAAATTTCTTAGTCTTAGCTTCAAAAAAATGATACTTTTTTTAATAACAAGCGAATTTTTATAAAACAAATTATTTTAGGTAGTAAAACGCTTAAATTGGAATGTAGAAATATAAGAAAAATTTGTTATAAAATTTTGAATTTTTTTTTTCCAGACTGAATTTTAAAGGATTTATAAAGAATAAGTTTTTTTTTAATCCCTTTAGTTTTTGAGTAAACTGAGTTTTTGAATTTGAAGTATAATTTTTCCATCTTTCATAATTTTGACATTTTAAACGTCAGTTTCATCCACTCGATGTACATTTAAAATATGATTTCAATTGTAATGTAATGTAATGTAATGTAATGTAGTTTATTCGTGTTCATACTTGTAATAAGTTTACACTCGTCAGTTACAAATGAATCTACATATAGTAATATATTATAAAATTGACAATTAAAATACTCGTAAAAACTTATTGAAAATAAACCATGAAAACGTAATTATAAATGGCTATGATACCATCAAGTCGGAGAAAGTAACAAGTGGGCCACATCACCATTTTTTTAAATCTCTTTAGTTTTTGAGAAAACTGAGTTTTTGAATTTGAAGCGTAATTTTTCATAATTTTGACGTTTTAAACGTCAGATTCATCCGAATATATTTAAAATATGATTTAAATTGAAAATAAATATAAATGTTGATACGATTGGAGAAAGTAACATGATAGCCACATCACCATTTTTTCACGATATCTCCAAAACTATTTGATATTTAAATAAAATGTCTGAATTAATATATCCATAAATAAATTATCTGAGGCTTACCGTGAAGATTTTTAACAAATTCATGATACTAACAAAGATAATTTAGGAAAAATAATAAAATTGAGAAAACCTAGACGGTATGTTTTAAGTAACATGATGGCCACATCACCATTTTTTCACGATATCTCCAAAACTATTTGATATTTAAATAAAATGTCTGCATTAATATCTCCATAAATAAATTATCTGAGGCTTACCGTGAAGATTTTTAACAAATTCATGATACTAACGAAGATGATTTAGGAAAAATAATAAAATTGAGAAAACCTAGACGGTATGTTAATAGTATTTATTACTTTGATTCAATTATATTCTTCCATTTAAAATTGGATGCGCTCTTCTAAGGCTTTCGCGGTTTAGATACAGAGGAAAGGAGTTGGTTTGTTTGCGTTTAAATTTTCGGTCAGGTAGCGCCGCGTCTTAAGTCATCTAAAGTAAGCTTAAAATGATGCTTAGAATAATTGTTCTAAAATCGATTTACAGTTATTTCCATGATGCCTGCACTGAGAAAATAAATAAACCGGCAAACGTGAATCTACAAATATTTTAAATTTTATTTATATCGATCACAAATAAAACATACCATACCTGTATTGAAATATAATTCAGTCTGGGCATCGTAGCTCCAAACAAGTCAATCGAAACTAAATTCTGTCCACTACTACGTATTTTCCATGTCCGCTGAATCGGAATCGAGAGCGAGCAACGGTTCAGATTGAGCCGATCAAGAAACCAATAAAGTGCAGGTATCGTAAAAGTAACAGTTATAAAGTTCGCCCCCGATGGCCGCTCCGGCCGGAGCGGTCGTTCCGCAAACGTGAGATGTTTTAGTACCTAATAAGACTTCCGGAACGGCGTATTAGTTTAATTTATCTTTAAGCCGCTTGTTGTTGCAGGCAAGCGCAACAAAATGATGAGGGAGCGGCTGCTGCGCGAGGCCGAAATGGAATTAAAAACACAGTCTAATGAACCGCCCATGGTCGAGGAATACATAACGACCCACGACCGGACTTACTGCCCGAAAATACCCGGTTTTAAGCCGTCGAAGGGGAAGGAACGTAATCCTGAGGTGAGTGATGGTGGAAGGGGAGGGTACATTTGAATGGCAATGAAATAATATTCCGCGGAATGATTAAATCCGAAGCCCGAATCAATATTCATTCTTTGCTCCGTCCGGTTCTTCCTTCGATTTTTTTTAAATTTTATGGGCTAATAACGCCAAATTAATAGTTATAAATGGGGGCGCGTATTCCCTCCGGGTGGGGCGGGGGTGGCTCGTTCCGTTCAGGAAATCTGTTCTCACATTTGCATATCTGTAATGGAACACAAAAGTAATTCATCGTTTTTCGATGATTATAATTATAAGGAAATTAACTGCCAGAGCATCCGAATCCTTAGCACGGGAAACGAGAATTCTCGTTTTTATAAAACATGCGGTTCCTATGGGAAGTGAAAATTCTCGTTTTGCTTGAATTGCTTATATTTATAAATCCGAAAAATAAAAAAAAAAACATGTTTCGTTGCATAAAGAATTTTAGCACAAAATTTTAACTAAAAATTACCGGTCGAGTTGGCAGATTGTGAGGGTTATTGATATTTTTTTCGAAAGATACATCTTGGCTAGTCTCACATTTTAAATTGCAGCTTCAGTAGCTCTGTCTTTGTTTATTCAAACGGCGCGCCGGCTTTTCATCGGCGCCAACAGATATTTATTTAAGCTTTAAAAAGTTTCATAACATAGAAATTCAGGAAGTTTTATAATCTGACAATTTATCATTAGGTGCTGTGTAATTTTCATGACATGGGGAGTACTGAAAACTTTCAAACTACATTCACTTAAAATAATATGTAATAATAACTTAATACTTCAGTCTTAGCGTTAGAATAACATGTTCTAAGTGCCCGCCATTACATTGAATGCACAGTTCGTATCGTTCTTGCATATTCGTGAACATATTTGAAAATAGAGGCTGTTGTATTTGTCGTATCCCTTCAGTAATTTCCCTTTTAGCTGTTGTATTTTCGACGGAGGGTTATCTTGGGAAACCCATAGTTTTAACATATTCCAAACAGATGCATTCAATGATGTTAAGTCCGGAGAGTGAGATAGAAAAAAAATTGGTGAAACGTGCAATTACATCGTTTCCAAATGTCTCCAGCAGAAAGGTTCTTGTAGCATGTGCTGTGTAACAAGCTGCCCCATCTTGCTGAAAAAGCTGGCTACCGAAGGGTAAGTTTCGTGCTCTGTAAAACCACCGAAAGTAACACAGAGCCCGCCAGAAAAATGTATACACTCTTTGTCACATTGTATCTGTGTATTGATATTGTCAATTGATTTGAATTTCAAGTATGTTGCAGTATGATCTTTGGCTCAACAAAGCATGATCACGAGAGTGAGAAAACAAAATGGCTGGAGCACGCTTGACGTTCGAGCAGCGAAAATGCATTTTAAAGTGGTTTACTAACTTTGGCAATGCTTTTGAAGACGCGACGACAGTGGAGGTAGGAGTTTGAAACAGAACCCCCAATCCACCTCACCATGAAACTCATTATTGATAAGTTTAAGAAGCATGTAACGATTTGTGATACTCATAAAGGAAGATCAGAAAGACCGCGTAAAGCTACAAGTTTTACTTCGTCGGCTCTCTAGTTGCAAAGGTTTGTTATTTCTTCACAGATGTCTGCTGGGCAATGTACATGTGAAGTGGAGATTAGCAGAAAGCTGAAAGTTGTAAAGTGGAAAATTTACAGCGACATGTGCGGCGATCTTCATTGAAAAATTGACTGCTGCGAATATTTTGAACATCTACAGTAACCATGCGCTTAACTAAAGACAGTGCTACATGTGTGATCAGTATTTAAATGTAAAACAAATACATAATAAATAGTTTTCGTTCCTTAAAGTGTGTATACATTTTTCTAGCGGACTCTGTATACCGCTCTTGATTAACAGTAGCTGGACTTTCTTTTTCCTTAATGAAGTAAGGTCCACTAATTCCTCGTACAAGCGTCACTTTTTCACTATGCAACGGTATTTCTCGCATCTCTTCTGGTCGTTCGCAACCTAAAAATCATAGATAAAATAAAATAGATCGGCGACTCTCTGTATAAAACATTCGTCACTGTAGTCATGGGATGGCGCTGGTGAAGCAAAAGCGGGTGCGGGTAGAACGGGTTGCAGAGCTAGTAGGTTTCCAAATTTCACAGTACTTTATTAAAATCAAATGTAAGAGTAATAACGAGTCATTCATTCAAATAATATATTTATTGCAAATTGCACAAATGGTTACTTACAGTATAATAATAATAATATATTTCAATATCCAACCAGCAAGAACAAAATTTTATTTCCTTCCATTTGAATGAGGCATGGTATTTCAATAAATTATTTCTCACACTATTTAGAAAATAAGGAGAATCAAACAATGGAATTATTTCCTCGTGTTTCTGTTGCAATTTTTGCAGGATTTAATGGCACAATAACGACTCATTATTTATATTTTTATAACGCGAAAGGTATGGACGACTTTCTCTTCGTTTTAACAGACGAAAAACTGAAAGGAATCGAATATTCATATACTTACGGTTTTGTTTGTTTACATATACTCGGCCTTGCTGATTATCGCTTGGTGTTGAATGATTTACGAACGAGATTTCAAATTGTATTAGCAGGTTGGGCCATCTAGCGTCATTTGCTGTAACAAATTCTAGCCTGTTTGGCGATACTTACGCCATCTCATGTTTCCAGTGCGAAGCTCCAATGCGAACAATTTATTTCGTATGGAGTGCGCAGGGCATGCTAAAAATCTATTGCTACGCTTATTTACATGACCCGACAAATGAAAATGACATTCGTCACTATACCAGATGTTACTGATGAAACTTGGATTATCAAATTATTGCAAAGCAACGATTTTGGTACAGTATTCAAGTCTCGCAGCATAATCACCCATTCTCAATTGTTGGGTCGTCTGAATAACGTATTAATGTGCATTAAGTTGTTTTAATGTCTTCTGAAGAGTCCTCTTATTTATATTCAATTTAGCACCAGTTCTCCGTTGCCTACGACGTGGCGAGTCTATAATTTGGTTTTAATAAAAAAAAATTCGTCCAACTTTACCTTCTCTTTGGTGTAGCACACTTCCAGGTTTTCTAAATTTGGTTATAATGTTTAGTAGCATATATTAAAGTGCTCCGAAAATTGATAGCAGAGGAATTTAATGCTTGTCCACCAAAACCGTATGAGCGAAAATAGTACTCAACTAAAAAAAACCTTTTCTTCAATAGATAACATTATTTATGAACTTGCAAACATACCAGTATATCTAACCAAAACCAAACGTCAATGTTTATGTCAAATAAGATTGTCAATTGTTAGAGGTTTAACTACAAGTAGGCTAACCGTTTCAGTACTGTAAATTAATAGCCATGCTGTATTTGGCAGGTCTAGAGGGTCACTTGCTTGAGTCTTGTGTGGTTACGTACGTGTAGTTTTGAAGCAAGTTGGTTTTTGACTATGGTTTGTGATTTCTTGCACATAGACGGGATCTGGAAGTCCTCGTGCTGCAGCAAGTTTGGGACAAACTTTAGTGCATTGACATTGTTTTGGGGCGCTCAATGATTTCAACATTGGAGTTGCAGCGATCCAAAGTTGAATCCTATAGATACATATTGGTTTTATAATACTCTTCTATAGTTTTGATTTTTTTTTCTAGCAACCAGTACATCTTTCTGATCTTCCTTGCTCTCTCTGTATCTTTTAATACAGACATGTTTCCGTCATCTGAGTCTTCGGTCTAGGTGAATGTCGAGATATTAATTACTTTCTGATTGGAGGATTTGCTAGTCGTTTAGTTTTTTTAGGAGGGCGAGTATCTCCTTAGTGTAAATCTGATGTGCGTGCTTCGATTTATTAGCCTTGATTCTCTATCTTCTTCGCCGGACTTTTCTGGAGACGATTAGAGGGTACTACTGTTCGGAGTTGGTGCACAAGTTTCCGTGGTTGCATCATTGCTTTTAGGTGGGTCAACAAATTACAGCAGATGACTAGTCTCAATACGCCTCCTTGTTGTGGAACCTAAAATAGACTGTTCTCTAGATGATATTTTAAAATTTGTTAAATTTTATGTGGTAACTACTTCTTTAGTTTAAACAGAAGTTGCGAGTTGCCGTCAAGAGTCACGTGAACGTAATTACCGAGTGTTTCGGCCCAAAAAATGTAAGCCGTCGAATACAAAAACTTATTAGTACGTACGTCAGCACATCAGCGCAGAAGCTCAAGAACAGGCATCTACTACAAGCTCCAATTATACCTGAATTCGTTTACTGCATCGTAGAGTTTGTCTCAGTTTTTGCTGCAATCTCTCAATTCGTTGTTTGCGAAGAGTGTCATAGTAACATCTATTTTTAACGGTACGGTACGTTTTTCATCGTTTTGAGTATGTACTCGTTGGATATTTAAGTAGGAAAGTTGTCGATTCGATGGTAACATCTAGTTTTTGTCAATCCTGTGAAAATCATAAGCACTTATCGTCAGATGATTTGCTAGATCGATATTTAGGAGCTCACACTGGAAACAGCAATGAGTCTTTGAATGCATTTGGTTGATCGCGCCTAAACATTTGCATTCCGTGAAGAGTGCGGTTGAAATCACAACTCATTTGGCTGTTATAACTTTCAATGAAGAACAGAAAGGAATATTAAAAGTAATGGACACCTTGTGGATTACATTGGGGCTGCAAGTGGAGGCGTGCGCCACTCAACTGAAAGCGTTTCGAATCGACGGTGCCGAGCGAAAGGTGAGCGACGCGGTAAAACGAGCAATAATTCAACAAAGAGAAGAGCAGGCGACCCATCGTGAATTTCGTCTTCATCAGGAAGGCTAACTGTACGGACCTGGCGTTGCCGATTATTCGCAAGTCCCGGCATTTACACGTTGTAATGTTCTAAAACTTCAAACGGATTTTCCCTAAAGTTGCATTTTTCAAACTGGTGTACACGATTACGGTAGAACAACTGAACGTATCGCGATATATTTTTTTAATAATCTACAGCCAACACTTGGCAAGGTCCCGATCGTTCATTTTTGGAAAATTCCATTTTGCTCATTTTTGACAGCTGAAGAAAAACAGAAGTACCATCAATTGTCCACGTGAATTGGGTTTGAGTGGAAGATCATTCTGTGAAGTGAACTCCGCCCGTGCTCCTTTCGTTTGAACTTTTGAGTATGTTTTTTGATCTTTAATCTGTGAATTTTATTTTGTAAGAAAGGAGAACAAAGATATTGTAAATAAATAAATAAATAATTAAGGACAAAAAACAGGGCAAAAAATGACTTTTTTTGGAAAAGTGTCCGCCATTTCGCGAAAAAATTGCAATTTTGAAAAAGTGAACGATCGATACCTTACAATTAAAAGTCTCGTTGAAAATTATATTTCAGATAACTAGAGTTGACCCAATCCTGTACACCGTTTGACCCTTTACTTCTGACAGGGGCGCTGTCAATGTCATCTCCAGGTCTTCGAAGTAAACATTGACTTGTAAAAAATTCATGTGTACCTGTACATGATTCTTGTGTTACTGTTGTTTATTTGATTGTGTTGTGGTTCTTCTATTGTGTTTCCTGGTACCTGGTGGTAGTTGATCGTGCTAGATCTGAGAGGATGTAATTTGCGCGTTATAATTTCTTTTATATTAGAACATCCTTTGTAAAATTTGCTGGATGATTGCCTTCACAGTTTACGGTGTAACTTTCTGCATTCCTGTACATGGCCACCGGTACATGATTCTTGTGCTATTGCTGTTTATTTGATTTTGTTGTGGATCTTCTCTTGTGGTTTCAGTGTAGAAGATTCCTGGAATCTGTTAGTAGTTGGAGGAGTTTCAGATGTAAGTTCTGAGAGGAAGGTATTTGCGCTTTATGTTTTCTTTTTAACATAACACCTTTTGTAAAATTTGCTGGATGATTGCCTGGTGTTACCTTCTGTCTTTCCGTTGCAGTCTTTTATTGTTTGGCGACCTGTACATGATTCTTGTGTTACTGTTGTTTATTTGATTGTGTTGTGGATCTTCTCTTGTGGTTTCAGCGTAGAAGATTCCTAGTATCTGCTAGTAGTTGAAGGAGTTGATCGTGCTAGATCTGAGAGGATGTAATTTGCGCTTTATAATTTCTTTTCTAACAGAACACACTTTGTAAAATTTGCTAGATGATTGCCTTCACAGTTCACACACTGTGCGGTGTTACTTTTATCTTCCTATCGCAGTCTTTTGTTGCCTGGCTACAGATAAGTTTTACGCAGCGTGCTGTTTGGTTGCAAACATTCTTAGAGTGGCCATGGCGTTGCCATTTGCCACATTGGAGGATGTCTTGTTTGGCGTGGGACGGTTCTAATTTAAGTTTATTATTCATAACGAATTCTTTGCATATTTCTTTATTGTTTGCTTATTATTTGGAGTTAATGAGGAACATTGGTGGTGGTGCCTTAAATTTTGCGATAAATGTTTAAGATATTTGGTTGCAAACATTCTTAGAGTGGTCATGGCGTTGCCATTTGCCACATTGGAGGATGTCTTGTTTGGCGTGGGACGGTTCTAATTTAAGTTTGTTATTCATAAGGAATTCTTTGCATATTTCTTTATTGTCTGCTTATTATTTTGAGTTAATGAAGAATATTGGTGGTGGAGAATTTAATTTTGCGATAAATGTTAAAGATATTTAATACTTGGTGGCCGAAGGAGTTCATTTCTTGCGTTAGTTCTTTTACGCCATCCTATGTAAATTTGACCCACCCGTTGAATGAACTTATTTATCATTTGCACGGGAAATAAATGATACTACTACGACATCTATGGAGTGGTGTACATTCTGTAAAACGACCTCTGAATTGAGTTGATTTGAATGAAATTCTGTGTTTCTTGATTTGTAGGCGTCGTTGAGTTGGATATTTATTTAAGCATTTCCTTGGGCTGCAGTATAATATTCTCCTTTCACAATCTACTCTAGAAGATTGTTAAGAGGCTGTATTTTTTCTACTTCATAGAAGAACGCTGTTGGTGGTTTAATTTCGTTTTCAATTGGTGCTTCGATGTTTTTATCTTAATTTTCCCCCTCGAGCGCGAGATCATCGGGCTGTTATGTTTTTTTTTGCGATTTACAGTTTTCTGTACTTAACCAGTAATTTGGTTTATTGCATTGCGTTTCTCGGATTCATCGGGATTCTACGCTTGGAATTTTTGCGATTTACAATTCCCCATTTTCCTCGTCATGTCTAAGTTCTCTTGGGTTTGTGAAGTGCACAGTAGCTTTATACCCCTGCCTACTCGTCGAGTGGCATGGGAAGTAGCGAGGAAAGGAGACAGAGACGTAGTGTGGCAACATTACTCGTCATGCCGCACATCATGCTCCTCGTCATTCCCACTGCTCGAGTCAAAGGACTGGCAATTTGAACTCGTACGACCAAATGTGGAGCGTTGCGATTAATTGCGTGAGTAGAGCTGTGTGTGAGCAGAGAGGGCAACATCGCGGCAGCGCGAGGAGCATCGTGTGGCTGAGGCATTACTGCTAAGGCAGTATTAGATGTGCGTGTTGTTAGTGTGGGGTAGTAGATTATTTAATTGTTTGGCGCCTCTATTTTACTTGTTAAGTTGGACCATTGTCTTGAGAAGAAGCTTTTGTGAAAGATTTATTAGGTGTGTGCCGCATTAACTGCTTCATCTTCAGGAGTTGGGGGCTTGTGATGGTCGGCTTCTTGTTCTTTACTGTTTGTTGTTATTGGCATTTGAGGTTATGATCGGTATTTTACACTCGGGACAACTGCAGCTGTTGATTTCGTCGCTTTTATTAAGCCCATTAAAGGTTTCTAAAGGCATTTCGATGCATTTGAGGTGATAAATGGATTTATATTTTATTTTACATTTTACTGTATTCGTAGTGCGTAGTAGCGTTTTTTGTGTTGTGAATTCTGCACATTTTTGCATTTTGATTGTTATGTTATCAATTAAACTTGTTGCAGATGCATTAAATAAATGTAATAAAGACGAAACATTTTTCGTTTTTATTACATTTGTAATGTTATGTTTGTTATATCAAATATCAAACTGGAAATGTACACGAAAATGTTTTTTTTTTAATTAAGGTGGTCCAGAATTTTTGGTATATTCACCTTATTCTACTAGAAAGTTTCTAAAACCATACGATTTAACACTTTTTTGACACTTAAATTAATCAATATTATTCAATTATGTTTCAAGGCTTAAATATTAAAAATTTACGATTTGATCAGAAAAATAGAAGGTCTGGTCCGTGCAGGGCTCTATTAACCCTCTGAGTCTCTCTGTGGATTGCGAAGAGGATTGAGCGGCGCGATAGTGCTCGTCCTATTTTGTGTCAAAAAATGACGCGATAGCGCTTGTCGTAACCCAGGTTACTGCACCGTCATACCGTTTGAAATTTACTGGGATTTTTCGACCGAAAATCTCAACAGCGCGATTGCGTTGCTTGCAGCGGTGGCTCGTGGATTTCCACAGGGGAGGCAAAGACAATGATGCCGCTCGTGCTGCACTACTTACTCTAATAGAGGAAGCAAATATTCGGTTCATGTTTCGGTCAAATTTTCTTCCGTTGCCTCACCGCCGAACATCCACGAGCCGCCACTGTCTGCTTGGGACTCGAAGGGTTAAATTTATATTGTGCAGGAGTATCATATACAATAATAATTTGACTATTTGTGATTTCAGTTATACGAAAAATATCCTCTGTACGCTTCTCCAGGAGTCTCACACTGGTACTTCATGCATAAAAAAAGTTATGGTAATAAGAGCAGTGTGACAGGAGTAACGAAGATTGTTGACGTCACCAATCCGTTTAAAAAGAATTCGCTTTTTAGCACACCTGTGCCCCTACGAGATGGAACGGAAGAATATTGAATTATTTTAAATTAAATTAGAAACATGTGTCCAAATTGTTTTTTTTTATTAACCCATATTTTTTCTCGCAGTAGAGAATAAGGAAAATTTGCTTATCAAAATATTAGGATTCTTTGATGTAACACGAAAAATATTGCCTTTGGAGGAAAACGGAGAGATTGACAAAATCCATACCTTTGAAATTTTTGTATAAATTTCAGTATTCAACAGGGAAACAACTTAAATTTTGGAAAAAATATTCCTTCTGGAGGAAAACGGAGAGATTGACAAAATCCATACCTTTGAAATGTTTGTATAAATTTCAGTATTCAACTGGGAAACAACTTAATTTTTGGAAAAAATATTGCTTCTGGAGGAAAACGGAGAGATTGACGAAATCCATACCTTTGAAATGTTTGTATAAATTTCAGTATTCAACTGGGAAACAACTTAATTCTTGAAAAATATTGCCTCTGGAGGAAAACGGAAAGATTGACAAAATCCATACATTTGAAATTTTTGTACAAATTTCAGTATTCAACCGGGAAACAATTTATTTTTTAGAAAAAATATTGCTTCTGGAGGAAAACGGAGAGATTGTACAAATTTCAGTATTCAACCGGGAAACAACTTAATTTTTGGAAAAAATATTCCTTCTGGAGGAAAACGGAGAGATTGACAAAATCCATACCTTTGATATTTTTGTACAAATTTCAGTATTCAACTGGGAAACAACTTAATTTTTGGAAAAAATATTGCTTCTGGAGGAAAACGGAGAGATTGACGAAATCCATACCTTTGAAATGTTTGTATAAATTTCAGTATTCAACTGGGAAACAACTTAATTCTTGAAAAATATTGCCTCTGGAGGAAAACGGAAAGATTGACAAAATCCATACATTTGAAATTTTTGTACAAATTTCAGTATTCAACCGGGAAACAATTTATTTTTTAGAAAAAATATTGCTTCTGGAGGAAAACGGAGAGATTGTACAAATTTCAGTATTCAACCGGGAGACAACTTAATTTTTGGAAAAAATATTCCTTCTGGAGGAAAACGGAGAGATTGACAAAATCCATACCTTTGATATTTTTGTACAAATTTCAGTATTCAACCGGGAAACAACTTAATTTTTGGAAAAAATATTGCTTCTGGAGGAAAACGGAGAGATTGACGAAATCCATACCTTTGAAATTTTTGTATAAATTTTAGTATTTAACCGGGAAACAACTCAATTCTCGAAAAATATTGTTTCTGGAGGAAAACGGAAAGATTGACAAAATCCATACCATTTAGGATTGTTAAAATGAGGCACCAAACTCCTAAATATTAAAAATGTTTAATGATGTGATAAACAAAAACAAAATTCAACAAATATGTTATGTGGAATTGGTAATATTTAAAAAATGGACCCCTTTCTGTGACGACTTGCAATTCCAAAAATCATGTTTTCCAGTTGAGTTAATAATTTTGGAAAATCGAGATGTCGAATGAATTAGGAAGTTTCGACTATTTGTTTGGAGGAGGAATGGAGCTTTAAAATAATAGGTGCACACATTAAAACAATAAAAAATTTGTAATGCCATATAATACCTTTTATTTATCATATATACTTAAAATATTTGTATAATGTACAACTGTTTTATAATTTGTACCACACATGTTTACATAGCTACCTGTTTAACATATCAATATATATTTTTTACATATTTAATAATAATATAATTATATATACACACATATCTGACAACCTTGGAAACAATTTCTTTTTGTGCCGTTTTCCGAACGATTTGTCGCCAATATTTACACAAAATATTTCAATGAGCAATTCTTTATACATAAACGGTGATCGGACGCTTGGAAAAATGTCCACGACGCCATCTATATACCTATAAGCAGAATAGTCTACTCTTTTGATTATTTTTTTTTTGTTTCTGACTGCATAAATAGTGATTGATAAATTTTGTTATATGGTTAGAGATCCATTCAACTCTTTCCATTTTATTAAATTTATACAATCACTGTTTATTATTAAAAAAAGCGCAGTCAGTTAATTTAAATATATGTACAAATTTTTACAATCCTGTATACAATCGTTCGAATTTATGTATAAAATTAAAAGTCTTTTCGATAAGTCTTACATTTGTTTTTTTTTTTGCTTAATGGCTTTTTGTAAACGCAAAATACGTGTTTCGGTATTGAATGGATTAATTTAAGTGTTGTAAGACTTATGGTCCCCTATAATAATTACTACAAATTATCACGAATCTATATAAAAAATCTCAGCCCGTTTAAGATTAGTTTACTTCCTTGAATATCCTAATGGACGACATCCTAATGTAAATGGACGAAATTCTAATCATTTTTCTTTTTGCGTGAAATGAAGGAAATGAAGGTGAAATCAGAAGGAGGGTGTTGTCTATTTCTACATTTCAGATATAGATTAGGTTCAGTTAGTTACACATAAATATATACATAATTTACATTTTATAATACTTTTTTTCCTTTCTTTATGTATAATACTAATAGGTTTATTTTTTTAAGTTTTCGTTTATTTTTTTGTATAATATAATAGAACATACAGTTGATATATTTTTTTTGCAACATCGAAGGTAAGGTACAGGAAGCGTTTTTAGTTTTTATAAAAATATTCTAATTCCTCCAAGTGCATGTCTACGAATTGGTCAAGATTGTGCCGAGTTGCGATTTTTCTATAAGAAGCGTATTAGAGAAATTGAGAGTTTTTTTTCGGGAGAGGGAAGGGGTTGAAAGAAAGAAAGTCGCTGTTCTTCGAGTGATATGTCTTTTTCTTCAAGAAACGAGAAATGGGTCGGAAAATGCGTATACGTTTTGATTATGTTTTGATGGTTTTTTTTTTAATCAGAAAACAAACTTTTTAATATATAAGAAAATGATGTGGAATTTCTCGTAGTATTTATCGAAACTAACAAAACCCCATTTGAGTTTTGCTAGTTTTACCTGCTGTTCGGATTTTATGGCCTCATGTATTTAATTATAATTCTTCGGAACATTATAATACTGGAAAATGCTTTTTTCGCATTTTCCAGCTGTATTTTACATCAAAAATTCGAGATTTTGGTTTATTATCTATGTGTATTTTTTTCCATAGATGGCGTTGTTGCAAGTGCATTTAAAGCTTGAACTAGCACTAGCAATCGATAAAAATGTCATGTAGCCGTATGCTGTCATTAATATAACAAGACAATAACACATTTTCTTATTTTTTTATTCTTTGGTGTACAAGTTATTTGACGTCGTGAAAATCAAAAATTTCAAAAATCTGTAACTCGCTTAAAAATTATTGGATTTTCAAAAATCCAAGTTATCCGAGTAGAGTAAGGTTTTAATAATTAGGATAATTTTTTGTGAAATTTTTCCAATACGTTTACTATTTTTTTCTTAATTTTTTTTACTTCGACGCACAAATGTTTGACGTCGTGAAAATCAAAAATTTCAAAAATCTGTAACTCGCTTGAAAATTATTCGATTTTCAAAAATCGAAGTTATCTGAGTAAAGTGAGGTCTTAATAAGTAGGATAAATTTTTGTAAAATTTTTCCGATACGTTTACTATTTTTTTCTTAATTTTTCTTACTTCGACGCACAAATGTTTGACGTCGTGAAAATCAAAAATTTCAAAAATCTGTTACTCGCTTGAAAGTTATTGGATTTTCAAAAATCAAAGTTATCGAAGTAGAGTGAGGTTTTAGTAATTAGGATACATTTTTGTGAAATTTTTCCGATACGTTTACTATTTTTTTTTTAATTTTTCTTTCTTCGGTGTACAAATGTTTGATCAAAAATTTCAAAAATCTGTAACTCGCTTGAAAATTATTGGACTTTAAAAAATCGAAGTTATCTGAGTAGAGTGAGGTTTTTATAATTAAAATAAATTTTTGTGAAATTTTTCCGATGCGTTTACTATTTTTTTTCTTAATTTTTCTTTCTTCGACGCACAAATGTTTGACGTCATGAAAACCAAAAATTTCAAAAATCTGTAACTCGCTTGAAAATTATTGGATTTTTAAAAATCGAAGTTATCCGAGTAGAGTGAGGTTTTAACAAATAGGATACATTTTTGTGAAATTTTTCCGATACGTTTACTATTTTTATTTTTCTTTCTTCGATGCACAAATGTTTGTCGTCGTGAAAATCAAAGATTTCAAAAATCTGTAACTCGCTTGAAAATTATTGGATTTTTAAAAATCGAAGTTATCTCAGTAAAGTGAGGTCTTAATAAGTAGGATAAATTTTTGTAAAATTTTTCCGATACGTTTACTATTTTTTTCTTAATTTTTCTTACTTCGACGCACAAATGTTTGACGTCGTGAAAATCAAAAATTTCAAAAATCTGTTACTCGCTTGAAAGTTATTGGATTTTCAAAAATCAAAGTTATCGAAGTAGAGTGAGGTTTTAGTAATTAGGATACATTTTTGTGAAATTTTTCCGATACGTTTACTATTTTTTTTTTTAATTTTTCTTTCTTCGGTGTACAAATGTTTGATCAAAAATTTCAAAAATCTGTAACTCGCTTGAAAATTATTGGATTTTAAAAAATCGAAGTTATCTGAGTAGAGTGAGGTTTTTGTAATTAAAATAAATTTTTGTGAAATTTTTCCGATGCGTTTACTATTTTTTTCTTAATTTTTCTTTCTTCGACGCACAAATGTTTGACGTCGTGAAAACCAAAAATTTCAAAAATCTGTAACTCGCTTGAAAATTATTGGATTTTTAAAAATCGAAGTTATCCGAGTAGAGTGAGGTTTTAACAAACAGGATACATTTTTGTGAAATTTTTCCGATACGTTTACTATTTTTATTTTTCTTTCTTCGATGCACAAATGTTTGTCGTCGTGAAAATCAAAGATTTCAAAAATCTGTAACTCGCTTGAAAATTATTGGATTTTTAAAAATCGAAGTTATCTGAGTAGAGTGAGGTCATAGCAATTAGGATAAATTTTTGTGAAATTTTTCCGATAAGTTTACTATTTTTTTCTTAATTTTTATTTCTTCGGTGTACAAATGTTTGACGTAGTGAAAATCAAAAATTTCAAAAATCTGTAACTCGGTTGAAAATTATTGGAATTTTAAAAATAGAAGTTATCTGAGTAGAGTGAGGTATTAATAATTAGGATAAATTTTTGCAAAAATTTTCCGATAAGTTTACAATGTTTTTAGCAATTTTTCTTTATTCAACGTCGTGAAAATAAAAAAATTTCAAAAATCTGTAACCCGCTTGAAAATTATTGGATTTTCAAAAATCGAAGTTATCTGAGTAGAGTGAGGTCTTAATAAGTAGGATACATTTTTGTGAAATTTTTCCAAAACGTTTACTATTTTTTTCTTAATTTTTCTTTCTTCGGTGTACAAATGTTTGACGTCGTGAAAATCAAAAATTTAAAAATCTGTAACTCGCTTGAAAATGATTGGATTTAAACAAATCGAAGTTATCTGAGTAGAGTGAGGTTTTAACAATTAGGATAAATTTTTGTGAAATTTCTCCGATACGGTAACTATTTTTTTCTTAATTTTTATTTCTACGGTGTACAAATGTTTGATCAAAAATTTTAAAAATCTGTAACTCGTTTGAAAATTATTGGATTTTCAAAAATCAAAGTTATCTGAGTAAAGTAATGTTTTAATAATTAGGAATAATTTCTGTGAAATTTTTTCAATACGTTTAATATTTTTTTCCTAATTTTTCTTTGTTCAGCGCATAAATGTTTGTCGTTGTGAAAATCAAAAAAAAATTCAAAAATTTGTAACTCGTTTGAAAGTTATTGAATTTTCAAAAAACGAAGTTATCTAAGTAGAGTGAGGTTTTAGTAATTAAGATAAATTTTTGTGAAATTTTTCCGATACGTTTACTATTTTTTCTTAATTTTTCTTTGTTCGGCGCACAAATTTTTGACGTCGTGAAAATCAAAAATTTCAAAAATCTGTAACTCGCTTGAAAATTATTGGATTTTCAAAAATCGAAGTTATCTAAGTAAAGTGAGGTTTTAACAATGAGGATAAATTTTTGTGTAATTTCTCCGATACGTTTATTATTTTTTTCTTAATTTTTCTTTCTTCGATGTACAAATGTTTGACATCGTGAAAATCAAAAATTTCAAAAATCTGTAACTCACTTGAAAATTATTGGATTTTCAAAAATTGAAGTTATCTGAGTAGAGTGAGGTTTTAGTAATTAGGATAAATTTTTGTGAAATTTTTCTGACATGTTTACTATTTTTTTCTTAATTTTTCTTCCTTCGGCGCACAAATATTTGACGTCGTGAAAATCAAAAATTAAAAAAAACTGTAACTCGTTTGAAAATTATCGGATTTTCAAAAATCGAAGTTATCTTAGTAAAGTGAGGTTTTAATTATTAGGATAAATTTTTGTGAATTTTTTCCGATACGTTTACTATTTTTTTAATTAATTTTTCTTTCTTCGATGCACAAATGTTTGACGTCGTGAAAATCAAAAATTTCAAAAATTTGCAACTCGCTTGAAAGTTATTGGATTTTCAAAAACCGAAGTTATCTAAGTAGAGTCACTCTAAAGTTTACTTTATTAAATTTCCCACAGTTTGGCAGCTTTGGGCCAAAAGTGGTGAAAAAAGATAGAAAAAAATGAACATTTTTGGAGATTTTAGCAATTTTGAGGCACCATATGCAGTTTTTTCGGGTTAGTTTTTTTCGCTTAGTCTATAGTCTATTTAGTTTAGTGCCGAAGACAGGAAAACAAAATTTCAATTGGTTTCCGAGATATAGCGGTGAGAAAAATTGCATGTTCTTCAGAAAAATCAAGTTTTAGCCAAAATATACATGAGGCCATAAAATTCGAACAGCAGTTAAAACTAGCGAAACTCAAATGGGGTTTTGTTAGTTTCGATGAGTACTTCGAGAAATTCCACACGAGAAGGAGTTTGCATTTTAAGTGTTGCACTGTACTCTTTCAATTTATTAAAATAAAAAAGTCCACGATGAAATAATAAATTATGTTCGCTTTTTCATCAACTTTTGCAACATTTCTGATTATTTATAACTCGCTCAACAATGCGTGCTTCACATGTATGAATATATTTTTTGATTATTACATTTACTTGAATAAACTGAGCATGGAATTAAACACTGGATGTTCCTTAAAGTATAAATAAAACATTTTCTGTGTTAATATGACACAATTTATTAATAGCGACTATAGTTTCGATCATTATTAAACTTTTGGTTTGATAATGATAAATCGTGTGATATTAACAAAGAATGTGTTTTATTTATAATTCACTTTTAGTTTGATAATGATAAATCGTATGATATAAACAAAGAAAGTGTTTTATTTATAATTCAAAATGTATCACAAAGTAAACGCCTCCAGTGTCAATCAATTCCTCAAAGTGATCAAAATTTTGTGATTTTCGATAATTTCACATCAAAACATAACCGTCGTATACGGTCAAACTGTTGCTAGCACTTGTGTCAATAATTACAACGAATAAATTCACACATCATGCTCGTTTAGAAAGCACGGCCAACGACGGAAAAAAATTTCGAAACCATAAACGGATTAAGTAAAATCTATATACGTGTTCGATATATTGTCAATCTCATATAATACTAATTTTTATATTTGTATATCAATATTTATATCCGAAAAGTAGTTCTCTATATATATAAATTTCATTTTATATACCTTTCTTATATACATTTTTTTTAGAATTTCTTTTTTTTAGGAGTGTAACAAGAAAAAGCGCACGAAAGTCAGTTAACATAAAGATGCCAATTGTTGTCGAAATTGTTGTCGAAAAAATTTGTTTCATTTTTGAAAATAGAGTAATGAAACGAAACGAGTGTTTAATTTAAACATTCATCAGGTGAATTATATGTTTCATCGAGAATGTAACAGAAGATAAGTCATGCCGATGGATTGAGTTACGTCAAGCTTAACAAACTTGGTAAAAATCATGAGTAACGTCCTTACTTCATGGCTTTATTAATTTTTGCTAAATGTACATTTCGGATACGAACAGTGGTAATAAATATAACTCTGGCTTAAATTGACATAACACTGGTATTATATTTTCGATTGTGTAAACGATCTTTTAAATGATAAAGGTTAGGTTCTGCGATTACATCACTCTTGATTGATATTTACTCTTCCGCAATATTTGCTAACAAACTCTTTTTATTTCGATGTATTTTTTCCTTAAATGCTCTTTTGAAGCTCCACTTCTAATTTGAACAGTAACGACTGATTGACAGCGCATAAACCTGGCTTAAATAAATGTTTGTAAAATCCACCATAAGTGTTATTTAGTGTGTGAAATGTACATTTACCAAAAATAAATGATCTTACTCATGCTATCATAAAATCATTTCGGGCATTAAGAAAATTAAAAATAAATACTTAAACCTTTCATGCCTGATATGACAACTTGTAGTTTTTTTTTCATTTACAGTTTAATCATTCTACAGGGTGTTGAATTGCAAAGCGGGCCATAGGGATTTGCATGTAAAATTTAAAATTGTTAATATTGGCTCCCCTAATTATTTGACATTATCGGTCTTCTGACATTATTTTTAAAGCTTTTTAAACTGAATGATTTGGTACCTTACTCAATAATTTCTGCAAAGTATTTACCGAGATATTTACAAAAAACTTTACTATAATTTTGAATTAAAAACAAAGGTTTGCCATGAAATCATAATATGGCGGATATTTCATTTTGCTCTAAAAAGTGACAGTCGCTGTCACATTACAATTTACAACTGGCCGTATTTTATACACAAGAAAAAGTATTATTATTAATTATACAGGGTGTATCGTTTCGAGTGTGACAAACGAAAACAGGAAGTAGATATTGTTATTCTGAACAGAGAAGTTCAAATAACATATATCCGATTCCTCATCGTTATCGAGATAACAATGTTTTTATTTTCAAATTCTTACATATACAGGGTGTCTCGTTTCGAGTGTGCCAAACGAAAACAGTAGGTAGATAATGTTATTATGAACAGAAAAGTTCAAATAAACATATGTCCGATTTATTACCGTTATCGAGATAAATAATTGAGAAAAAAATTCGATCGTAAAAAAAAATCTTACATCTTAGATTGCCATGAATTTCAACAAAAATATTTGAGCAGGTGTTTCTTGCATTCATATTATTAAAAATATTATATTGTTTATGCTGGAGGCTTCTACTTCGTTATACATTTAAAATATTATGATAAAACACTTTTAACTTTGTTTTGTATAACTTATATATTTATTTTATTTTCTTGTTTGAAAATGGTAATTGTATTACCGAAACTTAAGTCACAAAAATAAATATATAAGTTATACAAAACAAAGTTAAAAGTGTTTTATTATAATATTAAAAATGTTGTTTATCACTGCTCGGAAAATGGTAAAAATAACAGTTATTTTGCTTGGTGTACCTGACAGTAACTGATAGGTTACTCTGGCATTTCAACATTATCCTGCAACATTTTTGTTTAAATTCATGCCAATCTAATAAAAACTGAACATTTGTAAGATTTTTTTATGATCGAAAAACCTTTGTCGCCACAAATTTAAAAATAATTATTTCTGCTCATCGTTGGCAAATAAAAATAATAATTTACAGCTATCAAAATGGATAATTTTCAACTGTCAAAAAATACAGTTTTAAACTGCCAAAATTTGAGAAAAATTTTCAGAAGCCAAAAAAGTAAATTTTCAAGTGCTAAAAATGACAAATTTTAACTGTCAGCAACTGTCGAAAGTGGGATGTTTTTAATATCATTTTTATAGTTTTTGACAGTTGAAAATTAAAGTTTTTGCCTGTTGAAAATGAAAAACAAGAAAATTTTCAAGTGCCAAAAATGATAATTTTCATCTGTCAAAAACTGTGAAAAGTGAGATTTTTTAATGTCATTTTTATAGTTTTTGACAGTTAAAAATTGTCATTTTTGGTACTTGAAAATGATTATTTTGACATTTTAAAATTGTCATTTTCGGCAGTTGCAAACGGTCACCGTTAGTAGTTGAAAATTTGACAGTTAAAATGGTCATCGTTAGCAGTTGACTATTTTCATTTTTGACAGTTGGAAATTGTAGTTTTTTGCAGTTTATAATTGTCTTTTTTTTGCAGTAGAAAATCATCATTTTTGGTAGTTGAAAATTTACTTTTTTGGCTTAATAATAATAATAATAACTGCCAAAAACTACAGTTGCCAAAAATTGAGAAAATTTTCAAAAGCCAAAAAAGTAAATTTTCAAGTGCCAAAAATGACAATTTTCATCTGTCAAAAACTGTCGAAAGTGAGATTTTTTAAATGTCATTTTTATAGTTTTTGACAGTTGAAAATTGTCATTTTTGGCACTTAAAAATGATTATTTTGGCATTTTAAAATTGTCATTTTTGGCTGTTGCAAACGATCATCGTTAGTATTTAAAAATTGCATTTTCTGACAGTTAAAATGGTCATCGTTGGCAGTTGCGTATTTTCATTTTTGACAGTTGGAAATTGTATTTTTTTGCAGTTTAAAATTGTCTTTTTTTGCAGTAGAAAATCATCATTTTTGGTAGTTGAAAATGTACTTTTTTGGCTTCTAAACAATGTCAATTTTGGCAGTTAAAAATTCTCAATTTGGTAGCGTCATTATTTCAGATCATCGTTGGCAATTAAAAATAACAATTTTCAGCCATCAAAATTGATCATTTTCAACTGCCAAAAATTACAGTTTTACACTTCCAAAAATTGAGCAAAATTTTGAGAAGCCAAAATAGCAAATTTACAGCCAAAAATGACAATTTTCAACTGTCAAAAAGTGTCGAAAGTGAGATTTTTTTAATGTCATTTTTATAGTTTTTGACAGTTGAAAATTGTCATTTGAAAATAATTATTTTGACATTTTAAAAATGTCATTTTCGGCAGTTGCAAACGGTCATCGTTAGTAGTTAAAAATTTGACGGTTAAAATGATCATCATTAGCAGTTGAATATTTTCATTTTTGCCAGTTGAAAATTGTAGTTTTTTGCAGTTTAACATTGTCTTTTTTGCAGTAGAAAATCATCATATTTTGCAGTAGAAAATCGTCATATTTGGTAGTTGACAATTTACTTTTTTGGCTTCTGAACAATGTCAATTTTGGCAGTTAAAAATTCTCAATTTGGTAACTGAAAGTCATTATTTCATCATCATATATCATCGTTGGCAATTAAAAATAACAATTTTCAGCCATCAAAATGGATCATTTTCAACTGCCAAAAATTACAGTTTTAAACTTCAAAAATTTAAAAAAATTTCAGAAGCCAAAAAAGCAAATTTACAAGTGCCGAAAATGACAATTTTCAACTGTCGAAGGTGAGATTTTTTAATGTCATTTTTATAGTTTTTGACAGTTGAAAATTGAAGTTTTTGACAGTTGAAAATGATCAATTTAGGAGGCATTTTAAAATTGTCATTTTCGGCAGTTGCAAACGATCATCGTTAGCAGTTAAAAATTGCATTTTCTGGCAGTTAAAATGGTCATCGTTAGCAGTTGAATATCTTCATTTTCGACAGTTGGAAATTGTAGTTTTTTGCAGTTTAAAATTGTCTTTTTTTGCAGTAGAAAATCTTCATTATTTGTAGTTGAAAATTTACTTTTTTGGCTTCTTAAAAATGTCAATTTTGGCAGATAAAAATTCTCAATTTGGAAGCGGAAAGTCATTATTTCAGATCATCGTTGGCAATTAAAAATAACAATTTTCAGTCATCAAAATTGATCATTTTCAACTGCCAAAAATTGCAGTTGTAAACTTAAAAAAAATTGAGAAAAATTTTCAGAAGCCAAAAAAGAAAATTTACAAGTACCAAAAAATGACAATTTTCAACTGTCAAAAACTGTTAAAAGTGAGATTTTTTAATGTCATTTTTATAGTTTTTGACAGTTGAAAATTGTAATTTTTGGCACTTGAAAATGATTATTTTGGCATTTTAAAATTGTCATTTTCGGCAGTTGTAAACGATCAGCGTTAGTAGTTAAAAATTGCATTTCTGACAAAATTGTAGTTTTTGGTGCAGTAGAAAATCTTAATTTTTTGTAGTTGAAAATTTACTTTTTTGGCTTCTGAAAAACGTCAATTTTGGCAGTTAAAAATTCTCAATTTAGTAGCTGAAAGTCATTATTTTAGATCATCGTTGGCAATTAAAAATAACAATTTTCAGTCATCAAAATTGATCATTTTCAACTGCCAAACATTACAGTTTTATACTTCCAAAAATTGAGAAAAATTTTCAGAAGCCAAAAAAGCAAATTTACAAGTGCCAAAAATGACAATTTTCAACTGTTGAAAGTGGGATTTTTTTAATATCAGTTAAAAATTGCATTTTCTGACAGTTAAAATGCTCATCGTTAGCAGTTGAATATATTCATTTTTGACAGTTGAAAATTGAAGTTTTTGCCAGTTGAAAATGATCAATTTAGGTGGCATTTTAAAATTGTCATTTTCGGCAGTTGCAAACGATCATCGTTAGTAGTTAAAAATTGCATTTTCTGACAGTTAAAATGGTGATCGTTAGCAGTTGAATATTGTAGTTTTTGGCTGTTGAAAATTGTCAATTTTGGCAGTTGCAGATGGTCATTGTAAGCAGATAAAAAACTGTAATTTTTGACATTTAAAATGGCCATTGTTAGCAGATTGAAGTTTTTGGTTGCTGAAAATGATCAATTTTCGCATTTCAAAATTGTAATTTTTGGAGGTTGAAAACTGTCATTATTGGTAGCTAAAAATTATTATTTTTAACAGTTGAAAAAGGTCATAGTTGGCAGTAAAGAAAAAAAAACATTTTTGACAGTTGAAAATTACTCAAAAATCGCATTGCTTCATAAATCAGCAAAAACAGCACTAAATTCCGAAATAATCGCAAATCAACAGCGTGTGTAGTAATTCAAAAGTTGGGAATTCCTTCGGTCGAAAAAAAATATATTAAACAGATTTCACAAACTTAAAATTCACCAAATTTACTCAAAAACCCTAGTGCTCCATAAATAAGTAAAAATCAGCAACAATTCATTAAATTCCGAAAAAATCGTAATTGAACAGCATGTATAATCATCCAAAAGTTGGGCATTCCTTCGGTCCAAAGAAAAAAGTATAAAAAATGTTGCCACAAACTTAAAAATTGCCAAATTTACTCAAAAACCATAGTGCTCTATAAATAAGTAAAAATCAGCAACAATTCATTAAATCTTACAAATTTTCAGTAGAAATTTATTTAAAGTTGTTTCAATAAGTTATTTGTTTATGTAAGACTTAATTTTTTGCTTGCAGATTAACGAACAGGTTGAATATTCATATATTCAGGCTATATTTCGTTTTATTGAATTTAGAAATTTATTTATTTATTGGAAATCCTCATAATATTAGAATAAAAAACTTTCAGTTCTGTGTAAATGTCTGGGCCAGAATTTTGCCAATAAAATTTTTTTTATCCCCGCCTTAATACGAATGACTACAATGCAATTTTAGATGATTGGCCGCTTGCACAACGGCGTAGGATGTGGTTCCGACACGATGGAGCACCTACCCATTATGCGTTCCTTCAGCCGGCGATGTAATTTTTGCATTGGTGTATAAGGGGCGCAATTTGTAAATGTTTTACTTTAATGCTGTTTTTTCGTTTTCTTTAATTACTATTATTTATGACCTAATAAAATTAAATTGGTTATTGATTATTCAAATACTTTTTTTTTTAAATATAATTTCAGTAACTTCTATGAAAAATGTTTCTTTTTTTTTAATTGTGTTCTTATATCGTCCCAATGTTTACTACAGTTTACAAATAGGAAAATCGTGGAAAACCTGGGGGAAAAAATTGAGAAAAAATTGAGGTAAATACTTGTCACGATAAGTTAAAAAATAGCAACAAATATATTTTTTTAAAAAACTTATTTGTTCAGGAATGAAAGGGTTAAAATCTATAAGTATGTTTTTTAAACAAATTTAAAATACAGTAAAACCCCAATACAGAGGACCGGTTTGGATGTATCGGACCAACATTTTTGAACACAGTCATTTTCGAAACTTTGAAGCGTAATATTCCATTTAAAAGAAAATCATTAGTACTACATAATACACTGAAGATATTAATATGGAAAAGTTGTAAATGATCACTTTAAATTAAATTAAATTACTTTGGTATTAAAATTTTTAGATTATTTTAGTTCCAAACATATACATCAGTCGAATACTTAAATTAACAAGTGTTTTAATCTACGCGTAGATTTGTTATAGAGTTCTCTCACTCTGCGCAAACTTTACCCCCGGGCGTCACGACATTTTGGAACGGCTCTACCAGTAACCAATCTTAAAACTATTGTTGATATTCTTACAGGTTTCTGCCAAGTTCACAAGAATGGGTTTTAATATTTTCTTGTAAATTATAGGTTCGGCTATAATTTGATGTTTCAGTTCAGCTCTCTTGTTCATGCATTATGACTTGGATCCGGGCTAACGATATTTGAACTAATTAATGGTTTAATTTTGAAAGTACTCGTTCTATAATAGAACTTTGCCCGAATTAGGTCGTTATATCAAGGTTTTACTGTAATTGTATATCTTTTTGACATTTATAGAAACATAATCTCGTACTCGTTTCGTTGTCTACCTTCCCACAACAAAATTATTCTGTGTTTGATAAAAATGAATTTCAACGTACCGTATGCGCGTGTATGTGTTCTTTTTTTTTCCTGTGGAAGAGCGGACATGATTCATATTTGGCTTAATTAAACTTTCACGGAACCGAAAATTGAAAATATCGCGCCGGATTAATTAAAATCTATCCGGTCTCATGGCTGAACCGAGTTTGCTAAGTAGATAATCAACGACAACAGTTGCCACGTTGGCAATCGGATCCCTTAACTTCGCATATAAATCCGAATTAATGTAATTCAAGTAATTTCGTCGGAAAATTAAATGAGTAATGTATTAAATAATTAATTAATTAATTAATTAAGTCGTCTCGTCATTTCCTGCTGTGCCCTCTGCACAAAACTATTTGTTTCTCTACAGGTGCGTCTGTTGGTAATTGGGTATTACGTAAGTCGTACACCCTGTATATTAGAGTGGTAATAGTTTTGGGAGTTTCGAAGTATGTGAAAATCAACGCGACAACCCGGAAACTTGTTCGTATAGATAAAACACTAATCACTGTAAATTTTGAGCTATATCGACCATGGGCTAACCGAGCCCTGGGTGTCTAAAATTTGAAAAAAAAAAAACGTTTCTTTCCCCTTTTTTTCATTTTAGCCCCCCTAATATTAAACGGTCCACCCTAATGGTCAAATGATATACTGTGTCAGAGAATGTTAACAGAGAATGTTAATACGAATTCAAAACGAATTTATTGGTTAAAATCTGACTAAAATTGACAGAGTTGTGAATAAATTAGAAACAACTTTACTTGTTGCAGAAAGCATTAGATAAATACAAGAAAATGAAATGTTGCCTGAATATATGAATAGGTTGAATATTCATATATTCAGGCTACATTTCGTTTTCTTGTATTTAGAGTTGTGAATGTTTCAGTTATATCATACTTGTATATTTCGATGTTTTGTGACCTAATCCTTCATCGACGGTAATTAGAAGATGCGTTGCATTTCTGTCACTTATTTTACACTTCTCTAAAGCAGATGAGATCCCTTCACTGATAAATGCAATGCTTGCGGTTATGGTTCTATTTCCGAAATTACTCAAAATTCAATCGAGATTATGTTTTCCTGAAAAGGTAGATCCATACCAACGTCAAATTTTACAAACATTTTATTTCAATAGCGCGCGAAACTATGAAAAATTGTAGTAATTTTAATGGTTTCAAATAAATACAAAAATAATTGCCATCGATTTGAAACTTTCTAAAATAACTCAAAATACATTAGAAATTATGATTTCGAAGTAATCTGGATACACACCAACACCAAATATTGTGTAGTTTTATTAGAACAGCGCACGAAATTATGGAAAATTGTAATTATTTTAATGCTCTCAAACAAATATAAAAAACAATTGTTGTCGACTTAAAATTTTCTAAAATTACTTAGAAAACATTCGAAATTATTATTATTATGTGAAAAATCATCAGTTATTATGAAAAATCGTGAAAAATTGTTATAATTTTGGTGGTTTTAAATAAATATAAAGACAATTGCCATCGATTCGAAACTTTTCAAAATTACTCAAAAATCATTCGAAATTACGATTTTGGGAAAATCTGGATACACACCTGAACCAAATTTTGTGATACTTCTATTCTAACAGCGCGTGAAATTATGAAAATTGTAATAATTTCAATGCTCTCAAAAAAATACAAAAACAATTGTTGTGGACTCAAAATTTTCTAAAATTACTCAAAAATCATAGAGATTATTATTACGTAAACATATACTTACACAGCATCACCAGATTTTGTGACAATTTCTTGTAATCAGTGCGAGTAATCGGAAAAAGATTGTTATAATTTTGGTGGCTTAAAATAAATGCCAACGATTTAAAACCTTCCAAAATAACTCAAAATTTATTCGAAATTATGATTTTAGGAAAATCTGGATAAATATCAAAATCATTTTTTTACTTGAACTTAAAATTTTTTTAATCATTTTATTGATCTCAAGAATATACAAAAACAATTGTCAAACAAAAACTTAAAATTTTCCGAAATTACTCAAAAATCATTTGAGATTATTATTATGCGGAAAACTGCATATACGCCACCACCAGATTTTGTCATAGTTTCATGTAATCACTGCGAAAAATCGCAAAAAATTGTTCTAATTTTAGTGGCTTGAAATAAATATTAAAATCGATTTGAAACTTTCATAAAAAACTCAAAATTCATTCGACATGAAGATTTTGGAAAAAGCTGGACACACACCTTGATCAAATTGTATGACACAATTTTTTGAAAAGAGCGCGAAATTATAAAAAAATATATTAATTCTATTAATATAAAAATATATAAGAACAATTGTTTTTCTTTTACTTGAATTTTCAATTTCTTGGTCACCATTTTTTATTTCCAGACCGGGATTTTTTATTTTTTGGCTCATATTTAAGATCTTTGGCCTGTTTTTTTTTTTCGATTTTTGACTAATTTGTTTGGTCTTTTGTGATCATTCAGTGGAAATATTCTTTATTTTGGCCTAAATTTTCAATTTTCTGGTCCATATTTTTTATTTTTAGGTTCGAATTTCTTATTTTTGGCCCTATAGTTTGAATTTGTAACCTAAATGATTGATTTATTGTGTCTACATTTTTTTTAAACCAGAGTTTTCGAGTTTTGGTCAAAATTTTTGATTTTTTGGTCCCGATTGTGGATTTTTTTTAGTATATATTTCTGTATTTTCGATTTTGTAGTATAAATTCAAGATTTTCTGTCCTACATTTCCTTTATTTTGACAGAAAATTTTAATTTGTTTGGTCTGCATTTTTTATTTTTAGTCAAAATGTTTTTGGCCACGACATTTTCGACTTTACTTTCACTTTGAGCTTAAGAATTATTTTGGGGGTGAAAATGGCAAATTAATTTTCCTTTACTTGAATTCTCAAGTTTTGGGTCTGCATCTTTTACTTTTAGTCCAGGGTTTTTGATTTTCCGGCCGATATTTTAGATCTTTGAGTTGTAGTTTCGTAAAACATTAATAACTTCGTCAATTTTAGTCCAATTTCAACAAATAAATACGTTTTGGAAACACATTAACGTCCTCTATCGACATAATATATAATTTGGCCATTCGGGTGGACCATTTAATATTAGGGTGGACCAAAATGAAAAAAAGGGAATAAACCCACTTTTTCAAATTTTGGAGGGCTAGCGCTCGGTTACGCAATGTTCGATTATGGCTCAAAATTAACGGTTATTAGTTTTTCATCTATACCAGGGGTCTCCAAACTACGGCCCGCGGGCCAAAAGCGGCCCGCGACCTCAACGAATCCGGCCCACGACAAGCAGTTACATTTTTCGTAAATGTCACATTTTAAAATTCTACAACGATTTTTTGTTATAGGTTTTGAAATTAGTTATAAAATTGATTATACCTTGGCCCACTAGGTTATGAAGAATTATATATATAATGGAAAAAGTTTGGAGACCCCTGATCTATACGAACAAGTATCCGGGTTGTCCCGTTGATTTTCATATACTTCTAAAATAAGAACCACTCTACTGTATATGTATATTTATATCAGCGACGACTCGCGGGGTGACTCATGGTACGGCCGTGGTAGCAAAGGTGGTAATATACAGGAAGGGGCAGAAAAAGCTATCCGATTTCAAATCCCTTTTTCTCAGAAGAGGGAACAGGTAGAGTAGTGGGGTAAAAACCGTTAGAAAGCCGGTTTTATGCCATTTGTCATTAGTCAATATGCCTTGGTCTGGTGAACATCGTGCTTTTGTTATTGAGCGGTTTATCGAAAACGGCGGTTCGATAATTGCTACACAACGTGCTTTTCGAATTCATTTCCGACTCGGGCGTCATGATCCTGTTCCACATCACGCTACGATTAAAGTGTGGGTGTCAAATTTTCGACAGACGGGTTCAGCGTTGAAAAAGAAGTCGCTCAAAAGTGACTGTGTGGTGTGCTCTTTCCCGCCTAGGCGTCTGGGGGCCTTACTTTTTTGAAGAAAATGGGCAAACCGTAACGCTATTGTTTCATGCTGGAAAATTTTCTTCAACCCAAAATGGAAGAAAATGGCGTGGAAAATGTGTGGTTTCAACAGGATGGTGCAACCTCCTACACATCCCGACGATGAATGGACATTCTCAGGGAAATGTTTCCCGGACGCCTCATTTCTCTGAGAGGTGATATTGGCTGGCCACCGCGCTCACCGGATCTCACTCCATGTGACTTCTTCCTTTGGGGTTACCTCAAATCGAAGGTATTCCAGCATCGACCAAGGACCCTTCTTGCTTTACGAAGGGAAATTGCTAGGGCAATCGAAGAAATTCCTGTGGAAATGACGGTGAAAGTCATGGAAAGCTACCGCGAGCGCCTAAATCAGTGTATCCGCTCCCAAGGACGACATTTGAGTGCTTTTCAAAACTTAAATTTAAAAATGGCATAAAATTTGCGATATGTTAATAAACATTTTTTTTGTCAAGTTGAGTGGTTTTAATTTTATAACGTTTTGAAATCGGATAGGTTTTTCTGCCCCACCCTGTAGATATATTTTGATCAATGGTTCTTTACGTGCACGTCATAAATATAGTTTGATCAATGGATCTTTGCGTGTGCGTCATTGCCGAAAACGGAGTATCTCGCCTTTGACGACATACGTAAGCACATTATTGCGTCTAATTTAACTATCGTGAAGGTAGTGAGTGCGTGAAAATATTATCGGAACTAGGTTCAGTAATATATGAAGTGCACGCAAAGATCCATTGATTGAAGTATAGCTAAATCTAGCTCCGACAACATTTTCATGCGTATAGTCTCTACGTTATGTTGAATTAGACGCAAACATGTGTGTATCAGTGACGGTTCGTGGTTTTTTTTTCTGGTACGGCCGAGAAACAAGAGGTGGTAATACAGATAGGTGCGGTCACGCAGCCAGCCGTCTCTGCAACTGACCCTACCTATCTGTATTACCACCTCTTGTTCCACGGCCGTACCAGAAAAAACCTCGCGAACCGTCACTGGTGTGTATGTATGTCGTCCAAGGCGAGAAAATTCTGTTTTCCCTAATGACGCACACGCGAAGATCCGTTGATCAAACTATAGGTGCGGTCACGCCGCCAGTCGTCTCTGCTCGGCCGTCCCTTGAGGCACCCCGCGAGCCGTCATTGATACGTATAAATAAAAGAGATGATGTAAAAAAAAAACAAAAATTCGATTTTTTTAATGAAACAGAAAAAAAAAACGATACACAGGTACTACTCAAAACTAAAAAATATATAAAAAAGATCGTGCTTATCTCATATCTTATAAAAAACCTGTCAGTAAATCTTCTCGATTTACACCATACACATTATATATCTTTGATGTATAAAAACTTATCCTAATGATTATATACACAATATAATAAAAAAAAAGGAAAACAAAAGTACGAATCGAGAGATAATTGCGCGTTCTCTTCACAAATACATTGTGCTCACTACTTACCGATATTTTATCACCGAGATATACAGTGTGAATAAATAAGTTCGTCACCAGAGAAACCTAAAAATATCACCCTAGTTTGTCATGGACTTGATCAATCAAACCATACGTGAAAAAAAAATTGTGAACAAAATTTTATCCACTACTGAAAAAGGTTCGCCATCACTACTCTAGAGGAATCCACCTGATGGAGGCTCGGTCGAAACGTAACAAGTTCTTTTTAGAACCACAATATTTGCATAATTGGAATGCTTGAGGAAATGTAACCTAAAATTTAAGTCATTTTTAGAATACCGTTAATTTCATTGAATAATTATTTAACGTTTCAACAAACGCAACTTTAATTGCTTATTTCTTTCAGGGTTTCAAGTTTGCTTATTTATAAAGTAATTTCTTTTCAGCTTTCAATTTTTTTAAGACGAACTTTTTTAAATTTTAAGGCGTCTCTGGGAAGAATTTTCTTTAGACACACTGTAATAATTATGTAAAAAGCGTATGAGGGATAAATGTGCGATTCCGCACACGGAATCATCGTGAATAATGGAACCTAATCTATGGATTATATCAAAACCGATACATGTTTATATTTGTTGTAATTGAGTAAATTAAACGTTTCGCTGTTACCCTTTTAACAAACACGGGATTACTTCGGCCTAAAACGTAATTTAGCGGATAGTTAACATACTTAATACCACAGACATGTGAAGAATACAAAGTTTGTTGTGATATCTATGATTTGTATTTGTTGGACATTACATAATTCAATTCGTCTTTGTTGGACATTACATAATTCAATTCGTCTTCGGTTGCTTTGGATTTAATAATTTGTGTCTTAGTTTACTACACGCAAGTTTACCTTTACCGTCAAAACATAACAGAGTTTGGTTGGGAATCTACCACCATCGCTTATCGAAATTTACAAAAAATTAAAAAAAAAATATTGGTTCAAAATTTGAAGTTGCGCAACTGAAGAGAAAACGCTTATTTATAGGGAAATCGTCTTTCTCGCTTGCTGCCAGTGATTAAAAATCGCGTCAGAGGTTCGCTTGTTAAATAAATACAGCAAACGAAACGCTAGCGCGATTTAAGAAACGAATCGTTCACGCGATTAGCGGCGTTCACACGTACACTCTTTCGCGCGTTCCTGGAACGCGCGTTCCAAGAACGGGAACGTGGCGTGCCAATCTTGTGGGACACAATCTTATCCTCCGTTCTTGCTCTAAGCACGTGGTAAGAAGTTAACGCTGGAACTAACCCCGCGCGCCAAGAGCGGGACGAAAAGTGTGCGTTTTTAGTGTGCGATTTATTTACGTTCAGGGAAAATACAAATGCGAAACTCGATCGGCGAGGGATGCTGTCGCATGTCGGTGCTTAGTTCGGTCGAATCCCGTTCCTGCTTAAAATCCATTTATGAGGTAATAAAAGGGTATCCCGATATAAGATGGTCAAAATGCCACCCGACACAGATTTTTTAATAAATATGAAAATATCATTAGTCGTGCCCTTAAACCAAAGTAGCCGTATATCAAAAAAACCCTACATGACCTGGGAAGCCCCAAAATAAGATTCTTTCAAATATATTTTTTTAACCACTAAAAAATTATTTTAAAAATCTGAAAAAATCCCATATATTATTGACCCAAATACCAAATTAGGTGAATTTTTTCAAGGTCATTGAACGTTATTTACAATATTAAAAAAATGTTTAAAAAAAAAAGAAATTGTACTGAAAAAAAATTGTTTTGAAAAAAAGTGCCAAAAGTAGGCTTGAAAGAGTACTGAAAATAAATGCCAAAAAGAGTACCGGAAAAAATTGTCTAAAAAAATGCCTAAAAGAGCCTTAAGAATAGAATAGAATAAAATACAATTTTATTAGATCATTATATTGCCTTCACAATATTGGATACGTCAGGAGTAAAATACAGAAAGTTAAATTCAGACATGTATTCACGAAACAACTTAAAATAACTTGGTTAAAAGAGACTCTTATTGTTGGTGTTACGTAATTATATAATTTTTGAATTATGTTTTACTATAGAAAGCCTGCTGTAGAAGTAACGATTTTGTCTTGAGAAAGAGTACAAGATTGTCTTGAAAAAAAATGCCAAAAAGAATACTGAAGAAAATTGTCTAGAAAAAAAAAATGCCATAGTCGTCTTGAAAAAGAGTACCGAAAAATTTGTTCTGAAAAAAATTCCAATTGAGCACTGAAAAAATTTGTTTAAAAAAATGCCGAAAAGAGTACTGAAAAAAATTGTCTTGAAAAAAAATGCCAAAAAGAGTACTGGAAAAAATTGTCCTGAATAAAATGCCAAAAAGAGTACTGGAAAAAATTGTCTTAGAATAAGTGCCAAAGCGTCTTAAGAGTACTAAAAAAATTATCCCAAAAAGATGCTAAAAAGTCTTGAAAAAGTGAACTAAAAAAATGCCAAAAAGAGTACTAGAAAAAATTGTCTTAGAAAAAGTGCCAAAGCGTGTTAAGAGTCCAAAAAACAATTGTCCCAAAAAATGCTGAAAAGTCTTGAAAAGTGACCTAAAAAAATGCCAAAAAGAGTACTGGAAAAAATTGTCCTGAACAAAATGCCAAAAAGAGTACTGGAAAAAATTGTCCTGAATAAAATGCCAAAAAAGGTACTGGAAAAAATGCCAAAGAGTCTCAAGAGTCCAAAAAAAAATTGTCAAAAAAAAATTGTCCCAAAAAATGCTAAAAAGTCTTGAAAAAGTGAACTGAAAAAATGCCAAAAAGAGTACAGGAAAAAATTGTCTTAGATAAAGTGCCAAAGCGTCTTAAGAGTACTAAAAAAAAATATTCCAAAGAAATGCTAAAAAGTCTTGAAAGTTGAACTAAAAAATATGCCAAAAAAAGTACTGGAAAAAATTGTCCTGAACAAAATGCCAAAAAGAGTACAGGAAAAAATTTTCCTGAATAAAATGCCAAAAAGAATACTAGAAAAATTGTCCTAAATAAAATGCCAAAAAAAGTACTGGAAAAAATGCCAAAGTCTCAAGTGTCAAAAAAAAAATTGTTCCAAAAAATGCTAAAAAGTCTTGAAATGTGAACTGAAAAAATGCCAAAAAGAGTACCGGAAAAGATTGTCCTGAATAAAATGCCAAAAAGAGTACTGGAAAAAATTGTCCTGAATAAAATGCCAAAAAGAATACTGGAAAAAATTGTCCTGAATAAAATGCCAAAAAAATACTGGAAAAAATGCCAAAGAGTCTCAAGAGTCCAAAAAAAAAATGTCCCAAAAAAATGCTAAAAAGTCTTGAAAAAGTGAACTGAACAAATGTCAAAAAGAGTACTGGAAAAAATTGTCCTGAATAAAATGACCAAAAGAGTACTGGAAAAAATTGTCCTGAACAAAATGCCAAAAAGAGTACTGGAAAAAATTGTCCTGAATGAAATGCCAAAAAGAATACTGGAAAAAATTGTCCTGAATAAAATGCCAAAAAAAGTACTGGAAAAAATGCCAAAGAATCTCAAGAGTCAAAAAAAAAATTGTCCCAAAAAAATGCTAAAAAGTATTGAAAAAGTGAACTGAAAAAATGCCAAAAAGAGTACTGGAAAAAATTGTCCTGAATAAAATGCCAAAAAGAGTACTGGAAAAAATTGTCCTGAATAAAATGCCAAAAAGAGTACTGGAAAAAATTGTCCTGAACAAAATGCCAAAAAGAGTACTGGAAAAAATTGTCCTGAATAAAATGCCAAAAAGAATACTGGAAAAAATTGTCCTGAATAAAATGCCAAAAAAAATGATGAAAGAATCTCAAGAGTCCAAAAAAAAATTGTCCCAAATAGATGCTAAAAAGTCTTGAAAAAAGTGAACTAAAAAAAAATGCCAAAAAGAGTACTGGAAAAAATTGTCTTGAAAAAATGCCAAAGAGTTTTAAGAGTACTAAAAAAATGGCCTGAAAGAAATACTTAAAAGTCTTGAAAAAGTGTAATTTAAAATTTTATTTCGTCATATGATTGCTATTAATAAATACCATCTATGTGACTTTTTTCATCTTCCAAAAAAATTGTCCCAAAAAAATGCTAAAAAGTCTTGAAAAGTGAACTAAAAAAAATGCCAAAAAGAGTACTGGAAAAAATTGTCCTGAATAAAATGCCTAAAAAGTACTGAAAAAATGCCAGAGTCTCAAGAGTCCAAAAAAAAAATGTCCCAAAAAAATGCTAAAAAGTCTTGAAAAAGTAAAAAGTGAACTGAAAAAATCCCAAAAAGAGTACTGGAAAAAATTGTCCTAAATAAAATGCCAAAAAGAGTACTGGAAAAATTGTCTTAGAAAAAGTGCCAAAGCGTCTTAAGAGTACTAAAAAAAATTATCCCAAAAAGATGCTAAAAAGTCTTGAAAAAGTGAACTAAAAAAAATGTACTGGAAAAAAATGTCCTTAACAAAATGCCAAAAAGAGTATGGAAAAAATTGTCTTGGAAAAAATGCCAAAGAGTTTTAAGAGTACTAAAAAATTGGCCCGAAAAAAATGCCTAAAAGTCTTGAAAAAGTGTAATTTAAAATTTTATTTCGTCATATGATTGCCATCAATAAATACCATCTATGTGACTTTTTTCATCTTCCAAAAAAATTGTCCCAAAAAAATGCTAAAAAGTCTTGAAAAAGTAAAAAGTGAACTGAAAAAATCCCACAAAGAGTACTGGAAAAAATTTTCCTAAATAAAATGCCAAAAAGAGTACTGGAAAAAATTGTCTTAGAAAAAGTGCCAAAGCGTCTTAGAGTACTAAAAAAAATTATCCCAAAAAGATGCTAAAAAGTCTTGAAAAAGTGAACTAAAAAAAATGTACTGGAAAAAAATGTCCTGAACAAAATGCCAAAAAGAGTACTGGAAAAAATTGTCTTGGAAAAAATGCCAAAGAGTTTTAAGAGTACTAAAAAAATTGGCCCGAAAAAATGCTAAAAAGTCTTGAAAAAGTGAACTGAAAAAAAGGCCAAAAAGAGTACTAAAAAAAATTGTCTTGAAAAAAATGCCAAAGAGTTTTAAGAGTACTAAAAAAATTGGCCCGAAAAAAATGCTTAAAATTCTTGAAAAAGTGTAATTTAAAATTTTATTTCGTCATATGATGCTATCAATAAATACCATCTATGTGACTTTTTTATCTTTCAACGTTTGATGCGACAATTTCAAATATTCGAATAATTAATATTTTTACGATATTTTTTGTACATTTATCAACAGTTGAACAGTCATTTTATGTAAAATTATTGTTAGTATTTCAGTATTAATTTTTTTTTCAGTTTCGTATAAACAACCCAATTTTTTGTCAAGATACGACCATGAAACCCTAGAAAAATGGGTTTTTGTTTTTAACCACTTTTTTCAAGGTTAGAAAGGGCGAAAAAATGGTTAAACTTATCAAAAAAAAAATAAAAAAAATATCACCCTAAATAAACTTTTATTTGGGTAAAAAATATATGTGAATTTTTCAGATTATTATAATAATTTTTAGTAATTAAAAAAATAAAATCGTATTTTTCGAGGATTTCAAGGTCATATCTTGTCAAAAATGGGGTAACATATTTATACGAAACTGAAAAGAAAATTACTACTAAAATATTACCAATAATTTTATATAAAATTACTGTTCAATTGTTGATAATTATATTAAAAAAATATCAAAATAAACATTTTAGTTATTCGAATTTTTGAAGATGACGCACCAAAAATTGGAAGATGAAAAAATCACAAATATGGTATTAACTGATAGAAATCATATAACAAAATAAAATTTTCCGTCAGTCGATCACTTAAGGGCGAGAAGTGAACTAGGCTTGTAAATTTGATTACCTCATAATTATATTTTAAGCAGGGACTCACCGGTTTCGACCGAACTAAGCACCGACATGCGGCAGCATTCCCTCGCCGAGCGAGTTTCGCATTTGTATTTTCTCTGACTGTACACTCCATCGCGCGGGATTGGAACGGGCCGGTCCAAGCGTGCGGGATTGCGCGTACGTGTGAACGCCGCTATTGATGATTTCCCGGCCGATAAGCATTACCGACTAATAGTTGTTAAAATAATTTAATACAAACAAATTCCGCAATCTATAGGTTAAGTCTGTATAAGACTACATCCCGGAAGATGGCGTTAAAATAATTTAATACAAACAAATTCACAAGTTTATAAATTAAGTTCGTATCCAAATTTTTGGCGCGTCGACGTCTCGTTAAGTGAGGCAAATAAAGAGGGAGATCTCGGCGGGTTTCCATGCTGCATTACTTACTTTCATAGAGGATAGTATCAACGCGCGATTTTTTTTTCGTAGTTTTATACAGACTCGACACTGCAAGATTTTTAAAATTCTTATACAGACTCAACTCTGTCGTTTGGGCGATTATGTCTTTACTTTTTTTTTTAAATTCTTATACAGACTTAACTCACTAATTATGTCTTTACCGTGCTGTAATTAGTCGGGTCGTATTAATAATAACACGGAGGAGGGGTTGCAAATAATCTCGTGGGGTAACAGCCGTTTTCTTTGAGTTATTGGGGGCTTATTACGGGCTGGGCATGGAGTCTGAAAGTACGTCCGATGGGGTTCCGTCGCTGGAGTTGATGGAGAAGGCTCGGTTGGGGGCCCTCCTCTGCCGGAGCACCGAGGGGTCGAAGTTGGGGTGCCGCCGCGCGTGTTTGCTGGAACAAATTGATATGTCAGATGTTTGATAGAAAAAAAGAGACACAAGGCGAAAATATGAGATAAGGAAAATCGATCGGATATTGCATGCACGGATGTTTATACGTTGCGTAAATATGAAATCAATATAATACATGGTGTGCAAACATTAGATTTTGATTATAAGTTTGTAAGTATGTTTAATGTGATCACATCTATGTTAGATTTAAGTTGATTTATAGATTTGTATTCAAATAGTAAGCTTATCATTAAATTCAAAGCGTAAAAAAATGAATAATTGCTTTCCTAAAATTGTTGGGAACCATTTTATTTACAAAGAGTCGACTCATAATTAATAAAAATGGTCATGTGGCCATCATGTTACTTTCTCCGACTTGATGGTAGTCATTTATATTAACGCTTTCGTGGTTTATTTTCTATTTAAATCATATTTTAAATGTACATCGAGAGGATGAAACTGACATTTAAAACGTCAGATGGAAAAATTATACTCCAAATTCAAAAACTCAGTTTACTCAAAAACTAAAGGGATTTCGAAAAAAACTTATTCTTTATAAGTTGTTCATTTTAGTATTCTCTACAATTATTATTAACATAAATTTGCTGTAACTATTATCGTTTTATAATTATAAACCAAAAATTAAAAAAATAATAATAATTTTTTTTCTCGAATAGCAATGATTTTATGAAAAATGTTTTCAAGCAAAAGATGTTCATTTCTTTATTGTCTTCAAAGTTTGTTTAAATGTTTTTGTGATATTTTTCATATTCAAGAAAATATTGGCAAAAAACAAAAAACAGTTAAGGTAAACAGCCACTTACGGTGTACAAAATTTCACCAAAAGATTTTCAGTTATTATTATTATTATTATTATTTCTTTATTTTACGGGAATCCCCTTTTTTTAAAATAAAAAAAATACAAAATTACAAAATATTTAACTAAAATAGAACTTAAAACTAATACTAATACTAATACAACATAACTGTGCCACGACTCTGAGAGATAATTCAATGATTTCCTAACTTATATACACATATACATATAAATCAGTAAAAGTTACAGAGTTAATATTTAAATGTACAGGTCTGTTAAATTCATTATACGCAAATATTTCGAAAATAACTTTATATCGTTAGTGAAAAAAACAAAATTAGATTTAGGTTGTAAATAATTAACAAATCGCATCATTCTAACTAATGGATCATTATTGCCGTAATTAGTCGTTAGTTCTTCGGATTATCAAATAAGATGTATGTTCAAAGTTTCATATTAATTGCTCTATTAGTTTTTGAGATATAGCGCACACAGCAGACACACACACACAGACACAAAAAAATTTCTTCCCGAAATTGTTGAAATGGCATCTAGGGACCCCAAAACGGATATTTTTGGAAAAAAAATCACGACTACAATACTTTCTCGTACTTCGTAACGGAGAAAGTAAAAAGGGCCGACTAATAATTTTAAGAGTCGATTTATATACAAACAGTCGACGCATTTTGAAGTGAAGTTTTGATATCCCCAAAAAGGTCATCACTTCAAAAATTACATTTACATAACTCAAATTGTCGGCTCATGACTTTGTTGAAAAAGCAGTGGTCCTCACCTACAAAATTGTTAGGAAGCATGTTTATTTATAAAGAGCCGACTTATAATTAAAAAGAATCGACTAATAATTTCAATGAGTCGACCAACAAAATTTTGAAGTGAAACGAGTCACAAAAAAGTGGAATTGCTAGAGCAATTGCAAGAAACGAAACATTTTTGGTCATAAAAATTTGTCTACCGATGCATTTATTTTTGCTACGGATAATTTTTGTGGGGAAAATGTGAAAATACGTAATTCTAGATTTATCTGTTAAAATTTTAAGCATCTGCCAAAATACAGGAGGAATTGCTAGAGCAATTTAAAGAAAAAGTGCATTTTTGGTTTTTTTTTCTAGCGCCGCCATTTTTGTTACTACAAAGTTCGGATAATTTTCCTTGGGCAAATGTGGAGATATGTTATTTGAGATTATTTTGTCAAATTGGGGGTACCCAGAACACCACACTTTCTCAGTTACAAGGTACCAGAAAGTATTGTGATCGTGAACATATTTTAAATTTTTTTTAACGGAAATATCCGTTTTAAGGTGACGATTTCAAAGATTTCTGGAAAAAAATTGTATCTCAAAAACTAATACAGCAATTAACATAAAAAAATTGACAGTCCGAAGAACTGAAAAGCTGTTGGTAAAATTTTGTACACCGGAAGTGGGTGTTTACCTTAACAATTTTTTGTTTTTTCCAATATTTTTTTAAATATAAAAATTAAAAAAAAAACATTTAAACACATAAAGACACGAGTAAACCCCTTGGAATTTTTGTTAAAAAATGCAACTTTCTTAATAATTAGAGAAATTGATTGCCGTTAAAAAATTTCAGCTATCTTCAATAGCAAAAAAATTAGCTAGTCACCATGAACATTTTAGAAAATTAAAAAAAATTATCTATTTTTTAGACTTATCGGCCATAGCGGCTAAACGAAAACTCCAAATTGAACGCGGTTTGCAAATCTAAACTCCTCGTACGTCAATTAGTCGGATTAGAGATTTTTAATTTTTGATGAAAACGTGAAAAAAGACACGAGTAAACCCCTTGGAACTTTTGTTAAAAAATGCAACTTTCTTAATAATCATCGTAGATAAAGTATACCTTCTCTTTCATCAGAAAAAACGAGAGAAATTGATTGCCGTTAAAAAATTTCAGCTAACTTCAATGGCAAAAAAATTAGTCACCATGAACATTTTAGAAAATTTAAAAAAAGAATTGATTTTTCAGACTTTGATCGGCCGTAGCGGCCAAACGAAAACTCCAAATTGAACGCGGTTTGCAAATCTGAGTTGTTCCTCGTACGTCAATTAGTCGGAAAAGAAAATCTTTTGTTTGAAAACATTTTTCATAAAATTAGTGTTTTTCGATAAAAAAATTAATTGAAAATGTTTGTCTATAATTATGTAATTATACATGTAATTAATATTAATAATAATTGTGGAGAATGCCAAAATGTACAACTTATAAAGAATAAGTTTTTTTTTAATCTTTTTAATTTTTGAGTAAACTGACGGTAAAGGTAATTAAAATTTGAACTATTATTTTCATCTTTAATAATTTTAACGTTTCAAATGTCAGTTAATTCAAATTATAAAACAAAAACATAAAACTTTCCACACATATACAGGGTGTTTCAGAGCTCTGGGAACGGTCAATCAAATGCTTATTTGTCAAAATTTTGAAAAATGTTTTACATAAAAGCGAACTAATTCTGATAGATTGTAGTAACCATCAATTTCAGATATACGAAACCTTATATGAAACGAAAGCTTACTTTAAATTATGGAATAATATATAGGGTGTTCCATTTGAAAAAAAATAGAAATTGTGCAGTTTGCGAATGGCTATCACCCTGTATAATACGCTGAGTTATGTTTTGGTTGATACATTTGAGAATCCGAAGAACTGAAAAGCTTTTGGTAAAATTTTGTACACCGGAAGTGGGTGTTTACCTTGACAATTTTTTATTTTTTTTTGAATATGAAACATATTAAAAAAAACATTTAATCAAATATTGAAGACAGCAAAGAAATTAACATCTTTTGTTTGAAAACATTTTTCACAAAATTAGTGTTTTTCGATAAAAAAATTAATTGAAAATTTGTGTCTATAATTATGGAACAGCAATAGTTACATGTAATTTATATTAATAATAATTGTGGAGAATGCCAAAATGTACAACTTATAAGGAATACATTTTTTTTTAATTTTTTTTAATTTTTGAGTAAACTGACGGTAAAGGTAATTAAAATTTGAACTAAATTTATTATTTTCATCTTTAATAATTTTCACGTTTTAAATCTCAGTTAATTCAAATTATAAAACAAAAATATATAACTTTCCACACATGTACAGGGTGTTTCAGAGCTCTGGTAACGGTCAATCACGTGCTTATTTGTCAAAATTTTGAAAAATGTTTTATATAAAAGCGAACGAATTTTGAAATATTAGAGTAACCATCAACTTCAGATATACGAAACCTTATACGAAACGAAAGCTTACTTTAAATTATGGAATAATATATAGGGTGTTCCATTTGAAAAAAAATAGAAATGGTGCAGTTTGCGAATGGCTATCACCCTGTAAATTACGCTGATTTATGTTTTGGTTGATAGAGTAATTTTTAAGACTAAACATTACCACTAAATTAGAATGAATTATCTTTATTAGTTTCAGGGGAGCACTTTAACAGTTTTGTTGAAATTTTTGTATAAACAACCGAATAACACGAAAACGGTGCGGTTTTCTATCCCCACAACCTAGGTCATGTTAATCTCCAAGTAACAAGGAATCCAATAATGCCAAAATATACAGGGTGTTCCATAAAAAAAACATAAGTTTGGTCTGTAACTTTGTTATGAGACACCATGTACAAATTTAAATATTTTTAGGGCATGCAGCTCACTATTCTGTACAACTTTTATGTAAAACATTTTTCAAAATTTTGATAAATAAGCAAGTGATTGACCGTTCCCAGAGCTCTGAAACACTGTATATTTTTTTATTTTTAACTTTTGTTGGCAAATATAGTTCGTGAGTTGTTAACTTCTTTTTGTCAGATAAAATTGTTAGATCATCATTATTTTGACAAAGTAAATATTTTTGGTTTTTAAATGTTTCGGCAATGTTTTTAAATTTATATTTTCTTGTCCTTTTAGCTATTTCTTGCAGTATGCTCATATGTATATATGTATATATTTGTATTTTTCTCAGACTCATATTTTGCGCAATTATGCTAAAAAAATTTGTATATATGTCAATTCCTGATTTTTTTTTTTGTAATTTACATTTACAATTAATTTCTGCTCACTGTACTATTTTAATGATTTTTTTTCATGTATTTGTACTAATGGGCATGTCCCGTAATAAACTTATTATTATTATTATGTTTAACTGCTTTTCGTCAAATGAAATTTTAAGATTTTCAACTTTCTTTGATAACTAAATTTTTAGTATACGGTTCTTTTTACAAATATTTTATCTAATGTTAAACTGTTTTTGACAAATAGATTTTGTTTTTTTTCGCGTATTAAAATTTTTGGTTTCCTTTGGCAATACAACTTTTGATGAATGAGAGTTTTTAATTTTCAACAATTTGAACAGATATAATTTTTTAATGTTGTATTTGGATTTTTAACTTCTATTGACAATCTATTTTTGACAAGTAGTTTTCAACTTTTTTCGACAGTATGATTTCTTAAAAAATATCGTACTTTTTATCATATATATTTTTACTTTCTCCGTTACGAAGTACGAGAAAGTATTGTGATCGTGATTTTTTTTCAAAATTTTATTTTACGGAAATATCCGTTTTGGGGTCCCTAGATGCCATTTCAACAATTTCTGAAAAAAAAAATTGTGTGTGTGTGTGTGTGTGTCTGTGTGTCTGTGCGCGCTGTATCTCAAAAAGTAATAGAGCAATTGATATGAAACTTTGAACATAAAACTTATTTGACAATCCAATGAACTGAAAAGCTTTTGGTAAAATTTTGTACACCGGAAGTGGGTGTTTACCTTCACCGTTTTTTTCCAATATTGTTTTAAATATGAAAAATATTACAAAAACATTAAAAATAAATATTGAAGACAACAAAGAAATGAACATCTTTTGTTTGAAAATATTTTTCATAAAATTATTGGTTTTTGAGAAAAAAATTTATTAATTTATTTTTCATTTTTAGGTTATAATTCTGAAGTGGTCGCTTTATCTAAAAAAACTAATGCAGAAATTAACATGAAACTTTGAACATAAGTCTTATTTAATAATCCCAAGAAAAGAAAAGCTTTTGGTAAAATTTCGTACACCGGAAGTGGGTGTTTACCTTAACTGTTTTTTGTTTTTTTCCAATATTTTTTGTAAATATGAAAAAAACAAAAAATCATTTAAATAAATATTGAAGACAACAAAGAAATGAACATTTTTGGTTTGAAAATATTTTTCATAAAATAATTGTTATTCGAGAAAAAAAAATTAATAATTTTTTTTTTTCATTTTTGGTATACAATTATGAAACACTAATAGTTACAGCAAATTTATGTTAATAATAATTGCAGAGAATGGCAAAATGAACAATTTATGAAGAATAAGTAAACTGAGTTTTTGAATTTGAAGTATAATTTTTCCATCTTTCATAATTTTGACGTTTTAAACGTCAATTTCATCCGAGTTTACATAACGCTCGATGTACATTTAAAATATGATTTAAATTGAAAATAAACCGTAAATATAAATATAAATGACTACCATCAAGTCGGAGAAAGTAACATGATGGCCACATCACCATTTTTTTTATTTTCGACAGATACAATTGCTTAAGTTTTAACTTCTTTTTGTCAGAGTAAATATTGGTATTTTTAACTTCTTGTGACAAAATGGTGTTTTAAATTTTTAAGTTTCCGCAGATGCCATATGGCGTCATATCTTTTATCAGGTCTCCGTAATTTGTGTTTTGATTTTTCTTGGTACCATTTTCCATATGGAGTCATGATTTCGTTTTCTGGAAAAATAAGGAGACATTTTTTTTTAAATTTAATTTTCTTGAGTTAGAATACGGTATTAAATCAAGAATTTCACAAAAAAATATTTTTCTTATTTCCAAAAATTAATTTGGGAAAGAGCGGGTTAATAGTATATTATGCAACAAGTGTTATAAACGGCACTTTAGTCACGAGTTAATTAGGCACGAGCGGAGCGTAGCGGAGCGAGTGTTTAATAACGAGTGTCTAGAGAAGTTTATAACACGAATTGCATACTATACTTTTTCTACGACTAAATTAGGAAAATTTTGAAATTATTTTATTATCTTAAATGAACATGGTAACTACATTATTATTAAATTAGTCTACTTGGGTAAATATACATTAACAATTACGTTAGAGACATTATGGCAATTGCTAAAGGAAATCATTGATTCTCCTAAATTTCTTTGATGTTTTGTATTATTTATTTGATTTAAGTTGAAAGTATTCCTTGGTTCATTTATTCAATTTTTATTTTGACAGATGATTGATAAGTGACAACTAACTTGATTTTGAGTTTTAATTGATTTTAGCGATTTAAGAATCTGGAGCTAACTTCAGCCCATGACTAAAATGCACAAAGTCACAGTTTGTCAAGGTGTGTTTAAAGAATCACTTAGCGTCATGGAAACATATGCGATAAATGACGTTTTAGAGGTGGGAGTAGAAAAAAGTATGTATTACTTTTTAATACACTAAACATGTTTTGACAATTAAATTTGCTATTATCCAATTTTTAACATATTTCGACAGATATGATTTTTATGATCAATTTTTTATTCTTTTCTCTTACATATATTATTTTGGTAATTCAAATTTCCACAGGCAACATTTTTCAGTTTTCAACTTTTTTTTAATGAACAAAATTTGTTAGTAATTAATTTTTTGTCAGATGGAATCTGACATTTATAACGTAAATATATTTTTTTGGTTCCACCCTCATTTTATTTTCATGTGATGGCCATAATCAATGCCAAACCCGTCTCAATATGCAATAAATATCGCGATAGATTAAAACGTGATGCGTTTTAGTTTATCGACTAAATCCGGGGGATTACCGGCTAAATCGATGCGTTCGGCCGCTGCGGAGCAACAGTAATACCAGTTGCATATAATGTCATAAAATATAATTATGGACCGAGTTCAATTCTGCCGCTAATCCCGACACGACTGACTCGAGTATTATTAGTTGAATTTTCGTAAGGTAATACGTCGCTCCCGGCGTAAATTAGTTTGCCAGACATTTATCGTATTCAGCATCTGTACCGGTTGAGTGTGTGGTGCATTGCAAATGTCTTCTGCGGAAAGTTATTGAACTCCTCCTGGATGCATAGATGCAACATCATACGGCACGAGTTAATATGCACCGCGGAAGTTTTAACGTGATCACTGTAATTTCCAATGTTCCGTGCTCCGACCATCATCAGATGTATGTAATTCGCTACGTTAGATCATGTTCCGTTCTGATAATTGGCTTTAATGTGTATCAGGCGGATGAGTTACAACCTCCAACCTCCAACGTATTATCACCATAGCATATCAATAATTAAGGGGAACTGTTGAAAAAATATGTTAATTTATAGAAATAACTAGTTTTTCCTACGCTTAAGTTTGAAGCATGTGAAATTGTGTTCTTTATGTGAAATTGTGAAATGTAAAAATGTAAGAAAAGTAACCGGTGACGAACGACGGTTCCGCTACGCTGCGCCGTCGTCCTTGCGGGGCCCATTAAAATTAAGCGAATTTCAAAAAATTTGATCGCGTATATTTTTTTGAAATTTTTGAAAATCGCGCATTTTTTGTATTTCCAGGTAAAAAATTATCTGTAATGTCGGTTATTTCTGAAACTCAAAATCGATGTATAGATAATCATTTTTGATATTCACGAGAAGAAGTTTCAAAAATTTTGATCGCGTGTATTTTTTTGAAATTTTTGAAAATCGCGCATTTTTTTTATTTCCAGGTAAAAAAATTACCTGTAATATCGGTTATTTCTGAAACTCAAAATCGATGTATAGATAATCATTTTTGATATTTACGAGAAGAAGTTTCAAAAAATTTGATCGCGTGTATTTTTTTGAAATTTTTGAAAATCGCGCATTTTTTTTATTTCTAGATAAAAAAATTATCTGTAATGTCGGTTATTTCTGAAACTCAAAATCGATATATAGATAATCATTTTTGATATTCTCGAGAAGAAGTTTAAAAAAATTTGATCGCGTGTATTTTTTTGAAATTTTTGAAAATCGCGCATTTTTTTTTATTTCTAGGTAAAAAAATTTTCTGTAATGTCAGTTATTTCTGAAACTCAAAATCGATGTATGGATAATCATTTTTGATATTCACGAGCAGAAATTGCAAAAAGTTTGATCGCGTATATTTATTTTGAAATTTTTGAAAATCGCGAAAGTTTGCAGACGCGCGCTTTTTTTATTTCCACGTAAAAAAATTATCTGTAATGTCAGTAATTTCTGAAAGTCAAAATCGATGTATAGATAATCATTTTTAATATTCACGAGAAGAAGTTTCAAAAAATTTGATCGCGTGTATTTTTTTGAAATTTTTGAAAATCGCGCATTTTTTTTATTTCTAGGTAAAAAAATTATCTGTAATGTCGGTTATTTCTGAAACTCAAAATCGATGTATAGATAATCATTTTTAATATTCACGAGAAGAAGTTTCAAAAAATTTGATCGCGTGTATTTTTTTGAAATTATTGAAAATCGCGCATTTTTTTTATTTCTAGGTAAAAAAATTATCTGTAATGTCCGTTATTTCTGAAACTCAAAATCGATGTATAGATAATCATTTTTGATATTCACCAGAAGAAGATTCAAAAAATTTGATCGCGTGTATTTTTTTGAAATTTTTGAAAATCGCGCATTTTTTTATTTCTAGGTAAAAAAATTATCTATAATTTCAGTTATTTCTGAAACTCAAAATCGATGTATAGATAATCATTTTTGATATTCACGAGAAGAGGTTTCAAAAAATTTAATCGCGTGTATTTTTTTGAAATTTTTGAAAATCGCGCATTTTTTTATTTCCATGTAAAAAAATAATCTCTAATGTCAGTAATTTCTGAAACTCAAAATCGATGTATAGATAATCATTTTTGATATTAAGATATGTTAAGAAATTTCAAAAAATCTGATCGCGTATATTTTTTTTAAATTTTTGAATGAAATTAATTTTAAATTTTCGTTTTTTATTTTTCATTTTCATTTTTCTTTATCTTTCATTTTAATTTTTAATTTTTAATTTTTAATTTTTAATTTTTAATTTTTAATTTTTAATTTTTAATTTTTAATTTTTAATTTTTAATTTTTAATTTTTAATTTTTAATTTTTAATTTTTAATTTTTAATTTTTAATTTTTAATTTTTAATTTTTAATTTTTAATTTTTAATTTTTAATTTTTAATTTTTAATTTTTAATTTTTAATTTTTAATTTTTAATTTTTAATTTTTAATTTTTAATTTTTAATTTTTAATTTTTAATTTTTAATTTTTAATTTTCTATTTTCTATTTTCTATTTTTCATTTTTCATTTTTATTTAAAATTTTCAATTTTAATTTTTATTTCTTTTATTTTTTTTAAAGCCAGTTGCATCCTCTGCGATTCCGACTTGAAAAGAAAAAAAAAATTGTCCTTAAAAGAAGGAAAACGAACCCAGGGGATGCAAATGGCGCGTAGGGGTAGTTCCAAAAATTTTGAAAAAATATCTTGCCATCCCTGAAAGTTTCAGTTGTCCAACTTTAAATGAAAAAAATACGTCCTGAAAAAAAGAAAAACGAACCCAGAGGGTGCATATGGCGCGTAGGGGTGGTTCCAAAAATTTTGAAAAAATTCCCAAATGAAAGCCAGTCATCGCTTCTGCCATCCCTGAAAGTTTCAGTTTTTCGATTTTAAAAGAAAGAAATGCGACCTTGAAAGAAGAAAAACGAACCCAGGGGTGCAAATGCAGCGAAGGGGTAGTTCAAAAAATGTTGACAAAATATCCTCTGCCATCCCTGAGAGTTTCAGTTTTCCGACTTAAAAGAAAAAAAAATCGTCCCTAAAAGAAGAAAAACCAACCCAGGGGGTGCGAATGGAGCGTAGGAATGGTTCCAAGAATTTTGAAAAAGTTTCTGCTGCCATCCCCGAAAATTTCAGCTTTTCGAAAAAAAAACACGTCTTTAAAAGAAAAGAAACGAACCCAGAGGGTGCAAATGGCGCATAGAGGTGGTTTCCAAATTTTGAAAAATTCCTTAATGAAAGCCAGTCATTCCTTCTGTCATCCCTGAAAGTTTTAGCTTTTCGACTTAAAAAGAAAAAAATACATCCTTAAAAGACGTAAACCGAACCCAAGGGTGCAAATGAAGCGTAGGGGTGATTCTAAATTTTTTGAAAAAATATCTTGTGCCATCCCTAAAAATTTCAGCTTTTCAACTTTAAAAGAAAGAAAATACGTCTTTAAAAGAAGAAAAACGAACCCATAAGGTGCAAATGGCGCGTAAGGATGGTTCCAAAAATTTTGAAAAATTCCCAATGAAAGCCAGTCATCGCTTCTGTCATCCCTGTAAGTTTCAGTTTTTCGACTTGAAAAGAGAAAAATACGTCCTTAAAAGAAGAAAACCGAACCACCCCCTGGGTTGGTGGAGTTGGCGGCGCGTAGGGGTGGTTCCAAAAATTAAAAAAAAAATCCCAATGAAAGCCAGTTATCTGTTCTGCCATTCCTGAAGGTTTCAGCTTTTCTACTTGAAAAGAAAAAAAAATACGTCCTTAAAAGTAGAAAAAAAAAAATTTTTTACCCGGTTTTTAAAAAACATATCTCGGAAACGGGGCAAAAGTTCAAAAAAGTGGCTCGATCAATTTTAGATATTTTCTTTAAGATTATTTTAAGACATGCCGGGATCGTCCAGCTCCAGAGGTTACGGAGGAGATATTTTTTTTTGGAAACGTGTAAAAATCGAAAATTTGCGTTTGAAAAATCACCCCCGGGGGTGGGGGTGAAACGAAACGACGGGACCGGCTCTAAAAACTTGCCCGGTTATCTGAGCGTCGATCTGCGCGCAAAAACTAAAAAAAAAAATTACCAAATAAGCCCCCGATAAGGGGTGAGGTTTAACCCTACCCCCCCGTTTTAAGAGTAAGTTTCGGGGGACGCGATTTTCAAAATCCTTCTCATATTTTTGGGCGAATTTTTTGTGCCAGTCGGCCGACGCCCCTTTATAGCGGTTTTTTCTGGGCGACCAAACATTTCTAACTCAATTAGTATATATAACTATCAAATGTTATACAGTACACAGTTACCTCTTAAGATTATCACGATAACAATATATACTTGCAATCTTTTACAACAAGATAGTTTAGTCTGTAATTGCAATTAAAATTAGTTTTCACCTGCTAGTTTAAATTTTTGATGAAAACTACGCCAATTAACTTTTTTTTTAAAGGTAGGATGGTTGACAGGAATTCGGGTTGAGGAAGAGCGGATGATTTGGGAATCGACGTAGCCAACTAGGGCATTCTAATGATTAAAGGGACATACACTAAACATCCATGGACCCGTATGGCCATTTTTCTTTCCGAAAAAGTGACCGCGCGGATGGGATTCGAACCCACGAGCACGAGGCCCAGAAGCTCTACTCACTGGGCCACTGCGGCTCCCTTCAATTAACTTAAAACATATATTTTCTCGCCCCACAATTATGCATTCTTAAAAGGGATTATAAAGTCGACCTTCAAAAATATTATTCGGCGTAGTCGGTAGGATTCACCAGAACGTAAAACTGCGCGAATTTATTTATTTCGCTTCAACGATCGGTCGTGGTAATTGTGTTAATCAGTCATGGAACGATTATTTAGCCGATCATTCCGTGCGAATACGATTCTGAAATTAGAGAGATTTAATGTTGCAAATTTAAATATCAATAACCGTCCTCAAATTATGCACGGCCCCGCGAGTTTACCCAATAAAACGGCACTGTTAAACTATACCGAGCAGATGGGGCGTAACCCATGCAACCCTGTGCCCTTTGTGGCTCGCGTTTTGCAGACGCCGTTAAATTTTACGGTCGGCGCTCTCAAAAATGCAGGAAAAAGTAAATCATACCACGAAACTACATTCATTTGCTCGGCGCGTAACATATGCGAACATATTACCGTTCCACACACACGGAATGCGGAGATGTTTTCCAATTTTATTATAATGAGGGCTCATTTGGCGCTAACGGCCGCTATTATGATAAGAGATTCAATAAACCAGAAGTGTCACCCTCTTGTTGAATAACTTTGGTAAATATACGCCTCCGCCTTCGCCGCCGCCGCCCGCTCCCCCGTTTGCCATGCCGACTTTCCTTTTGTTTTTCGGCGGTCATATTTTAAACCGGGGCGGGACGCGACGTTTAATATTAAATTTTGGCAAGTTTCTTGTTTGTAATGGCCTTGGCAAATGTGTAAAGTTTATTGTGTATTTACATAATTTATACGTTGTCATACTTATTTTCATTTCACCCAATGGGGGGTACTTACATTTGTTTACCTTTTCATTCCTTTCCTAATTGTACTAATCTCTAACACTTTATCCTGTATAAATACATACGTAAATATATGCAGGGTGTTACGCAATAGGATGTACACAACTTAAATGTGTGCTACTAATCTTATTTTAAGACGAAAAGTTTCAATAAACATATGGTCGTAAATCAAAATGCATTAGACGACTTTGAAGCCAAAAATGTTACAGAGTTTTGTTTGTTATCTGTCATAAAACGGTTTCCGTAAATGATGTCACAGGTTAAATTTTAGAAGATGCAGCTCTATATATCAGAGTAGATATGTGGATGCAGCAAGATGGAGCACCTCAAAATTGATAATCGTTGGATAGGTCACCGTTACATTACCTCTGGGGTCATATGAATGTCATTGGTGTATGTGATGAAACACTAGAGATGAATTGCTCGTTGCTTCCAATATCATCAAATAAGATCAATAAGATTATGAGGTCTACACCTAGATTTTATAAAGAGCACGAATGATAAATGTTTAAAGAATATGCTAGTTATAACTATAGCATTTTATTTTGAACCGTTTTGATTCGTTTGATGTTATTTTTTCGCGTGAAACAGTGTTAACAACTTTATAACGATTGATTTAAGGTTATATCTAGTAGTAATTGTACTGATTGGGCTCTCTCTAACTGGGCATCATCAATCACAACATCCGTGGTATTATGTATTCTTGCGTGTATGAGTAACAACTTCAGAGAATAGTTCCTGACATTCCGCAGCAAGCCCCATTAATACTAAATAATTAAGTTGCTTTGAATTTTCTGGAATTTTAAAGTCCAATTTATTCTGCATAATGCAGTAAAAGTTGTAGTTACGATTTATTTCAGGTTTTAAAAACTCAACCCATTTAACGATTTTTGAGTTGTGAAAATGGAAATTTTTGGATTTGATTAAATAATTAACATGATTTAATTTTTCTAGAATAATAAAGCCCAATCATTCCAAAATATTGCTTTAAAAATTAAAAGCCTGCAAAGAAAGGCCTAGGATTTATAGGATCGTAAAGATAATAAGCTGCTCGAGAATGGTTGCTCTAGATCAATGGATGCTGATGTTGATGTTGGATGCAATCGACCGGAAATATTTTTTACGATTTTTCCAATCACCGAATGCAATTTTACTCTCTACAATTCAATTTCTGAGTGTGGCCATTTTGTTCCTAGCTTCAAAATGTCAAAAAAAATTTGAAATTGTTGAGCTTATTGCAGCAGAAGTTAATTTTTTGCGATTTTTATAAACACCGAATGCAATTTTCTTCCCTAAAATTCAACTTCTGAGTGTGGCCATTTTGTTTCCAGCTGTAAAATGTCAATTGTTTTACCAGGATATTAAAGATACGTTAATTCTAGATAGATTTTAAAATTTTTAAACTTATTCCACCAGAAGTAAATTTTTTAACATTTTTCCAATCGACGAATGCAATTTTCTTCTCTACAATTTAACTTCCGAGTGTCGCCATTTTGTTTCTAGCTTCAAAATATTAATTGTTTTAACAGGATATTAAAGCTAAGTTAATTTTAGATGAGTTTTACAATTTTTACACTTATTCCACCAGAAGTTATTTTTTACGATTTTTCGATTCGCCGAATACAATTTTCTTCTCTACAATTCAAGTTCTGAGTGTAGCCATTTTATTTCTAGCTTCAAACTGTCAATTGTTTTAACGGGATATTAAAGATAAGTTAATTCCAGATGAATTTTGAAATTTTTGAGCTTATTCTACCCGAAGGTAATTTTTTACGATTTTTCCAATCGCTGAATGCAAATTTCTTCTCCACAATTCAAGTTCTGGGTGTTGCCATTTTATTTCTATCTTCAAAATGTCAATTGTTTTAACAGGATAGTAAAGATACGTTAATTCTAGATAAGTGATGAAATTTTTAAACTCATTCCACCAGAAGTTAATTTTTTACGATTTTTTGAATCGCCGAATGCAATTTTCTTCCCTACAATTCATGTTCTGAGTGTGGCCATACCGTTAGATTATTTTCTTAGCAGCTCATTTACACCAGCAAAACACTCGTTTGTGTTTTAAATATTGGAGGATGGGATAGGGGCCACCCACCGCGATTAGGGCCCACCCACCGCCATTTATTTTTACTTAAACCCAACCTAGAAAACATTGTTTAATTAAACCAATTTCTTAGTTAAATGTAGTAGTTTGAAAAGCACAATGAAGGAAAGTTTGTGGGTAAAATTAAAATAACACAGAGGGTGGTGGGTGGTCCCTATCTTACCCTCCAACCCATTAAACACACCCCAGAGTTCTAATAAATGAAAACATTTGTCAATGGACCAGAAAACGTTACATAATTTTGTTAGAAATTAATTTACACTTACAAAACCCTCGTTTGTGCTCTAAGAATTGGAGGGTGGGATAGGGCCACCCACCGTCCTTTATTTTTACTTAAACCTAATCTAGAAAACATTGTTTAATTAAACCAATTTCTCAAATTAAGAGAGACCTAAAAATTTCAAAAGCATAAAGAAAGAACATTTGTAGGAAAATTTAAATAAAACAGGGGGTGGTCGGTGGGCCCTACCCTACCCTCCAACCCTTTAAACAGAGTTTTTATAAATGAAAACATTTGGCAATGGACCAGAAAACGTTAGATTATTTTGTTAGCAATTAATTTACACTTGCAAAACCCTTCTTTGTATTCAAATAATTGGAGGGCGGGATAGGGCCCACTCACTGCCCTTCATTTCCACTTAAACCTAACCTAGAAAACATTGTTTGATTAAATTAATTTCTTAGTTAAATCACGAGATATGTAATAGTTTCAAAAGCATAAAGTAAAGCTGTAAAAAATCAATATTTTTAAGTTGTAAATTGTAAATTTTGGGTTTGATGCCAATTATCTGAAAAACTAGGCAATTAAAAGGCATGAGTATTTTTTTATATAAAAGATTTATCATTGGTTACCAATTTTGTGAAAGTTTTTGATCTTGAATAATCGGCGTTTTCTCGATTTTCAAACGCCGAAAAAGCCAATATTGGATTTATTGTGATTATCTGGAAAACGAAATGAATGTCATGCTTTGATTTTTCTATAGTATTAAAGGAAAATTATTTCGAAATAATTCTGTAAAAGTTGGAAGTTTGCATTTCTTTCGGTTTTTGAAAAATCAACGCTTTTTCGATTTTTGAGCATTGAAAATGACCATTTTCGGGCCATTTAATGAAAAATTAGGTAAATAGTGTGCATGGATTTTTCTTGAATATCAGTGCTTAATGATTTCGGAGTGAATCTGTTCAAGTTAAAAGTCTGCAAATGTTTCCAGCTTTGAAAAAACACGTTTTTTTTAATATGCGAACGCTTAAAATGGTCATGTTTGTGTTTGATGGTGATTATCTGGAAAAATAAATAATTAACATACTTTGATTATTTTAGAATATTATAGTCCAATTATTCCCCAATAATGCTGTTAAAGTTGAAAGTCTTTAGTTAAGTCAGTTTTTGAAAAATCAATATTTTTTCGATTTGAAATTGTAAATTTTGGGATTGTTGCTGATTATTTGAAGATACTAGATAATTCACGGGCATGAATATATTTTTATATAAGAGTCTTATCGTTGATTATCAATTCTGTGAAAGTTTGAACTCTGCATTTGTTTCCGGTTTTGAATAATCAACGCTTTTTCGATTTTCAAACGCTGAAAAAATAACCATTCTTGGATTGATCGTGATTATCTGGAAAACGAAATGATGAATATGCTTTGATTTTTCGACAGTATTAAAGCCAAATTATTTTAAAATGATGCTGTAAAAGTTGAGTCTGCATTTCTTTCGGTTCTTGAAAAATCAACGCACTCTCGATTTTTGAGCGTTGAAAATGCACATATTCGGGTTAAATGGCGATTTGATGAAACACTGGGAAAATATTATGCGTTTTTCTTGAATATCCAAGCCAAATGATTTCGGAATGAATCTGTTCAAGTTAAAAGTTAGCAAATGTTTTCAGCTTTGAAAACTTTGGCCACGTTTGGGTTTGAAAGTGATTATCTGGTAAACTGAATTATTAACATGCTTAGATTGTTCTAGTATATAGAAACCCAATTATTTCTGAATAATGCTGTAAAAGTTGAAATTCTGAATTGTTTTCGGGTTAGAAAATTCAACGGTTTTGATTTTTGAGGTTAAGGTAAACACCCACTTTTCGTTGATTTCGTTGATTAAAACGTAATTTTCGGATATTTCTGTTCAAAGTGTTAAAAAAAATTGTTGATCACAATATTTTCCTGTATTTCGAACACAGTGAAATGATAAAAGTAATGGATCAAAAATTTTTAAATAAAACTTTTGGCTAAATATTTTATCGAAAATACGAAGAACTAAGAAAAGATAATAATTTTTTGTTTCCAGATATTTTTCTAAATGTGAAGATTATTACAAAAAACGGAACACATTGATTTTCGAAGAATTAATAATTGTATTTTAAATAATAATCAAAATCGTTTATTGCCCTCTTTAGAGGAGCACAAAGGGCCAGCGACCTAAGTCTTTCAGCCAGTGTATTTTTATTAATTTGAAAAGTTAAAAAAAACATTCATTAAAAATTTTAAAATTTTATAAAAATCTCCTTTATTTTTTAATTTAAAGTTAGTTAATTTAAAAAAAAAAATCATTTACGTGTAGAAAACCCAAAATACACAACAATATCGCCTTGCCAAAACGTCCATTTATCGTATTAAAATAGAAAATTTAATGACCATCCAACACGCCACACTATCACATTTCCCGATGGTTAATTATCGTTAAGCCACAGAATAAACCGCACCGTAACGAAATACATAAAAGTGTACCACACAGCTAAAATGATAAATCCGCACGGCATATTTTTTTACAACGGGGTGCATTATCGTGACAATGATAAATCGAGCCCGAAACTTAAATACAAGATTGAAATAAATTATTTTCTTAAAACTGCTCGCGGCCCTAATGGAAACTCCCATTCCCGAAAGGTAACGTTCCTAATTAATGTAACGATTTTCATGAAGTCGCAGCCGCTGAAGTCTTCGAGATTGAATGATCGGAAACGCGGAACGTGGAACGGGGAATGGGTAGTGTGTTTTTTATGTTCATTTATATTGTTATTTATTCGCTTCAGTTTGTATTTTCCTCGAGTCAAGTAGAACATTTCATTTGAGTTAGGGGTTAAATGGGGCGGCCCTCCTACGCTTTATTATTTTTCAATAAATAAACGTCGGGGAGCAATCGCGAAGGGATTTATTTGTTAAAGCTCAATTTCTTGATTACTTGATTTATTTCGGGATTGCACGTTCCATTTGGGATAATTCAAGTTGGCTTGCTAGCGCCGCATCTCGGCGCGGGAAATTTGAATGGAGATTGTTTGTATGAGGTGTGTTCGATTAATACCCGTTCGAGCGCTGTTGAGCAAAAAGCAAATTTGAATACGAAGTCACATTTGTAGCGTCTGGTCAGGTTGTAGATCAGACATGTCAAACACGCGGCCCGCGGGCCGCATGCGGCCCGCTTACAAGTTGCCTGCGGCCCGGCAAGGTTGGTATCAAATATTTAAAAAAAATTATATACAAGGTAAAAATATTTTTTTTTTTTTGGTTTCAATTGTAGTTTTTTTTGGTAATGCGGCCCGCGACTTGTGTGTAATACTTGATGTGGCACTTGGTGGTAAACGTGTTTGACATGCCTGCTCTAGAGACTTCAAAAGGGATATTTCCGTAAAAAAAATGTAAAACCTTTCACCATGTTTTTCATTCATTTTTATTCATCTCTAGCTTTAAGATCTAGATTAAGATATTTATTGTTTAATAAGAATGCCTCTTGCATTTATTACAATCAACATGCATATTATTATTATTATACTTAACCTGACTCCTCCATGAATGTAATATTCTTAATGGAAATAAACAATTCTAAATTCTAAAAATTCTAACAATCACAATAGACACACACACACACACACAATTTTTTTTTCCCAGAAATATTTGAAATGGACTTTAGGGACCGCAAAACGGATGTTTCCGTTAAAAAAATTTGAAAAAATTTTCGCGGTCACAATACAAAAACACCCATAATTATTTTTCCAGAAATATATGAAATGGATTAGAGAGCTCAAAACGTACATTTCCCTTAAAAAAAATTGAAAATTTTTTCACGATTACAATACAGACACACATAATTTTTCTTTTCAAGAAATATTTGAAATCAAAAACGGATACTTTCGTAAAAATTTTCACGGTTACAGACACGCATAATTTTTTTTCTAGAAATATTTGAAATGGACTACTCTAGTGACCTCAAAACGGATATTTCCGTTAAAAAAAATTTTGGGAAAACTTTCACGCTCACAGTATGTAACACATAAACACCACATTTTTTTTCTAGAAATATTTCAAATGTACTCTAGGGACCTCAAAACAGATTTTTGCAAAAATTTCACGGTTAGTACAGACACACAATTTTTTTTCCAGAAATATTTAAAATGTACGCCAGGGACCTCAAAACAGTAAAAAAAAATTGAAAGAATTTTCACAATCACAATACAGACACACACACTATTTTTCTTTTCCAGAAATATTTGAAATGGACTCTAGAGACTTTAAAACAGATATTTCCGTAAAAAAAATTTGAAAAATTTTTCACAATCACAATGGAGGTCCAAACGAATATTTCCGTTAAAAAAATGTTTGGAAAAAATTTCACAGTAACAATACAGACACACAAACAATTTTTACAGACACACATACAATTTTTCTTTTGCAGAAACATTTGAAATGGACTCTAGAGACCCGAAAACGGATATTTCCGTGAAAAAAAATTTGAAAATATTTTTGCGATCACAATACAGATACACACACTATTTTTCTTTTCCCGAAATATTTGAAGTGGACTCGAGAGACCTCAAAACGGATATTTCCGTGAAAAAAATTTTGAAAAATTTTTTGCGATCGCAATACAGACACACACACAATTTTTCTTTTCCAGAAATATTTGAAATGGACTCTAAAGACATCAAAACGGATATTTCCGACAAAAAAATGTTTAAAAAAAAATTCACGATCACAATACAGACCCACACACAATTTTTCTTTTCCCGAAATATTTGAAATGGACTCTAGAGACCTCAAAACGAATATTTTCGTGAAAAAAAATTTGCAAAAATTTTCATAATCACATTAGAGACACAGAGAAACACACAAACACATACATTTTTTTCCCCCAGAAATATTTGAAATAGACTCTAGGGAACTCAAAACGGATATTTCCGTAAAAAAAATGTTACGGTCACAATACAGAAACACATAATTTTTTTCCAGAAATGTTTGAAATGGACTCTAGGGACCTCAAAACGGATATTTCCGTTAAAAAAATTTTGAAAAAGTTTTATGACCACAATACAGACACATATTTTTTTTCCAGAAATATTTGAAATGGACTCTAGGACATCAAAACAGATATTTCCGTTCAAAAAAAAAATTCTGAAAAATTTTTCAGTCACAACACAGGCGCACACATAATTTTTTTCCAGAAATATTTGAAATGGACTCTATAGACCTCAAAACGGATATTTCCGTTAAAAAAAAAATTGACAACATTTTCACGGTCACAATACAGACACATAATTTTTTTTTCCAGTAATATTTGAAATGGACTCTTAGAGACGTAAAAACGGATATTTCCGTTAAAAAAAATTTCACGATCACAATACAGACACACAAAATTTTTCTTTTACAGAAATATTTGAAATGGACTCTAGAGCAGGCATGTCAAACACGCGGCCCGGCAAGGTTGGTATCAAATATAAAAAAAAAATTATGTACAAGGTAAAAAGAATTATTTTTTGTTTGGTTTCAATTGTAGTTTTTTTGGTAATGCGGCCCGCGACTTGTGTGTAATACTTGATGTGGCCCTTGGTGGTAAATGAGTTTGACATGCCTGTTGTAGATCAACGAGAAGAATTATAGTTTTGGCGTAACGTGTTTTTTTAAAATTCGTGTGGTGTAAGGCCGCGCGCACTTTGGATGCGTTTTCGTACGTGCGGAAACGTATGAATACGCACGAAGTACGAATTTTATTCGTGCGGAAACGTACGAATACGCATGAACCACCCCGATCTACCAAGTAGGAGCGCGCAGACTGCGTGCGATTAGTCGTACGTATACGTGCGTTTACTTACGACGTCCGAAAACTATCCGAACTTGTTGGGATTTTAGGCGATATCACCGGGACACCGCCTATTTGACAAAGAAAAATGTATTTTGTGTGCGCACTCAATTCGTACGAACAGTACAATTCGTGTCCAAAGTGCGCCCGGCCTTACACTCCATCATCAAACCTTCTGTTAATCCCGTTTATTTCCGCAATCAATTGTTAAAATATTTATTGTACTTATTTCAAACCAAATATTATTACAGAAAGCCATTACGACGATTGCCATCACTCATACGATCAGAAGAAATTGTTTTTGGTTCGCCGTGAGAAATGCGGCGATTCGTATGGATGATTGAAGTGTCTGTGGAAGTGGAAGAGATACTCGAAATAAACAAGTTTCGTAATGAAAGTGTTCCCGGTGTGCACACACACCCTCAGATATAATATTCCCTGGAAAGTGCACGGGACGCGTTAAGCAAAAACAACGTTCCGCACGGAAACGATTCGTAAAATTGAAATGCTCGTCCTCACACGGACAACGCACCCGGAAAATTATTGCCGGCACGTGACGGAATTTCGTTAGACGTCTCTAAGAAAGAAAATATTATTTAGTGTTATCCGGAATTAAATTAAAAATAATAAAGGGGTGCAAAAGTTTCTTCGTCTCTTGCATATAGTTGACTAGTTTTGATATACTGCCCATAACAATTGGAATGTTTGACGTTTGAATACGTCAAACTGATAATTATCAAGTGTGTATCTCGGGTTATACATCATTTGCGAATCAAAAACCCTAATATAGAGATTTCGACAATTGACTTTAAAGCCAAGGGCAGCCGATGACGATTGTATATTGCATGAGGTGAAAGGTTTCGATCGTATTCCGCAAAACTGGTGCAAAAGAGACACAAAATGACCTTGAAAAGCAATCGCGTTCTATAGCACCTTTAACTGTAGACCGAAAGGTCCCTCTTGAGAGTGTCGACGCAACTCTGGCCACCAGCTTAAAGCAATTGTCACAATAGCTTGGGCCTTCACGAAGGACCAACTTCGCAAGGTAACAATTTTTCGATAATATTTACTATGCCAAAAACATAATAAACTTTGCACCACAATATTACCTTTAGTTTCTTTATACCAGGTACTAAAGATGGGCAAAACAGCTACTTTTAAATCACGTTGCTACCTGTGATTGCTACTTTCTAATATCAGTGACTCTGATCACATCGCAGAAAAAAATATAAAAAACGCAGGAAAAATTCCATAAAAAATCATCCTCAATGTCCGAGGTATCGGTTATTCAAAATCAATTTGGTTGTTGTAAATTCAACAATTTTCAATAGAGATATGGATTTTTGAAAATTTTTGTTTTAATTTTTTGGGCATCTGAACAAAAACATCGCAGAAAAAAAAAATAAAAAACCGAGGAAAATTTCCATAAAAAATCATCCTCAATGGCCGAAGTATCGCTTCTTCAAAATAAATTTGGTTTTTGTAAATTCAACAATTTTCAATAGAGATATAGATTTTTGACAATTTCCATTTTATTTTTTAGGCTTCTGAACAAAAACATCGCAGAAAAAAATATAAAAAAACGCAGGAAAAATTCCTTAAAAAACCATCCCCAATGGCCAAAGTGTCGCTTATTCAAAATCCATTTTGTTTTTGTAAATTCAACAATTTTCAATAGAGATATAGATTTTTGAAATTTCAATTTTATTTTTTGGGCATCTGAACAAAAACATCGCAGAAAAAAATATAAAAAACGCAGGAAAAATTCCATAAAAAACCATCCCCAATGGCCGAAGTATTGCTTATTCAAAATCCATTTTGTTTCTGTAAATTCAACAATTTTCAATAGAGATATAGATTTTTGAAATTTCAATTTTATTTTTTGGGCATCTGAACAAAAACATCGCAAAAAAATATAAAAAACGCAGGAAAAATTCCATAAAAAATCATCCTCAATGGCCGAAGTATCGCTTATTCAAAATCTATTTGGTTTTTGTAAATTCAACAATTTCCAATAGAGGTATAGATTTTTTGAAAATTTCAATTTTATTTTTTAGGCATCTGAACAAAAACATCGCAGAAAAAAATATAAAATAACGCAGGAAAAATTCCATTAAAAATCATTATCAATGGCCGAAGTATCGCTTATTCAAAATCGATTTGGTTTTTGTAAATTCAACAATTTTCAATAGAGATATTGATTTTTGAAAATTTCAATTTTATTTTTTGCGCATCTGAACAAAAACATCGCAGAAAAAAATATAAAGACCGCAGGAAAAATTCCATAAAAAATCATCCTCAATGGCCGAAGTGTCGCTTATTCAAAATCCATTTGGTTTTTGTAAATTCGACAATTTTCAATAGAGATATAGTTTTTTGAAAATTTCCATTTTATTTTTTAGACATCTGAACAAAAACATCGCAGAAAAAAATATAAAAAACGCAGGAAAAATTCCATGAAAAATCATCCTCAATGCCCGAAGTATCGCTTATTCAAAATCCATTTGGTTTTTGTAAATTCAACAATTTTCAATAGAGATATAGATTTTTGAAAATGTCAATTTTATTTTTTGCGCATCTGAACAAAAACATCGCAGAAAAACTATAAAAAACGCAGGTAATGTAATGTAATATAGTTTATTCGTGTTAATACTTGTAATAAGTTTACACTCGTCAGTTACAAATGAATCTACATATAGTAATATATCATAAAATTGACAAATAAAATACTCGTAAAAACTTAACCTAGAGATAAAACTAATAAATAAATTTAAAAATCTGCCGCAAAAATAAGACGTAACAAAAATTCCATAAAAAATCATCCCCAATGTCCGAGGTATTGGTTGTTCAAAATCTATTTGGTTTTTGTAAATTCAACAATTTTCAATAGATATTGATTTTTGAAAATTTCAATTTTATTTTTTGGGCATCTGAACACAAAAATCGCAGAAAAAAATATAAAAAAAACGCAGGAAAAATTTCATAAAAAATCATCCCCCATGGCCGAAGTGTCGCTTATTCAAAATCCATTTGGTTTTTGTAAATTCATCAATTTTCAATAGAGATATGGATTTTTGAAAATTTCAATTTTATTTTTTAGGCATCTGAATAAAAACATCGCAGAAAAAAATATAAAGACCACAGGAAAAATTCCATAAAACATCATCCTCAATGGCCGAAGTATCGCTTATTCAAAATCAATTTGGTTTTTGTAAATTCAACAATTTTCAATAGAGATATAGATTTTTGGAAATTTCAATTTTAATTCGTTGGGCATCTGAACGAAAACATCGCAGAAAAAAATTAAAAAAACGCAGGAAAAATTTCATAAAAAATTATCCCCAATGGCCGAAGTGTCGCTTATTCAAAATCCATTTGGTTTTTGTAAATTCATCAATTTTCAATAGAGATATGGATTTTTGAAAATTTCAATTTTATTTTTTAGGCATCTGAACAAAAACATCGCAGAAAAAAATATAAAGACCGCAGGAAAAATTCCATAAAACATCATCCTCAATGGCCGAAGTATCGCTTATTCAAAATCAATTTGGTTTTTGTAAATTCAACAATTTTCAATAGAGATATAGATTTTTGGAAATTTCAATTTTAATTCGTTGGGCATCTGAACAAAAAAATCGCAGAAAAAAAAAATAAAAAAACGCAGAAAAAATTCCTTAAAAAACCATCCCCAATGGCCGAAGTGTCGCTTATTCAAAATCCATTTGGTTTTTGTAAATTCAACAATTTTCAATAGAGATCTAGATTTTTGAAAATTTCAATTTTATTTTTTGGCCATCTGAACAAAAACATCGCAGAAAAAAAAATAAAAAAATGCAGAAAAAATTCCTTAAAAAACCATCCCCAATGGCCGAAGTGTCGCTTATTCAAAATCCATTTGGTTTTTGTAAATTCAACAATTTTCAATAGAGATCTAGATTTTTGAAAATTTCAATTTTATTTTTTGGCCATCTGAACAAAAACATCGCAGAAAAAAAAAATAAAAAAACGCAGAAAAAATTCCTTAAAAAACCATCCCCAATGGCCGAAGTGTCGCTTATTCAAAATCCATTTGGTTTTTGTAAATTCAACAATTTTCAATAGAGATATTGATTTTTGAAAATTTCAATTTTATTTTTTGGGCATCTGAACCAAAAAATCGCAGAAAAAAAAATAAATAAACGCAGAAAAAATTCCTTAAAAAACCATCCCCAATGGCCGAAGTGTCGCTTATTCAAAATCCATTTGGTTTTTGTAAATTCAACAATTTTCAATAGAGATCTAGATTTTTGAAAATTTCAATTTTATTTTTTGGCCATCTGAACAAAAACATCGCAGAAAAAAAAAATAAAAAACCGAGGAAAAATTCCAAAAAAATCATCCTCAATGGCTGAAGTATCGCTTATTGAAAATCAATTTGGTTTTTGTAAATTTAACAATTTTCAATATGGATTTTTGTAAATTTTCGTTTTAATTTTCTGAGCACAAAAACATCACAGAAGAAAATTGGCAAAATTCTATAAAAAATTATCCTCAATGGCCAAAGTACCGCTTATTTAAAATTCGTTTGGTTTTTGTAAATTAAACCATTTTCAATAGAGATATGGATTTTTGAAAATTTTAATTTTAATTCTTTGGGCATCTGAACAAAAACATCGCAGAAAAAAATATAAAAAACGCAGAAAAAATTCCATTAAAAATCATTCTCAATGGTCGAAGTATCGCTTATTCAAAATCAATTTGGTTTTTATAAATTCAATAATTTTCAATGAAGATATGGATTTTTAAAAATTTTCGTTTTAATTTTTTGAGCACTTTAACAAAAACATCGCAGAAGAAATATAAAACATGCAGGCAAAATTCTATAAAAAATTATCTTCAATGGCTGAAGTACCGCTTATTCAAAATTAGTTTGGTTTTTGTAAATTCAATTATTTTCAGTAGAGATATGGATTTTTGAAAATTGTTGTTTTAATTTTTTAAGCACCAGAATAAAAACATCGTAGAAGAAAATATAAAACATGCAGAAAACTGATTGCGCCAAAACTAGAGGAAGGATAGGATAGATGGAGCGTCAGAGAAATAGGGGAGGTATAAAAGTGCTAGAAATGCAATAGGATAGGGCATATGGCAAGGGAATGCACAAGGAAGGGAGAAATCTGTCACAAGTGTGGAGAAGGATACAAGATTAAGAAATAACTAAACCTCACCAAATCTATGCGATGGTCAAAGCGCAGGAGAAGCAGAAGAAGGGGGCGGCAACGCCGATGATACACAACAACAAACTCTCATTTCGCGACATCGAACTACAGTCGGAGATCTGGAAGGAGAACATGGAGATCGAAGATCTTAAACGCCGCCTCGCCGCGGCTTCTAAGCCCAAGACGACCAAACCCAAGGTCAAATCTGCCGACGATAGCAGTGGCACTCACTGTGCCTACGGTAAACAGGTTCGCGTGTCTCCCAATGGACATCGACGAGGACCAGGCCTCCACCTCGAAGCAGAAGGCCAAAAGAAAACCGCAACGCTGATGATACACAACAACAAACTCTCAAAAACATTTTTTTGTGTACTTCATTTTGGAGAAGGTCTTCTCACACAAATAAGTAGTACCAAAAACAGAAAACAGCCCACGAGCAAATTTATGCACATTATCAAATTGTGTCAGTGGAAGACTCTTATAAAATTCCAACAAAGATGAGTTTTGATATTTGTTCTTAATTATATCACTGCACTGTAGATCAATCATTTCCATTTGAAGTTCCGGGGCTAGGGTTTCAATGTCAGTATCAAAAGGATTCTGAAAAATCTTAATTTGATTCGCAATGGCATCAAAGTCCGAGAAACGAGTATCAAAATTTATTTTCAAAGCACTCAAAGTTTCGATTGCAAAATCGATAGGAAACTCAGTCTCAGTGGTGTGGCTGAATATTTCACATGTTTTAAAATGTGAAAAACATTTACTTCGTAGGTGTGATTGAAACAGTATCAATTTCTTCCGGAATGATTTGATATTATTGTATAAATCAGGAAGATGCTGGTTTTCTCCTTGCAATCTCAAATTCAGTTCGTTCACATGTTTTGCCAAATCAACATAGAATGTTAACTTCCACAGCCATGCGTTGTTTTGTAATTCAGTAAGAGGGCGATGCTTCTCATTCAAAAAAATTTCGATCACTGCTCGAAGTTCAAAAAAGCGCTGAAGGACTTTCCCACAACTAAGCCAACGTACGGCAGTATGATAAGGTAAGTAATTTTCTCCAATCTCTTCAATAAATTGTCGGAATTGTCGGCGATTCAGCCCAAAAGATCTGATAAAATTAACAGTTGATATGACTGGTTTCAGACATATGCAAACATTTTCCGCACAAAGACCGTTGATGAATGATACAATGTAAGACTAATGGTTTTGAACCACCGTCATTTTCTACAGCCTTTGACACAAAAGCGACCACTCCTTTATCTTTCCCACTCATGTTTTTGCCTCCATCAGTTGTAATACATTTCAAGTTTTTCCATCGAAGGTTCTTTTGATTAATGGCCATTTCAACTCCTTTAAAAATATCTGTACCAGTAGTTGTGCCATGAATACTATACATATCAAGAAGTTCTTCATGCACTTCATAGCTTTTATCTACTCCTCGAATATAAATCAACACCTGAGCAGTATCTGACACATCCGTTGACTCATCCAAGGCCAAAGAAAACCACTCAACATGTCCATTTTTGTCGAACAGTTGAGAGGATATATTTTCAGCGATGTTTTCTACCCTTCGAGCCATAGTGTTTGCTGACATACTGACAGTTTTTAATAAATTTACCTTTTCAGGGCACATTTCTTCGGCTGCTGCAATTATGAATTCTTTGATCATTTCTCCATCGGTGCATGGTTTTCCACGTTTTGCAATTTCAAGAGCCACACGAAAGCTGGCACGAGTTGCAGCCTTTTGTTCGATTTTTGAAGATTGCTGCGATTTCAATCCGCGCTTCATAGCTTCGAATTTTTCTGTCCGCAAACTTTCTGTATATTTTAAGTAATTTTGAAAATGTTTTGTTTCATAATGACGTTTAATGTTATATTCCTTGAGAACGGCTATGCTTTCATTGCAAATCAAACATAGCGCCTTGTTACTGGACTCAATTACGAAATACTGAATGTTCCACTGATCTTTGAATTTTCTGCATTCACTATCAATTTTTCGCTTCTTTTCCATACTCTTAAATCACACACAAAAGCAACAATTCAAATCAAAATACTGTTACAAAGATGTCTTTGTACAACACGTACAAACACGTTTTAAGGAGGTACGCACTATTTTATTTCACAACAGTGTCATAGGAACTGATTTGTGGTTGCGTCACTAGCCTTCTTATATATTCCAATTACTGCCATCTAGAAGTGAGTGGAAGACACCAGAACTTTCTCGAACCAACGAGATTATTCTGTACGTGCTATTAGCGCCATCTGTTAGCGATAGAAGGTACTACCTATTTCCGCTTGTGTACACCAGATGTCGTGTCACGTTACTCTACGACTAATCTAGAAATTACAGATAATGACAGGAAAATTAATAATATGCAGTGTTGCCGTTTTGCGGACTTTAGTCCGATTTGCAGCCTTTTTTAAACGTTGCGTACTTTTTAGGACTTTTTTTTCATCAGTGGACCATTTCACTTTTTACCACCGGCAACAATGATAATATGGTTTTGGCCCTCGGAACTTACTGATGTAATCAGTATGGCCCTAAGGCTGGAAAGTTTGGAGACCCCTGGCTTAGAATATCATTGTAGGATAGCCACTTCCTTTAGCAAAACCTGGCGCCTTCTAATACTTTAATAATCTTGTTACGTAACAAAATTAGTTCGTTTGTGTGATCGCCACCCGTGATCCAATCGCCATTGGAGTATTCTCGCGCGTTAGTTTCGGACAATAAACGTTTGCTCTCTCCAACTTGAATGGCAAGGTATTTTAGACAGTGTGCAGCGATAAATGAAGAGGGATGAGTTCGATACGTTAAAGTCTTCAATTCGTATATTATATGGGCTCATAAATACAAATCTATAGATTTTTGATAACACGTATCATCCAGTTCGAAAGACCAAAATGTGCGATGCGCTGATCGGGATCGTAACGAACACGTAACCTGCTATAGCCTTTTGAAATAAAAAATAAAAACAGAACGATTCTAATACCTTGCCGTCCAAAAATCGCAACAATGGTGATTTATTTTTAAAGATGACAACCAAATGCTACAAACAAAGCTAGTCTGATACACATTCAGTTTAAGCGCACATAGACATGTTTAAAGGTTTCACATATTTTGTAGCATTATTGTTATAATGAAAAAAGTAATGATTAGATTATCAAGTTACCTGAGGTGATCGCTCCGCATGAACTTCTTGTTGCAGACCGGACAGGCGAAGTTCTTCTCGCCGGTGTGGGTGCGTGTGTGCCTCGCCAGCTCGTCCGACCTGGCGAACCTTTTTCCGCAGCCTTCCCAACTACACGGAAACGGTCTTTCCCCTGGAAAAATAAACAAACTCGAATCAATACCGTTTATACACGTCCCTCCAGATCCGCCGATAATAAAGCTAAAAGGGGGGCCATTAGCGTTACGAACAATACACCGACGATTTTTGTACGTCACGAGAGAGAGGAATCACGCCGGATCCGGTTTCCTCTTCATTTCCTCCAAATGTATTTACTTCGTTTTTGTAAAACGAGTTCGATTCTAATTGATTCGTAATTAGATTAATTGTTCTCCTTAAAAGGGTGCTCAATTAAAACCAATTAAAAAAAAAAACTGCTGAGAATATTATATTGTTAATAACGTATGTTGCCGGCCAACAAAATTCTGTGGCTCACACCTTATTAACAATATAATATTCTCAGCAGTTTTTTTCTGCCTGAGAGAAACATAACAGTCTTGTCTGAGATGAATTCATTTTTACTTTCTCCGTTACGAAGTACGAGAAAGTATTGTGATCGTGATTTTTTTTTCAAAAATTTTTTTTACGGAAATATCCGTTTTGGGGTCCCTAGATGCCATTTCAACAATTTCTGGAAAAAACATTTTTGTGTCTGTGTGTGTGTGTGTGTGTGTCTGTCTGTCTGTCTGTCTGTGTATGTGTGCATGTGTGTGTGTGTGTGTGTGTGTGTATGTGTGTGTGTGTGTGTGTCTGTCTGTGTGCGCTGTATCTCAAAAACTAATAAAGCAATTGATATGAAACTTTCAACATACGTCTTATTTGATAATCTGAAGAACTGAAAAGCTTTTGGTAAAATTTCGTACACCGGAAGTGGGTGTTTACCTTAACTGTTTTTTGTTTTTTGCCAATATTTTCTTAAATATGAAAAATGTCACAAAAACATTTAAACAAACATTGAAGACAACAAAGAAATGAACATCTTTTGCTTGAAAATATTTTTCATAAAATCATTGCTATTCGAGAAAAAAAATTATTAATTTTTTTTAACTTTTGGTTTATAATTATGAAACGATGATAGCTACAGCAAATTTGTGTGAATAATAATTATAGAGAATAGCAAAATGAACAACTTCTAAAGAATAAGTTTTTTTCGAAATCTCGTTAGTTTTTGAGTAAACCGAGTTTTTGAATTTGAAGTATATTTTTTCCGTTTCATAATTTTGACGTTTTAAACGTCAGTTTCATCCAAGTTTACGCAACGCTCGATGTACATTTAAAATATGATTTAAATTGAAAATAAACCATGAAAGTGTAAATATAAATGATACCATCAAGTCGGAGAAAGTAACATGATGGCCACATCACCATTTTTTTCTCTACATAACAGTCTGTCTGTAACTGTGCGCGCTGTATCTCAAAAACTAATGGAGCAATTGATATGAAACTTTGAACATACGTCTTATTTGATAATCTGAAGAACTGAAAAGCTTTTGGTAAAATTTCGTATTTCCGAATATTTTCCTTAACAGTTTATTTTGTTTTTTTAGCCTTTTTAGGACTTCAGGACAATGGCTTCAGAACTCTTTTTATGTCTTTTTTAAGGACATTTTTAAAAGACCTTTCTTCGACGATTCTTTTTCAGGACTTTTTGAGAAAGACTATTTTTTGGACTTTCGGGGCCTTCATTTTCAGGATTTTTTTTCAAAATTTTATTAACAGGATTTTTTTTTGAGGAATTTTGTCTCGAGACGATTTCGGGACTTTCTTAAGAACCCTTTGTCGAGGACTTATTTTCGGGATTTTTTTTCAGAACAAATTTTTCAGACATTTTTTAGGATTTTTTTTTCATGACCTCTTTTTGGACCAATTTCCAAGAAGAATGATTACAACATTCATGGGTTAGTCAGGTTATTATTAATGATGGTGTTAGCTGATACTTAAATATTCAATAATTATGCTAAATTTATAAAATGTTTACATGTTTACGTTTACAATATTATGAAATAAAAATTAAAAAATAATTTAAAACAATATCTACAAGTAAAACCTAAAATCTACCGAATAAAAGAGACATTATTACAATAAAAAGACATATATAAAGAATACAATTTAAAATATTGGTCAATTAAGATTAAAATTTTAAAAATTGAAAAACTGTTCATCAGGACTTCCAGATATTTTTGGCATTTTTTTTAAGACTGTTTTCAAAAATTTTAATTTCAGGAATTATTTTAGGCCTTTTTGCGGGACTTTTTCAGGACTCTGTTTTGGATTTCTTTTTGAGGGAAATTTCTTCAGATATTTTTAAGGACTTTTTACAATGCTTTTTTTCAGAAATTTTAATTTTAAACTTTTTAAAGATGTAATTTTCAAGGCAATTTTTCAAGACAATTTTTTATATTTCATCAGGACTCTTTTTCTGAACTTCCTTCAGGACTTATTTTAGGACTTCCTTACAGCACTTTTTAGGACTCTTTTTCGGGACATTTATTTCTGGACTTTTTTTACGGCTTTTATCAGAACTCTTCATTTCAAGACTTTATTTCGAGGATTGTTCCTTCACGACTTTTTTTCGAGACTCTTTCGAAACTTTCTTAAGAACTCCTTCTTCAGGACTTCTTTTCAGGATATTTTTCAGAATTTTCTTCATTACATTTTTTTCAGAATATTTTTTTCGGGAAGCCTAGGAGTTTTTTAGATCCAATATTTCAGAACATTTTTTATAGTATTATTTTTCTGGACTTATTTTCCAGACCCTTTTTGGGATTTTTTTCGGGACAATTTCGTCAGTTTTCTTTTTATTGTTTTTTTTAATGACATTTTCACAGGTTCTTTTCAGAAATGTTTTTTTTAAGACTGTTATTACATGACATTTTTTCAGGATATTTTATAAGGACTTTCTTCAAGACTTATTTAAAGACGTTCCTTCGATACTTTTTTAGGACTCTTTTTTGGACTTCTTTCTGGGTTTTTCAAGGACATTTATTTCTGGTGTTTTATATGAAGACTTAATTTTTCACGACTTTCTCACAACTTTTTAACTGGACTCTTTTCCCAAGACTTAATTTTCCAAACCAGTTTCTCGAGGACTTTTTTTTCAAATATTTTTTTATCTCTTTGTTGAGGACTTCTTAACAGGACTTTTTTTTAGATTTTTTTACAACTTACGGTAAAGATTATTAGAATTTGGAACATAATTTGTCATTTTTACCTTTCATAATTTTGACGTTTCAAACGGCAGTATCATCCGATAATGTGAAATAAATATGAATAACTATTATACCATCAAATCGGAGAAAGTAATATGATGGCCACATCACCATTTTTTAAAATCTCATGACGAATTAATACGCGACATACCTCATTTATCTCACAGCCAACTCTGAAACAAAATTTTGTGGCTCACTAACTTCGGTCATCATAATTGTAACTTAATTTAAGGGAATTCGTCAATTTTTACGTATAAAATCACAACAACGACGATTTGTTTTTAATGAAGCAAACTAAATGTTGTAAACAAAGCTAGTTTCAGACACAATCCAAAACTAATAATCCCAGTAGGACAAGCTCGCTCGTGTTTAAACTTGCAATTACAGCGGAACAGTGCCAATTACATATGCCTAATGTTGGGAAACAGTGCTCTTGTTTTTAATGTATCTCAAGCTAGCGTAATTAATATTGGAAACCGGGAATGTTAATTTTGAGAATAAAATAATTACGATAATAAAAGGACCGTTGCATAAAGCGCCCCCGCACGCGGCCATAAATTTCAGAAGCAATTATTACGACGTCGCGCATAAAATTTATAAATTTGTTGAACGCCCGCCTATTATAAATCAAAAAACGCGCTCGCTTTATTGTTGCAAAATTTTAATTCAGTTTTCGGATTGCTCGCGATTCTGGTTTATAATTGTTATTTTCGCGTGGCAGATGTTTTCGTAAATGCGGATGAATTAAAATATAACCTACATATGGAAAACATTTAAAAGTTATAATTATGATTCGGAATAAAGAGAGTAATGTGCAAATCCTAGCGGTTAAAATAATTTACAATTTGTTTCTCTTTTAAAGCTGCTGCGCTATTACGCTGGAAATTTGAAAACGACGCCGTCTATGTAATATATTCATAATGGTAGGTCTGTGGTGAAAATAGCTTAGATGAATTATTAATAGAACCGTAGAGAAAGTTAATTTCCTAGTAATTTTCGCGTACCTCAAATAGATATACAGCAACCAATATTTTCTAGTGCGGGGATGCACCGTCTTGCTGAAGCGATAATGTATTATGTGGATGGTCAAGATCACTGTTGTTTGGAAAAATTGCTACAAGCGCTGGAACAAGGTCATTTTTCAAAAACTCTAAATACCGAGTTTTCACCTTCAATTGTCATTTACTCGAAAAATGTAAGATGGCAATATTTTAATACTGCCAGTTCGACAATCAAAAGATCTCTTAAAATCAAGAATAAAAATAGGGGTTGCCATTTAAAAACAAAATGGATGACGTCATTACTTAAAAACAAATGACAACTGAAAATCGACTTTCATGCAAAAATGTGCATTTTTATAAAATAATTTTTTTTACAAAATTTAAGTTTTACTGAATATATTCCATACTTTAGCCGCGCACTGTATGTATATCTAATAGCACCAATAAATAATTGAAATTGAAATGTATGATGATATATTTATCGTATATATTTTTGTTTTTATTTTAAAGTTTATCGACATGAGTGTTCCAAAAGATAAAAACTAATTAATTACACGAAGACGAGAATAAGACTATTTTTTTCGTGATGATTAAGGAAAAATGTTGCTGCTTGATCTGCAAGGCTCCCATCGCAATACAAAAAAAAAGATAATTTAAAGCGTCATTTCAACACGCTATTTGCTAAATATTAAAAAAAAAATCCACTTAATGAAAAGAAAAGAAGAAACCTCAGGAACCTTAGTCTGAATTAGCTACGCAGCAAAACATTTCCCTCTTTCGAGCTATCGATGTTATATTCATGCCTTAAAAGCGCCGAATCTTCATTCTTCAAATGTCCTGAAGCGATATATTTTTTTTCTTGTCATAGAAAACGGGCCATTTCGCCAGACTTTTCAATTAACTGTATATTGATTTCTAATTATTTATTATATATATACTCAATTATATATTATATAATAGTTGGGAGGACATACCCTGGACATCCATGGACCCGAACGGCCACTTCTTCATTCCGAAAAAGTGACCGCCCGGATGGGATTCGAACCCACGACCACGAGGCCCGCGAGCAGGAGCTCTACTCACTAGGCCACCGCGGCCCCAAGCGATATCTTCGTTAATCAAAGGTCTTGAAGCGATATTTTCATTGTTCAAATATTTTGAAGCCGTATATTCATTCTTCAAATGTCTTGAAGCAATATCTTCATTGCTCCCATCCAATTTGAACATGCCTTCGCTGTTCTCGTCCAATCTGAACATGCCTTCATCGTCAGATAACTCCCCTGAAGAGATATCTTCATTCTTTAATTGCCTTGAAGCCATTTCTTCATTTTGCAATTTCCCCGATGCGATATCTTTACGTTTCAATTTACCTGAAGATATTTTTTCTTTCTTCAATATTTGAGAAGTTATCTTCATTCTTGTCTTGAAGAGATATCTTCATTCTTCAAATATCTTGAAGCGATATATTCATTAATCAAAGGTCTTGAAGCGATATCTTTATTGTTCAAATGTTTTGAAGCCGTATATTCATTCTTCAAATGTCTTAAAGCAATATATTCATTGCTCCCCTCCAATCTGAATATGCCTTCGTTGTTCTCGTCCAATCTGAACATGCCTTCATCATCAGATAACTCGCCTGAAGAGATATCTTCATTCTTCAATTGCCTTGAAGCCATTGCTTCATTTTGCAATTTCCCCGATGCGATATCTTTACGTTTCAATTTACCTGAAGACAATGGCAATTATTTTTATATTTCACTCTAGCCGCCAAAAAAATATTGTTTTTTTAAATTTTGCATTCCCTTCATTACATTGAGTTTTGAATAAATTTTGAAAGTGTTAACCCATTGGCAATTATTTTTATATTTCACTCCAGTCGCCAAAAAAATAAAAAATTTCAAAATTTTGCACTCCCTTCATTACATTGAGTTTTGAATAAATTTTGAAAGTGTTAACCCAATGGCAATTATTTTTATATTTCACTCCAGTCGCCAAAAAAATAAAAAAAATTCAAAATTTTGCGTTCCCTTCATTACATTGAGTTTTGAATAAATTTTGAAAGTTTTAACCCAATGGCAATTATTTTTATATTTCACTCCAGCCGCCAAAAAAAATAAAAATTTTCAAAATTTCGCATTCCCTTCATTACATTGAGTTGTGAATAAATTTTGAAAGAGTGAACGCAACGGCAATTATTTTTATATTTCATTCGAGCCGCCAAAAAAAAAAAAAAATTTTGCGGTCCCTTGATTACATTGAGTTTTGAATAAATTTTGCGAGTTTTAACCCGATGGAAATTATTTTTATATTTCACTCCAGCCGCAAAAAAAAAAAATAAAAAAATTCAGAATTTTGCGTTTCGTTCAAGTGGTTTCATCTAAAACTGGGTTTGATTTGTTTTACAAAATCATAATATACATTGATTTTTGAATCAATTTTGAAAGTTTTAAGCCTAATGTAATTTTTTGTTAATGTTTATTTAGTCTCCGAATTTATCACAATTTTTTATTAAGTGGAATTATCTCAACAATTAATAATAATCAAAATAATAATATATTAGGCATTAGATAATAACAACTTCTTCCAGAATCGTAATCTAGAACACATTTTGAGCAAATTTCGAAAGTCAAGCCAACGGTAATTGTTTTTATATTTTTTCGGACGTCGAAATTGTTACAAATTTTTAGAATGCTGCTCTCTGTTCAAGTGAGATTTTCTCAAAAATTCTGCTTTGAATGTTCACAAATTTTACAGAATGATAATCTAGAATTAATTTAAAGTCAATTTGGAGAATTTTACGGCGACAGCAGTTGTTGTTATATTACCTTCCAGCCGCCTTAAAAATTATTTTTTTATATATCATTTTGCGTTCTGTTCAAGTGGTATTATCTTTAAAACTTGTTAAGGGTTTTTTGAATTTTTTTACAAAAACATAATCTACATTGATTTTTGAATAAATTTTGAAAGTTTTAACCCGATGGCAATTGTTTTTATATTTCACTCCAGCCGCCAAAAAAATTAATTTTTTAGAATTTTGCGTTCCGTTCAAGTGGTTTCATCTAAAACTGGGTTTGATTTTTTTTTACAAAATCATAATATACATTGGTTTTTGAATCAATTTTGAAAGTTTTAACCCGATGGCAATTGTTTTTTAATGTTTATTTAGTCTCTGACAATTTTTTATTAAGTGGAATTATCTCAACAATTAATAATAATCAAAATAATAATATATTAGGCATTAGATAATAACAACTTCTTTCAGAACCGTAATCTAGAACACATTTTGAGCAAATTTCCAAAGTCAAGCCAACGGTAGTTGTTTTTAAATTTTTTTCGGACGTCAAAATTGTTACAATTTTTTAGAATTTTGCTTTCTGTTCAAGTGAGATTTTCTCAAAAATTATGCTTTGAATGTTCACAAATTTTACAGAATGATAATCTAGAATTAATTTAAAGTAAATTTGGAGAATTTTACGGCGATAGCAGTTGTTGTTATATTTCCTTCCAGCTAGTTTTTCTTTCTTCAATATTCGCGAAGTCATCTTAATTCTTGTCTTGAAGCGATATCTTCGTTCTCCAAATATCTTGAAGCGATATCTTCATTAATAAAAGGTCTTGAAGCAATATTTTGAAGCGATATCTTTATTCTTCAAATGCCTTGAGGCAATATCTTCATTGCTCCCCTCCAATTTAAACATGCCTTCGTTGTTCTCGGCAATCTGAACAAGCGTTCATCGTCAGATAACTCGCCTGAAGAGATATCTTCATTCTTCAATTGCCTTGAAGCCATTTTTTTATTTTGCAATTTCCCCGATGCGATATCTTTACGTTTCAATTTACCTGAAGATATTTTTTCTTGCTTCAATATTCGCGAAGTTATCTTCGTTCTTGTCTTGAATCGATTTTTTTATTCTTTAAATATCTTGAAGCGATATCTTCATTCTTTAAATATCTTGAAGCGATATCTTCATTCTTTAAATATCTTGAAGCGATATCTCCATTAACTCGCCTGAAGAGATATCTTCATTCTTTAATTGCCTTAAGGCCCCTCTCTTCATTTTGCAATTTGCAATTTTGCGATGCGACATCTTCACGTTTTAATTAACCTTCAATATTCGCAAAATATTCATTCTTTAATTTTTCCGAAGTGATATATTCGATCTTCACATCCAATATTTCGTCTTTCTTTAGAAGTCTAGTTGAGACCATTCCTTCATTTTGCAATTTCCCCGATGCGATATCTTTACGTTTAAATTTACCTGAAGATTCTTTCTTCAATATTGGCGAAGTCATCTTCATTCTTCTCTTGAAGCGATATCTTCATTCTTCAAATATCTTGAAGCGATATCTTCATTGCTCCCCTCCAATCTGAACATGCCTTCGTCGTTCCTATACAATCTGAATATGCTTTAATCGTTTGTTAACTCGCCTGAAGAGATATCCTAATTCTTCAATTGTCTTAAAGCCCCTTTCTTCATTTTGCAATTTGCAATTTTGCGATGCGACATCTTCACGATTTAATTAACCTTCAATATTCGGAAAATATTTTTTCTTTAATTTTCCCGAAGCGATATATTCGATCTTCACATCCAATATTTCGTCTTTCTTTTGAAGTCTAGTTGAGCCTTGAAGCCATTTCTTCATTTTTCAATTTCCTCGATGGGGTAAAGATACGTTTCAATTTACCTGAAGATATTTTTTCTTTCATCTTCATTCTTGTCTTGAAGCGATATCTTCATTTTTCAAATATCTTGAAGCGATATTTTCATTGCTCCCCTCCAATCTGAACATGCCTTTGTCGTTCCCATACAATCTGAATATGCTTTAATCGTTTGTTAACTCGCCTGAAGAGATATCTTCATTCTTCAATTGCCTTAAAGCCATTTTCTTCATTTTGCAATTTGCAATTTTGCGATGCGACATCTTCACGTTTTAATTAACCTTCAATATTCGCAAAATATACTTTCTTTAATTTTCCCGAAGTGATATATTGGATCTTCACATCCAATATTTCGTCTTTCTTTAGAAGTCTAGTTGAGTCTTCTTCGTGCCTTGAATGCCCTGATGTGGAATGTCTGTTCTTCAATTGCCTTTAGGCAATATCTTCGCTAATTGAGTTCAATATCCGCAAAATATTCATTTTTTAATTTTCCTGAAGTGATATATTGGATCTTCACATCCAATATTTCGTCTTTCTTTAGAAGTCTAGTTGAGTCTTCTTCGTGTCTTGAACACCCCGCTGTGTAATTTCTGTTCTTCAGTTGCCTTTAAGCAATATCTTCGCCAATTGACTTCAACATTCGCAAAATATTCATTCTTTAATTTTCCTGAAGTGATATATTCGATCTTCACATCCAATATTTCGTCTTTCTTTAGAAGTCTAGTTGAGTCTTCTTCGTGCCTTGAACGCCCTGCTGTGATTTTTCTGTTCTTCAATTGCCTTTAAGCAATATCTTCGCCAATTGACTTCAATATTCGCAAAATATTCTTTCTTCAAATTTCCTGAAGTGATATATTCGATCTTCACATCCAATATTTCGTCTTTCTTTAGAAGTCTAGTTGAGTCTTCTTCGTGCCTTGAACGCCCTGCTGTAATTTTTCTGTTTTTCAATTGCCTTTAATCAATATCTTCGCCAATTGATTGTTTATCGGAAGTATGCTATTTCTAATTGGTCTTGATGGTTTATCTTCATTATTTAGCCGGCTTGAGCTGTCAACCTTCGTCGTTGGTTAACTCGCCTGAAGAGATATATTCATTCTTCAATTGCCTTAAAGCCATTTCTTCATTTTACAATTTCCCCGATGCGATATCTTTACATTTCAATTTACCTTGCGTGATTTCTTCTTTCTTCAATATTTGCGAAAGGTCATTCTCATTCCTTAGTTTTCCCGAAGTGATACATTCATTCTTCATATCCAATATTCCGTCTTTATTTAGAAGTCTGGTTTAGTTTTCTTCATGCCATGAATACCCTGCTGTAGGATATATGCTCTTGTATTTTAATTGTTTTTTTAATTGACTATTCATCAGAAGTACGGTATTTATTTCTTATCGGTCTTGATGGGTTTTCAGCCGGCCTGAGCCGTCAACCTTCGTCATTAGTTAATTTGCCTGAAGATATATCTTTATTCTTCAATTGCCTTGAGCCATTTCTTCATTTTGCAATTTTCCCCCGATATCTTTACTTTTGAATTTACCTGAAGTGATTTTTCTTCTATCTTCAATATTGGCGAAAAGTCATCTTCATTATTTAATTTTCCCGAAGTGATATCTTCGTTCTTCATATCCAATATTTCGCCTTTCTTTAGAAGCTTTAAATTGAATTCAAGAAAAGCCGTTCTTTCGAAATAATTTCGGTTTTTTTAAATCCACAAAGTTTTTTTACGAGTTGTGAATTTTTATAAATGTGGTTAGTAAATTGTACCACGACAGAAAAAATGGAAACGCAAAGATAAAATTTTACAAAAATTAAATTCAGTCCATGAAAAGCCATTCTATTAAAATAATTTCGGCTTTCAAAAATCCACCAATTTTTTTGAAAAAAATAGTTGGTGAATTGTAGAACACTCAAGTGGAAAAACGAAAATAACAAATTTGAAACACGGAGATAAATTCCACAAAAATTAAATTCAATCCATGAAAAGCCGAATGGCTTTCTGCTTTTTTCAAATTCACCAATTTTCTTAGGAGTTGCGATATTTTAAAAAAATTGGTCGGCATACTGTAGAGCAGTCCTCAAAAAAAAATATGAAACGCTGGGATAAAATTCTACAAAAATTAAATTCGTTCCACAAAAAGTGAAATAATTTCATTTTTTCGAAATCGACCAATTTTTTTGCGAGTGGTCAATTTTTTAAAAAATTTGCGCAAAACTCGTGCGAAAAAGAACGAAAAAAATTTAAACGCCGGAATAATATTCTACAAAAATATGATTCAGCCCACCTTTCGAAAATGTTAAAACAATGCACAAATTTATACATTGATAGAACTCGATAGGATCGTTAACGTGACATCTAAATTGTAGTTTTAGTTTCTCCGGGAATCTAATTTTTGAGATATTCGTGATTTTGGTAAAAAATTTCAAACCTCCAATTTTGAATACATTTAACTAATTTGAGTATAAGAAGCATATTTTTTTTTAATTCAGCAGCCACCTTTGTATAAAGTAAAAGAAATTAAAACTTTTTGAAAACTGACTTTTTTCCACCACTACAGTGGCGTAACTCTACGGGGTGAAAACAAAACCTAGCATTGTGGTGAGGGGGAGGGATATTTTTGGGGATCCGCATTTTTGGTGGACTCGCAGTTTGAAATAATATATACACACTCCATTAGGAGTTATTTTACGCAAAGTTGGCCTTAGAATTTTGTTTTTTGGTTACCCATGATCCTTAAAATGTGTTGATTGTGGCTTGTCAATAATAAGCTGTGGGTCAATTTTTGTCTTTTAAATTGAGATTTAACCATAACATTAATTCGTACATTGATTTCGGCGCATGCTTAAAAAACTTAAGTTAGTTTCCCTATCTACGGAAGTTCCTCATTGGACTTTGTATATCATGAAATGATGACGAATGATCATGAAAACACGAGATTTTCTTTTCTGGATGGTTGATTTAGGGACTTTCATCAGGATGTTTAGGATGCGAATGTAATAATTTTTCAGCGAATGTTTCAATAGGAATAACGGGTTTTTTGGTATAGCAGGATATTTGAGAGATTGTTGGGTTTGTGAAATTGTATTCGAAGTGATATCCTATTATAATCTCATCTGAAAGAAATACAAACTTTAACAGCACTAATCTATGCAATGATACATTTCGCCTTCACAGTATGAAATATCGCGTTGATAAAATGACACTAAACGGCATTTATGGTGGCACTACTGAATCCGCCAGGGTCCAAGATTTAATATTTTCTCTATTAAATCCCCGGGGTGGGCATTATGCAAGAGTAATACAATTTTACTAGGAAGGGCATTAACTGCCTTCAACTTTTCTAAAACCCACTTTAAAATTTAACCAATTTTCTTCTCGCCGGCCGTGATACCCTGTTTTAGCGTTAATAAATTACCCCCCATAACCGAATGCATTCAACCACCCCCGCCCCCCAACCTCCGCGCGAATGGGATTAAATCAATCGATAACTCAATGACGTGACACGGCAAAGGAAATAATAGTACCGTAAAATGTCTACATCGAGTTTTATGCGAACAGGAGATTATCGGAGATTTATTGGAGTGGGCGTCGATGTATTTAATATCCATTATCCCTTCAGTCGAGGTGCGAGCGATAAATCGAGATTAAAACTTAAATTAGGCCGGTCTTTCGTTTTTCCCTTGCACAGATAATACACGCAGGATAAAAGTAATCAGTTTTTAATAATCGTTATTATTGTGTGTGGAAACTACAATTATTTACGATTTTATCAATAATTTCAGTTCAATGTTAAAAAAATATATAAGTAATATAGGTCACGGTTTTTTGACCGTTTGTAATTGTTAAATATACTTGCAGGAAGGCATTGCAAAAATAAAATATATTTTTTTGTTATACCCTTTTTGAGTTAGGCTTTTTTTAAATGCCACCCGCAAATCATTTTTTAAAATTAATTTTCACGGCTTTTTGATGGTTTATAATTGCTAAATACACCTACAGAAAGCGTCTACATAAATAAAATTTCAAAATCGCACACCATTTTTGGTGAATGCGCCGGGAAATTATGACTAACTTCTCGTCGATCTAAAGTTTTATTTAAGTAAAATAGACTCAGTGACATGGAAATTGCAATTCCAAATAAGAATTTTTCAATCAAATTTGGCAGAATCAAAATATATTAATTGATTCAAGTATTTTCGAATATTTTCTTCTACAATTTTTCACTCTCTTCATGAACCATTGTAACTTTTCTTGCGTAAATAAAACAATGTTAAACGATTTATAAACTTCAGTCGGTTGCGGAGGAAGTTATTGCATTTATCGGTTACTTTTCCCACTGTATATATACATCGCGTTTGGCAGACGCTCTACAACTTCAACTGACATCCGTTTAAAACAGTGCAACTTAGCAAACAATTATAAATACACATATCAAGCACCACCTGATGTAATAAATGAATTAACACGGTACACCCCTCCTGTCCTCCTTTCACAAACAGGTCGGAAGTTGCATAAAGTATGCACCTTAATTACTCTTTACAAGCACAGACATCTCGTAATTTGCGAACCATTTACATGGAAATAACGCAGAGACAGCCCTTTCAAATTTACTAGACTGCACGAATATACTGAGAAATTCCCATTTGCATATTTTCGGCAATTATTGTTGCTCGAGTGAGGCGCCTCTGCTTCTGCTTGCTAAACGCCCAGCAGGGATATAATTCAGCTCTTTAAAAAGAAACGCGGGACGGGGACGGGGAAAACGGTCCCCCATCCCTCATTTCAGCACTGCCAGACCGTTAATATTTCAAAAACGGAGATTCCAAACATTTGTTTTGTAATTTCTTCGTCCGGGCACGTACAGCTTGTGCTTTCTTACATTTACCTCGATTAATCTTGTATACTGCATGTCGGGGGAGATGATAATTTTCGGTGTCATAATTTAAATTTGTCTTTAAAATTCTATAAAAATCTGGAAATACGGGTATTTCCCCAGAATGTAAGTGGATTTAAGTTATTTAACATTTTTAGTGCCGACCACACACCATTTGCGTGTTATTGGTTCTAACGAGGGGGCCGACCACGCACCAGGTGCGTGATACGTTCTTTGACATTAAACCTTACAGACACAAGTCGGCTTGACTGGTAATCAATTTATCTAAGACCGGCAGTGAACGTGTTAAAGAGATAAGTAATAAATGTTTATCACCTCCAGTTTTCTTCTTTATAAAACACCGAGGTGAAAATTTCATTTTTTTTCGAATGTCTCAAAAAAATAACAAATTAGGTTAGTGTCTTTCAGATTATTATTTGGCTTCACGTGCACAACATTGCCCTAATTTAACCGAGGGCCTACAAATGCGCAACTTAGCCCTGATCCAAGCGACACACTCTTTTTAAAGAACCGAGATCCCAATACATTCAGGTGAAATACGAATACCCTGTATTTTAAGATAATTCCATTAGAATCAAGTACATGTTTCTTTAAGTTTGCTAAAAAAGAAAGAACGCAAAAATAAACTTTTCAAATCCGTGCTAATTCGATTTTTATAAAAATTCGGCTAAACCTTCATTTCGTTTATTTTCGAAGTTAAGCATCCCTTCATTGAGACTCAATAATAATAAAACAGTTACAAATCTATACCAACTGGTGTGCAAGAATTTCTAAAATCCTGGATGGCTGTGGATTTGACCGACTAAAAGTTTCAGCCACGGATCTCCCGGCGCTTCCACCAGAATTCACAATATTATCAAATCTTAATAATATGTTATTTAATTTTTCTCTTGACTCTAACCATCGAAAATTTAAGTGCGGAAATGAATTAAGTAATTTTCCGTTTATCTCCGACTTTGTATAACATTTTTTCTTGAATCGAATATCCGAATACATGGTCAAATTTAAAAAATTAAAAGTAACTGTTTGACCTTATTTACAAATGATTTTAATGCCCATAAATGTTGTTTATAGTTCTATTAACAATATTAGACTACAATCCGAGGACCGTTTTTCATCCACTTTATGTAAATAATTTTTACCTGAAATGCGTAACATTAGAAAACATGGTCAAATTAAAAAAATTAAAAGTTATTGTTTGACCTCATTTACAAATGATTTTGATGCCCATAAATGTTCTTTATAGTTCTATTAACAATATTAAACTACAATTGGAGGACCGTTTTGCTTCCACTTTAAGTAAATAATTTTTTCCTAAAATGCGTAATATTAGAAAACACGGTCAAATTTAAAAAATTAAAAGTTACTGTTTGACCTCATTTACAAACGATTTTGATGCCCATAAATATTATTTATAGTTCTATTAACAATATTAGACTACAATTGGAGGACCGTTTTGCTTCCACTTTATGTAAATAATTTTTACCTGAAATGCGTAACATTAGAAAATATGGCCAAATTAAAAAAATTAAAAGTTACTGTTTGACCTTATTTACAAATGATTTTGATGCCCATAAATATTCTTTATAGTTCTATTAACAATATTAGACTACAATTGGAGGACCGTTTTTCTTCCACTTTATGTAAATAATTTTTTCCTAAAATGCGTAATATTAGAAAACACGGTCAAATTTAAAAAATTAAAAGTTACTGTTTGACCTCATTTACAAACGATTTTGATGCCCATAAATATTCTTTATAGTTCTATTAACAATATTAGACTACAATTGGAGAACCGTTTTGCTTCCACTTTATGTAAATAATTTTTTCCTAAACTGCGTAATATTAGAAAACACGGTCAAATTTAAAAAATTAAAAGTTACTGTTTGACCTCATATACAAATGATTTTGATGCCCATAAATGTTCTTTATAGTACTATTAACAATATTAGACCACAATTGGAGGACCGTTTTTCTTCCACTTTATGTAAATAATTTTTTTCTGAAATGCGTAACATTAGAAAATATGGCCAAATTTAAAAAATTAAAAGTTACTGTTTGACCTCATTTACAAATGATTTTGATGCCCATAAATGTTCGTTATAGTTCTATTAACAATATTAGACCACAATTGGAGGACCATTTTTCTTCCACTTTATGTAAATAATTTTTTTCTGAAATGCGTAACATTAGAAAATATGGCCAAATTTAAAAAATTAAAAGTTACTGTTTGACCTCATTTACAAATGATTTTGATGCCCATAAATGTTCGTTATAGTTCTATTAACAATATTAGACCACAATTGGAGGACCGTTTTTCTTCCACTTTATGTAAATAATTTTTTTCTGAAATGCGTAACATTAGAAAATATGGCCAAATTTAAAAAATTAAAAGTTACTGTTTGGCCTCATTTACAAATGATTTTGATGCCCATAAATGTTCGTTATAGTTCTATTAACAATATTAGACCACAATTGGAGGACCGTTTTTCTTCCACTTTATGTAAATAATTTTTTTCTGAAATGCGTAACATTAGAAAATATGGCCAAATTTAAAAAATTAAAAGTTACTGTTTGACCTCATTTACAAATGATTTTGATGCCCATAAATGTTCGTTATAGTTCTATTAACAATATTAGACCACAATTGGAGGACCGTTTTTCTTCCACTTTATGTAAATAATTTTTTTCTGAAATGCGTAACATTAGAAAATATGGCCAAATTAAAAAAATTAAAAGTTACTGTTTGACCTCATTTACAAATGATTTTGATGCCCATAAATGTTCGTTATAGTTCTATTAACAATATTAGACCACAATTGGAGGACCGTTTTTCTTCCACTTTATGTAAATAATTTTTTTCTGAAATGCGTAACATTAGAAAATATGGCCAAATTAAAAAAATTAAAAGTTACTGTTTGACCTCATTTACAAATGATTTTGATGCCCATAAATGTTCGTTATAGTTCTATTAACAATATTAGACCACAATTGGAGGACCGTTTTTCTTCCACTTTATGTAAATAATTTTTTTCTGAAATGCGTAACATTAGAAAATATGGTCAAATTTAAAAAAATTAAAAGTTACTGTTTGACTTTATTTACAAATGATTTTGATGCCCATAAATGTTCGTTATAGTTCTATTAACAATATTAGACCACAATTGGAGGACCGTTTTTCTTCCACTTTATGTAAATAATTTTTTTCTGAAATGCGTAACATTAGAAAATATGGTCAAATTTAAAAAAATTAAAAGTTACTGTTTGACTTTATTTACAAATGATTTTGATGCCCATAAATGTTCGTTATAGTTCTATTAACAATATTAGACCACAATTGGAGGACCGTTTTTCTTCCACTTTATGTAAATAATTTTTTTCTGAAATGCGTAACATAAAAAAACTTGGTCAAATTTAAAAAAATTAAAAGTTACTGTTTGACTTTATTTACAAATGATTTTGATGCCCATAAATGTTCTTTATAGTTCTATTAACAATATTGGACTACAATTGGAATAGCGTTTTTCTTCCACTTTATGTAAATAATTTTTTTCTGAAATGCGTAACATAAAAAAACTTGGTCAAATTTAAAAAATTAAAAGTTACTGTTTGACCTCATTTACAAATGATTTTGATGCCCACAAATGTTCTTCATATTCCTATTAATAATATTAGTTAACAATTGGAGGACCAATGCATAACATTGGGACATGATCAAAAGTTACTGTTTGACCTCATTTACAAAATCTTCTAATTGTTATTTAATATTGTTATTAAGACTACGAAAACATTATAAATGAGGTCAAACACCAACTTTTAATATTTTCAAATTTACCATGTCTTCGGATATTCGTTTCAGATTTTTTTTTAACAAAATGGAAGAAAAACTGTCCTTCAATTTTTATTTAATATTATTATTAGGACCATCAAAAAAATATGTCGCTATTAAAATCATTCGTAAATGAGGTCAACCAATAACTTTTGATTTTTTTAAGTTCACTATGTTTTAAAAAAATGTTTTTAACTGTATCGATAGGTACGGCCTTTCGCTATGCTACCAGGATGAAATATTTCAAAAATGGCATTTTTCAGTTGGCTAAAAATAATAAATTATTGCTACTTATTTAAGCATAGCAAATTTACACAAAACTTATTCTTTTGCAAGGCAAAGCATCTAGAATGACCCTACCCCAATAATTCGCCGTTTGTTTTTATGCTCGCACATTTCTCGGATGGCTAAAAAAAATAGAAAACCAACTGCTACTGATTTAAAACTTATCAAATTTACGCAAAACATATTCTCCCAAATGGTTCTAAAAAAATATAGAGACATCCTATCTTTGGAAGTTAAGATTTTTACTTGTGAGAACAGAGTAGAGTTTGTTTTTAAAGTCGCCCGTATTCCAGTTGGTTAAAAATTCACAAAAATAATTGCTACTAATTCCAAACCCTACAAATTTTTACAAAACTTATTCTCCTATAAGACTCTACGAAAATCTAAAATGATCCTATCCCTAGATTTGAAACGATTCGACGTGATCACATTGGGCGAATTAGAGTTTGTTTAAAAACGCCCATTTTACAGCTGGCCCAAAAAATATAAAAACAATGGCTACTAATTTCAAATTTATTTAAAACTTATTCCCCTAAACGATTCTAAAAATATCTAGAACACCCTATCTCTAGAAGTTCAGATTTTTTCACGTGAATGAAGTAGAGTATACTTTTACTTTTAAGTCGTACATTGAGCAGAAGGCTAAAAAAATACCAAAACAATACGAATTTCAACTACTGCAAATTTGCATAAAACTTATACTTCTATAAAACTCCATGGAAACCTAGAATGACCGCATCCCGAGATTTGAGATACTTCGACATGATCAGAATAGAGTTGTTTTTAAAGGTGGCACATTTCCCAAGTGACTAAAAAAAATAGAAAACAATAGCCACTAATTTCAAACTTCATAAATTTACACAAAACTTATTCCCCTAAACGATCCTAAAAAAAATCTAGAATATCACCGACGAGAAGTTAGCCATAAAAATTCCAGCCATAGATTTCCCGGCGCATCCACCATTTCGGTGCGATTTTTAATTTTTATTTGTGTAGTGTCTTTCTGTGGGTGTATTTATCAACTATAAACTGTCAAAAGGCCATGAAAATTAAAACGAAAAAACAAAAAATTATCTGACAGTCATTAATTCATGGGTGGCGTTTAAAAAAATCGTAACTCAAAAAGGGCATTGCAAAAAAAAATATTTTATTTTCGCAATGCCTTTCTGCAAGTACAGTAAACAATTACAAATCGTCAAAAAACCGTGACGAATATTATTTATATTTTTTATTTAACATTAACAGAAAATCGTGGATGGCCCATAAAACAAAAAGGGCATTGCAAAAAAAATTATTTTATTTTCGCAATGCCTTTCTGCAAGTACAGTAAACAATTACAAATCGTCAAAAAACCGTGACGAATATTATTTATATTTTTTATTTAACATTAACAGAAAATCGTGGATGGCCCATAAAACAAAAAGGGCATTGCAAAAAAAATTATTTTATTTTCGCAATGCCTTTCTGCAAGTACAGTTAACAATTACAAATCGTCAAAAAACCGTGACGAATATTATTTATATTTTTTATTTAACATTAACAGAAAATCGTGGATGGCCCATAAAACAAAAAGGGCATTGCAAAAAAAATTATTTTATTTTCGCAATGCCTTTCTGCAAGTACAGTTAACAATTACAAATCGTCAAAAAACCGTGACGAATATTATTTATATTTTTTATTTAACATTAACAGAAAATCGTGGATGGCCCATAAAACAAAAAGGGCATTGCAAAAAAAATTATTTTATTTTCGCAATGCCTTTCTGCAAGTACAGTTAACAATTACAAATCGTCAAAAAACCGTGACGAATATTATTTATATTTTTTATTTAACATTAACAGAAAATCGTGGATGGCCCATAAAACAAAAAGGGCATTGCAAAAAAAATTATTTTGTTACCGCAATGCCTTTCTGCAAGTACAGTAAACAATTAAAAATCGTCAAAAAACCGTGATGAATATTATTTATATTTTTTATTTAACATTAACAGAAAATCGTGGATGGCCCATAAAACAAAAAGGGCATTGCAAAAAAAATTATTTTATTTTCGCAATGCCTTTCTGCAAGTACAGTTAACAATTACAAATCGTCAAAAAACCGTGACGAATATTATTTATATTTTTTATTTAACATTAACAGAAAATCGTGGATGGCCCATAAAACAAAAAGGGCATTGCAAAAAAAATTATTTTATTTTCGCAATGCCTTTCTGCAAGTACAGTTAACAATTACAAATCGTCAAAAAACCGTGATGAATATTATTTATATTTTTTATTTAACATTAACAGAAAATCGTGGATGGCCCATAAAACAAACAATTCCAATGCCCTTTTTGTTTTATGGGCCATCCACGATTTTCTGTTAATGTTAAATAAAAAATATAAATAATATTCGTCACGGTTTTTTGACGATTTGTAATTGTTAACTGTACTTGCAGAAAGGCATTGCGAAAATAAAATAATTTTTTTTGCAATGCCCTTTTTGTTTTATGGGCCATCCACGATTTTCTGTTAATGCTAAATAAAAAATATAAATAATATTCGTCACGGTTTTTTGACGATTTGTAATTGTTAACTGTACTTGCAGAAAGGCATTGCGAAAATAAAATAATTTTTTTTTATGCCCTTTTTGTTTTATGGGCCATCCACGATTTTCTGTTAATGTTAAATAAAAAATATAAATAATATTCGTCACGGTTTTTTGACGATTTGTAATTGTTAACTGTACTTGCAGAAAGGCATTGCGAAAATAAAATAATTTTTTTTGCAATGCCCTTTTTGTTTTATGGGCCATCCACGATTTTCTGTTAATGCTAAATAAAAAATATAAATAATATTCGTCACGGTTTTTTGACGATTTGTAATTGTTAACTGTACTTGCAGAAAGGCATTGCGAAAATAAAATAATTTTTTTTTATGCCCTTTTTGTTTTATGGGCCATCCACGATTTTCTGTTAATGCTAAATAAAAAATATAAATAATATTCGTCACGGTTTTTTGACGATTTGTAATTGTTAACTGTACTTGCAGAAAGGCATTGCGAAAATAAAATAATTTTTTTTGCAATGCCCTTTTTGTTTTATGGGCCATCCACGATTTTCTGTTAATGCTAAATAAAAAATATAAATAATATTCGTCACGGTTTTTTGACGATTTGTAATTGTTAACTGTACTTGCAGAAAGGCATTGCGAAAATAAAATAATTTTTTTTTATGCCCTTTTTGTTTTATGGGCCATCCACGATTTTCTGTTAATGTTAAATAAAAAATATAAATAATATTCATCACGGTTTTTTGACGATTTTTAATTGTTTACTGTACTTGCAGAAAGGCATTGCGGTAACAAAATAATTTTTTTTGCAATGCCCTTTTTGTTTTATGGGCCATCCACGATTTTCTGTTAATGTTAAATAAAAAATATAAATAATATTCGTCACGGTTTTTTGACGATTTGTAATTGTTAACTGTACTTGCAGAAAGGCATTGCGAAAATAAAATAATTTTTTTTTATGCCCTTTTTGTTTTATGGGCCATCCACGATTTTCTGTTAATGTTAAATAAAAAATATAAATAATATTCGTCACGGTTTTTTGACGATTTGTAATTGTTTACTGTACTTGCAGAAAGGCATTGCGAAAATAAAATAATTTTTTTTGCAATGCCCTTTTTGAGTTACGATTTTTTTAAACGCCACCCATGAATTAATGACTGTCAGATAATTTTTTATTTTTTCGTTTTAATTTTCATGGCCTTTTGACAGTTTATAGTTGATAAATACACCCACAGAAAGACACTACACAAATAAAAATTAAAAATCGCACAGAAATGGTGGATGCGCCGGGAAATCTATGGCTGGAATTTTTATGGCTAACTTCTCGTCGGTTAGAATATCCTATCCTAGAAGTTGAGATTTTTACACGTGAACGGACCAGAGTATGATTTTAAGATTGTGATATTGGAGCAGAAAATTGAATTATATAAGTAAAACGGAAGAAACGTAAATTCACATCCTTTATAAAAAAGATAAAAGCGAAATTACCCTTGGGTGTTAAGATTTAATGGCATCTCCCACTTTCTCCTCCGCTTCTTCGCTGCGCATTAATTTTCAATTGAAGTCCTTAGGTGCATGTGCAATGAAAGCACACCCGAGATCTGCGGCGTAATTGCAGTCAAAACATGGATTTTACGTCCTGCGAGGAGGAGTTGATGTTCCTTGCGTGCTTTCATGTTTTTATTGGGCCCTCAGGTGTACGCCGGGCCGTCGAACATATCGGATATTATTTTGCGTCCTTCGTCTGAACTTCAGAAAGTTATTCGATGGATATTGACAGAACACTTTGTGGAGTTACGTTCGCCCCCACGATTCCTTTATGCCCAAGAATTGATTTACATGTAATTTAATCGCAACGAGCCTTGCGCCCGTAATCGAATTTAAAGTTGAGGATTAACGTCTTATTCGGGGGGGCGGGTCGTGCTCTGGTCTGCCGTAATACTTAATATTTTGACAGCAGAACTGCGTGCGTGAGCAAAACTCCAATAATATCCATTAAAGTCCGTAGAGTTAAATTGATGGCCTGGCCAATGAATGCCGGAGGTCCAGTCAAGTGACGCGGATGAAGTTAGTTGTCGATGTGCCCTGGACCCAAATTCCTGTCTTAAGTTGTAGCCAGTTAGGATTGTTTCATCGAATGCCATGACTGCCAATACAAATTTGGTAAGACATAATCTCATCCAACTGTTTTCGTAGGAGTAATTATTGAGCATTGATTAGAGGGTAGATAGAGGCCCTACCTCTGGACCCAGTCGGTACGAGTTCGAGTCACTTTTCTAACGAAGAATGGCCGTGCGGATCCATGGATGTCTAGATTCCTTAACCTGAATTCCTATCAACCATTCTTTCTTTAACTCTGCTTCCACCAAAATCAATCGGTCTGTATGTACAGTCAGAGAAAATACAAATGCGAAACCTGCTCGGCGAGGCAATGCTGCCGCATGTCGGTGCTTAGTTCGGTCGAAACCAGTCAGTCCCTGCTTAAAATCCATTTATGAGGTAATAAAAGGGTATCCCGATATAAGATGGTCAAAATGCCACCCGACACAGATTTTTAAATAAATATGAAAATATCATTAGTTGTGACGTTAACCAAAGTAGTCGTAAGCCGTTTATCAAAAAACCCCGACATGACCCGAGAAGCCCCAAAATAAGATTTTTTCAAATACAATTTTTTTAACCACTAAAAAAAAATCTGAAAAAATCACATATATTATTGATCAAAATACCAAATTAGATGAATTTTTCAAGGTCATTTTATATTATTATAAATTTATCAACAATTGGAATAAATTTAGGATAGATTGAAATATATAGGGTTATTCACGCTATACGGCACGGAATATTGTGGCCAAAATACGTGACTTTCAAAAAGTTTGACTTTTAGGATATATAGGGGTCTATTATGGTTACTTAATAGTTATTACACAGGGCCTAAAATATCAAAGTTGTGTTTTTTTTTAAATGAAACACCCTGTATTTTAATAAAACCTTTAATAAAATCAAAATCTTAGATTTTATTGCAAAAATTTTGTGTTTAAGGTCCAAAACCATGAATTCTATAGTCCAAATTTGAGATTTTACATAACATTCCTAGATTATAATCAAAATTTTTGATTTTAGGACTCAAATTCTGCGTTTAAAGGTCAATAACTTGGATTTTATGTTCCAAATGCCAGATTTTAAATGCAATTGATCAATTGAATCCAAATATTGGATTTTGGATCTCAAGTTCTGCATTTAGGAACCAGAAACTTGGATTTAAAGTTTCAAATTAGAGATTTTACAAATAATTATCAAATTAAAATCCAAACTTTGGATTTTTCAACACAAAGTTTGCGTTTAAAAACCATGGATTCTATGGTCCAAATTCGAGATGTTTATTGAAATTCTTGTATTAGAATCCAAATTTTGGATTTTAAGTCTCAAATTCTACTTTTAGGGGCCAAAAACTTGGATTGAATATTTCAAATTTCGGATTTTACATATAATTATCAAATTTAAATCCAAATTTTTAATTTTTGGTCACAAATTATGCGTTTAAGGTCCAAAGCCGTGGTTCAAATTGGAGAATTTTCATGAAATTCTTGGATTAGAATCCAGAATCAGTACAAAGTATTGTACTCAGCAAATAGATGTTTTTTAGATTTTTGACCTGTACATTCGATTTTTTTTTGTCTAAATTTTTGATTATTAGGCCCAAACATTATTTATTTTGGCCTAAATTTAATTGGTAAAATTTTCGACTGTTTGGTCCGCATTTTTTATTTTTCCAGACGAATTTTTAAATTTTTGACCTGTATTTTCGATATTTTTGGTCAAAATATTTTATCTTTGTATTTTTGATTTTTTTTAAATATTCTAAATATTCTTTATTTTGACCTAAATTTTCGATTTAATTGTTCAAATTTTTGATTCTTCGGGCCGAAATTTTTATGTTAGTTCCAAATTTTTGATATAATTTTGATTAAAATATCTATAGCCTGAATCATTGATTTATATGCCAGATTTTTTAAATTTTTTCCGGAATTTTCGAGTTTTGTTTGTTGAAATTTTCGATTTTTTAGCCTGCATTTGTTATCTTTAGGGCCGAATTTTCTATGCAATGTCTACATTTTCGACTTTCTGGCCTACATTACAAATTTGTATTATTATTTTTTTAATCTTTTGACCTAAATTTTTCTTTACTAATTTCTCGATTTTATTGTCAAAATTTTCGATTTTTTGGTCCGCAATTTTTTATTTTTCGTTTAGTCTGCGTATTATCTTTAGGTCCGAGTTTTCGATGTTTTGTCTAAATTTTCGACTTTTTAGCCAACATTGTAGGTTTTTATTTTCTTTTATCTTTTGCCCTAAAATTTTCTTTATTTGCCTGTTAAAATTTTTCTTTCCTTGGTCCACCATTTTTATTTTTATGCCAGAATTTTAGATATTTGATCTAAATTTTGTATCGAATATTTTAGATTTACAGTCTGTTTTTTATCCAATATTTTAGATTTTTTAACTTGGATTATCGATTTCATTTCGTGATTTTTTTAAAATTTTTTGGCTATTATTTTCGAATTTCTGATCAGAAACTTATATTTGGTAAATTATTTTGCTTCTACTTAAGTTTTTAATTTTTTGTCTGCGTTTTTTTTAGATCAGGATTCTTGATTCTTTGGCCCATATTTGAAATTTCTGTATTTTCGATTTTTTTGTTCCAATTCTTTTTATTTTTCATTATTTTGACCAAAATATTCGATTGGTTTGTAGAAATTTTCGATTTTTTTGTCTGCATATGCCCGAGTTTTTGATGTTTTGTCTAAATTTTCACCTTTTTAGGCCCTACTTTATTGGCCGATTCGATTGTTTTGGTTTCAATTTTAGTCGACTTGAATTTTCGATTCGTTTGTTAAAAATCTTGATTTTTTGGTCTACCACTTTGATTCTTGGGTACGAATTTTAGATTTTAGGTCTTAATTTTTTATTTTTTTTGTCCCATATTTTAGATTTTCTTAACTTGAATTATTGATTTTATTGTGCGATTTTTTTTTATTTTAATTTTTGCTATTATTTTCTCGTTGGAATTTATTTTAAGCTAAAAAGAGTTATATTTGGGGCTGAAAATGGCAAATGATTTTTATTTTGCTTGTATGTTCAATTTTTATTTTTAAACCAGGATTTTTTATTTTTTCGGCCGATATTTTAGATCTTTTTTTGATTTTTTTGGCCAAAATATTCAATAGGAAGATAAATGGTTCTTTGTTTCTTCAAAAGGGGGGAGGGGGGTATTATATAAGTGGCTCTACCATCATCATGTTCCACGAGCCGCCACTGGTAAAGATATAAGGTATTTGAAATTAAAAAAAAAAATCTAAACTCAACATAAACATACTGTTACTCTATTATTAATTTGATAAAATTTTGCTGCTTAATTGTTGATAAATATATACAAAATATCGGAAAAAGATTGGTTATTCAAATTTTTCAAAATGACGCACCAAACATTGAAAGAACGTTGACTAAATAAAATTTTCCGTCACTTGATCGGATCGGGGCGAAAATAAATGGTTAAACCTTATAAAAACATGAATACCCTAAATAACCTTTTATTTGGGTAAAAAATATATGTGAATTTTTCAGATTATTACAATAATTTTTAGTGGTTAAAAAAATAAAATCTTATTTTTCGAGGGTTTCAAGGTCATATCTTGGCAAAAATGGGATTGTTTACACGAAACTGAAATAAAATTATTAATACCAAAATATTACCAATAATTTTAAATAAAATTACTCTTCAATTGATAAATATATAAAAAATATTAATATAATGTAAACATTTTTGAAGATGTCGCACCAAAAATTGGAAGATGAACAAAATCACAGATATGGAGTCCGTCAGTCGATCACTTAGGGGCGAGAAGGGAACTAGGCTTGTAAATTTTATTACCTCATAAATCTATTTTAAGCAGGGACTGACCGGTTTTGGCCGAACTAAGCACCGACATGCGGCAGCATTCCCTCGCTGAGCAAGTTTCGCATTTGTATTTTCTCTGACTGTACGAAGCTGAACAACGACGCGAATTATGAACCGCCAATCTCCGCCTTATTTTTACACTTCCAGTGAAACTGATAGAAGTGCACAAGCCCTTTAAACTGTGTAAAATCTCGTGCAGCATGAAGGGAAATAAAATATTACGGCCGGCAGGAATAATGAAAATAATTAAAGATTAATACTGTTCTAAGTTTTAATTCGTAATGAGATGATTAATATAATCAAATTATCTCTGCTTGCCTCCACCGACGTTACTTCGCTTAAACAAATGTTGTTGGGGCATGTCTGATGAGTTTAATAAATTATTATTATCGTTTACAAAATCCGACTTTTGATTTCGTTAAGTGGAGCCACCCTATATAGGAAAGTTGGGAATCGCATCAAATAAGTTGGTAATGTCATAAACGAGCGAAAGTGGTGATTGAATCACACATAACGAAATGACCATCAATCGAGTGGGTGACTGTGTGAGTGTTGGTGTGTTTATGCATATATATATATATATATATATATATATATATATATATATATATGTGTGCGCAACTCTGTGGTGAATCAATAACACAGTGTGCCAGCGTGGCGGAGACTCTCAGGTTCAGGTTGCCCGCCTGAGCGCACCCGTCAACCTTCGGGCCCCACGTGGCGCGCTTCATTTGTTCGCATCGCGCGCGCTCCCCCTCCCCGCCGCCCTCATTGTCTTAAATGCCCTTAATACAATATAACATATTCAATTACCCGAATTAGTACCGGGCCGTCTGCTTCTCTTTTCGAACGCGAGACAAATAAAAATCGATCGGATTACTTTCACGCCAAATTAAATTGGGACATGGAATTCAATTTAAGGGATAAACAAAAGCGGAATGGGAGATGAGGAGAATGCGGGGGTGCGTGGGGGATAAATTAATATGCTTACCGGGAAAGAAAGGACGTTGATATTATCCGCGCACCGGTTTTGATCACAATCGCCATTGTAAAAAGCCGTATTTCTATAAGTTGGCTTATAATTTCGTGGAAGATTTTTCAGTCTGAGATTGTTTTAAATAATTTAATTTTTTGCGTAGATAAAAAATTGTGTTTCGTGATATTACGAATCAATTTTATTTTCTGCAGTGGTTTCGGGTTATCAATATAGCCATCTTCAGCAGAACCACGTCAATTGTATGCATTTAACCTCTCAGTATCTTTTGATAGATAACTGGTATCAGACTAATCAGCAGATGGTGTCATAAAAATGCACACCTGCAATGGTTTTCGAATCTTCAGTTAAGATGAAGGTAATACACTAAAACGTGTTTATTCAGCATTTTTTCGGCATTTTTTGAAAGTTACATAAATTTGCTTCTATCCCCGAAGACAGTTCATAAATTGTTTCCATAAGGTAATATTGGATTTTGGGAATTCTATACGAGGTACTACCCAAAATATCCGAGATTTTCATTGTACCGGTCAAATCAGTAGCAGTACAACATTTCTCCGCTAGATATCTGGAGGTACACGTCTTATCTACTGCGGTACAAACTTGCGTCATCTTTGGTGCATGCAGTTGTGAGTTGCAGTGGTGCGTGTAGGGACGTCTTTCAGCGCTCTTCCGAATTTTCAATTGGGTAACGTGAAGGAGCAACGGATTTCCATTAAATTCTGTTGCGAGTTAAAGAAAACTGCAGCTGAAACCCACTGAATGCCGACAGAAGTATTTCGTGAAAGTGTACTGAGTCACGCAAGAACATTTGAGTGGTTTAAGTGCTTCAAGAAAGGCTGAAAATCCGTGGAGTATGACAAACATTCAACACCGGAAATGTGTGCCGTAACGCGCAATTCACGATGTTGTAACAGACTTGGGCTGTCGTACGGTACATGTCAAAAAATTCCAGTCGATGAACTGAACATGCAATTCTTCGCAGTGAAGTTTGTCCCTTGCCTTCTCAGCATCGACTAACGAAACCTCAGGATTCAGACGTGCTCGGAGCTGCAACAAACAGTTCGAGAGTATCCAAACTTATTATACGGAGTCATAACAGGTGATGAATCTTGGGTCCATGGTTATGACCATAAAAACAAAGCAGAAATCATGACAATAGAAACGCCATCGTCTCCAAGGCCGAAAATAGCGCGACAAGTTCAACATCAAGACAATACTTCTCTTTTTAGGACAGTTGGGGAATTGTGCATAAGAAGTATGCTCCACCTGGCCAGACTGTTAACGGGCGGTTTTACTGCGAGGTTTTGAGGCGACCGAGGGAAAATGTTCGGCCAGAGTTGTGGAACAAGAAAGACTGGTTGGTGCACCATGACAACGCACCCACGCGCAGGTAATTCCTGGCCCAAAACAACATGGCAACTGCGCTCGCTACTCGCCAGACCTAGACTCGTACGACTTCTACTTGTTCCCGAAGATGAAAAGGACGTTTTGATCCTATTAAAGACATCCAAGTAGAATAGTAACGGATCCTAGACACCCTTCAACCTACGGACTTCCAGGAGTGCTGCAAAAAATGGGAACAACACGTGACATCGTTGCATACGATGGCATAAGTATAGTTTTCTGATGTTTACAATGAAATTCTTTGATATTTTGGGTAGCACATCGTATTGTGCAGAGAATACAACTCAAGAATCACATGATATATTTTCGATTAATTTGATTGGGTAAAATGGCAAAACTAAAACGTATCAAATCGATGATAGACAGTATCACCGCATGTCACTCGATGGGGAGAGGCTGTGGACGATGAAGTCGAGAGCGAAGCATTTCTGTATAGGTATAGTAACGTTCGTTGTATTCTCCCCCCAAATATAACTCTTGCTATGATTAATCCTCCATGATACCACTCGTTAAAGTGTTATCGGCGCTTAGTTTATCTACGCGTCTTTATAAATGCGTATTTATTTTAATTTGCATTTTATGAGGTAACCATTACTCCTTTTCAATATTTACATAAATTCCGCATTATTGAAATTTCCAAACGAGATCATTTTCGAAGAAGTACAGCGGCCAGTAACAGTAACTACACAATGAAGATGAGCCTTTACCCACTGTGCACCGATTTACCGAGGGCATCGTTAAGTCCGTTTTCGCAGAACGATTAGTGAAAATGTGCAGCTGCTACGGCAACACAATATGCTGCGGATCTGCCTCCAGCTGCCTGCGTACGTGCAGAAATCGTTTCGACCCAAATTGTTCTGAGAAGTGCAATTTGCCGGTTACAACACGTGCGTCGACCTCGATGCTTCCGTCACACCCTACCACCACCACCACCCGCAACCCGGAGAAGAATAGGGCGTGGATCCTGTAAAAGGCCATGAAGCGCTCTTAAGACATCAGTCATTTTTCAACAATCAATCAGATGAAACACTTAAACAATTAGTTTATCATTCGTTACAATACAACAGTCAGAACGCCGCCGCCGCTTTCGTCACTTCCGTTGCCGCCGCTTTCGTCACTTCCGTTGCCGCCGCTTTCGTTGTCGTCGTTGCTGCTACTGCCGTCGCCGCTGCCACTGCTATCGCTGCCGCTGCCATCGCCGCCGCTTCCGTTGCCGCCGAGTCACCAGTCACTCATCCGCGGACTCGCCTGGCATCCCCGTGCTTCACAAACATTGAGTGAAGTGTTGGTGACTATTTACTTTTGTGTGACTTTTATTTATTTTGTGCCATGACATTATTTTATTAACTTATTTTTTCTTCGTGTGTATATATTTTTTTTTCTGAACATTGAACATTTTTGTAAATGTATTTCTCCGTGTGTAAATAACAGCGATTGATTGTTATCACGCCAATAAGACTTTCTCTGCCTCCACCCCATCCTTGTGTTCTTGTGCTGTTACTCATAGCGATACCGACTCCAAAAGCTAGCTGCCCCCGTGACAAGTGTCGCCCAACTCGAGGCCGAGTCCAAGCCCACGACCCGAGGATGCCAGCACCAAGGACCTAAGAAGGACCCAGAGATGGAGATCGGCGGAGCGATGGCCTTCGAACAGCTGAGGTTCCAAGAGCAGATGCATCCCCCTCAATTCGGGATGGAAATTCTTCTGATCCAGGCAGAAGCAGAAGCCAACATGATGAAATGCGACAAAATTCGACGTCAGTGCTACGACATTTGCCGCGCTGCTGAGGAGTTTTGACAGGAACATCTTCGCCACGGCTTGCCCCTAAGGACCTCATCACCAAAAACGCTAGCACCACCATTGCGGGTGTGCTGGATACGAGCCGAAATACGAGGAAGCGATGCCCCTCGCCGCGGACCATCTCGTTATTGCCGCCGCAACAACGACCAGCGTGCCGTCACCGACGCTGCTGCCAATCGCTGAGCAAACGACGTCGTTTGTTCAGCCACCAGCCATCGTAACAAAGATCGTCACCACCACAGCAGTCACCATCATGACGCCACCGCCACCGCCTCTATCAGCTCAGCCTCCACCAGACGAGGAATTGCCGGGGTCGTGCCACCACGTGGCCATATCGCCGAGACGACGTCTGCCAGCCGTGCCAAAACTGCCCCCCAAACGACGCCAGCTGACCAAGCAGCCGCCAGCTGATCATGCCGCCGCCAAAGAGGGTCGCACTGGGGTCGTATGGCCAAGCCCACAGCTCCGCCCGATACCCTTGCCAGCAGACGACGCCTGAGAAAACCAATCCGACAGCCACAGGCGCCGCGTTCGAAGACGCCGAACCGTCACCCGACGCTACCCGCAAGACGATCCATGGCAGCCCGTCCACCCAGGACGCTACGACATCCACAGACGCCGCTCTCCTGACGTAATCCGCAAAAGCCACCACAGACATCGTATCTACCGAAGACGCCGCAACTTTTTCGGACGCCGCAACCAGCGGCCACTCCGCCTTCGGAACGCGAGCAACCTTAACCGCGACCACTACGGGCCCGCGAATCGTAACCGCGAGTGATCGTTGGCGCGATCGCGACCAATGACAATATACTTGTTAGTTCCCCGCGAAAAGACGCAATAAAGTAGTGTAATAATAATAATAATCTTTATTACCCAACAGGCAAAAGCCCAATTACAGAGTAATTGCAGTGAGAAAAAAAAAGATTACAAATTAAATAAAACCAAGGAATTCAACTAGAAATAATGAGTATGCTTGCATATATGTACATATGTATACACGCACATATATATACATATACCGAGTGTCTGGGATAAGGGGCGAACATAGGGATTTAACATGTAAAATTAAATATGTGTAATTATTAGCTCCCCTAATCATTTTAGAGAAAAATCGTAAAGGAATATTTTTTAGAGAATAAAAAATTGTAAATGAATCATCCATTTAATTTACGTTTGTACTAGAATCCACCTCAGAAATAATAAAAATAAGTTTAACCATTTACCATTTAATAAAAATCCTTGCCATGACTTTGACAAATGTCATGTTACGGTGAGAATAATTTTGCTAGTCAAATATCAATTCACGCATTGTAATTACTATGAACAATAATCTGAGTTAATCCAATGAAGAGAGCGTATTCATTATCAAAACATTTTGCAGTGGCGTCAGTTTACTCAGAGTTCGTGACATTACATGCAAACGGAACAGAAGAAACAACGATGAATTGGAAGAAACAGTTTTGGGTTTGGTAAATGCTGAACCAACAACTAGCATACGATGCACTGCTCGTGAGTGCAACGTGTCTAAATTCTCAGTACAGAAAATTCTGAAGAAGCATGGTTATTATTCTTAAAAACATCAATGTCATCAGGACATACGTGGATGAAGAAAGGAAGCGTGTGTTCTGCGAAAAAATGCAGGATCGATCAAATACAGACCATAATGAATGCTAATAATTTACTTCCATATAACAATAAAACAGTAAACAGTTTTTTAATAGAAAGACACCAATTGTTAATTTAAATCAGAACACCAAATTTCTTGGGATTGCTGAGGACGAGCAACTCACCTGGTGTCAGCATGTTGATTATGTGTGTAGTAAATTAAATACTGCTTACTATACAGTTCTTAAACTAAAACCAATTTTACCACCAGAATCATAACTCTCTACTACTCATAGGTATATCCTATTCCCAGCGTGGGAAAGAAGTCATATTTAAAGGATATTCATAGCCCAGAAAAGAATATTAAGGTTAATTTTTAACAAAATTGGATTGGAGACTTGCCGTAGTTTATTTTAGGAGAACAACATACTTACATTAATATGCATTTACATATTTAAAATAGCAACATTTGCTGCGAATTACACTATCTGAAAACTAAACTAAGCTTAACTTTTTGCAGTCTGTTTTGCCAAAAAATACTAGTTCACACTGTACAACGAGCCCAACGTTATTGTTCATAGTAATTACAATGCGTGAATTGATATCTGACTTAAAAAATGATTCTCACCATAACATGACATTTGTCAAACTCATGGCAAGGGTTTTTTTTATTAAATGGTACATTGTTCAACTTATTTTTATTATTTCTGAGGTGAATTCTGATACAAACGTAAATTGAATGGATGATTCATTTACAATTTTTAATTCTCTAAAAAATATTCCTTTACAATTTTTTTCTAAAATGAATAGGGGAGCTAATAATTACACATATTTAATTTTACATGTTAAATCCCTATGTTCGCCCCTTATCCCAGACACTCGGTATAGACAAGTTCATATACACACACAACAAATAAACAAAGCTACAGTGATCATATACATCAGAAATTAGATATTGTTAAAAAAAAATTAAATTGGCTCAAGCTACAATTGAATATGTCGCACTCAGATGCAATCCCGTTATGAAATTTACATATTCTATAAACGGGGAATTTTTCAATAATATTAGAATTTGCACGGGAAGAATAAAAACAATTAAAAATTCTAATAGACAACCTAGGAGTGTGAAAGTTTACATTAATTAACAGTTCAGGACAATCAATTAAGTTGTGAATGATTTTAAAGAGAAATATTTGCCCCTGTATTTGTCTGCGTTTAGCAAGTGGAACTCCATTAAATTCCTCCAAAAGTGCATCATGGTTAAAACCCTGAGGTGGATATACTCCAAATTTCCTGAACCAGACTGTTTTGTAAAATTTACGCTGAATGTTTTCCACTGATTTGATATGATTTTGGTAAAACGGATCCCAAACAATTGCCCCGTATTCCAGAAAAGGACGCACAAATGCATCGTACAGGGAAATCAAAGCCCTTTGATTTGTGAATAATTTACTATTACGAATGATAAAGCCAAGTGCTCGGCTAGCTTTCGAAGTGATAGAGACGATATGTTCCTTAAAAGTGAATTGTGAATCAAAAACTATTCCTAAATCTTTTGAGATAGAACATCTCTCTAAAGTTTGAGCATTAATGTGGTAATCAAATAGAAACGGATTATTTTTCCGTGCACTTAGTAACATTAAGATATAATTTATTGATACGACACCAATCAGATACGGTATTAAGTGCACTCTGTAGAGACAGACCAGACGATATATCTAAAATCGGTGAAAATATTTTGAGATCGTCTGCGAAAAACAGGTGGGGATGATGTAAGGAGGTACTTAAATCATTAACGAGGAGAAGGAAAAGTAATGGCCCCAGATTTGATCCTTGGGGTACACCAGAATAGGCAAGAAATGTAGTTGAAGAGTGCCCATTTATAGATACTTGAAGGCGACGGTCGGATAAATATGATTTAATTCAAGTAATTAGATTAACGTGAAAGCCGAGTTTTTTAAGTAAAATACCGTGGTCTACACGATCAAAGGCCTTGCTGAAGTCTGTGTAAATACAATCAAATTGACCTTTACGGCCAAGTTCGCTACATACAAATTCGCTAAAGCAGCTGAGATTAGTTACCGTGGATCGTTTTTCCATAAAACCATGCTGACATGGAGAAATAAGGTTTTTGACATTCGGGTAAATGGAATCGTAGACTGTCATCTCAAAAACTTTAGCAAAATTAGGCAACAAGGCAATAGGCCTATATTCGGCAATGCCACTAGGATCGCCTGATTTGAATACTGGACAGATTTTTGTTTGTTTCCAAATTGAAGGGAACTCGGAGTTTTTTTTAATAAGATTGAAAATTGTTTCTAGGGGTTTAACCAGGATATGTGCACAATCTTTTATAATTCAATTTGGAACACCATCTATACCACAAGACATGGAACTACTCAATCTATTTATGGCATTTAGAATATCAGCAGGGCTAATAGATGTTATGTTAATGGTTGGTAGATTATTATAGGTATCTCTAATGTCATTAAAACCTAAGCTCCTTGTATAAGCATTTTAAAAAAAGTCAGCAAACGCGTTGACAATTGATTCCGGAGAGACCAATTCCAAACCATTGTAGTGCACCAGGAATTCGAGTAGTTTTCTTTTTATTGTTTGTAAATGTCCAAAATTGCTTCGGATCTGTAGAAACATTGGAAGAGATTATATCTATATAATTCTTATACGCTGTTGATATAAGTAGTTTACAATGGGTTCAAGTTACTTTAAAGTGGTTGTATGCCTCTTCAGTTTTATTGCGATTGTAGTGTTTACTTGCATTGTTCTTAATTTTAATACAATTTCTGATTTCTGATGTAAACCAGCTAGGAAATTGATTCTTAGAGGCTTTGCGTATCGGCACATATTTATCTAAGCAGGCATATAAAATGGTATAAAACGTATCAATTGCTTCATCAATATTGCTTGATTTATTGACTTGGTCCCAATTACTCGAAGTAAGATCTGTGTAAAGACCAATGAAATTAGACTTTCTAAAATTATAGTTTCTCATATTGGAAACATTAGGTGGAAATTTAGTGGGTTTAGTAACCGAAATATTTACATTGACTAATAATACAGGATGGTATAAGTCTTCTTTATAAATGCTTTATTCTCGCGAATAATATGACAATTTAAATTAGTAAAAATTAGATCCAGAACTTTGTTCTGGCAATTTGAAATAAAATTATACTGTTTAAGATCGAGAAAGGCAGAAAAATTTTGAATTTTATTGCACAAAGTATTATTTAAATTATTATAATATTGAATGTAACCTGGAATGGTAAAATCTCCCATAATAAGAACATTATCCGCATCATTACATAATACACAAATAAGATCAAGAAATGATTCAAGATGTTCCGTTGTGGGCGTTCGGGGAATGTAAATAACAAAAATAAAGACCTTAATACTACTCACAACTAATTTACAGGTAGTTACATCAAACAGAGGGAAACATTCAGTTAGGACGGATGTATCAATTTTGTAAGTGCCATTAACAACAAAAATCGAACAATCCGCTTCCGCCTGACGACACGCAGGCACCACCAAGGTACGTGTCGTGACGCTGCCCCCGACAAGCTGTGTCTACTTGGAAAAGGTTCCAAATCATCAGTGCGTCGGAATCATCACCGCCCATAACACCAGCCCAGACGCACCATCTACAACCACCCGCTTGCATGCGGGAACACATGCAGTGGCTCCCAGCAAACAGAATAGACAACAACATCAAAACAGAACACCTCCAGCCGCCCCGTGCTCCGACCAGGGGTCCAATGCACCAGCCGCCCCAAGGACTGGAGAGACAGACCGCACGTCTTGGTTCCCGCCGTACCAATGCACGCCGGGATGTCCCCGGCCGGACCAGACGTGACTGTTCCTAGGATGCGGCCACCCCAGGCATCCAGTGTGGGATGTCCGAATCTTCTCACACCTCACCCTCGGAAGGATCTCTAAGGACCAGTGTCCCGGCCAGCATCCTGGCACCCAGGACGCGAATGTTGCTGTATCCTTACAGCTGGTATTGTGCGGACCAGTGACGAAGCTCATTTCCATCTATCTGGGACAGTAAACTTGCATATAGCAAGTATTTTTGCTGAATTTCAAATTTTATTTCTTACAAGGATTGAATCCAGATAGTTCAAAATATTTTCGCGAGGAGATGATGCCAACCCATAATTAAAGAAATTACCATTTTATTCGCCTGACCGATCTGGAAAACTCAAGTTTCCGCCCGCTAAACAAGTTATATTCGGACGGAGGCACAAAAAAATACGTTTTAGAATACGTGTTCCTTCGACTAATTACCACTTTTACGTTTCCATTCAAACGTAAGCCGCATTTTCTCGCGGTGCATTTCATAAATTTATTTAATTGGTCGCACTATGCATTCTAATTAGCCCTGATGGCCGGCTTTAATTAGCGGAATGATTTCATTCCTAATTTCATTTTATAATCACTGCACCGGCTTTTGTTCGGATTACGTTCTTTTGACCCAGTTAACAAAAAGTTCGACTTTAAAATTTAAATTCAAACCTATTCTTACTAACGTATTTCGTGCATTTGTATGTTTGTACCATTGATTTAAATTATTGCCCTGGACTATCAAACCTGCCGCTAATTACTACCCCCTAGCGACATTAATTCTCCGAGACTCCGGAAACGGGGTGTGCGTGAGTTTCTCCCGACCATGAATTTTCTGCGGAATTCCCACTTCTCGCCCTCGCCCGACCGACAACCGCATTAGTTATTCTCATTCTTTCCACGGACTTGATTAAAAACGGTAATTTTCTAAATTAAAATAACTCAAAAGAGCGAATCCGTAAGAAGAATTTTATAATCGAGAATTTATATTACTGTAACGATTCTTTAGAAAAGTTATTCGACGCATAAAGGAAGGATGGTCTGAAGGAATTCGGGTTGCTGTATGTGCGGAATTTGGCGTGTTTATAATCGTGTTTGGTTATTTATTCTAAAATCTTCTGTGCATAATTACGTAAAGTGGCGGAGATTGGATTGGAATATTGACCGAAATTTTTAATTCAAGAAATGTTTGTTTCATTGTTATATTTGTATTTACTAGGCCTCGGCCGATTTCCAGTTAATTGTTTGCATATGATGAAATTAATAATAATAATAATAACTTTATCATCCAGGAGTCTAAAGACTAATTACAGGACAATTTTACAAATTAACACAATTTAAAATAGAAAATAATTCTTACTATAAATAGAGAAAATTGACAAAGCGAACTAAAAAATAATGTGTAATAAGCATAATGACGCAAAATAGACATAATAATACATTAAACACGAATGATTTGTACAACTAGATCTTTAAAAGAAATATTGAACAGATCAATATTTTTACAATACGAATTCGCAGACCTAAATATTGATAAAAGGGGACTAGAGGCTCTGTGAGTGGTGTTTGAAAATGGGATATTAAACAGGATATTCATCCTAGGGCAGATACGTGGTACATGAAAGAAACACTTAGATAACATAGTCGGATCGTTGGAATATCCGTTAAGCAATTTGAAAATAAATGTCAATTGTAAAATGATTCGCCGAGAATGAAGAGAAGGGAAATTAAATTCCGAGAGAAGTCTTTCATGAGGAAACCCTTGTTCAGGATAGGTGTCAAATTTACGAAAATATAGAATCTTTAAAAATTTCCTTTGCACCTTTTCGAGCATGTGAATGTAGGTTTTTTGATGAGGGAACCCGTATTCCAGCTTGCTTCTAATGAAAGCCACAAAGAATTTGATACGAGCCGTCTGATGCCGGAAAGACCTGGTATTGCGGAGCAGATATCCCAGAGTTTTATAGCTGTCGTTGCAGACTTTCCTTATGTGGTCACCAAAGTCAAGCTTGGAGTTCATTAATAAACCTAAGTCACAAAATTCAGAAACACGCGACAGCACCATTCCATCAAGCTTGTAATCGAATCTAATAGGGTTTAGACTTCTGGAGAACGATAGAGTTTTGCATTTATTAATATTCAACTTTAGACCGTTTTCAGTACTCCAGTTGCACAACGTGTCAAGGTCATACGAGAAGACAAGTACTTGACATTCGAGGACCCGCACAGCATTTTCTTTTGCTGGATAAGATTAGAACCCACAACCACGAGCAGGAACTTTACTCACCGCGAGCTCGTAACAAATTTGTTAGCTAGAAATGCGTTCATAAGAAATTGGTTCAAAGGTAAATTTGTTCGACAGATTATATTTCTATACAAGTTTTCACATTCTGAGAAAAGTCCATTTGACTAGAGACAAAATTTTCCAGAGTTGAAAATGTGAAGCATTTGCCATCGATTTTAAAAAACTCTATTATGTTTCTGCAAAAATCTATTAACAAATATTCCATTCGTTTCGAGAAATTTAATCTCAATAAAAAGCATTTTTGTTAAAAGTGCCAAATCATCGTAGAAACTTCGTTTTTTGAGTCCTGCACAGGGAATTGATCAAATTTTAATGTCTTTATAGTGGATCGAGTCTACAAAATTTTTACAACTCCGTAGTCATCGTCAAAGTTGGACATGGTTTCTAGAAAAAAACTTTTTTTTTCACAGGGGCGCTAGAGGGGGGCGGAAGGGGTTACGCTTAAGTTCGCATGCATGACTATAAAGAAGACACTTCAAAGTTTTTCGCCCTTAAAGTTTCATCAAAATCGATTGAAAATACGCCGAAATATGGCGGTTTGAAAATGGTCGAAATTTCACGAATTTCAAGTGTTTCATTTTTTTTTCTTCAGTATAGAAACAATTAAAAAAATATTTTTACTAATTTTCATAATTTTATTAAATACACTTGCAGAAAGAGACTGCATAAATAAAATTTGAAAATCGCGTCCTGTTCTGGTGGATGCGCCGGGAAAGATATGGCTGGAATTTTATGACAAAATTCCCGTCGGTTAAATTATTGCGACCATAAACTTGAGACCTTATAAGACACGAAATTTGCTTATTTCTACCACCATCACAACCAGAAATAATGATGATGGCCATTTCTAAAATATCACCCGTACTTAAAACATATTTTTTAAAGAAATGATCATCGTTAGTGGCTGAATGGTCAAACCTATTCCAAAAAAAAAGAAATGATAATAAACAATTTCATAACCAAAAGTACAATTCGAAACTTTTGCAAATCTAACAGATGTAAGCAGTGGCGGCTCGTGGAACACGTTGATGGTAGAGCCACTTATACAATAACCTCCCCCCCCTTTTTCGAAGAAACAAAGAACCATTTATCTTTGTAGACCAATCGAATATTTTAGCCAAAAAACAAAAATTTAGTACAAAACAACCGAAGATCTAAAAAATCGAAAATAATCAAAAATCCTGGTTTAAAAATAAAAATGCAGATCAAAAAATTGAAAATACAAGCAAAAGAAAAATAATTTGCCATTTTCAGCCCCTAAAATAACTCTTTTTAGTTAAAATAAGTTTCAACGAGATATTCGGAAATAATAGCAAAAATAAAAAATAACAAAAAAGTTCGCAAAAAAATCTAAAATATGGGACAAAAAATGAAAAATTAAGACCAAAAATGTAAAATTCGTATCCGGCAATTAAAATTTTAAACAAACAAATCGAAAATTTAAGTCGAAATAAAGAAAATTTCGACTTGAAACCAAAATAATCAAAAATACAAAATATAGCCCGAAAAAAGTAAAAATCTACAATAGGGCCTAAAAAGGTGAAAATTTAGACAAAACATCGAAAACTCGGGCGCAAAGATAAAAAATGCAGACAAGAAATCCAAAATTTCTACAAACCAATCGAATTTTTCTTCAATATAGCCTAGAACGGTGAAAATTTAGACTGAACATCGAAAACGGGTGTAAAGACAATAATTGCAGAAAAAAAAATCGATCGAAGATTTCTACAAACCAATCGAATATTTTGTTCAAAATAAAGAAAAATAAAAAAAAATTGGATCAAAAAATCGAAAATCCAGAAATCTGAAATATGGGCCAAAGAATCAAGAATCCTGATCTAAAGATAAAAAACGCAGACAAAAAATCGAAAACTTAGGAAGAAGCAAAATAATTTGCCACTTTCAGCCGCCAAAAATAAATTTCTGACCAGAAATTCGAAAATAATAGCAAAAAATAAAAAAAAAACACGAAATAAAATCAATAATCCTTGTTAAAAATGTAAAATATAGGATAAAAAATATACCAGAAATCTAAAATAAATTGAGACCAAAAATCTAAAATTCTGGCCTAAAAATAAAAATAGTGGACCAAGGAAAGAAAAATTTTAATAGACAAATAAAAAAAAAAAATTGGGGCAAAAGATTTAATAAAATCCACAATGTTGGTCAAAAAGTTGAAAATTTAGAGAAAACATCCAAAACTCGGCCTTAAAGATAATAAATGCAAAATCAAAAAAGGGGGCCAAAAAAATCGAAAATTTTGCCAATAAAATCGTTAGGTCAAAATAAAGAAAAATTAAGGTCAAAAGATTAAAAAAAAATAAATAAATATCTGTAATGTCGGCCAGAAAGTCGATAATTTAAACAGTACAATGAGAACTAGGGCCTAAAGATAATAAATGCAGACTAAAAAATCGAAAATTTCAACAAACAAAACTCGAAAGAAAATACTGGAAAAAATAAAAACATATCTCGCATATCAATAACTCAAGTTATAGATATTTTAACCAAAATCAAATAAAAAATTTGGAACTAGAATTAAAAATTCGGCCCGAAAATTCAAAAATTTAAACAATTAAATCATAAATTTATGTCACAATAAAGAATATTTAGGTCAACAGATCAAAAAATTATACCCAAAAGAATAAAAAATACAGGTCAAAAATCTAAAAAGTAAAAATTCGGCGGGAAAATCAAAAACGCGGGCCAAAAGTTGAAAATTTAAACAATTAAATTCTAAAAGGCTAAAAGTTAAAATATTTTGACCAAAAATATCGAAAATTTGAAAACTAAAAATTCGTCGGGAGAAATAAAAAATGCTGACCTAATAGTCGAAAATTTGAAATCGAGAATGTAGGTCAAAATAAAGAATATTTAGAATGATGAAAAATTTAGCCAAAAAAATAATGGAAAATACAGGCTTAATAATAACAAATGCAAAATAATCTAGTCAGAAAATGGTTTAAATTAGTCTAAAAATCACTCTATTGTTCAAAATAATTTTCCAATTTACTTTTTAATAGGATTTTTTTTTATTTTCGCTTTAATTGTCCAAAAAGGTGAAACTAAATTGAAAAATAATTCAAATAAAACCATTAACTTTGTTGGAATCATCTTATTTGTTTCAGCTTTAGTGCCGGTTTAGTTTCGAGAACTTTAGATTTAGTAGATACATTTTGAATAATTCAAATAAAACAATTCACTTGGTTAGTACGACTCTCAGTAGCGGCTCGGGGAACATGTTGATGATACTTTTAAAATATGGGGAGGTCCTCCTTTTTTGAAGAAAGAAACAACGATTAATCTTCATAGTCCAAGATTATTTTGCTGAAATATGATTTATGCGTACTTTCGATTTATCGTGCGTTTACATTTTGTCCCAGGCATGCACTAAATCTGTAATACCATTCTTCGACCACGTAACCTCACCATCAAACAAAACACATGGAATACAAAAATTATTTTAAGATTTAATTAAAAATTCTTGCTAAGATTAAAACTACAGATAGTGCCATGGCTCCTTGGCTCTATATAACGAGCCGCCTCTGGATGTAAGTGAAAGAAAGTCTAGGCTACAACCGAACATAAATCTTTGTAAGTTATTCGTACATAATTAGGTTTTATATACTAATCCTATATTACGTAAATATGATTCTAATTAATAGTTAAAGAAAGTTTTCAGTTGGAGTAAAGGGTTTCAGAGATAGTTGCGAACGTATTTTACAAAGTTAAAATTGTACCAGATGAAGGTATCATAACTTATGAAATATTATTACACGAAGTTTTCACAAACAAATCGAGAACTTGGGATCAGGGAGATGCGAGATAGTGGCTATTAATATTGCAGCATTCCTGTTCTATTTCAGCAGATAATACAAACTAGTAAGAAGCAAACTTTAAAAATCAATACGGCAATATACGACAATAATTACACCCTCGAGTCTGCACTGATTAATTTAAAAGGGCTCTTGCACGTACCTTTCTCTCTTATTTCTATATTTATTGTTTTCAAAGAGTAACGTGTAATTCGTATTTGTTTATTGATGATAATAATGCCTATTTGTGTTATTTAACAACGTATTTATACAGGTCGGAATTATGCTAATAAAATGTTATAAATTAAAATATTCAAGTTACACATTGTGCGTTACGCTAGCCTTTAAAAAACTTTAACGAGAAAAACTTGTACGTTTTACAAATTTATTTTTATTATATACTAGCGCTACCCGGCATGCGTTGCACTGCCACTCAAATATATAGAGATAAACATTCAATTTGTTTATTGGAGTTTAAATGTTTTTGTGATATTTTTCATATTTAAGAAAATATTGGCAAAAAACAAAAAACTGTTAAGGTAAACGCCCACTTCCGGTGTACGAAATTTTACCAAAAGCTTTTCAGTTCTTCAGATTATCAAATAAGACGTATGTTTAAAGTTTAATATCAATTGCTCTATTAGTTTTTGAGATACAGCGCACACAGACACACACACACACACACACACGAACACACAGACACAATTTTTTTTTTCCAGAAATTGTTGAAATGGCATCTAGGGACCCCAAAACGGATATTTCCGTAAAAAAAATTTTGAAAAAAAAATCACGATTACAATACTTTCTCGTACTTCGTAACGGAGAAAGTAAAAAATTTTTGTTATCTGCATTTTTTATCTTTACGCCCGAGTTTTCGTTGTTTTGTCTAAATTTTTACCTTTTTAGGCCTTATTGTAGATTTTTACTTTTGTGGCCTATATTTTGTATTTTCTACTTTTTCGGTTTAAATTTTTGGTCTATTGGCCGAAATGTTCGTTATTTTGACTTAATTTTTCGATTTGTTTGTTGAAATGTTTAATTTTTTGGTCCACCACTTTGATTTTTAGGTACGAATTTTGGATTGTTGGTCCTAATTTTTTATTTTTTGTCCAAAATTTTAGATTTTCTTCACTTGAATTAATGATTTTATTGTGTGTGATTTAAAAAAAATCGTTATTATTTTCGAATTTCTCGTCGGAACTTATTTTAAGCTGAAAAGAGTTATTTTTAAACAGGATTTTTGATTTTTTTACCGTTATTTTAGATCTTTGGCTGTTTGTTCCAATTTTTTTTGGCTATTAAATTATGCAAATTTTTTTTTTCCTATATTTTCAAGTTTTTGGTCTGCATTTGTATTTTTAAACAGGATTTTTGATTTTTTACCGTTATTTTAGATCTTTGGCTGTTTTGTTCAACATTTTTTTGGCTATTAAATTATGCAAAATATTTTTCTTTTGCCTATATTTTCAAGTTTTTGGTCTGCATTTGTTTTTTTTTTATACCAGGATTTTTGATTTTTTTCGACGATATTTTAGATCTTCGGCTATGCTGGTCCAAATTTTTGATTTTTGCCAAAATATTTGATTCGTTTGTTAAAATTTTGGATTTCTTAGTTTCCTTTTTTTATTTTTGGGTCCTGAGTTTTCGACCTTTTGACCTAAAATTAGACAAAACATCGAAAACTCGGGCCTGAAGAGAAAAATGCAAACTAAAAAATCCAAAATTTCAACAAACAAATCGAATATTTTGGCCAAAAATCAAAAATTTGGAACAAAATAGCCGACGATCTAAAATATTTGCGAAAAAAATCAAAAATCCCGGTCTAAAAATAAAAATACAGACCAAAAAACTTGAAAATATAGGCAAAAGAAAAATAATTTGCATAATTTAATAGCCAAAAAAAATTGGAACAAAACAGTCAAAGACCTAAAATAACGGTAAAAAAATCAAAAATCCTGTTTCAGCTTAAAATAAGTTCCGACGAGAAATTCGAAAATAATAACGATTTTTTTTTAAATCACACAATAAAATCATTAATTCAAGTGAAGAAAATCTAAAATTTTGGACAAAAAATAAAAATAATTTGCATAATTTTCAACAAACAAAACTCGAAAATTCTCGCATATAAATCAATAATTCTTTATTTTGGCCTACATTTTTGATTGGTTTGTTACTATTTACAATATTTTCGCATTTTCAGGACTGACGTTTTGGTCAATTTTTTTTTATTTTTTGTCCTACATTTTAGATTTTTTAACCTGAATTATTGATTTTTACGTCGGTTTTTTTATTTTTTTATTTGGTCTAATTTTTGATTTTTGTCTTTTGTTCTAGATTTTGCAACCTAATTTTTTGAACTTTTTTTTTATTTTCAAGATTTTTTGTTTTAATTTCAGGTTTTTTATTTAATTTTATATTGTTTGGTTTCGTGGGTTATAATTTAAATATGGGTTTATTTTTGGATAAAATTAATTTACTTTGATATTTATCTAGAAAATATAGTCTGCGGGATGTTTAAGAAATTATTTAACATTCAAATATTTGTTGAAATTTAGGACTTTTTGCATCAAACAATTATACATATGTCTAATTTTTGTTTTTCGATTGATCTAAACTTATTTGCTAAGTACAATACTAGACTTCATTCATCATTCGTTCAAGGCAGCGGCGGCTCGCGGATGTTTTGGTAAAATTTTCTTCCGCAGCCTCCTCGCCGAACATCCACGAGCCGCCGCTGGCTCAAGGGTTATCCTAGAAAAACAAACAATTACACGTTCTATTTCCAGTCTTGCTTCCCGATGCTCATCCGATTCTGAAGGTCGTAACATCTTTCGCTTCTGAGTTTGAGGTGTAGACCGACCAATCGCTCTTCGCTTGGGTGGCATAATTTATTTTACAACAAATGTATCCCTTTTTAATAATTTTTTAAGGGTTCAAAAGTGCTACGACCTGCAGGCGGATAGTCAGCGCTAACAGGAACACTGGCAGAATTCCTTAGCGATGCAACTGACTGAGGTAGAAGTAACCGCAAACGTCACAAATTTACAAATCTAGTTCTGTTTAATGTTATTTTAATTTCAGTTGGTAACGTTTTTTTTATTATATGTGAAAGCAACCGGCAGGTCGCACCAATTTCAGTTGGTAACGCCTGACGTACATTATTCCATCCTCCTGACATTCGCTAAATACAACAAATACTATTAGTTAGGTTATGTACATTGAAAACCAAGAAATGGTAGACAAACATATTCTATTTTACACAGAAACCTTCCCCCGCATGATAACATTAACCTCTGAAAATTTCATCCAAATCTGTGGAATGGTTTAGGTGTCCATAAACGACAAACAAACAAACAAACATTCATTTTTATATATATAGATGTCAATCTTGACAGACTAATGAATACTTGATAAAAAAATAGATTGCGTGTAGCAACGGCAAGGCCGTAACACACATTACTATTTTATAGCTCGAGTTTTTTTTCAAAATTGCTCTGAACAGAGACTACAGTTTTTAAATGTATTAAAAATGCTATTCGATTAAAAAAAATAATCGACTTATGTTCCTATAAAAATGTACCAATAACTTTAATTTTTATTTCGATTGCAGTTCTTAAAATTCATAAAAAAATTACTAGATAAAAATATTACATCGGCTTTAAACTTTCCAAATTTAGTCTAAATAAATACCAGATTGCGTTTTCTATAAATAACGATCGTTCGAGTCACGCATGCAACATTTATATCTCCATTTAAAACAAAACAAAAATTAAAACCGCGCGTAAATTCGCATCCATTAATCCGCCATTTAACGCCCGGAAATTGGAAATGCGGTGAATAATGGATTGGTCATTTTGTAATTTTATTATCGCAAATCATTGCAAATGCGTGACGCACATTTGCATATTCCTCAACTGCGAACATTAGCGACGGAGAGGTGGGACCAACAACAGGTCAGGCCCGAACTAAAGTCATTACAGGACAATTTGTTGAAACTATTAGTGATTATTTAGAGCGGCCCTGTACATAATAGAACCTTAAAGAGCGGCATTTAATGGGCCTGGCCGGCCTGTATAAATCATTAGATAAGCGCACCGCTTCTTCCTCGCTTCCTTCTGGCCCCCTCTCTCTCTCTTTCTCGCAACTTCGCCATGTTAATTAAATTACTACGATACTTAATTAGTAACAGCTCTTGGTTGCAGACCGTTTATATTTTATGGGGAACAGAAAGGTATCTAACCTGATTATAACGATATTAATTTAACCCGGTCTAATCCGTTTTACCTGCTAACGCTTTATTTACTTGATATACAAGGTTGTTAGTTTCAAAGTTTTATTTCTTGATTCAACCGTCAATCACAGATATTATTTGGCAGCCCTGCATACATAATTTATTTCATTAATTTGATTATTAAAAGAGTTGATATTTTCGTTTTTTTCCATTTTCGAGTTTTCTTTGCTGACGCGTCAGGGGCTTCAAATTGACATTTATTCTTGCGAAAGTACATTTTGTGAAGCGTTTTATTTCCAGTGATGTATAGAAACCCCGAGTCGAACCGGTAGTTTCATCAGGAAATCATTTCAAAGCAAATTTTTGGGCAAAAGTAAGAAGGGGGGACCCTTCTATCGAATTTCACGTTCTCGTCAAAAATTAAAAATCGCCAATTTTAGTTGAATTCGACTATCTTGCACCCGAGAAGCACAGATTTGAAATCCGCGTTCGATTTCGATTTTTCGTTTAGCCGCTACGGCCCACAGAGAAACGCACCACGGGTAGAGGGAGAAGGCAAAAGTAAAATGCAAAATTTATCAAAAAAAAATACCATTATATTGTGGATACTTCAAACCCCACTGCATTGAGTTTTTCATATTTTTTTTCCACTTCCCTTCTTTGCAATGAATGTTCAAAGTTGAACAATTTCAGAAATCGAAATTTACGCGAAAAATGCACAATATTTATTAATTTATAGTATCATGCTTATGTGCACTATCATTGCATGTTTTTCATGGATTATTAAAAACACAATTGCTATATTTGAACCAATAGACCTTTTAGAACGATAGTTATAATTATTCAAAAAATAAAATTAATTTATAATAAATTTCAAATTTAGTAAGGGTAATATAAAAAAACAACAAACCGCAGAGGGTAGCGACTACCACCAAAAAATAACTCAATGTATCCTCTAGCTACACTAAAAAAATCATATCTCCAACGGTGCGTTTTTGAGGTTTTTTTTATTTTTTTTATTCAGCGCGGCAGCCTACATCACGCCTACTTCAGAACGCTGCCGGTGAGGTCTGGTGCATTATGTATAATTTACAGTTATAACAATGTACTAACTTAAATATTGAATAGTTTTCATTTGTAAAAATAGTAATCCATTATAATATGACATTTACAAAAGCCACCCTACAGATTTATAATTATAATTTTTCCAAAGTAACAATTCCATTTTGATAAAAGTTAACTTTAATAAGGATAATATTTAAAAAATCAAATTGCAGAGGGTTGCAACCACAACCAAAATGTGGCTGAATGTGTGTTCTAATAACCCTGTAAAAATTATTTGTCTATTAGAGCGTTGTAAATTTTTTTATATTTTTTTTAAACATCTACTACGCTCTGAAAAAGGGCTGCCTTGTAGAATAAATATAAATCAAAATGCACTATTTGAGAAATAATTTTTGCAGGGTTGAAAGAGATATATTCAGCGATATATTGTGTGATAATATGACATTTACAAAAACTACCCTCCATAATTATAATCATATTTATTTAAAAGTAACAATATAATTCGGATAAAAAGTAACTTATGTAATGCTAATTTTAAAAATATTAACTGCGGAGGGTTGCAACTACAACTAAGATATAGCTGAATGTATGTTCTAACAACCCTGTAAAAATTATTTCTCGATTGCAGCGTTTTCATTTTTTTAAATTTTTTTTTTATTCCATGCGCCTTTTTTTCCTAAATGAATTTTTTTAGCGCCTATCAATTTAACTCGTTATTCTGATGAATAAATGGGCGTTACATAAGGGTCTACGATGATTATTAAAAGAGTTGATTTTTTCAATTTTCGAGTTTTCTTTGCTGACGCGTCACCGGCTTCAAATTGACATTTGTTCTTGCGAAAGTAAATTTTCCGAGGCGTCTTGAAGGGATCTTTCCAGTGATGTGTAGAAACCCCGAATCGAACGAGTCGTTTCTTCAGGAAATTATTTCAAAGCCAATTTTTGAGTTAAAGGGGGACCTTTGGGTAGTTTTTCAGGTTTTCGTCAAAAATTTTAAATCGCCAGTTTTAATTAAACCCGCCTAATTTACATACAAGGAGCACAGATTTGAAAACCGCGTTCAATTTGGAGTTTTCGTTTAGCAGCTACGGCCGTTGAAAGTCTGAAAAACGACTTTTTTTGAAAATTTTCTTACACGTTCATGGTGCCAATTTTTTGCATTTTTTTCTAGATGAAATTTTTGAACGCGAATCGATTTAGCTCGTTCTTCTGATGAAGAAAAAGGTATTATTATTGGATAGCTCACTTGAAACATCCCAACTTCACGAAAAATATAGATGACTACATGAACAAAATTTTATTTTTTGGACAAACGCGCAGACATATTTTCAAATTTTTATCATGGAAGCATTGCTAAAAGCCGTACCTACCGATAAAGTTAAAAACATTTTTAATACCTCACCTGAAACATCCCCACTTCCAGAAAAAAACAGAAGACTACATGAACAATATTTTATATTTTGGACAAACGCGCAGACATATTTGAAAAATTTTATCATGGAAGCATTGCTAAAGGCCGTACCTATCGATAAAGTTAAAAACATTTTTAAAACCTCACCTGAAACATCCCCACTTCACGAGAATACAGATGACTCCATGAACAAAATTTTATTTTTTGGACAAACTCGCAGACAATTTTAATTAAATCCGACTCATTGACACACAAGGAACACTGATTTTAAATCCGCGTTAAAATTGGATTCTTCGTTTAGCCGCTATGGCCACTCAAACTTGAAAAAATTAACTTTTTCCAAAAGCTAACTTTTTTAATTTTTTTTTTCGATGAAATTTTTTAACGCCAATCGTTTTATCTCGTTCATTTGATAAAAAAAGGTATTACTATGTCTACTATGATTATTAAGAAAGTTGATTTTTTCGATTTTTTCCATCTTCGAGTTTTCTTTGCTGACGTCTCACGGGCTTCAATTTGACATTTGTTCTTGCAATTGTACATTTTCTGATGCGTGTTAATGAGATCTTTCGAGTGACGTATAGAACCCCCGAATCGCACCAATAGTTTCTTCAGGAAATCATTTCAAAACCCATTTTTGGGAAAAAGTAATGAATGATTTTTCGGGTTTTTGTCAAAAATTTTGAATCGCTAATTTTAATTAAATCCGACTAATTGACACACAAGGAACACTGATTTTAAATCCGCGTTCAAATTGGATTCTTCGTTTAGCCGCTACGGCCGTTCAAAGTCTGAAAAAATCGACTTTTTTCAAAATGTTCCATAAAGTTCATGGTGACTTGACGACTTTTTTGCAATTTTTTCTGGATGAAATTTTTAAACGCTAATTGATTTATCTCGTTCTTCTGATGGTAGTATTAAAAAAAGGTATTACTTGAGGATCTACGATGATTATTAAAAGAGTTGATTTTTTCGATTTTTTTCCAATTTCGAGTTTTCTTTGCTGACGCGTCAGGGGCTTCAGATTGACATTTATTCATTCTTGCAAAAATATATTTTCTAAAGCGTCTTGAAGGGATGTGTAGAAACCCTGAATTGAACCAGTGGTTTCTTCAGGAAATCATTTAAAAGCCAATTTTTGAGCAAAAGTAAGAATTTCGAATTTCACGTTTTCGTCAAAAATTAAAAAATCGCCAATCTTTTTAATTGAATCCGACTAACTTGCACCCAGGAAGCACAGATTTGAAATCCGCGTTCGATTTTGATTCTTCGTTTAGCCGCTACGGCCATTCTGAAAAAAATCGACGATGATTATTAAAAGAGTTGATTTTTTCGATTTTTTCCATTTTCGAGTTTTCTTTGCTAACCCGTCACGGGCTTCCAATTGACATTTGTTTTTGCGAAAGTACATTTTCTGAAGCGTCTTGAAGGGATCTTGTAGGTGGTGTATAAAAAACCTGAATCGAAGCCGTGATTTCTTCAGGAAAGCCAATTTTTGAGCGAAAGTAAGAATTTTACGTTTTCGTCAAAAAATTAATCAAAAGCTCTTTGATGGTCGATTTTTTCTTGCCATGGATACAAGTGGCATTCGATTGACTCTTATTGTAAATTATAGTCTCAGCATAAAAAAAAATGCTTTTGTAACCAACTGTACTCGTTTTGACGTTTTCGATTTACTTGCTTAATTTTGCTAATTAAACTTCAAGACCTTATGATAGTATCTAATAATAATGCATATTAATCACCTGTAATAACTAACAATAATTGTGTATCAGCATGACAGGGCTTCATTATCAGGTTTAAATCTTTACGCGCCACAATCGAGGTGTGAAAGATTATTGTTCGGAAACATCACCGGCGGTGATGGAGAGAGGATGTAATGCCATTATATATAAACTTTATATAGAGCTCAAAACTATATATATACACGTCGGGAAGTTCCGCACTTGTTTTCAAACAATATATTTCGTTAACCAACTCTCTTAGCACCATAAATTAGGGTTGATTTCAGTGGGATCACCTGTAATGGGAGGGGGTTATTAATGAATCTATAAATTAGTTTTCCCTTTTACGATCTCGCCCCGGAACGAACGGTCAAGGGGTTTTATTTCGGCCATAAAGTAAAATTGCGGACCATAATAAACATAAGCAGACCGCGCGAAAAATAATGGACCAGAGACAAGATAGTTTCGTTTATTATGGGATCGTTCGGGAAAACTTTAAATGGTCGCCCTTTTTTCCATGGATTCTGGAAGCTTTTATTACCGGGACGAAGACGGTCTTATCTTTGTTTTGTTTTCTGTATTATGCAAAACTGGGCGAAGCAGCAGGAGGAGGAGAAGGGAACAAAAAATACGACAAATGAACGGGGCTCACGGCTAATGTACGATTTGCATTCCTTTTTGCAGAAAAAAGGATTTCCACCTTTATTAAGCCCGGTGTGCCCTTTCCGTGACCATTTTGAATTCATCATCGCCGTATTATGCAACATTATGTTACATTCGTAATCGTGGTACTAAATATAAAGGCATGCGAAACATTAATGTGCTGCTTCCTACAAACATTCTTTGTTTGATATAAATGTACCGATTTTAAATTAATTAGATTTTGGTGAAACTTTTTTTTTAACTCAGGAAGTATATCAGAAACCTAATCGAATGATCAACCTAGACAGTATATAAATCTGAAACAACCTCACTTGTTGCAGAAGCATTAAATAAATGTTTTATTGAATTTACTTAATTATGAAAATTGGGTTGCATATATATGATTTTGTGCGGTTGCCTAATTTTTCTGGCTACTGCTTGTAGTAAAAAATGACTTAAATCTTCACAACATCCTGTATATTAATTAGTACATGATTATGCATTTGCCAAGGTTACAAATGGGCTGACATGTCGCACGTTTAGTTGACACAAGAAGCTGCACCAGTCATAATTCACTGTGCCGGTCACGTTCGCACCACGCAGACACATCCCGGCTAAATTGATAAATCTCCTCATATCTGAAATATTCCCGCATGATTTATTCTTATTTCCACTTCGAGTGGGACACTTCGAAATTAAGTTGACACTAATGCACGTTCCTATTTATGGATCCCGTGATGGAAGCGAATCGCAATTTCTCCTTTAACCCGCTCGCAGGAATGCAATCACGAATATATGGTTTTATCTTTTGCGAGGATTTGTGTTGAAAGTGCATAAGTGTTGATGATTACACGAGAACTCTATGCAAAATTCACGTGAGAATATGCACCGCCGCACACGAGAATTGTGCAGAAAATACGCACTGCAAGATGCTAAAACAAGGATTGCAGATTATGGTTATGTATGCAAAATGCACACAAGTTTATACCTAATTTTCAAGGGTATGGACTCAACTTATTATATATATGCAACCCAATTTTCACAATTTGTAGTCTAGGTTTCCCATTCGATTAGATTTCCGATATTAAATTATTTAATGAGAGAAAGACAATACATTTATTGAGACAATTTTACAAATGACCTCAACAGACAATTGACCAGAGATCTGTTATTTAATGATGTATATTCGTTCCAAAAAAAAGTTTACAAGAATAAAAAAAAATCCATCATTAATATGTGATATTAACAAAGTAAACGCCTCCAGTATCAATCAATTTTCCAAAAATGTTTCTTCAATAACAATATATTTAAATATGTTACAACATGTTGATATCAATTTGCATATCAAAAAAATCTATTTGTAGCACACAGCTAGTTATTGTTATTATTATGCATGAGAATTTAACGAACGGATTATTCACATAATAACCGATAAAACATTATACGCTGAACACAAAGGTCTATTATACAAAATTTACGAACAGTTTGATATCATCGCCACACAATGTGCATTGACACTGGTCTAACACACGACCACATAAACCATTGTCGCCATCGGTAATTACAAATTTATTTTACACTAACTAATCTTGGTGATGTCTTGTAATTAGAATGGAATTACATAATTTACCTCCTGAATGCAATTGATTTTTTGATGAAATCCTATAGGGAAATACGTTTTGTATAAATTTAGAAAGTTTTAAATCAGTAGCAATAGTTTTTCAATTTTTTTAGCAACCTTAAAATTACGCGACTTTTGAAGAAAACTCTACTCTGTTCAGATGGAATTTTTCCAAAATTCAGACGTGGGGTGTAACTGGATATTGATAAAATCCTATAAAGAAATAGGTTTTGTATAAATTTAGAAAGTTTTAAATCAGTAGCACTTGTTTTTCAATTTTTTTAGCGACCTTGAAATTGCGAGACTTTTGAAGGAAACTCTACTCTGTTCAGATGGAATATTCTTAAAATTCAGGCATGGAGTGTTGTAACTGGATTTTGATTAAATCTTATAGGGAAATAAGTTTTGTGTAAATTGTAGTAGTAGCAATTGTTTTTCAATTTTTTTAGCGACTTTGAAATTGCGAGACTTTTGAAGAAAACTCCACTCTGTTCAGATGGAATTTTCCCAAAATTCAGGTGTGGGGTGTACTGGATTTTGATAAAATCCTATAAAGAAATAAGTTTTGTATGAATTTAGAAAGTTTTAAATCAGTGGCAATTGTTTTTTAATTTTTTTAGTGACCTTGAAATTGCGAGTCTTTTGAAGAAAACTCCACATCTGTTCAGAGGGAATTTTTCCAAAATTCAGGCGTGGAGTGTAACTGGATTTTGATAAAATCCTATAAAGAAATAAGTTTTGTATAAATTTAGAAAGTTTTAAATCAGCTGCAATTGTTTTTCATTTTTTTTAGCGACCTTGAAATTGCGAGACTTTTGAAGAAAACTCCACATCTGTTCAGAGGGAATTTTTCCAAAATTCAGGCGTGGAGTGTAACTGGATTTTGATAAAATCCTATAAAGAAATAAGTTTTGTATAAATTTAGAAAGTTTTAAATGAGTAGCAATTGTTTTTCAATTTTTTTAGCAACCTTAAAATTACGCGACTTTTGAAGAAAACTCTACTCTGTTCAGATGGAATTTTCACAAAATTCAGGCGTGGGGTGTAATTGGATTTTGATAAAATCCTATAAAGAAATAAGTTTTGTATAAAATTAGAAAGTTTTAAATCAGTGGCAATTGTTTTTAAATTTTTTTAGCGACCTTGAAATTGCGAGACTTTTGAAGAAAACTCCATATCTGTTCAAAGGGAATTTTTCCAAAATTCAGGCGTGGAGTGTAACTGGATTTTGATAAAATCCTATAAAGAAATAAGTTTTGTATAAATTTAGAAAGTTTTAAATCAGTGGCAATTGTTTTTTAATTTTTTTAGCGACCTTGAAATTGCGAGACTTTTGAAGAAAACTCCACATCTGTTCAGAGGGAATTTTTCCAAAATTCAGGCGTGGAGTGTAACTGGATTTTGATAAAATCCTGTAAAGAAATAAGTTTTGTATAAATTTAGAAAGTTTTAAATCAGTAGCAATTGTTTTTTAATTTTTATAGCGACCTAGAAATTGCGAGACTTTTGAAGAAAACTCTACTCTGATCAAATGGAATTTTCACAAAATTCAGGTGTGGGGTGTAACTGGATTTTGATAAAATCCTATAAAGAAATAAGTTTTGTATAAATTTAGAAAGTTTTAAATCAGTAGCAATTGTTTTTCAATTTTTTTAGCGACCTTAAAATTACGCGACTTTTGAAGAAAACTCTACTCCGTTCAGATGGAATTTTCACAAAATTCAGGCGTGGGGTGTAATTGGATTTTGATAAAATCCTATAAACAAATAAGTTCTGTATAAATTTAGAAAGTTTTAAATCAGCTGCAATTGTTTTTCAATTTTTTTAGCGACTTTGAAATTGCGAGACTTTTGAAGAAAACTCTACTCGGTTCAGATGGAATTTTCCCAAAATTCAGGCGTGGGGTGTAATTGGATTTTGATAAAATCCTATAAAGAAATAAGTTTTGTATAAAATTAGAAAGTTTTAAATCAGTGGCAATTGTTTTTAAATTTTTTCAGCGACCTTGAAATTGCGAGACTTTTGAAGAAAACTCCACATCTGTTCAGAGGGAATTTTTCCAAAATTCAGGCGTGGAGTGTAACTGGATTTTGATAAAATCCTATAAAGAAATAAGTTTTGTATAAATTTAGAAAGTTTTAAATCAGCTGCAATTGTTTTTGAATTTTTTTAGCGACTTTGAAATTGCGAGACTTTTGAAGAAAACTCCACTCTGTTCAGATGGAATTTTCCCAAAATTCAAGCGTGTGGTGTAACTGGATTTTGATAAAATCCTATAAAGAAATAAGTTTTGTATAAATTTAGAAAGTTTTAAATCAGTGGCAATTGTTTTTTAATTTTTTCAGCGACCTTGAAATTGCGAGACTTTTGAAGAAAACTCCACATCTGTTCAGAGGGAATTTTTCCAAAATTCAGGCGTGGAGTGTAACTGGATTTTGATAAAATCCTATAAAGAAATAAGTTTTGTATAAATTTAGAAAGTTTTAAATGAGTAGCAATTGTTTTTCAATTTTTTTAGCAACCTTAAAATTACGCGACTTTTGAAGAAAACTCTACTCTGTTCAGATGGAATTTTCACAAAATTCAGGCGTGGGGTGTAATTGGATTTTGATAAAATCCTATAAAGAAATAAGTTTTGTATAAAATTAGAAAGTTTTAAATCAGTGGCAATTGTTTTTAAATTTTTTTAGCGACCTTGAAATTGCGAGACTTTTGAAGAAAACTCCATATCTGTTCAAAGGGAATTTTTCCAAAATTCAGGCGTGGAGTGTAACTGGATTTTGATAAAATCCTATAAAGAAATAAGTTTTGTATAAATTTAGAAAGTTTTAAATCAGTGGCAATTGTTTTTTAATTTTTTTAGCGACCTTGAAATTGCGAGACTTTTGAAGAAAACTCCATATCTGTTCAAAGGGAATTTTTCCAAAATTCAGGCGTGGAGTGTAACTGGATTTTGATAAAATCCTGTAAAGAAATAAGTTTTGTATAAATTTAGAAAGTTTTAAATCAGTGGCAATTGTTTTTTAATTTTTATAGCGACCTTGAAATTGCGAGACTTTTGAAGAAAACTCTACTCTGATCAAATGGAATTTTCACAAAATTCAGGTGTGGGGTGTAACTGGATTTTGATAAAATCCTATAAAGAAATAAGTTTTGTATAAATTTAGAAAGTTTTAAATGAGTAGCAATTGTTTTTCAATTTTTTTAGCAACCTTAAAATTACGCGACTTTTGAAGAAAACTCTACTCTGTTCAGATGGAATTTTCACAAAATTCAGGCGTGGGGTGTAATTGGATTTTGATAAAATCCTATAAAGAAATAAGTTTTGTATAAAATTAGAAAGTTTTAAATCAGTGGCAATTGTTTTTAAATTTTTTTAGCGACCTTGAAATTGCGAGACTTTTGAAGAAAACTCCATATCTGTTCAAAGGGAATTTTTCCAAAATTCAGGCGTGGAGTGTAACTGGATTTTGATAAAATCCTATAAAGAAATAAGTTTTGTATAAATTTAGAAAGTTTTAAATCAGTGGCAATTGTTTTTTAATTTTTTTAGCGACCTTGAAATTGCGAGACTTTTGAAGAAAACTCCACATCTGTTCAGAGGGAATTTTTCCAAAATTCAGGCGTGGAGTGTAACTGGATTTTGATAAAATCCTGTAAAGAAATAAGTTTTGTATAAATTTAGAAAGTTTTAAATCAGTAGCAATTGTTTTTTAATTTTTATAGCGACCTAGAAATTGCGAGACTTTTGAAGAAAACTCTACTCTGATCAAATGGAATTTTCACAAAATTCAGGTGTGGGGTGTAACTGGATTTTGATAAAATCCTATAAAGAAATAAGTTTTGTATAAATTTAGAAAGTTTTAAATCAGTAGCAATTGTTTTTCAATTTTTTTAGCGACCTTAAAATTACGCGACTTTTGAAGAAAACTCTACTCCGTTCAGATGGAATTTTCACAAAATTCAGGCGTGGGGTGTAATTGGATTTTGATAAAATCCTATAAACAAATAAGTTCTGTATAAATTTAGAAAGTTTTAAATCAGCTGCAATTGTTTTTCAATTTTTTTAGCGACTTTGAAATTGCGAGACTTTTGAAGAAAACTCTACTCGGTTCAGATGGAATTTTCACAAAATTCAGGCGTGGGGTGACCCTGGATTTTGATAAAATCCTATAAAGAAATAAGTTTTGTATAAATTTAGAAAGTTTTAAATGAGTAGCAATTGTTTTTCAATTTTTTTAGCAACCTTAAAATTACGCGACTTTTGAAGAAAACTCTACTCTGTTCAGATGGAATTTTCACAAAATTCAGGCGTGGGGTGTAATTGGATTTTGATAAAATCCTATAAAGAAATAAGTTTTGTATAAAATTAGAAAGTTTTAAATCAGTGGCAATTGTTTTTAAATTTTTTTAGCGACCTTGAAATTGCGAGACTTTTGAAGAAAACTCCATATCTGTTCAAAGGGAATTTTTCCAAAATTCAGGCGTGGAGTGTAACTGGATTTTGATAAAATCCTGTAAAGAAATAAGTTTTGTATAAATTTAGAAAGTTTTAAATCAGTGGCAATTGTTTTTTAATTTTTATAGCGACCTTGAAATTGCGAGACTTTTGAAGAAAACTCTACTCTGATCAAATGGAATTTTCACAAAATTCATGTGTGGGGTGTAACTGGATTTTGATAAAATCCTATAAAGAAATAAGTTTTGTATAAATTTAGAAAGTTTTAAATGAGTAGCAATTGTTTTTCAATTTTTTTAGCAACCTTAAAATTACGCGACTTTTGAAGAAAACTCTACTCTGTTCAGATGGAATTTTCACAAAATTCAGGCGTGGGGTGTAATTGGATTTTGATAAAATCCTATAAAGAAATAAGTTTTGTATAAAATTAGAAAGTTTTAAATCAGTGGCAATTGTTTTTAAATTTTTTTAGCGACCTTGAAATTGCGAGACTTTTGAAGAAAACTCCATATCTGTTCAAAGGGAATTTTTCCAAAATTCAGGCGTGGAGTGTAACTGGATTTTGATAAAATCCTATAAAGAAATAAGTTTTGTATAAATTTAGAAAGTTTTAAATCAGTGGCAATTGTTTTTTAATTTTTTTAGCGACCTTGAAATTGCGAGACTTTTGAAGAAAACTCCACATCTGTTCAGAGGGAATTTTTCCAAAATTCAGGCGTGGAGTGTAACTGGATTTTGATAAAATCCTGTAAAGAAATAAGTTTTGTATAAATTTAGAAAGTTTTAAATCAGTAGCAATTGTTTTTTAATTTTTATAGCGACCTTGAAATTGCGAGACTTTTGAAGAAAACTCTACTCTGATCAAATGGAATTTTCACAAAATTCAGGTGTGGGGTGTAACTGGATTTTGATAAAATCCTATAAAGAAATAAGTTTTGTATAAATTTAGAAAGTTTTAAATCAGTAGCAATTGTTTTTCAATTTTTTTAGCGACCTTAAAATTACGCGACTTTTGAAGAAAACTCTACTCCGTTCAGATGGAATTTTCACAAAATTCAGGCGTGGGGTGTAATTGGATTTTGATAAAATCCTATAAACAAATAAGTTCTGTATAAATTTAGAAAGTTTTAAATCAGCTGCAATTGTTTTTCAATTTTTTTAGCGACTTTGAAATTGCGAGACTTTTGAAGAAAACTCTACTCGGTTCAGATGGAATTTTCACAAAATTCAGGCGTGGGGTGACCCTGGATTTTGATAAAATCCTATAAAGAAATAAGTTTTGTATAAATTTAGAAAGTTTTAAATCAGCTGCAATTGTTTTTGAATTTTTTTAGCGACTTTGAAATTGCGAGACTTTTGAAGAAAACTCCACTCTGTTCAGATGGAATTTTCCCAAAATTCAGGCGTGTGGTGTAACTGGATTTTGATAAAATCCTATAAAGAAATAAGTTTTGTATAAATTTAGAAAGTTTTAAATCAGTAGCAATTGTTTTTCAATTTTTTTAGCGACCTTGAAATTGCGAGACTTTTGAAGAAAACTTTACTCTGTTTAGGTGGAATTTTCCCAAATAATAATTTTTGTTTAACGGTTTAGCACTTTTTTAGCATTTATTGTGAATATTCCAAAAGGGTTTTGTTTATTATTTTAAAATTATGGTAATTCTTCAGTTGAAGGCTTTATTTAATTATTGTCCGTATTTGTAATAAAAGATACCACACATCACTGATTTTATGACATTTTGTTTCTCCCATCCTCCGTTTAAGCGTAGTCAAGATACGACGCATTTTTTAATTTCAGAAAATCCTCAAGATTAAAAAAATACTTTTTCCATGCCTACAGCGCCACCTATCACTAACTCAAAAACAAGTTTTTGACAAAAATTTACTGATTTTGGTGTATCAACTTGCTGGTTCATTTGGTGCGATAAATAAATTTAATTCAATAAATATAATTTTTACAGTTTTCGCCGATTACATCTGCCGCTTCAAGAAAAAAAAAAATAGGATAAAAACTTTATATTTTTTTAGCGTAAAATCCAAATCTGGAATAAAATAGTGGTTCCTATTATTCCCAAGAGGGAAGGGCAGGCGGTTCACATTTCATAGCACACAAAAAAATTTGGACGTATTTTTGGTTATATGAATTCGTATTTCGCGAGATATTTGGATTGTATGGGTAGTCTGAAACACCCGGTATATACAAAACGCAAATAGAAATTATTATCAAACACAATACAATAAGTGATCGGACAATATTTATCAATCAGTTAACGAGTAGCTTTTGCGACGAAAATCTTCGTAGTAGCTTTTCAGCATTCAACGCTGCACCCTCTAATTTTGCGAAAAAATTTGCCAATTAATCGCAAGATGGCATTTATAAAAAAAATATGCGGTCATTCAAGTTTGCAGCAATTTGATATTTTCCACTATACATTATTGTACCTTTTCACGTCTAAAGGTAAAGGACCGAAAATAAGATTAATACTCTGAAGTAGTGTAAGGAACACTAATGCGGGGAATCTTTTGTGTAATGGAGTGTTGCCAGCTGACAATAAGAATTCTTATGAGAGTTGCCGCGGAAACACATGAAGTGAAAAATATTTCTTATTCGTCCTCTCTCTGACCCCCTACCTACTGTAAACCGTTAATTTTATTTTCTAGATGATTAAGTTGTAGACGTGTTATTTGATCAACATTGTCTTAGTTTTTAAGCTGGTTACATGTGTAAATTATGTATTAGAAAGGCGTTTCCCGTTTTGAAACGATTTTCAAACGATTTGCTCCACTCGCTCCGGCTCGTTCCGCAAACATCGTTCTCGTGATTAATAGCCATCATTATATGCTCGTTGTACAATATACTATTATTGTGCCAATAGTCAATTTACAATTTATGCTACTACTATATTAATAATAATGAATTGTTTGTGTAACTCAGCATTATTAATTCTTTTCTACATTTGTTTTTTTGGTACTTGTTAATGGTGTTAAACAAATCCCCACAGAGTAATACGTTCGTTGTAAAGAAATATTATAATTATCGTTGAAAACCGCGCCCGATCCAATCCGGGTCGATCCTGCGAACCGCAAATTGTACTTTCGGCGATACTTTGCATGAAAGTGCCATTTATCCTGCCACGCAATGAAGCCATTTTCCCGGTTGAAAATTATGTAGGTGGTTGCGATACGGCCCCTCTGTGCCGCCACAGGAACATCCGAGGCGAATTAACTATTTACCGCCGAAAATATGGAATCACCGCCATCGGAACAAGAAGGTGGAATAGTTGTGGCGTATATTTATAATGAAGGATTAACCATCCGGGCGTCCGGTGTCTGGCACTTCCGAGACGTAATAAGAGCCCGACGGCACCCCGAGGATCTTCGGGTTGAAGCTGCCGAAGCTGGAGGGATAAATTACGACATGGTCTCCTTCCAGAGTACGGAAATTATTTCAAGTTGTATTACTACTAAATTATCTTTATTCTTTGTTACATTTATATAGACAATAATATACTGGAATATATTTAGTAAAACCGAATTTTTTTTTAATCCTCGAATAGATCGATTTTCTTTAATAAAAATACACATTTTTGCATGAAAGTCGATTTTCAGTCGTCATTTGTTTTCGAATAATGACGTCAGCCATTTTGTTTTTAAATGATAACCCCCTATTTTTCTTCTTGATTTTGAGAGATCTTAACTGTCGAACCAGCAGTATAAAAATGTTCCCATCTTACATAACAAATTTTTCGAGTGAATGACAATTAAAGGCGAGAACCCGATATTTAGAGTTTTTACAAAATGACCTTGTTCCAGCGCTTGTAGCAATTTTTCCAAACAAAAATGATCTTGAACTTCCATATAATACAATATGGTTTCAGCAAGACGGCGCATCCCTGCACTAAGCGCGTTTTTTTTTGTTTTTTTTAGTTTTGTTTTTTTTTTATTTCGAACATGTAGAAATTCTTCTAGAACATTTTGAATATTAGAACCCGATATTTAGAGTTTTTACAAAATCACCTTGTTCCAGCGCTTGTAGCAGTTTTTCCAAACAAAAATGATCTTGAACTTCCATATAATACAATATGGTTTCAGCAAGACGGCGCATCCCTGCACTAAGCGCGTTTTTTTTCGTTTTTTTTTTATTTCGAACATGTAGAAATTATTCTAAAACATTTTGAATATTATCCAGGCTGATTCTGGGCATCCATCTCTCTCGCGGGCTATTCTATCGGTCCTCGGCTGCCAATCCACCTCTTCGTAAAGCAATTGTCAAAAAACGCGCATTGTGCGGGGTGCGCCATCTTGCTGAAACCATATTGTATTATATGGATGGTCAAGATCAAGTTTGGAAAAAAGCGCTGGAACAAGATCATTTTGCAAAAACTCTAAATATCAAGTTGACACTTTCAATTGTTATTTACTCGAAAAATTTCTTATGTAAGATGGCAACATTTTTACAGTGGCAGTTCGACAATGAAAAGATCTCTCAAAATAAAAAATAGGGGGTTGCCATTTAAAAACAAAATGGATAACGTCATTACTCAAAAACAAATGACGACTGAAAATCGAATTTCATGCAAAAATGTGTATTTTTATAAAAGAAAATCGACCTGTTCGATTTTTTCCAAAAATATTTAATTTCGGCTTTTTCACAGTTGAAAATTGTAATTTTTAGACAGTTAAACATGTTATTTTTGGAACCTAAAATTCGACATTTTTGGCGGTTAAAAATGGTTATTTTTGACAATCGAAAATGGTCAATTTTTGCAATTAAAAATTGTCAATTTTTGCAATTAAAAATTGTCAATTTTTGCAATTTAAAATTGTAAGCTGCGAGGGTTTAAAATCGTCAGTTTTTGACGGTTGAAAGTTGTCAATATAATCATTTTTGTTGGCTCATTTTTCACAATTGAAAATTGCCTTGTTTCGGCAGTTGAAAACTGTCATTTTAGTCAGTTGAAAATTGTCTTTCGTCGGCAGTAGGAAACTGTCATTTTCGTCAGTTGAAAATTTTCATCTTTAGCTGTTGAAAATTGTCATTTTTAGCAGTCGAAAATGGCCATTTTAGATAGTTGAAATTGTTATTTTTGGTATTTGAAAATGGTCATTTAATTATTTAAAAATTGTCTTATTTGACACTAAAAAATTGTCACTTTTTACAGTTGAAAATTGTCATTTTTGGCAATTGAACCTGCCATTTTTGGAACATGAAAACGGTCATTTTTGCGGTTAAAAATGGTTATTTTTGACAGTCGGAAATGATCAATTTTTGCAATTAAAAATTAAAAGCTGCGAGGATTTAAAATCGTCAGTTTTGACAGTTGAAAATTGTCAACATTATCATTTTTGTTGGCTCAAAATGGTCATTTTTGACACTTGAAAATTGTCTTGCTTGTTGAAAACTGTCATTTTCATCAGTTGAAAGATGTCTTTCTTCGGCAGCTGGAAACTGTCATTTTCGTCAGTTGAAATTTTTCATTTTTAGCAGTTGAAAATTGTCATTTTTAGCGGTCGAAAATGGCATTTTAGATAGTTGAAATTGTTATTTTTGGTATTTGAAAATTGTCATTCAGTTATTTAAAAATTGCCTTATTTGACACAAAAAATGGTCTCTTTTCACAGTTGAAAATTGTCATTTTTGGAACATGAAAACGGTCATTTATGGTTATTTTTGACAGTTGAAAATGGTAAATTTTTGCAGTTGGAAATTGTCATTTTTGGAACATGAAAACGGTCATTTATGGTTACTTTTGACAGTTGAAAATGGTCAATTTTTGCAGTTGAAAATTGCGATTAAAAATTTTTAGTTGCAGCAATTGAAAATTGTCATTTTTGCAAGCTGAACACCATCATTTGTGTTGGCTGAAAATGGCCATTTTTGACACTTGAAAATTGTCTTTCTTGCAGTTGAAAACGATCATTTGGGTAGTTAGAAACTGTCATTTACGTCAGTTGAAAATTGTCTTTCTTTGGCAGTTGAAAATTTTCATTTTTAACAGTGAAAAATTGTCATTTTTAGTAGTCAAAATTGCCATTTTAGACAGTTGAAATTGTTATTTTTGTTATTTAAAAATTGACATTCAGTTATTTAAAAATTGTCTTATTTGACACTAAAAAATTGTCACTTTTCACAGTTGACAATTGTCATTTTTGGCAATTGAACATGTCATTTTTGGAACATGAAAACGGTCATTTTTTTCGGTTAAAAATCGTTATTTTTGACAGTTGAAAATGGTCATTTTCTGCCGTGGAAAATTGTCAATTTTAGCAATTAAAAATGTTTAGTTGCAGCAATTGATAAACTGCATATATTCCATACTTTAGGCGCGCACGGTATACATATAGCATTCATTTTTATTTTAAAAGGCTATCGATTTTTTTTATATAATTCTATGGAATCTTATAATTCTCACAATTATCATGAAACTTTAAAAATAAGCTTTATTTGACAATCAGAAGAACTGAAAAGCTTTTGGTAAAATTTCGTTCACCGGAAATGGGCATTTACCTCAACCATTTTTTGTTTTTCTCCGATAATTTCCTAAATATGAAAACTATTATAAAAACAATTGAGCAAATCTTGACTACAACAAAAAAAAAATGTACATCTTTTGATTGAAAATATTTTTCCAAAAATGTATGGTTTTCGAAAAATAATAGTTATCAATTTTTTTTTATATTTTTGGTTTATAATTATTAAAAGAAGCAAATTTAAGTGAATGATAAATATAGAGAATGCCAAAATAAACAACTTGTAAAGAATAAGTATTATTCGAAATCTCTTTCTTACATTTTCTCAAAAATTGGCTTTGAAATAATTTCCTGAAGAAACCACTGGTTCGATTCCGGGTTTCTACACATCACTGGAAAGATCCCTTCAAGGCGGCTCGGAAAATGTACTTTCGCATGAACAAATGTTAATTTGAAGCCCGTGACGCGTTAGCAAAGAAAACTCGAAAAAGGAAAAAATCGAAAAAATCATTTTTTTTTAATAATTATCGTAGGCCGTTGAAGTACACCTTTCTTTTCATCAGAAGAACGAGAGAAATTGATTGGAGTTAAAAAATCTTACCTATCTTCAAAAGTAAAAAAATTAGCTGGTCACCATGAACATGTTAGAAAATTTTCACAAAAAAATTGATTTTTCTAACTTTGAACGGCCATAGCGGCTCAACGAACACTCCAAATTGAACGCGGTTTTCAAATCCGTACTCCCCGTGTGCAAATTAGTCTGTTTCAATTGAAATTGATAATTTTCAATTTTTGACGAAAACTTGAAAATGCACACAAGTACAGCCTTGGAACTTTTGCTCAAAAAATGCAACTTTTTTATTATTTATCGTAGACCATTAAAGTATATCTTCTTTTTCATCAGAAGAACGTGAGAAATTGATTGTCGTTACAAAATTGCAGCCATCTTCAATATTAAAAAAATTAGCGTGTCACCATGAACATGCTAGAAAATTTTCAAAAAAAAATCGATTTTTCAGACTTATAACGGCCGTAGCGGCTAAACGAAAACTCCAAATTGAACGCGGTTTTCAAATCCGTGCTCCTCGTGTGCAAATTAGTCGGATTCAATTAAAACTGGTGATTTAATTTTTTTGACGAAAACCTGAAAAACTACCCAAGGCTTTGAAATAATTTCCTGAAGAAACCACTGGTTCGATTCCGGGTTTCTACACACCACTGGAAAGATCCCTTCAAGACGCCGCGGAAAATGTACTTTCGCAAGAATAAATGTCAATTTGAAGCCCGTGACGCGTCAGCAAAGAAAACTCGAAAATGGAAAAAAATCGAAAAAATCAACTTTTTTAATAATTATCGTAGACCATTGAAGTACACCTTCTTTTTCATCAGAAGAACGAGAGAAATTGATTGGCGTTAAAAAATTTCAACTATCTTTAATGCCAAAAAAATTAGTTTTTCACCATTTATACGTTCGATTTACATTTAAAATATGATTTAAATTGAAAATAAATCATAAATAACAATGATTCTATTAAATCGGAGAAAGTAACATGATGGCTACATCACCATTTTTATTAAAAATTCACAAAAAAAATCAGTCCAGCGCGGCGGTCCAAATTTAATTTCCCCACCCCCTCGATATTTACATGAATATTAATGGTCTTCAGTTAGGGGCGCAAACTGAAATTAAACAGGAATGAAAATAATTATTTTTTAATAAAGTGCCGCCATGCCTTTACGACTGCGTGCGAGAAGAAAATTGGATCCAGCCGTAATAAGAGCACGTAAATCCGACTTAATTCGGATCGAAGGGGAGAGGAAAGGGGGAAACGGCGCCTGAATCTCGATGGGCGTCCTCTCTGTGTTTACAGGTGGTCTCTGTCTATATAATTTTCGGAAAAGGGACACATACACATAAGGCCCAGCCTTAATTCCCAGTCGGAACGAGCGATTGCAAAAGAGGAAAATGTCTGGATGTTTCCTTTGTATGCTAAAATATGTCGGCGTTGCTTCTGGTTTGTTCAAATATAACTTTTGTGTGTGTGTGTGTGTGTATGTGTGTATGAGGGGATTTATCGGGACACAACACATGCTCACCAACTCGGAATGGATCTACCCTTGAACGCACACGCAAACACAAGTATTTATTGAATCGATTTCTATGATGTTGTTATTGATCGAAACTTTCAATGGTAATCCCTTATGCGGGGCGGCCCGTGGCGCAGCGGTTTGCCACCTGCATTCGTTGCGGGCGCTCTGAATTCGAGCCCTTCACCGGGCGATTGATTTGATCAACGAATATTTAATGATTCACTTGATGTCCTATCTATTATACATTAATTTGGAATTAGAAATAATCGGTTGTGGCTGAATAGAATTTCTCCACGACCATTTTAGAATTTAAGCATTCTGAAATCAATGTTGATCATAGAACGTACACATTCTCACTCTTGTTATGGAAGAAAGCACAATGCGCTTATGCGTTTTGCTTGTAATTCATTCCATAACAAGTTATTTATTTTTATTTATAAAATGCTGAAAATATTTTTTTTATTACAAAATATATGCAAATATCAACAATTTATTATTGAAAAACCACAAGTTTCACTACCTTAAACATTTTTTTCCATAATGCTAATAATCAGTTGTTGTTACCATAAATAATCAGGAGGGTGTTTTTTTTTGTGGTTGGACAATTAAAAAAATGGTGATGTGGCCATCATGTTACTTTCTCCGACTTGATGGTATCATTTACATTTACGCTTTCATCGTTTATTTTCAATTTAAATCAGATTTTTAAATGTACATCGCGCGGATGACACTGACGTTTAAAACGTCAAAATTATGAAAGATGGAAAAATTACACTTCAAATTTAAAAACTCGGTTTACTCAAAAACTAAAGGGATTTCGAAAAAAACTTATTTTTTATAAGTTGTTATATGTTGTTGTTGTGCAAATTAGTCGGATTTAATTAAAATTGGTGATTTAAATTTTTTGACGAAAACCTGAAAAACCAACCAAGGGTCCCCCCTTCTTACTTTTTCTCAAAAATTGGCTTTGAAATAATTTCCTGAAGCAACCACTGGTTCGATTCCGGGTTTCTACACATCACTGGAAAGATCCCTTCAAGACGCCTCGGAAAATGTACTTTCGCAAGAACAAATGTCAGTTTGAAGCCCGTGACGCGTCAGCAAAGAAAACTCGAATTGGAAAAAATCGAAAAAATCAACTGTTTTAATAATTATCGTAGACCATCACCATCTTTTTCGTCAGAAGAACGAGAGAAATTGATTGGCGATAAAGTGCATTTTTGATCAACAAAATTTGCCTTCTAGCTTAGACATTTTTTGCTACAGTGCAGTTCAGAAATTTTAGTTTTGGAAAGTTCTAAAGACAGATTCTTAGAGATTAGTTTGTTAAAATTTCAAGCATCTGCCAAAATAAATGTAGAGTTCTTGGAGCAATTCTGGGATAAAGTTCATTTTTGGTCAACAAAATATTTGCCTTTTAGCTTAGCCATTGTTTGCTACAGCGCAGTTTAGAAATTTTTGTTTTGGCAATTCTAAAAACAGATTATTAGAGATTAGTCTGTTAAAATTTCAAGCATCTGCCAGAAGAAATGTGGAATTCTTGAAACAATTCTTGGATAAAGTGCATTTTTGATCAACAAAATTTGCCTTCTAGCTCAGCTATTTTTTGCTACAGCGCAGTTCAGAAATTTTTGTTATGGCAATTCTAAAGACAGATTATTGGAGACTGTCTGTTAAAATTTCAAGCATCTGCCAGAATAAATGTGGAATTCTTGGAGCAATTCTTGGATAGAGTGCAGTTTTGGTCAACAAAATTTGCCTTCTCGCTCAGCCATTTTTCGCTACAGCGCAGTTCAGAAATTTTAGTTTTGGCAATTCTAAAGACAGATTATTAGAGATAAGTCTGTTAAAATTTCAAGGATCTGCCAGAAGAAATGTGGAATTCTTGGAGCAATTCTTGGATAAAGTGCATTTTTGGTCAACAAAATTTGCCTTCTAGCTTAGCCATTTTTTGCTACAGCGCAGTTCAGAAATTTTTGTTTTGGCAATTTTTTTAGCTATCTTCAGTAGTAATAAAATTAGGGTGTCACCACTTATAAAGAATAAGTCAAAACGTTCGAAGTACATTTAAAATATGATTTAAATTGAAAATAAATCATAAATAACAAGGATTCTATCAAATCGGAGAAAGTAACATGATGGCCACATCACCATTTTCATGTGTCTTATGATAGCTCTTAAAGGCACAGTTAGATTTTGGAAGTTCGTAAGTGTCTCATACTCATTGTGTAAATACGGATAGATTCGAAAAAAAATTACTTTCAATTATATTGTAAATATTTTCGAATTCGAAATGTCTGCTATTTTGTGGTCCACCGAAGCGATTCCGACGAATTTTGAAAAATGTTGGCGTGTGTGTGTGTGTGTGTGTGTGAGTGCCTGTGAGCGCTTGTCTATGATATTTAAAAATGAATCAAACTTATGCTTTAACAGACAATCGGAAGAACTGAAAAGCTTTTGGAAAAGTTTTGAATACCGGAAGTGGACATATAATTCATTATTTTTTTGATTTACGACAAAAAAGAAGTTGATTTTTTGGTCTGTAATTATGAAATAATAACAATTACATCTAATTCATGTAAACGTATCCAACTCTCCAACCCTTAGTTTTTTTTTTAATAATAACCAAAAAAACCGTTAGATTATTTTCGTATCAATTAATTTACACTCGCAAAACCCTCGTTTGTGTTCTAAGGATTTGAGGGTGGGATAGAGACCACCCACCGCCCTTTAACCTAACCTTGAAAATATTGCTTCATTAATCCAATTTCTTAGATCAGGAGGATAATCGTTTTGAAAGCATAAAAATAAATAACGTTTGTGGATAAAGTTTAAACAAAACAGAGGGTGGTGGATGGGCCCTATACATCATCCATGGAACACGCTTCAGAGTTCCTATTAATGAAAACGTTTGTCAAAGGATCAGAAAACCATTACATTATTTTCTTATTAATTAATTTACACTTCCAAAACCCTCGTTTGTGTTCTAAGAATTGGAGGGTGTGAGGAGGAGGTGATACCAGCATGAGTGACCGATGTAAAGATAGCAACGGATTTCCCGGCGCCTGTACCGCCAAATAAAAATTTCTTCAATTTTAATGATTTATAATAAATCAAACGCTGAGAATGTAATTAAAATTAGCCTATACATGTACGGTAAATCCACAACTCTCTTTTTAAAATGACAAGAATTCAAAGTCCAATATGGCACTGTTTGACGCGTTTCAAATTTAATTTTTTTTAAAAAATGTGTAGATAAGAGTTTACTTAAACGATTTAAAGCATTAAATTTTGGGTAGAATTGTTTATAACTTTTTTATGAATTTTTTTTCTCGGGTCCACCCGAACTGTACATATAATTAAGCAAACTTTCAAAGTCCAATATGACACTGTTTCACGCGCTTTAAATTTAATTTTTTAACAACAACGTGTAGAAAAGAGTTTACTTAAACGATTTAAAGCATTTAATTTTGGGTAAAATTGTTTATAACTTTTTTATGAATTTTTTTTCTCGGGTCCACCCGAACTGTACATATAATTTAGCAAACTTTCAAAGTCCATTATGGCACTGTTTCACGCGCTTTAAATTTAATTTTTTGACAACAACGTGTAGAAAAGAGTTTACTTAAACGATTTAAAGCATTTAATTTTGGGTAAAATTGTTTATAACTTTTTTATGAATTTTTTTTTCTCGGGTCCACCCGAACTGTACATATAATTTAGTAAACTTTCAAAGTCCAATATGGCACTGTTTGACGCGTTTTAAATTTAATTTTTTAACAACAACGTGTAGATAAGAGTTTACTTAAGCGATTTAAAGCATTTAATTTTGGGTAAAATTGTTTATAACTTTTTTATGAATTTTTTTTCTCGGGTCCACCCGAACTGTACATATAATTTAGCAAACTTCCAAAGTCCAACATGGCACTGTTTCAAGCGTTCTAAATTGAATTTTTAACAACAACGTGTAGATAAGAGTTTATTTAAGCGATTTAAAGCATTAAATTTTGGGTAAAATTGTTTATAACTTTTTTATGAATTTTTTTTTCTCGGGTCCACCCGAACTGTACATATAATTTAGCAAACTTTCAAAGTCCAATATGGCACTGTTTGACGCATTTTAAATTTAATTTTTTAACAACAACGTGTAGATAAGAGTTTACTTAAACGATTTAAAGCATTAAACTTTGGGTAGAATTGTTTATAACTTTTTTATGAATTTTTTTTCTCGGGTCCACCCGAACTGTACATATAATTTAGCAAACTTCCAAAGTCCAATATGGCACTGTTTCACGCGTTCTAAATTGAATTTTTTAACAACAACGTGTAGATAAGAGTTTACTTAAGCGATTTAAAGCATTACATTTTGGGTAAAATTGTTTATAACTTTTTTATGAATTTTTTTTTCTCGGGTCTACCCGAACTGTACATATAATTTAGCAAACTTCCAAAGTCCAATATGGCACTGTTTCAAGCGTTCTAAATTGAATTTTTTAACAACAACGTGTAGATAAGAGTTTACTTAAGCGATTTAAAGCATTAAATTTTGGATAAAATTGTTTATAACTTTTTTATGAATTTTTTTCTGGGGTTCACCCGAATTATACATATAATATAGCAAACTTTCAAAGTCCAATATGGCACTGTTTGACGCGTTTTGAATTTAATTTTCTAACAAAAACATGTAGACAAGAGCCTACTTAAACGATTTAAAGCATTAAATTTTGGGTAAAATTGTTTATAACTTTTTTATGATTTTTTTTTTCTCGGGTCCACCCGAACTATACATATAATATAGCAAACTTTCAAAGTCCAATATGGCACTGTTTAACGCGTTTTAAATTTATTTTTTTAACGACAACGTGTAGATAAGAGTTTACTTAAGCGATTGAAAGCATTAAATTTTGGGTAAAATTGTTTATAACTTTTTTATGAATTTTTTTTCTCGGGTCCACCCGAACGATACATATAATATAACAAACTTTCAAAGTCCAATATGGCACTGTTTGATGCGTTTTAAATTTAATTTAAAAAGAAAACAAAGTTTAATTTGCAGAAGGGTTATCCTGCAAGAGAAATCCATTTTGTAGTTTTTCATCGTCCAACTGTGCGACGAATAGTGTAAGAATTTGATTAACATAAAAAGGCATTTAAGTTTTCACGAAAAAAAAAAATGGTATGATGCGCCTTCTTGAAGTTGCAACCAAAAGTCCAAGTTCAACTGGACGAAGAAGCACCTCGATGAACATATGAGGATTTTCCATAACCCGAAATTTTTGGAATTTACGTACCCATCAAGATAGAACCAAGTGAAGAAAGTTATATCGAAAATTTATTCTAGCTTGAAAATCATGATGGTAGGCTTGATCTTTATATGTAGATTTGTAAATCCTTTTTTAAATCAGCTAGTGACATATGATAAATTTAATTGTTGACCCAGTCTTCGAATTGATGTAGATGGAGTTGCTTACATAATTTCCTTCGAATTATTCGCATATGCCATTTTTCTTTTCAACACTAAAAATAATTCCTCAGATTGGTTATTTTGGCGTGGACCAGAAATTCTTCGTAGCAGACAGCATACGAATACTGCCATGGCCGTTTTTCAGCTTGACTCCATTTCTAAAATAGGATCGTAAAAGATAAGCTTTGATTTGCCTCGATAACATTTTCTCGTATGCAAATAATTTTAGGAAAAGACGTTGAAATTTTAGCTTTTTTGACATCGTGATGGACGTTGTAGTAACCCTTTTTTCTCTATGGCGATGCATACATGAAAACCACAAAATATTTCTATCAACAATTTATTAGAAAACTTTCCAAAATCATAACGCACGAACGGAGAAACGCACTTTTTCCATTCGTAGCTTCTGTATATTTCATATCGAAGAAAAAAAAAACAAACTTAATTTTAATTGATCTGAAGATTTTAAAGAATAATTTAAAGAGAATTTAAAAAAAACTCATACCCAATCCATATATGAAGGCATTTTTTTCAAATTAAATTCTCCAAAGAAATATACTCTGATTTAAGAAAATTTTAGGTTTTTTTTATTTGAACTTTACTTAATTGAAACCAAAAAGTGGCAAATCACCGTTATTGATTTGAGATATTTCTCTAATTTAAGAAATAGATAATTCAGGGATAGATATTTTTTATGGACGTTGCCTTGCATACTCCGACACTTCAACCCTAGCGCCAGGAGAGAAGCGAACCTCAAAAATCTCTTTGTCGATCGAAAATAATTTGATGTTTAATTTTTTTTTTTATCAAAAAGTTTACGGGAAACATTGGAAAGATGTTTACTTTTTTGCCCTCAATATGTTTTTCTAATATCGTATTTTTCATATCGGAAGAAATTTCATTTCGGTGTGTGAAATTTAACAATATTTCCTTGTACATTGCAAGGAAAAGGTAAAAAAAATTGTGAAGGGTAAGCCCATTCCCTATCAACAAAATCATGTTTTTTCTTCCTTACAAAATTCGGGTGAGGAGGGTTGAGATGACCAGGCGGATCTGAACCTAAAATTTAGAAAAATGCGTGCCAGCAAAAGTTCGTCGAAATTCGAAAAATCCAGCCCTTGCATCCTTGAGAAACAAGACCACGCACACTATTTATTTAGGTAAATTAGTTTTGTAGGCGGCATAAAGGTATCCCAATTAAAAATGAAACGGGGCATTCTAAAAGCGATGAATATTTTAGGTGAAGGGCAGCGGTTAAAGGGGCAAAGGACTTAACACCTTTAGGGGAAACAAATCGACCGTGTGATGAAATGCAAATATTGATGGTGGCTCTCTTTGTCGAAGGGCCGCACCGACTTAATTGTTATGCGGACGTTTCTCGTTAATACCTTTCGGGGGGTTATTCAGGACATTTGACGATGAAGAGGGATCGGGTCGAAAAAAAAGAAGAACCAGCGTGTGTCTGCCAGCGTTAAAGCTTAGATAACCATCCGGTTTAGGATGGACGTGACTATAAACCGGAACCTATTGGCACACTAGGTTTATTACTAATTTCAGTTAGCGTACACAATGCTTACGTAATCCGTTTTATTTAATATCACCCTTTCACACTAAAAGTACCCTGTTTATATGAGGAATAAGTACACAGTTTCATTGTTAGTGGCTGAATGTTCAAACCTATGCCAAAAAAAAAAAACAAGTACATAGTTTTCCATTTGAAGTAAGTCAATGTCATAAGAGTGTAATAATTCTTGCAAATTGTGATGAAATCTTTCAGCACGCAGAGAGAGAAAATAAATGAATAAATAAAATTCATCCACTTGTACATTTCTATTTCTATGATTGTAGGTAGAATATATACATTGTTGAAGGAGATGCTCTCGTGCGCTCTTGAGGCTGGAAATAAACCGAAGACGATTACAATGGTAAAATAAAAGTATTTTTGTGCCTCGTGTAAACATGTTTTTCCTGAATTCCCGTAACGAGGATACCGGAGAATGTTTGGACGCGGGATCGGTCCTCGGAGTCGGCGATCTTTTTGAGAAATGCGCTCGAATTACTCACAATGGAAAAATATGATGAGGAACGCCTCCGTAAAGCATTTTTGTGCTTAACTACGTGCACTTTGTATGCACGGGCTGAATTATTCATTCCTCGGGGGATCAGAAAAGCGCCGATGATAAGACATGAGCATTAATATCCTTGAGCACCTTTTTCTATTTATCCTTCGGGTCGGCCATTGTTTCACCGGCTGAAATATGAGGTGGATGTGTTTCGTCGGTGTGAGAGATAAGGGTAAAATATTTTGATAAACAATGGGCTATTGCGTAAAGATGCACTTTATTCTGAATTATTTTCTCGGGGATTTAAAAATGTGTATAATTTTATTCGCTCCTCGGATTATTTTGTCACGTCATTAAAGTTTAAAGGGGGAGTCGTAAAATTAACGAAATTTTAATTATGTCCGAACTCTGTTTGCTAATAACACAAAATATTTATTATATTGATTAAGGATGGAGACTTGGACAAAAGCTCTAAATTATCTAATAAATCTTGCGATTGGAAAAATGTAAGTTGAATTATTGGAGACTATTGGTGAATACCCTACGAATAAGTAGGTAATTTTTAATATATCTGCAACATGGTAATCGTAAAAGGAACTACGAAGAAGTCCTCTTTAATGAAGTTGGAAGTTGTAGGCTCAATCCCTGGATGTTCACACTTTTGATTCAACAAGCAACGAATATTTTCAGAAATTATTTGCTTGCAAATAATTGATATATAACTGGGTAATTCCACTAGTTTTCACCGATGCAAACAAATCGAGGTCCTTGGATTTTTTTCAAACTTTGGGAGATAGATTGTACTATCGAAAAACTAAGTTTTCTCAAATTTCAGCTTCCCAGTTGTTAAACTTACAATTTGAGGTGTGAATTACGATTTTTGAAAGATCAGCATTTTCCCGAAATCTTATAATTTCCAGCTTTTAAACCTACGTAACTTTTTTCGTTCTGAAGATTTTTAGTTGAAATTTTGAGAGTGTACTTCGGAAATGTTTCTAACGATTCTCTGGGAGTTTGATGTTGAAAAATTTAGAGGTAACAAAAATATAGCGGTTCAAAGTTCGTTATTCTGGGGAAAATAGCCCATTTTTAAACTTACATAACTATTCGTTGAATGCATATTTTCACCTGAAATTCAATAGGTATACTCTATGAATGTTTCTGAAAAGCTTCTGAAAGTTTGGAGCCAAAAAATTGAGAGACAGCCGAAATATACGTATTTTATCAAAAATCGCTAAAACTGACATGTTCAAAACCACGTTTCTTTTTTCTACCTGAATATTTTGAACTGAAATTTGGAGAAACTACTCTTCAAATGTTCCGAAAGAACCCCTGAAATTTTTGTGCCAGGGAATTAAGGGATACCGGAGATACAGTGGTTCAAAGATTAGCAATTTGCCAAAAACGATCATTGCTAAAAGGAATACGTCAAAATTGTTGAATCTTCTGGGAAGAAAATATGTGTTCAAAAAAAGTTACTCTTTTATACTGTTCATGATCTCCACATTAATTTTACTGAGGATTACCATCATTGTTTCGATATTCTACCAAATTTTTCTTATTTTGCTGCTCCTAGACCTCGTGAATGTATTGTAGCTGGAGATCCTGGAAGCCATACAATTTGTGTTTGCGAAGAACATGAAAATATAAAATTAAAGCTATCTTCTTGGAATAAGGATTTCAAATACAGGGACCTTCTTGAAATCGCGTTCTGTAGTACTAATAATATTAAATGTATGGTACATAGATGTAGTGAATGTCGCGGGCAAGAGATCATAAACAAAAATTGATGATAGCTGTACTTATGAAAAAGAAAATATCACTTATAAATGCTGGATCAATGAGGGTAGTAGAGCGTGTCTTAGTAGTATCACAGAAAAGTTGGAAGATTTAAAAAAGACATTGGTAACTGAAATATGGAATTTAAGTATTCATCATTTTATAGCTGATTCACAGAAAAGTCTTTTTGAACAAAGCAAAAAAAAATTTAACCTTCGATACATGTATTATAGTCAAGGATTTCTCAGAAAACTACTTATTCATCATTCAGAATTCAGCCCAAGCATTTTATTACAACAACGCGCAAGCAACAGTTCATCCATTCATCATATATTACAAGAAGACAAACTCCAATGAATTACAGAGCATGAGCTACTGTATTATAAGTGATACCAAAGATCACTTTGCCTACACCGTTCATGCTTTTTTAGAAAAAATTACAAATGTTTTGAAGAATGAATATCCGTGGATCAGAAAAATTATATATTTCTCCGATGGAGCACCAACTCAATATAAAAATAAGTAAGTTGGCTTTTTTAATATCAAAATTTTATTTCTGACCCGATTTTGACTGAATTAAAAATGTTATCACTCATTTGTCTCAAGGAATCATTTAGCCAATATATGCTGCCATGAAAATGATTTTGGAATTAATGTAAAATAATATAACTTTTTTGCAACAAGCCACGGGAAAACCTTAAGTGATGGTATTGGCGGAACTGTAAAAAGGATCGTTATGCGCCATTGCTTAAGGTCTCCTCGAAAATCAAATTACTACACCACTGGAAATGTATGTATATTTATCAAAAGAGCTGAAAATTATTCAGTGAGTAGAAACATTTTTTTAAAGTATGTTCTTTTTATAGAGAAATAATTAATTTATAGATCACTCTGGGTACCAGATGAGGATATTAAACGTAGCCAAAAAGCACTGAGCCAAAGATTATCTGATGTCAAGACCATGCCACAAACCAGGAAACACCATTGTTTTATACCAAGAGGAAATAATACATTAGATACAAAAATTACTTCTATGGATGATGAGAGAAAGAGTGTAACCTTAAATATACGAGTATAATTGATTTGAAAACAATAAAGAAACATCCATAAATTAATTAAAAATGATTGTATGTTGAAACGCTATTTTCACAAAAATTCAATCGATATTCTCGTTGCTCTATCTTTACCGCCTCTAAAACCCCTGGTACCAAACTTTCAGGGATTCCTTGGGAACACTAGAGAAATTTAAATTTCAGATCAAAACATTCAGATAGAAAAATGTTGCGTAGGCTTAATCATGGGAATTTTAGTAACTTTTAGCAATGATCGTTTTTGGCAAATTGCTAATCTTTGAACCACTGTATCTCCGGTATCCCATAATTCCCTGGCACAAAAATTTCAGTGTTTCTTTCGGAACATTTCAAAAGTAGTTTCTCCAAATTTTAGTTCAAACTATTCAGGTCGAAAAAAGTTACGTGGTTTTGAACATGTCAGTTTTAGCGATTTTCGATAAAATACGTATATTTGAACCATTGTATTTCGAGTGTCTCTCAATTTTTTGGCACCAAACTTTCAGAAGTTTTTCAGAAACATTCATAGAGTATACCTATTGAATTTGAGCTGAATATATGCATTCAAAAAAAAGTTATGTAAGTTTAAAAATTTGTATTTCGGCCATTTTCCCCAAAATAACGAACTTTGAACCGCTGTATTTTTGTTACCTCTAAATTTTTCAACATCAAACTCCCAGAGAATCTTTAAAAACATTTCCGAAGTACACTCTCACAATTTCAACTCAAAATCTTCAGAACGAAAAAAGTTACGTAGGTTTAAAAATTGGAAATTATAAGATTTCAATCTTTCAAATCAAAAATCGTAATTCACACCTCAAATTGTAAGTTTAATATCTGGGAAGCTGAAATTTGACAAAACTTAACTTTTCGATACCACAATCCATCTCCCAAAGTTTGAAAAAAATCCAAGGACCTCGATTTTTTTGCATCGGTGAAAACTAGTGGAATTATCCAGCTATAATTTATTCTTATAAAAAAGTAGGAATAAATTCACAAATTTTGTAAACATGAGAGAGAAGAGAGAAAGAGAGAGAGAGAACACATTTATTGAGACACTTTTACAACTGACCGCAACAGGCCTCAGCCTCGCAAACAAGATTTTTCAAGAAAAACGACGAAAAATTAATGAACTTCATAAACCACCAACCCTCAACAACTTTTTTTAAAGGATAATATAACAAATTTAAAATAAGACGAACACTGCCTTCGTCTTCCTTTTACTAAATGATAAAATTTGTTTTCAGCGAATGGAAAATTGCAATAAACACCAGAAAGGAGGAACACGTAAAATCCATCTGGAACTTCACAATTATTTCAGACCAATAAATCAAGCCGCACCGCATCTATTTTTATTATAAAACTTTGGCGTAATCGAAGTTTGCAATGCGACTTGTTGAAAATGAAATTCTCCGGGCGCACACGGAAAAAGAGGTTTATCAAATCCGTTGATACCATCCCCTTCGCATACGCACACTATTATCCGACAATATTTTCACCGATTGTTGCGCACGTTAACCTTTTTAGCTAAAATGTTGGGCGATTATTTCAGTCACGTATTTAATACCGAAACACGCAGGCGATTCCGGTCGCCGATGCCTTCTTTTTTATATTAAATTTGCCACGGCCCAAATTTACGAACTCCGGTCTTCGCAAGAAAACAAGAATATTTAGGGCGTCCGGCACAAAATAAGAAAAGAAGTTCGTATTAGATATTTATTTATGGTTAAAATATTCATTGTAAATGTTCAGAGTGGCATGAAGAATCCATGTACTGGTCATGTTATTACGAGTACAAAAATGAAAAATATAAAAATTATTTAAAAAAAAAGTTGCACATCATGTGAAACAGTTTTCGTAAGATTTAATTTTGTAGAGTTTCGGACAGATTGAATATCGATATATTCAGACTACTTCTCGTCTTCATTTACATTATTTACGGTTACTTGTTGCAGAGTAAGGGTTTTCAATTCTAATTTTAATTTTTCTCATTAATTCTTTTTTCGCAGTGAACGAGAAAACATTTTAAAAATTCATCTAATAATCTTTATATTCCCAAATACTAGTGCTATTTAAAAACAAACACATTTTTTCAAAAAAACAAAATTTTTCGAAAATCTAAAGTGTGCATTTTCAAAAAGTAAAGTGATTTTAATAAAACAGTTTGTTAATTGAATATTAGTTTTAGAAAATTACATCCTGGCTTCTCATTTTTTTTAACGAGTGTTTGTTAATTTATAAACATAATTTGCTTTAAAATAAAAATATTTTGAAAAACCAAGGTAATTATCCTTACTGAGAACACATTTGCGTGATTCTATCGTTTTTTTTTTAAAAAAACGTTAAATCCCACAGTGTTCGACAAAACATTTCAAAAATCCATAAATTGTTTGAAAATTAATACCAATGCTATTTATAAAACACAACAACATATTTTTAAAGTAAACGTACATTTTGCAACGTATTATTACCGGGCTAGATTTTTTTCGAATATTTTTTTCCTCCATAGTTTATCTAAAAAAATGGTGATGTGGCCATCATGTTACTTTTTCCGAATTGATGGTATCATTTATATTTACGCTTTCATGGTTTATTTTCAATTTAAATCATATTTTAAATGTGCATCGATGGTTTCGTAAACTCGGATGAAACTGACGTTTAAAACGTCAACATTATGAAAATTGGAAAAAATATACTTCAAATTCAAAAACTAGGTTTACTCTAACGAGATTTCGGAAAAAACTTATTCTTTAGAAGTTGTTCATTTTGGTATTTTCTACAATTGTTATTCACATAAATTTGCTGTAACTATTATCGTTTCATAATTATAAACCAAAAATTAAAAAAAAATTAATAAATTTTTTCTCGAATAGCAATGATTTTATGAAAAATATTTTCAAGCAAAAGATGTTCATTTCTTTGTTGTCTTTAATGTTTGTTTAAATGTTTTTGTGATATTTTTCATATTTAAGAAAATATTGGCAAAAAACAAAAAACAGTTAAGGTAAACACCCACTTCCGGTGTACGAATTTTTACCAAAAGCTTTTCGGTTCTTCGGATTATCAAATAAGACATGTGTTCGAAGTTTCATATCAATTGCTCTATTAGTTTTTGAGATACAGGGCACACAGCCAGACACACACACACACACACACAGACACAATTTTTTTTTTCCAGAAATTGTTGAAATGGTATCTAGGGACCCCAAAACGGATATTTCCTTAAAAAAAATTTTGAAAAAAAATCACGATCACAATACTTTCTCGTACTTCGTAACGGAGAAAGTAAAAAAGTGTGCATTTTTAAAAACTTAAGTGATTTTAACACTTAACAGTTTGTTAATTAAATATTAGTTTTGAGAAACTATATCCTGGCTTCGCATACATTTTCTAAATTTAAATTTTAAACGAGTTTTTGTTAATTTAAAAACATAATTTGTTTAAAAATTAAAATATTTTCGAAAACCACAGTGAATTTTAAAGGGCAATCCTTAATAAATTCTACAGAATTTTTACTGGACTTTGTCGTTGTTTTTTAAAACTTTTAAGAAATCTTACTTCCCACAGTGTTCGACAAAACATTTCAAAAATCCAAAATTGTTTGAAAATCGGTGTATACTGAAATACCAATGCTATTTATAAAACAAAACAACATATTGTTAAAGAAAATGTACGATTTACGAAATATTATTACCGGGATCAATCTTTTTCAATTAAAAAAAAAGTATTTTTTTTTGAGAATACATAGTTCATCCGAAAATGTATGCATTTTCAAAAATTCAAGTAATTTTGATAAAATAACAGTTTGTTAATTAAATATGAGTTTTGGGGAACTATATTCTGGCTTATTATACTTTTTTTATAATTAATGAGTTTTTGTTAATTTAAAAATATAAATTGCTTGAAAATTAAAAACAAAATCCAAGTTATTTTGAAAGGGAAATTCTTACTGAATTCCACAGAATTTTGTTTATATTTTTTTAAGAAATGTTACTTCCCACAATGTTCGACAAAACATTTCAAAAATTCATAAATTGTTTGAAAATCGGTGTATTCTCAAATACGAATGTTATTTACAAAACAAAACAACTTATTTTTAAAGAAAATGTAAGTTTTGCTAAATATTATTACCCGGCTCATTATTTTTCGATTTTTATTCGAAAAACTAAATTTTTCGAAAATCCATGGTTTCTCCAAAAATGTGTGCATTTTCAAAAACTAAAGTGATTTTGACACTTAACAGTTTGTTAATTAAATATGAGTTTTGGGAAACTATATCCTGGCTTCTCATCCTTTTTTTTTTAATTAAGGAGTTTTTGTTCAAAAATATTTTCAAAAACCAAAAACTTTTGGAAGAGCCCGTAGTAAATTCGACATAATTTTTGCTGGATTTTATCGTTTTTTTATAATTATTAAGAAATGTTACTTCACGAAGTGTTCGACAAAACATTTTCAAAAATTCATAAATTGTTTGAAAATTTGTGCATTTTCAAAAACTAAAGTAATTTTGATAGGACAGGATCCACAGAATTTTTGCGCGATTGTATAGTTGTTTTTTATATTTTTTTACGAAATGTTCAAAAACAAAGTATTTTGATGAAAATCCGTTTGTTAATTGAATATGAGTTTTGGAAAGCTATACCTTGGCTTCTCATACTTGTATTTACTTAACGAGTTTTTGTTAATTTAAAAACATAATTTATTATATATTTTCGAAAACCACGGTGATTTTTAAAGGGCAATCCTTGGTAAATTCTACAGAATTTTGACTGGACTTTATCGTTATTTTTTTTTAATTTTAAGAAATGTGTTCAAAACATTTCAAAAATCCAAAATTGTTTGAAAATCGGTGTATACTCAAATACCAATATTATTTATAAAACAAAACAACATATTGTTAAAGAAAATGTACGATTTGCGAAATATTATTTCCGGGATCAATATTTTTCAATTTAAAAAATTCATAGTTCATCCGAAAATGTATGCATTTTCAAAAACTAAAGTAATTATGACGAAACAACAGTTTGTTAATTAAATATGAGTTTTGGGGAACTATCTGCTAGCTTTTTATACTTTTCTAATTGATGAGTTTTTGTTAATTTAAAAACATAAATAGCTTGAAAATTAAAAAAAATCCAAATAGTTTTGAAGGGAAAATCCTTACTGAATTCCACAAAATTTTTGCGCACTTTTGTCTTAATTTTTTATATTTTTTTAAGAAATGTTACTTCCCCACAATGTTCAACAAAACATTTTAAAAATTCATAAATTGTGTATCCTCAAATACTAATGTTATTTGTAAAACAAAACAACTTATTTTTAAAGAAAATGAAAATTCAAAAAATCGGTGTATTCTTAAAAACCAATGTTATTTATAAAACAACTTATTTTTAAAGAAAATGTAAGTTTTGCAAAATATTATTACCCAGCTCAATATTTTTCAACTTTTATTCGAAGAACAAAATTTTTCGAAAATCCATGGTTTCTCAAAAAATGTGTGCATTTTCAAAAACTAAAGTGATTTTGACACTTAACAGTTTGTTAATTTAATACGAGTTTTGGGAAACTATATCCTGGCTTCTCATACTTTTTTTTTAATTTGCAAGATTTTGTTCATTTAAAATTATAAGATAAGATAAGATAATATAAGAATTTATTAGTCTGTTCATTGCTTATAAAACAATATTAGACACGTCATAATTTTAGTAGCGATACTTAAAATAAAATAACATAAAATAAAGCAAAACAAAATAAAATAAAATAAAATAAAATAAAATAAAATAAAATAAAATAAAATAAAATAAAATAAAATAAAACAAAACATAATTTGCTGAAAAATTAAAATATTTTCAAAAACCAAAATTTTTTGAAAAGACAACCCTTACTTATTTCGACATAATTTTTGCGGGGTTCTATCGTCATTTTTTATAATTTTTAAGAAATGTTCCTTCCCAAAGTGTTCGACAAAACATTTTAAAAATCCATAAATTGTTTCAAATTTCATGCATTTTTAAAAACTAAAGTTATTTAGATAGGGCAATTCTTACTGAATTCCACAGAATTTTTTGGCGATTGTATCGTTATTTTTTATATTTTTTTTTTAAGAAATGTTACTTCCCACATTTAAAAAATATATAAATTGTTTGAAAATCGGTGTATTTTTAAATACCAATGTTATTTATAAAAGAAAACAACGCATTTGAAATAAAACATACATTTTGCAAAGTATTGTTTTTGGGCTCAATATTTTTTGATTTTTTTTTGAAGAACCCAATTTTTAGTAAAACGCAATTTTTCGAAAATCCATAGTTTACTTGAAAAACGTGTACATTATCAAAAACTAAAGTGATTTTGATGAATCAACAGTTTGTTAGTTGATTATGAGTTTTGGGGGAACTATATCTTGGCTTCTTATCCTTTTTTTTTTAATTAACGAATTTTTGTTGATTTAAAAACATAATAAGTTTCAAGCTTGAAAATTTTGAATTACTTTGAGGCAACCTCACGTATTGCAGAAGCATTAACCTCTTCAGGGACAGAAATACATTTGTGGACCTTTTAAAAAATGACGAACACATTTCAAACAAATTTAATTTAGCTCAATACTGCCATCTCATGTCAAGCTCTAAAAGCTGCTATAGTTGGACATTTCCATGCAGATACCTCCTGTCCGATTCTACTGGCGAAATATCAATTGTTTCTTAAAGGATTTGAAACTTCAAAATTAATTTGTCCCTGAAGAGGTTAAATAAATTTAATAAAACGAAATATAGCCTGAATATTTGAATATTCAACTTAATTTTGCTTTGCAGAGTTACGAACAGGTTGCATATTCAAATATTCAGGCTATATTTTGTTTTATTAAATTTTTTTTTTAATTTTGTACTTTTTTTACACAATTTTTCAAAAATACCCAAAATCGTATTTTGGCAATATTGAAAGTCGAATATAAAATTAACAGAGTTAGATACATTTACGCAAAACTTGTTTTAGGTCGAAAAATGGTTACGAAGCAAACTTAAAATTCCCGCAAAAAAAAGTTTAAAAATGTATCTTACTCACCTTATATTGGAGAGTAACTGGTAAAAAAAATAGGAAAATAAAAAATGATGAACAACAAATTTTATTTTATTTGTGCGATTTCCAATGGATTGACCTCTAATTATACTTATAAACATATTACATAAATAGAAGAAAATAAGCTTATAAAATATCATGTAACGATTATGGTACATGTGTCACAGTGATTTATCTCTTAAGGTGCGGATTCATAAATCAGACGTTTTTAAATATATAACCAACAGTAGGAAATATCGGTTAAGCAGACTTACATTTAATCTCCTTAAGACTAAAGATGTGTTCTGAAGATCCCGATCGTACCTCCTTTCTTCGGGAACGAAACGGAAAATCCCACAAACACTAGCACCGTACACCGAGGAAATTTACAAAGGTTAACACTGTTTCCGATAATTGAAAAAACGTCCTTAGCTCTTTAATAAATAAAGCTTTTGGTATTAAATTTTGTAAACCCGTCACTAATACTCCCGCACTTCACACAGTCACTTAGTTTGAGAACTTGCGAAGAAAACTACCAGTCAAAATGTTTATCGGAAAAATAATTGAGCGCGATTCGCACATTCACCGCGGCGGCGACTTGCAGACTGAACCGGACACGTCTGATTAGAGAGGACGCGCTGATAAGAATTCGAAATCGAAAAAAAAACATTGAGGAATCACGCAGCGCTCGTACTCGGTTTAAAAATTCCGAGACAATTAAATTGTAAATTTCGAAGTATGTAGTAGTCTAAATAAACGCATAAAGGACTGTTAAAAAAATCTCGAAATAATTTATACTTGCAAGAAATTAATTTTTTAAAGTATTTTGATCAACTCATTTGGGAAAATTAAATTTCGCTAATTAAATTAATTAATACCGTCAATAAATAAATAAATAAACATTGAAATTATTTGAATTATTTGATCGTTTCAAAGTGGTTTCAGTTGGTGTTGGATTTATCTCTTTCAAAATGGATATTTTTGAAAAAAAAATGGTGCAGCTCTCGTACTCAGTTTAAAGATTCCGAGACATTTACATTATAAATTTCGAGGCAGATTTTTCTTGAGAACTGTTTAGTAGTCTAAATGAACGTATAGTAGACTATTCAAAACAATCTTAAAATAATTTAAACTTAAGCAAGCAATTAATTCTTAAAAGTATTTTGATCTACTCATCTGGGAAAATTTCGATAATTAAATTATTTAAAATTGTTTGAATTCTTTAATCATCTTCAATTCCAGTTGTTGTTATTGGTTATTTGTGAATTGGATATATCTCTTTCAAAACGGATATTTCCGTTAACAAAATTTTTGAAAAAGAAAGTCGCGCAACTCTCGTACTCAGTTTAAAGATTCCGAGACAATTACATTATAAATTTCGAGGAAGATTTTTCTTGAGAATTGTTTAGTAGTATAGTACAGTATAATAGACTGTTCAAAACAATCATAAAATAATTTAAACTTGCAAGCAATTAATTCTTAAAAGTATTTTGATCTACTCATCTGGGAAAATTTCGATAATTAAATTAATTAAAATTGTTTGAATTCTTTAATCATTTTCAATTCCAGTTGGTTATTTGTAAATCGGATTTATCTCTTCCAATACGGACATTTCCATTAACAAAGTTTTTGAAAAAAAATCACAATACTTTGCCGTACTTCGTAATGCAGAAAGTATAAATTATTGAAAAAAAAACAAAAAAACAGAAAATTTTACAAAAAGCTTTTTAGTTCTTCGGATATTAATCTTTGAGATACTGCGCGAATAATACACATAGAGTGGTTCTTATTTTAGAAGTATATGAAAATCAACGGGACAACCCCGAAACTTGTTCGTATAGATGAAAATAAAATTTGAAAAAGTGTGTTTACTCCCTTTTTTTTTCATTTTGGTCCACCCTAATATTAAACGGTCCACCCGAATGGCCAAATTATATATTATGTCGATAGAGGACGTTAATGTGAATCCAAAACGTATTTATTTGTTGAAATTGGACTAAAATTGACGAAGTTATTAATGTTTTACGAAACTACAAGCCAAAGATCTAAAATATCGGCCGGAAAATCAAAAACCCTGGACTAAAAGTAAAAAATGCAGACCCAAAACTTGAGAATTCAAGTAAAGGAAACTTAATTTGCCATTTTCACCCCCAAAATAATTCTTAAGCTCAAAATAAAAGTAAAGTCGAAAATGCAAGTAAAAAATCTAAATTAGAGGCAAAAAAATGAAAAATCAACAATCGTGGCCAAAAATCAAACATTTTGACTCGGGCTTAAAAATAAAAAATGCAGACCAAACAAATCAAAATTTTCTGCCAAAATAAATGAAATGTAGGACAGAAGATCTTGAATTTAGACTACAAAATCGAAAATACAGGTCAAAAATCAGAAATATATACTAAAAAAAATCCACAATCGGGACCAAAAAATCAAAAAATTTGACCAAAACTTGAAAACTCTGGTTTAAAAAAAATGTAGACACAATAATCAATTATTCAGGTTACAAATTCAAACTATAGGGCCAAAAATAAGAAATTCGAGCCTAAAAATAAAAAATATGGACCTGAAAATTGTAAATTTAGGCCAACATAAAACATATTTCGACTGAATGATCACAAAAGACCAAAAAAATTAGTCAAAAATCGAAAAAAAAAACAGGCCAAAGATCTTAAATATGAGCCAAAAAATCAAAAATCTTGGTCTGGAAATAAAAAATGGTGACCAAAAAATTGAAAATTCAAGTAAAAGAAAAACAATTGTTCTTATATATTTTTATATTAATAGAATTAATATAGTTTTTTATAATTTCACGCTCTGTTCAAAAAATTGTATCATACAATTTGATCAAGGTGAGTGTCCAGCTTTTTCCAAAATCTTCATGTCGAATGAATTTTGAGTTTTTTATGAAAGTTTCAAATCGATTTTAATATTTATTTCAAGCCACTAAAATTATAACAATTTTTTGCGATTTTTCGCAGTGATTACATGAAATTATGACAAAATATGGTGGTGGTGTATATGCAGTTTTCCGGATAATAATAATCTCAAATGATTTTTGAGTAATTTCGGAAAATTTTAAGTTTTTGCTTGTATATTCTTGAGATCAATAAAATGATTAAAATTTTCGCGTGCTGTTTCAAGTAAAAAAATGGTTTTGATATTTATCCAGATTTTCCTAAAATCACAATTTCGAATAAATTTTGAGTTATTTTGGAAGGTTTTAAATCGTTGGCAGTTTTCTTTTTATATTTATTTCAAGCCACCAAAATTATAACAATCTTTTTCCGATTATTCGCACTGATTACAAGAAATTATCACAAAATCTGGTGATGCTGTGTAAGTATTTCTTTACGTAATAATAATCTCTATGACTTTTGAGTAATTTTAGAAAATTTTGAGTCCACAACAATTGTTTTTGTATTTTTTTGAGAGCATTAAAATTATTACAATTTTCATAATTTCACGCGCTGCTAGAATAGAAGTATCACAAAATTTGGTTCAGGTGTGTATCCAGATCGTAATTTCGGCTGATTTTTGAGTAATTTTGAAGTTTCGAATTGATGGCAATTGTCTTTATATTTATTTAAAGCCACCGAAATTATAACAATTTTTCACGATTTTCCGTAATAACTGATTACATAAAATCTGCTGATTTTTCATATAGTAATAATAATTTAGAATGATTTCTAAGTAATTTTAGAAAATTTTAAGTCGGCAACAATTGTTTTTATATTTGTTTGAGAGCATTAAAATAATTACAATTTTCCATAATTTCGTGCGCTGTTCAAATAAAAGTACACAAAATTTGGTTTTGGTGTGTATCCAGATTACTTCGAAATCATAATTTCGAATGTATTTTGAGTTATTTTAGAAAGTTTCAAATCGATGGCAATTATTTTTGTATTTATTTGAAACCATTAAAATTCTACAATTTTTCATAGTTTCGCGCGCTATTGAAATAAAATGTATGTGAAATATGACGTTGGTATGGATCTACCTTTTCAGGAAAACATAATCTCGATTGAATTTTGAGTAATTTTGAAAATAGAACCATAACCACAAGCATTGCATTTATCAGTGAAAGGATCTCATCTGCTTTAGAGAAGTGTAAAATAAGTGACAGAAATGCAGCATATCTTCTAATTATCGTCGATGAAGGATTAGGTCACAAAACATCGAAATATACAAGTTTGTTATAACTGAAGGGGGCTAAAATGAAAAAAAGTAGAAAAAAACGTTTTTTTTTCTTTCAAATTTTAGACGCCCAGGGCTCGGTTAGCCCATGGTCGATATAGCTCAAAATTTACAGTTATTAGTTTTTTATCTATACGAACAAGTTTCCGGATTGTCACATACTTCGAAACTCCCATATACAGGGTGCCCGTTTTTCGAGCGGCACCATGGGGATTTCAGTTATCTTAAGAGGTACGAGGTTGGTTAAATTAGAGCAAAGTTGTGTATTATAACGTTGTTTAATAATCTGTTGAGAAATTTGAGTTACCTTTTTTCGTTTTCAAAAAATCGCGAAAAAATAAAAAAATTCAATTTTCATTTCTTACTTTTTTATTCGAAAACTATTACTATTGCGCATTTTACACTAAGACATTATTAGAGCACTTTTTAATGGAGGATCTAAATATGTTATTAGATTTATTGTAGCTTTTAAGATGACGGAGAAACAATAGACAACTTTTGTTTTTCTTATGGCCGCCATATTGGATTTCTACATTTTCTAATGCAAGATTTTTTTCTGTTTACGATAACTCCACTTTCTCAACAGATTATTGATCAACTTTGTAATACACAACTTTTCCCTAATTTAACCAACCTTGTATCTCTTAAGATAACTGAAATCCCCATGGTGCCGCTCGAAAAACGGGCACCCTGTATATGCTATAACCACTCTAATACACACACATGCAGATACAAATTTGTTATTCCGGAAATCGTTGAAATCGCCTCTAGGGATATCAAAACGGATATTTCCGTTAATTTTTTTTTGAAAAAATTAATTTACGTTTTACCGTAATACGACCAACAGAATACTCCCAGCTAAGTAGTGTAGGTCAACACATGTAGTCTTGCTAGTGTATGTGTGTGTGTGTGCTTAGGTACATCTCACCGCACACTTATCCCATGTTCCATGTTCCTCGTCCTTACTTGTAATTGTCTGGCTGGCAGTCTGCACTGCATTCAGCCATGTAAAAGTCGAACATAAAGCTTGTTTATTGCATGTCTCTACGGTCTATTCCTGGCGCTTGTTAGGTCAAGGATTCGAGCTCATTTTTTTATTGCTTTTCCTTCCGCACGTTATTTCTCGGTTCTCATTTTTTTTTCAACAGGATGCGTGCAACGAATTCCGATTAAGGAGAGTAAATTAGTTTACGAAAATTGGCTCCGGCGATGATGAATATTGTAAATTAGTAATTATATTTAAAAAAAATATTCTGATGAAGAAATTATTTAACCCAAATAAATTTCGCATTAAAAATAGCTTTTACCTTCCATTAATCAAAAACCCGGAATTACGGAATTATTTACGGTTGCAACGGATTTATTTAAAAATGATGGATGGAATAAGTCGCATTTAATTGGACATTAATATCTTTTTAATATGTACCGCATTTATCTCTTAAAGTCGCCGGCAATAAATCACAAACGGCACACACGGATTTCTATAACTCTTCTATTCAACTCCCGGTTAATTAAAAAGTAAATCTGGCCATTGTTAAAACCCGTCGCGTCGTCGTCAGGATGAAAAATTGTTAACGAGGACGCCGTTCCCCCTTATTTTACGAATTTAAATCTTAAGAGGGCTTATTTATTATCATCCGAGGTAGAAAAAGAGGACCCTAAGTTTATACGATCGCGTATTACCTGTCAAATAATGGATGATGGATGAGTTCATAAGACGGGGCGTAATCTTCCGGATGACTGTGCAATTAATTTCGTACAGGATTTTATTTTGCTTAGCGCGGTTTTAAGCGCGCGCGCTTTGAGAATTAATTGGCGCGCGATGTGTCGCTCGAAATTTATAAAAATGGGAGGCCGTTATTAACCCCGGATTATATTTATGTTCCCAAGCGCTGTTCATGCTAGGCGGAAATGCATCAGCGTTATTGTGAACAACGAATCTGTTTTATAAAATATCACAACATCCCTTTACCAGTTTTCAAGATAATTGCTCAAGAACTTTGCTGATGTCATTCTGACGTCGCACAATATTCCGAGTGATCAAAAAAATATAAAAACAATTGCTACAAACTGGAAAATTTTCAAATTTCCTCAAAATTGATTCTTGTTTACATCCCTGATAAAATATCACAACATCCCTTTACTAGTTTCCAAAATAATTGCCCAAGAACTGTGTTGATATCATTCAGCACTCGCACAATTTTTCTAGCGTTTTAAAAAATATAAAAACAGTTGCCATAAACTAAAAAATGTCAAGTTTACTGAAAATTGGTTCTAGTTTACATTCCACATAAAATCTCACAACATCCCTTTACTAGTTTTCAAGATAATTACTCAAGAACTTTGTTGATGTCATCCTGACGTCGCACAATTTTCCGAGTGGTCAAAAAAATATAAAAACAATTGCTACAAACTAGAAAATTTTCAAATTTCCTCAAAATTGATTCTTGTTTACATCCCTGATAAAATATCACAACATCCCTTTACTAGTTTCCAAAATAATTGCCCAAGAACTGTGTTGATATCATTCAGAACTCGCACAATTTTCCGAGCGTTAAAAAAAATATAAAAACAATTGCTATAAACTAAAAAAATATCAAGTTTACTTAAAATTGATTCTAGTTTACTTTCCACATAAAATCTCACAACATCCCTTTACTAGTTTTCAAGATAATTACTCAAGAACTTTGTTGATGTCATTCTGACGTCGCACAATTTTCCGAGTGATCAAAAAAATATAAAAACAATTGCCACAAACTGGAAAATTTTAAAATTTCCTCAAAATTGATTCTTGTTTACATCCCTGATAAAATATCACAACATCCCTTTACCAGTTTCCAAAATAATTGCCCAAGAACTGTGTTGATATCATTCAGAACTCGCACAATTTTCCGAGCGTTTAAAAAAATATAAAAACAATTGCCATAAACTAAAAAATGTCAAGTTTACTTAAAATTGGTTGTAGTTTATATTCCACATAAAATCTCACAACATCCCTTTACTAGTTTTCAAGATAATTACTTAAGAGCTTTGTTGATGCCATTCTGATATCGCACAATTTTCCGAGTGATCAAAAAAATATAAAAACAATTGCTACAAACCAGAAAATTTTAAAATTTCCTCAAAATTGATTCTTGTTTATATCCCTGATAAAATATCACAACATCCCTTTACTAGTTTCCAAAATAATTGCCCAAGAACTGTGTTGATATCATTCAGAGCACGCACAATTTTCCAAGAGCTTAAAAAAATTTAAAAACAACTGCCATAAACTAAAAAAATGTCAAGTTTACTTAAAACTGATTCTAGTTTACATTCCACATAAAATCTCACAACATCCCTTTACCAGTTTTCAAGATAATTACTCGAGAACTTTGTTGATGTCATTCTGACGTCGCACAATTTTCCGAGTGATCAAAAGAATATAGAAACAATTGCTACAAACTAGAAAATTTTCAAATTTCCTTAAAATTGATTTTTATTTACATCCCTAATAAAATATCACAACATCCCTTTACTAGTTTCCAAAATAATTGCCCAAGAACTTTGTTGATATCATTCAGAACTCGCACAATTTTCCGAGCGTTTAAAAAATATAAAAACAATTGCCATAAACTAAAAAAAGGTCAAGTTTACTTAAAACTGATTCTAGTTTACATTCCACATAAAATTTCACAACATCCCTTTACTAGTTTTCAAAATAATTACTCAAGAACTTTGTTGATGTCATTCTGACGTCGCACAATTTTCCGAGTGATCAAAAAAATATAAAAACAATTGCTACAAACTAGAAAATTTTCAAATTTCCTCAAAATTTATTCTTGTTTACATCCCTGATAAAATATCACAACATCCCTTTACCAGTTTCCAAAATAATTGCCCAAGAACTGTGTTGATGTCATTAAGTACTCGCACAATTTTCCGAGCGTTTAAAAAAATATAAAAACAATTGCCATAAACTTAAAATTTGTCAAGTTTACTTAAAATTGGTTCTAGTTTACATTCCACATAAAATCTCACAACATCCCTCTACTAGTTTTTAAGATAATTACTCAAGAACTTTGTTGATGTCATTCTGACGTCGCACAATTTTCCGAGTGATCAAAAAAATATAAAAACAATTGCTACAAACTAGAAATCTTTCAAATTTCCTCAAAATTGATTCTTGTTTACATCCCTAATAAAATATCACAACATCCCTTTACTAGTTTCCAAAATAATTGCCCAAGAACTGTGTTGATATCATTCAGAACTCGCACAATTTTCCGAGCATTAAAAAAAATATAAAAACAATTGCTATAAACTAAAAAAATATCAAGTTTACTTAAAATTGGTTCTAGTTTACATTCCACATAAAATCTCACAACAACCCTTTACTAATTTTCAAGATAATTACTCAAGAATTTTGTTGATGTCATTCTGACGTTGCACAATTTTCCGAGTGATCAAAAAAATATAAAAACAATTGCTACGCACTAGAAAATTGTAAAATTTCCTCAAAATTGATTCTTGTTTACATCCCTGATAAAATATCACAACATCCCTTTACCAGTTTCCAAAATAATTGCCCAAGAACTGTGTTGATATCATTCAGAACTCGCACAATTTTCCGAGCGTTTAAAAAAATATAAAAACAATTGCCATAAACTAAAAAATGTCAAGTTTACTTAAAATTGGTTCTAGTTTACATTCCACATAAAATTTCACAACATCCCTTTACTAGTTTTCAAGATAATTACTCAAGAACTTTGTTGATGTCATTCTGACGTCGCACAATATTCCGAGTGATCAAAAAAATATAAAAACAATTGCTACAAACTGGAAAATTTTCAAATTTCCTCAAAATTGATTCTTGTTTACATCCCTGATAAAATATCACAACATCCCTTCACTAGTTTCCAAAATAATTGCCCAAGAACTTTGTTGATATCATTCAGAACTCGCACAATTTTCCGAGCGTTTAAAAAATATAAAAACAATTGCCATAAACTAAAAAAAGGTCAAGTTTACTTAAAATTGGTTCTAGTTTACATTCCACATAAAATTTCACAACATCCCTTTACTAGTTTTCAAAATAATTACTCAAGAACTTTGTTGATGTTATTCTGACGTCGCACAATTTTTCGAGTGATCAAAAAAATATAAAAACAATTGCTACAAACTAGAAAATTTTCAAATTTCCTCAAAATTGATTCTTGTTTACATCCCTGATAAAATATCACAACATCCCTTTACTAGTTTCCAAAATAATTGCCCAAGAACTGTGTTGATATCATTCAGAGCACGCACAATTTTCCAAGCGCTTAAAAAAATTTAAAAACAATTGCCATAAACTAAAAAAATGTCAAGTTTACTTAAAATTGGTTCCAGTTTACATTCCACATAAAATCTCACAACATCCCTTTACTAGTTTTCAGGATAATTACGCAAGAACTTTGTTGATGTCATTCTGACGTCGCTCAATTTTCCAAGTGATCAAAAAAATATAAAAACAATTGCTACAAACTAGAAAATTTTCAAATTTCCTCAAAATTGATTCTTGTTTACATCCCTGATAAAATATCACAACATCCCTTTACTAGTTTCCAAAATAATTGCCCAAGAACTGTGTTGATATCATTCAAAACTCGCACAATTTTCCGAGCGTTTAAAAACATATAAAAACAATTGCCATAAATTAAAAAAAGGTCAAGTTTACTTAAAACTGGTTCTAGTTTACATTCCACGTAAAATCCCACAACATCCCTTTACTAGTTTTCAAGATAATTACTTAAGAGCTTTGTTGATGTCATTCTAACGTCGCACAATTTTCCGAGTGATTAAAAAAATATAAAAACAATTGCCATAAACTAGAAAATTTTCAAATTTCCTCAAAATTGATTCTTGTTTACATCCCTGATAAAATATCACATCATCCCTTTACTAGTTTCCAAAATAATTGCCCAAGAACTGTGTTCATATCATTCAGAGCTCGCACAATTTTCCGAGTGTTTAAAAAAATATGAAAACAATTGCCATAAACCAAAAAATGTCAAGTTTACTCAAAATAGGTTCTAGTTTACATTTCACATAAAATCTCACAACATCCCTTTACTAGTTTTCAAGATAATTACTCAAGAACTTTGTTGATGTCATTCTGACGTCGCACAATATTCCGAGTGATCAAAAAAATATAAAAACAATTGCTACAAACTGGAAAATTTTCAAATTTCCTCAAAATTGATTCTTGTTCACATACCTGATAAAATATCACAACATCCCTTTACTAGTTTCCAAAATAATTGCCCAAAAACTGCGTTGATGTCATTCAGAACTCGCACAATTTTCCGAGCGTTTAAAAAAATATAAAAACAATTGCCACAAACTAAAAAAAGGTCAAGTTTACTTAAAATTGGTTCTAGTTTACATTCCGCATAAAATATCACAACATCCCTTTACTGGTTTTCAAGATAATTACTCAAGAACTTTGTTGATGTCATTCTGACGTCGCACAATTTTCCGAGTAATCAAAAAAATATAAAAACAATTGCTACAAACTAGAAAATTTTCAAATTTCCTCAAAATTGATTCTTGTTTACATCCCTAATAAAATATCACAACATCCCTCTACTAGTTTACAAAATAATTGCCCAAGAACTGTGTTGATATCATTCAGAACTCGCACAATTTTCCGAGCGTTTAAAAAAATGTAAAAACAATTGCCATCAACTAAAAAATGTCAAGTTTACTTAAAACTGGTTCTTGTTTACATTCCACATAAAATCTCACAACATCCCTTTACTAATTTTCAAGATAATTACTCAAGAACTTTGTTGATGTCATTCTGACGTCGCACAATTTTCCGAGTGATCAAAAAAATATAAAAACAATTGCTACAAACTAGAAAATTTTCAAATTTCCTCAAAATTGATTCTTGTTTACATCCCTAATAAAATATCACAATATCCCTTTACCAGTTTCCAAACTAATTACCCAAAAACTGTGTTGATATCATTCAGAACTCGCACAATTTTCCGAGCGTTTAAAAAAATATAAAAACAATTGCCATAAACCAAAAAATGTCAAGTTTACTCAAAATAGGTTCTAGTTTACATTCCACATAAAATCTCACAACATCCCTTTACTAGTTTTCAAGATAATTACTTAAGAACTTTGTTGATGTCATTCTGACGTCGCTCAATTTTCCAAGTGATCAAAAAATATAAAAACAATTGCCACAAACTAGAAAATTTTCAAATTTCCTCAAAATTTATTCTTGTTTACATCTCTGATAAAATTTCACATCCCTTTACCAGTTTTCAAGATAATCGCACGAGAACAGTGAAAATGACATTCTGAAGTTGCACATTAAGCCGAGCGTTTAGAAAAATATAAAAACAATTGCCAAAAAACTAGAAAATTTTCAAAATTATCCAAAATTGATTTTAGTTTATATTCCAGATAAAATCGATCCTCGGTTGTCGCACGGGGAAACAATATTTAAATGTTTGTTATAGAACGTCATATTTGGTGACTAACACTAATAGTCTTAGTAACGTTAAACATTTTCGGGGTAGATATATTCAAGTGTGAAGATAAATGATGACGATAAATAGGATAAGTCGATGATATAAGTTGCAAACATAATACACAGTGCATCCAAGCCGAACGATTTAGAAAGGGAGAGCGCGTGGGCTGACTGACTGTTGAAGGCATAACTTAAAAATAAATATTGAAGTTCAATAGTACGGATGTAATGCGGGCAGATAAAACGACGCCGAAACATTTTTAAAATTGCCACACTCTCCAATATATATTTTATGTGCGAGAGAGAGAGAGAGAGATAGAGGGAGAGACTCCTCTCCAGTTCCCCAGTTCACCGGGATATATAAGTTAAAACTGAAAAGTTATTCTCGTCCCTGAGAATATTTCTCCATTTCCCTCCGCCTCCTCCTCCTCTCTGTATAATTCAGGTGTTGCTTAGGAGAAGAACTCGGAAAAGGGACGAGCTGATAGTTTTAAAGTTTCCCATCCGGAAGCGAGATTAATTTACTGGTTGGCAACTTTGAACGAGTTCACATGTTAAATTTCATCGTGATACATAGAATCAGCAAAGAGGTCTTATAAACGGTAATATTAAATTAAATTATGGATTCAAATTAATTGACGGAGTTTAGATTCGATAGTGCCCGCAAAGATTTAACTTCGATTGAAAATTGTGATCAAAATAAAATCTGTCGAACATTAGTTTAGTTAATTTCTGACAGTTATAAAATACTAATTAAATTAATTCAAATTGAAAATGAACAAATCATATAGGGCTTACATCAAGAAGCTGAGGTACAATTACTAAAAGCGTATTTTCAATTCCTGTGGAAATCGTTACAGTTACGAGTAAATAAATACAATTCTTGCAAACGTCAGATACATTGACCTAAAATGTCGCGATTTGCAACTGAGAGTATAACACAGATTGATTCATTTTTAGAAGAATTTCTAATATTTTTTGATCGATTAAAGTTCGAGGACTTGATGATGTGATAAATTCATCGGTTAAACTTTTTATTGGCGAATTTGAAGACATTTCGAGATGACCAAATGAAGGCTCGTCATAAAATCTTCCCGAAGTTTGAAGATTTAATTCCTGTAGTTTGAAGATGCAATTCCTGAAGTTCGAGAATACCATTCCTGATCCAACCTCATTGATGACAAATTTGCGACCCCAAAATTTCTAGCATCACCAAAATTTGTTTTCTTCTCGAGAGTATGTTGAAAATATCCGAGATTGCGTGATTTATCATTGGATCTTGAAAATGGACCTGAAATCGCTTCGCTGGATAGAAAGTTTATACAGGGTTCGAGCGGCTGAAAAAATGTGTGTTGGTAGGTCACCCAAAACCCTACTTTTGTAATTTTTTTTTAATTCTTCATTCAATAGGTGCGCATTAAAGAAAGAAAAAAAAAACGTGAAAATGCTATTTTAGCATTAGGCACCACTCGCAACAATACAAAAAAATATATTGCCACCCACGGATTAATGATTTGTTAGATATTAAAATATAATAATTTCGCATCATTTACGCTAGGTTTTGACAGATTGTATGCGTTAAATACACTTCCAGAAACTCTGCAAAAATAAAATTAAAAAAATTTGCGCCCTTTAGGACTTATGATTGTTCTAATGCCAGCCATGGACAAATGAACTATTCGATATTGAAAACAAATATTTCCCAATATTTTCAAGCTATTTTGACAGTTTGTATTCGCTGCATATACTTCCAGAAAGGCACAGTATAAATAAAATGTAAAAAAATGAGCGCCCTTTTGGACTGATTTTTTAAGTGCCAGCCACGGATAAATAAGATGCTCGATAGTAAAAAAAAAATATTTCCTAACATTTTCACGGTTTTTTGACAGTTTTTACTTGTTAAATAAACTCCCAGAAAGGCATTGCATAAATAAACTTAAACATTTTTAGCGCCCTTTTGGATTTATAATTTTTTAAGTGTAAGACACGGATATATGAGCTGCTCGATATAAACAAAAATATTTCTCAACATTTTCACGGTTTTTATGACAGTTAATATTGGTTAAATGTACACCCAGAATTTATTGATAAAATGAAAAAAATAGCGCCCTTTTGGTCTTACGAATTTTTTTTAATGTCAGCCCCGGAACGATTATATATTAATAATAATAATAATAATTTATTTATGCTATTTAACTGAGCGTTTTACACAGGTCATGAAATGTCTCTGAACTTAATTTGATAAACGATGATGGCGCAACATACATATGAAGTAAAAATTAAATATTAAAAATTAAAATTCAAAAACTAAAAATTAAAAATCAAAATTTGAAATTAAAAAAAATGATCTGTTCGATATTAAACAAAACATATTTCCAAACATTTTCCCGGTTTAAATAAAATAAAAAAGAATGGCGCCCTCTTTGATTTCTAATGCCAGCCACGGATCAGTGATCTTCTCAATAAAAAAAAAAAACATTTTCACGGTTTTTTGACAGTTTGTATTCGATAAATATACAGATTAGTGATCGGTTTGATATAAGAAAAATATTTTTCAAAATTTTCACGATTTTTTGACGGTTTGTATTTGTTAAATATACAGATCAGTGATCTGTTTGATATAAAAAAATATTTCTCAAAATTTTCACGGTTTTTTTACAGTTTGTATTCGCTAAATAAACATCCCGAAAGGTACTGCATAATATAAAGTCAAATATTTTTAGCGGCCCCTTGGATTTTTTTATTGCCAGCACAGATCAGTGATCTGTTTGATATAAAAAAAAATATTTCTCAAAATTTTCACCGTTTTTTGATAGTTTGTATTCATTAAATACATTTTCAGAAAGGCACTGCAAAAATAAAATATTTGTTAAGCGCCCTTTTGGAAAAGGGTCCCTCCTTCTTACTTTTTCTCAAAAATTGCGATTGAAATAATTTTCTGAATAAACCACTCGTTTGATTCGGAGTTTCTACACTTCACGTAAAGACGTTCTTCAAGCGCGTTCGCCAAGAAAACTTGAAAATCGAAGAAAATCAAAATTTTTAGTTATCATCGTAGACACGTAGACAATTAAAGTGTATCTTTCTTTTATCAGAAAAACGAGAGAAATCGATTGAAAATTCAGCTATCTTCAATAGCAAAAAAGTTGGCAAGTCAGTTTGAAAATTTTGGAAAATTTTGAAAAAGTCGATTTTTTTCAGACTTTAAGCGGCCGCAACGGCTAAACGAAAACTCCAAATCGAACGCGGTTTGCAATCTGTGCTTCTTGTATGCTAATTAAAATTGGTGATTTTAAATTTTTGACGTAAACCTGAAAAACTATCCAAGGGTCCCCCTTTGAAATGATTTCCTGAAGAAACCACTGGTTCGATTCGGAGTTTCTACACGTGTAAAGATCTCATCGAGACCCATTAAAAAATATACTTGCGCAACAACAAATGTCAATATGAAGACCGTGGCGCGTCCGCAAAGAAAAATCGAAAATGGAAAAAATCAACTTCTTTAATAATCATCGTAGACAATTAAAGTGTATGTCTGTTTTCATCAGAAAAACGAGAAAAATCGATTGTTCTAAAATTTGAGCTATTTTAAATACCAAAAAAGTTGGCAAGTCAGTTTGAAAATTTTACAAAATTTTGGAAAAAGTCGATTTTTTCAAACTTTGAACCTCCGCAGCGGCTAAATGAAAACTCCAAATTGAACGCGGCTTGTAAATCTGTACTTCATATGTGCAAATTAGTTCAATTAAAATAATTTGAATTTTTGACGAAAACCTGAAAAATTACTCAATGTCTTACTTTTGCTCAAAAATTGAATTTGAAAAATGATTTCCTGAAGAAACCATTTGTTCGATTCGGAGTTTCTGTACGTCACTGTAAAGATCTTGTCAAAGCCTATGAGAAAATATACTTTCGCAAGAACAAATATCAATTTGAAGCCAGTGGTGCGTTCGCAAAGAAAACTCTAAAATAGAAAAAATCGATGATTTTTTAAGTGCTAGCCGCGGATATACAGGTATAAGATGCTCGATATTAAAAAAATATATATTTCTCAACATTTTCACGATTTTTTGACAGTTTGTAGTTGCTTACTCTGGTCTAGGAAGATAAATCGTTCTTTCTTTCTTCAAAAACTAAGCGGGGAGAGGGGTATATTGTGGCTCTACCATCAATATGTTCCACAAGCCGCCACTGTTATGTAATACTATTTTTTTCATCATAAGAACGAAATAAATCGATTGACGTTAAAAAATTTCGCCCAGAAAAAATTGGAAAAAGTTTGCAAGTCACCATGAACTTTATGGAAAATTTTGAAAAATTCGATTTTTTCACACTTTGAACGGCCGTAGCGGCCAAACGATGAATCCGATTTGTAAGCGGATTTCAAATCTGTGTTCCTAGTGCGTTAATTAGTCGGATTTAATTAAAATTGGCGATTTAATTTTTTTGACGAAAACCTGAAAAATCATCCAAGGGTCCCCTTACTTTTTTTCAAAAATTGCATTTGAAATAAATTCCTGAAGAAACTACTGGTTCGATTCGGGGTTTCTATACGTCATTCGAAAGACCACATTAAGACGCATCAGAAAATATACTTTCGCAACAACAAATGTCAATTTGAAGCCCGTGATACGTCAGCAAAGAAAACTCTAAAATGGGATAAATAAAAAAATCAACTTTCTTAATAATCATCGTAGACTTTCACGTAATACCTTTTTCTTCATCAGAAGAACGAGATAAATCAATTGGCGTTAAAAAATTTCATCTAGAAAAAATTGTAAAAAAGTTAGCAAGTCACCATGAACTTTATGGAAAATTTTGAAAAAAGTCGATTTTTCAGACTTTAAACGGCCGTAGCGGCTGAACGAAGAATCCGATTTGAACGCGGATTTCAAATATGTGTTCCTCGTGTGTCAATTAGTCGGATTTAATTAAAATTGGTGATTCAAAATTTTTGACGAAAACCTGAAAAATCATCCAAGGGGCCTTCTTACTTTTTGCCAAAAATTGTATTTGAAATGATTTCCTGAAGAAACCACAGGTTCGATTCGGGATTTCTATACGTCATTCGAAAGATATTATCAAGACGCATCAGAAAATGCACTTTCGCAAAAATAAATGTCAATTTGAAGCCCGTGACACGTCAGCAAAGAAAACTTGAAGTTGGAAAAAATCGAAAAAATCAACTTTTTTAATAATCATCGTAGACCCTCATTTAATACCTTTTTCTTGATCAGAAGAACAAAATAAATCGATTGGCATTTTTATCCAGAAAAAATTGGAAAAAAGTTGGCAAGTCACCATGAACTTTATGGAAAATTTTGAAAAAAGTCGATTTTTTCACACTTTGAACGGCCGTAGCGGCTGAACGAAGAATTCAATTTGAACGCGAATTTTAAATCTGTGTTCCTGGTGTGTTAATTAGTCGGATTTAATTAAAATTAGCAATTTAAAATTTTTGACGAAAACCTGAAAAATTATCAAAGGGTCCCCCCTTCTTACTTTTCCCCAAAAATTGCATTTGAAATGATTTCTTGAAGAAATCACTAGTTCGATTCGGAGTTTCTATACGTCATTCGAAAGATCACATTAAGACGCATCAGAAAATGTACTTTCGCAACAACAAATGTCAATTTAAAGCCCGTGACACGTCATCAAAGAAAACTCTAAAATGGAAAAAAACGAAAAAATCAACTTTCTTAATAATCATCATCATCATCCCTTTTGGACGTTCGTACCAGCCACGGATCTCTGATTGATATTGAAAAATAATATATCTCTTCATCACGTTTTTTGAGAGTTCGTATTTGTTACCTATACTCAGAAACGAATGCAAAAACTGGTGAAATCAGTGACTAAAAATTCTCGCTGGTATGGAATTTTGATGCAATAACTCCAGTTTTACAATAACAAGGAAAAATGCATAAATGCTTGCATTTTTATTTTATATTCAAAACCCAAGCAAGTTACTAAAAAAATGGTGATGTGGCCATCATGTTACTTTCTCCGACTTGATGGTATCATTTATATTTACGCTTCCATGGTTTATTTTCAATTTAAATCATATTTTAAGTGTGCATCGAACGTTTCGTAGACTCGGATAAAACTGACGTTTAAAACGTCAAAATTATGAAAGATCGAAAAATGTACTTCAAATTCAAAAACACAGTTTACTCAAAAACTAAAGAGATTTAAAAAAAAACTTATTCTTCATAAATTGTTCATTTTGGCATTCTCTACAATTATTATTAACATAAATTTGCTGTAACTATTAGCGTTTCATAATTGTATACCAAAAATGAAAAAAAATAATAATTTTTTTTCTCGAATAACAATGATTTTATGAAAAATGTTTTCAAACAAAATAATCGCATTTCTTTATTGTCTTCAATATTTGATTAAATGTTTTTGTGATATTTTTCATATTTAAGAAAATATTGGCAAAAAACAAAAAACAGTTAAGGTAAACACCCACTTCCGGTGTACGAAATTTTACCAAAAGCTTTTCAGTTCTTCGGATTATCAAATAAAACTTATGTTCAAAGTTTTATATCAATTGGTCTATTAGTTTTTGAGATACAGCGCGCACAGACAGACACACACACACACAGACACACACACACACACACACACACACACACACACACACACAGACACAAAAAATGTTTTTCCAGAAATTGTTGAAATGGCATCTAGGGACCCCAAAACGGATATTTCCGTAAAAAAAATTTTTGAAAAAAAAATCACGATCACAATACTTTCTCGTACTTCGTAACGGAGAAAGTAAAAAGGTCTGAAAATTAAATCTTCAGCTTTCGATCATAAATGTTTGTATTTTATTTTTAATATTACAGAAAACCAAAAAAAAAACCCAAGAGGAATCATTAACTTTGGGAAGATTAAATTTTTACTAAAATCCATTAAACTTTTTCAAATGTCTAGTAAAACCTAAATTTTAAGTTTAATTTCAAAATATATTGTATACGGAGAAAGTAAAAAATAACTTTTATTTAAACTCGGCACGTCGCTGTTCGTGCTGACTGTTCGAGATTCAATTTCCACCATCTTACTAGCGAAGTGCACATTCGCGACATCTCCCTGTACATCTTGCAATACAATCTTGCAGCGATCTTACAATGCAATCTTGCAGAAGGCGGAGAGTTTAATCTTGTAGCAACGATGCATCCATTTATTATCAACGAACCGCAATTATTCTGTAATATTGCAATATTTGTGCAACATTTCTCTGCAAAATTTCTGTGCTGTACGGGTAAATGTTATAATTTTTGTTTATACAGGGTGTTTAAGAGCTCTGGGAACGGTCAATCACGTGGTTATTTTTCAAAATTTCGAAAAATGTTTTATACAAAAGTTGTGTATAATAGTGAGCTGCACGTCCTAAAAATATTTACATTTATACTGGATATCTCATAACAAAGTTACAGACCAAAAAAGTTGAATAACTTCGTTTTTTCAAATGGCACACCCTGTATTTAGTAACGTATTCTCAAGTAGACTCCAATTATCTTTCAGATTATAATAAGTATTCCTAATATGATAATCGCCGAATACAAGAAAACTATTGAGATTAGGAATAGGGAACCCTTATACAATCTGAAAGATAATTGAATTCTACTTAAGAATACGTTACTAAATACAGGGTGTGCCATTTGAAAAAACGAAGTTATTTAACTTTATAAGTTCGGTTTTTCTACCGCACTTTTTTATCATCCTGTATAATTTTTTGTATGAAATCATGGTTGGCTCTATAGTTCGAACCTTCAACCAAATAATTGAAATGATTTTAATCGTTCAACGTCAATCACTGGGGCAAAAATAAAATTTCACCCAGACCATGCATTTCAACAAATCTTCAAATATTTCGAAAACGGCTAACAATAGGTATAAGGAGTATTCAAGTAATTCACCTTTATTTGCTCCATGTAATTCAAAAATGATAAAAAATACAGGATGTTCCATTAAAAAAAAAACATAAGTTTGGTCTGTAACTTTGTTATGAGACACCCTGTATTAATTTTAATATTTTTAGGGCGTGCAGCTCACTATTATACACAACTTTTATATCAAACATTTTTCGAAATTTTGAAAAATAAGCACGTGATTGACCGTTCCCAGAGCTCTGAAACACCCTGTATAATAACGTGCCAACTGATGATGTACACTACTGCTACATTTTAAAGATGATTCCAAAATATAGGTTCGCTTCTGAGCGGCAGATTTGAATGATGGTAGTTCTCATTAATGTGCTGACGTGATTAAAGGAAGTTAATGGATTTTTAAAAATCTGAAACGACCATCAACAATTACTGTGTTGGTGTAAGAGCAGTTGACAGTTTGAGTGCAGTCAATTAATAGAACACCGACGTAGTGTAATGTTTCAAATTGTTTCTATTATTCTAAAACAATTGTTTCACCACACAGAGGTAAATGCAGTTTGGACATATTTTAGTAACACGTGTAAGAGATGACCACGTCCCGAACTCATTGCTTTGTTTTCTTTTGAAAATTAACATTTTTTAAATATCTAAGTTTAAATTCTATTACCATGAACAATCGTTAAAGATTTACTAATGGAAAATAATGTCTAGGTTTATATTCCATAATTAAATATAAACGATACATTTGATTTTATCCCGAGCGAACTTTTTTTTTGCGTCGGAAATAATTTGAAAGCATCTTGCTGCAGAGTTTTCCTTCGCGTTATTGAAATGCAAATTGCACTTTATGGTGCATGCTTGTGTGAACGTGCATTTCAGTAAACTTAAGATGTCCCTTTAACCGAATATTATGTTCTAGTTTCATGTCATTCATACCGGCGGAAATATAAAAGTTTATATACATAGGCATTTGAATATAAAGTTACAAATAGACATTTGTACATACGCTTGAGTAAATAGTAATTAAAAATCAAATGATTAAATATATGTAGGCGCAAATTTAACGAAGTAAGCATTAAGAATTGCATTATATATTATGTTAAAATTTTTTTTTTTTCTTTTGCGGCATCGACTGCTAAGGTCATTAGCCGCTGGTTTCCATTTTGTTTTGTCTTGTTTCATGCCTTAAACATTAGGCAGTGCAATGACCTTGGGTAGATTAGACAGTGGATTATCAATAAATTAGCGATATCAAAATCGACTCCACCAAGTTGGTGTAAGAACCCGACAAGGTGGACACAAGTAAATTAATAAAATTCTATAGCCTTGATCCACAGGCACTGATCAAATGTTACAACTGTTACGACTAACAAACAATTATACCATTTTATAAATTATTTGAATGACTTGTCTTAATATTTACTTGTCGTTAAGAATAGTAATATGAACCAAGATTTTTGTGTGTTACTTACATATTATTTTCACGTTGGAAATAACCGGTGAGTAATGTGTTTTTCGTTTAATTCGTAATTCAGAAACATTGTGTCGTGGATCTCGTACAGCGTTTTTTTTTTATTTCTTTTTTCCAATTAAAATTACTAAACTTTACAACCGGCCATAAAATAGTCGCAGCAGTAACATGCATATTTCACCCTGCTTTACACAGCGCAATAAAAACCCGCACTAATAGGCACAATTTGTCCATGCGTTCTTGTTGGCAACTCCACCCTTTTCGGTGACAACTTTAAACTGCCCTTCGTTTGGTGGCATTAATTGTTTTTAGAATTTCAGCTTCTTTGCCTCAGTTATATAAATAATTAAAAATCAGTTTTATCTTGTAAATTTACATTTTTTTCCAGAAGGAAACGGATAAATAAAGTAATAAAAAAGTTTAAAAAAATGCTCGCACAAGTCGATTGAAAATTACATCTCTAGATAATAATTTAAAAATAAGAATAGACCATCTAAACATTTTTTTAATAGCAATAGAGATGAAATTTTTAGATTCAGCATACAACCTTTTCTTTTTTAGTTTTCTTGTAGATTTTTACACGAGTGGAAATTAAATGCCATATTAATTTGTAACACCAATGATAAAGCAGTTTGCTTCTTGCAATTTTCACTTTCTTCTATGCCGTACTTAAACTTTTAGGGTGTGCAGTTGCAGTTTACATGAAACGGAATCTAATTGTTTCATGAGTATGGTTGATGTTAAAATTAGAGAATGTATAATTTCCAAGTGGCAAATCTTTCCAAAACGCATTAACTTTTAACTTTATAGATTTAGTAATTTAAAAAATATAAAGTTATTAAACGTCGGGTCGAAACGTGAGTCCTGCGAATCGTAATGAAATAAGTAGCAGCAGCAGCAGCAGAAGGAAAATGAGGACGAGGAAGAGGGTGCCATTACTCATGATCTTATCTGGGTAGCCAAGTGCCCAGGTTTGCAGTCTCGTGTCAAATGTTATTAAATTTCTTATCTTTATTGTCAACCGCAGCAAAACATATTTCCCAGTGCTTGCACTAAGTGTACTACGAAGTTACACAAAACAATAACTATTACTTCGGCGAGAGCGTGACGGCTGCGCCGGAAAATGAAAAATATGTAATAATGTTAATAATTTATTGTCCTCAACCGAGAAATATAATTCGGTGTCTTTTAGTAATATATAAATGAAATTTTGTTCTTTCATCGGTGTTTATCAGTGTTTGTGGGATTCAATTACGAGTAATAGTGACATCTGTTGGGTAGTTTGCTTACTGGCCATCAATCGCGAGATGTGTAGGTTTGTGTATTTGTGCAAATGTAACTGAGCGATTCAATTACTTATTAAGAAGACAAATAGTAGAATAGTCTTCATGCAGTATTAAACACATGAGGTATATATTTTTTGAAATTCATTCCTCGAATTTACAAAGAGATAGAGACAGACAGGCAGGAAATAAATATTTACTTCACGACACCAGGAAAGGGCATAATTAAAAGAAAAAAGCACTCTCTTTAAATTTGCTAAAAATATCAATAACTTGCGTGACTCGAAAAATTTATAAAAACAATTGCCATCGACTTAAAACTTGCCAAAGTTACTCAAAATACACCCTGAATTATGATTATTTAAAAAGCATAAACACCCCTTTCCTAAATTTTGATATAAATTTATGCCAACAGAGCGTAAATTTGTGAAAAATATCAATAACTTTCATGACTCGAAAAAAATATAAAGACAATTGCTATCGGCTTAAAACTTACCAAAGTTACTCAAAATACACCGTAAATTATGATTATTTAAAAAGCATAAGCACTCTTTCTCTAAATTTTGAAATAAAATAATGCAAACAGAGCGTAAATTTGCGAAAAAGATCAATAACTTTCATGACTCGAAAAAAATATAAAGACAATTGCCATCGACTTAAAACTTGCCAAAGGTACTCAAAATACACCCTAAATTATAATTATTTATAAAGCATAAACACCCTTTCACTAAATTTTGAAATAAATTTATGCAAACAGAGCATAAATTTGCGAAAAATTTCAATAGCTTTCATGACTTGAAAAAAATATAAAGACAAATGCTATCGACTTAAAACTTGCTAAAGTTACTCAAAATACATCCTAAATTATGATTATTTAAAAAGCATAAATACCCTTTCCCTAAATTTTGAAATAAATTTATTCAAACTGAGCCGACATTTGCGAAAAATATCAACAACTTTCGTGACTCGAAAAAAATATGAAGACAATTGCTATCAGCTTAAAACTTGCCAAAGTTATTCAAAATACACCGTAAATTATGATTATTTCAAAAGCATAAACACCCTTTCCCTAAATTTTAAAATAAATTTATGTAAACAGAGCGTAAATTTGCGAAAAATATCAACAACTTTCATGACTCGAAAAAAATATAAAGACAATTGCCATCGACTTAAAACTTGCCAAAGTTACTCAAAATACACCATAAATTATGATTATTTAAAAAGCATAAATACCCCTTTCCTAAATTTTGAAATAAATGTATGCAAACAGAGCGTAAATTTGTGAAAAATTTCAATAACTTTCGTGACTCGAAAAAAATATAAAGACAATTGCCATCGCCTTAAAACTTGCCAGAGTTACTTAAAATACACCCTGAATTATGATTATTTAAAAAGCATAAACACCTTTTCCCTAAATTTTGAAATAAATTTATGTAAACAGAGCGTAAATTTGCGAAAAATATCAATAACTTTCGTGACTCGAAAAAAATATAAAGACAATTGCCATCGCCTTAAAACTTACCAGAGTTACTTAAAATACACCCTGAATTGTGATTATTTAAAAAGCATAAACACCCTTACCCTAAATTTTGAAATAAATTTATGTAAAGAGAGCGTAAATTTGTGAAACATATCTATAACTTTCGTGACTCGAAAAAAATATAAAGACAATTGCCATCGACTTAAAACTTGCCAAAGTTACTCAAAATACACCCTAAATTATGATTATTTAAAAAGCATAAATACCCCTTTCCTAAATTTTGAAATAAATGTATGCAAACAGAGCGTAAATTTGTGAAAAATTTCAATAACTTTCGTGACTCGAAAAAAATATAAAGACAATTGCCATCGCCTTAAAACTTGCCAGAGTTACTTAAAATACACCCTGAATTATGATTATTTAAAAAGCATAAACACCTTTTCCCTAAATTTTGAAATAAATTTATGTAAACAGAGCGTAAATTTGCGAAAAATATCAATAACTTTCGTGACTCGAAAAAAATATAAAGACAATTGCCATCGCCTTAAAACTTGCCAGAGTTACTTAAAATACACCCTGAATTATGATTATTTAAAAAGCATAAACACCTTTTCCCTAAATTTTGAAATAAATTTATGTAAACAGAGCGTAAATTTGCGAAAAATATCAATAACTTTCGTGACTCGAAAAAAATATAAAGACAATTGCCATTGCCTTAAAACTTGCCAGAGTTACTTAAAATACACCCTGAATTATGATTATTTAAAAAGCATAAACACCCTTACCCTAAATTTTGAAATAAATTTATGTAAAGAGAGCGTAAATTTGTGAAACATATCTATAATTTTCGTGACTCGAAAAAAATATAAAGACAATTGCCATCGACTTAAAACTTGCCAAAGGTACTCAAAATACACCCTAAATTATAATTATTTATAAAGCATAAACACCCTTTCACTAAATTTTGAAATAAATTTATGCCAACAGAGCGTAAATTTGTGAAAAATACCAATAACTTTCGTGACTCGAAAAAAATATAAAGACAATTGCTATCGGCTTAAAACTTGCCAAAATTACTCAAAATATACCCTAAATTATGAATATTTAAAAAGCATAAACACCCTTTCACTAAATTTTGAAATAAATTTATGCCAACAGAGCGTAAATTTGTGAAAAATACCAATAACTTTCGTGACTCAAAAAAATATAAAGACAATTGCTATCGGCTTAAAATTTGCCAAAGTTACTCAAAATACACCGTAAATTATGATTATTTAAAAAGCATAAGCACTCTTTCCCTAAATTTTGAAATTAATTTAGGCGAATAACCAATAAATTTGATTTGATTTTGATTTAAAGATTTTAATAGTGGAAAATAAGAAGAAAAAAAATCGCTAATAATACCTATAAGTTTAAAATCATCAGTCACGTTTGTATTTCCGGGGACCCAAACATCATGCCAAAACCTAAAAATCCCAACATTACCATTCATGAATTCATTATTAAGAATGAAGAGTATTCAAGCAACAAAATTTGATTAAATAGGCGACAGCAATTTAACAGAAACCAATTTTTGTTATAAACTTTTGCTTTTGTACCATATCTGCATAATAAAGATGTTTGTGTATAAATGTATAAAAAAAAACAAATCGTTTAAGTAATAGATAATCAGCTAAATGCCAATTTCCTGGTCGATAAATGTTGACAGCAAAAAACTGTGTACCATATATCTTTTCAATAAATAAATATTATTTCCTCCAACATAGTATGAGCCTTATCAATATTCAATATATTCCTCAGATCGAATATAACTCCTCTGTCCTCCGTATGTCAACGTCACGAAAAGAAGCTTTCGTTTCCACGCACAAAAATACCTTATATAAATCACCCCGAACCCCGAGAATATTCAAGAGCATCCGGCCCAGAAAGTTAATTGAAATAATAATAATAATAAAAAAAGTAAAAAAAATATGCATAATTCTTTTTCCTGGAGCAATTTGTTAAAATCAGGCGAACACGGAACAAAAACGGGCGCGTTATTTTTCCTTCGCTTTCCAAAGACATTTTGTAAAGCTGGTAAATAAACGGTCGGTTGCCCACTTGCGTTCGCAATTAGGAACGGAAAAATAACGTCCTTATGCGATGGCCATTACAATCAACACTCCCCTCAAACCGCAGACGGTTTAAACCAATTTTTTTATTGCCATTTGCTGTGCGGCTATCAAAAAAACAACCCGATTGTTATGATAAACGAGGCATGTTTTATGCCGAACTGTCAGAAAAAAATCAAGTTAACTTTAAACGATGAAATACTTACGCAAAACGGTGTGTGAAATATTAGCTAATACCAGTATGAAGATCGTTATATCGAATGGATAACGTAGTTGTCACAAATATCACTATTTCTAAAATTTTATATTTTTTAGTCTACATCAGTGATGGGGAAACTACGGCCCGCGGAAAGGTTTAATCCGGCCCGTTTAAGAGTGCCGTCGTGAGAATGTTTGAACGCGTTCTTACTTCGTAATGTGACGACCCGCATAAAAACTACCTGCGGCGATATTTAAAACACAATAGTATTCTGGACAAATCCATCCGACCTAAACAGATGACTCATCTTCGCTCGAAACTTCCAGACACTCTCGCAGGTAGGTATAAATACAAGCGAGGCCGCCCGAAGATCAGTTAGTCAGCGACTTAGTCAGTCATCTGCAACGACCCGCTGTGACTCGAGTAATTGTTTGTGTAATCCCCCAAACTCCCAGTGCCTCAACAAACTCCCGCGTAAGAGCATTAGTTAGCAGTAAGCTTTCGTCAATTGCGTTTCTGTGTGTTGTTCTCCGTAGTAGGTAACGTCTAAAATGGATGTTAAAAAAAGAAAAGTCGATTCAGAATGTCGAGTTTTTAAAGAAGAATGGACGTGGAAATATTTCTTTACTTTATTTAAAGAAAAACCTGTGTGCTTACTTTGCAATACAACTGTTGCAGTTTTAAAAGAATATAACATTCAACGCCATTTCAAGAGCAAACATGAAAACCACTCCTACTCATCGTTAAGTGAAGAGGTGAAAAAAATTCAATCGAAAGATTTCATAAAAGATTTATCAAGTCAACAACAATTATTTCAGAGAGCTAATCATTCTCAAAGATGCGCTACGAAAGCCAGTTATGTGTTGGCTTATAATATTGCTAAATCTAATAAAGCATTTTCAGATGGAGAATTTATAAAGCAGTGCATGATAGAAGTGTGCGATATTATGTGCCCTGACAAGAAAAAGGTTTCTCTCAAGAAGAACCATCACCGAGAGAATTGAAAATATTGATAAAAATCTAATTTCACAACTGACTACAAAAACTCAAAAATTTATTTTTTATTCAATTACCATGGATGAAAGTACAGATATCAGCGATACTGCGCAGTTACTCATATTTGTAAGAGAAATCAACGCCCACTTTGAAATTACAGAAGAACTTGCAGGGCTGCAGTCAATGAAAGGAACAACCACAGGTGCCGATATATTTTGTGAATTTGAAAATTGCATCGATAAACTTCGTTTACCTATTGACAAGCTATGTAATGTAACTACAGATGGTGCTCCTAATATGGTTGGAATCAATCAAGGATTTGTTGGGAAATTTAATTCTAAGTATCCGGAAAATGATGTTGTTTTTTTGCATTGCCTTATACATCAGGATGCTCTCTGTAAATCGGCTTTAGATATTGACCATATATATACTCAATATTGTTGTAAAACTAGTAAATATGATTCGTTCCAGAGGATTATTACATCGCCAGTTTCAACAGTTTTTGGAGTCCGTACATGCTGAGCGTTCCGATATCCTGTATTATTCAAAAGTTCGTTGGTTAAGTGCTGGAAAAGTATTTGAAAGATTTTGGGATTTAAAAGACGATATTGTGAATTTTCTTCTTGATAAAGACATTTATAATCAATTTGACGTCTTAGAAAACGAAACGTGGCTTTCTGATTTCGCTTTTTTCACAGACCTCCTCGTACACATGAATAAACTTAATCTCAAATTGCAAGGAAAAAATCAGTTTCTTCACGATATTTGGCAATACCTGAAAAGTTTCAAATTACAATTATTATTATTTGCTAATCAGATCTCTAAATCTGATTTTTCTCATTTTCCAAGAATACAATCTTTAAAATTTACTATATCAAACAATAAGATTAAAAAATACGAAATTAATTTGAGAAAACTATCTACAGAATTTGAAAGGAGATGACTTTAGAAAAATGGAACCAGAGTTTAGTATTTTTGCGACCCCATTCAATGTTAATTACGAAGAAGTTGATGCAAAATTTCAACTTGAGTTAATAGAACTGAACTGTAATACTCTCCTGAAACAAAATTTTCACACAGTACCATTACTAGAATTTTATAAAAATTTAAGTCCAGATAATTTCCCAAATCTAATTACTCATGCAATGAAGATAATGACAATGTTCGGCTCATCTTATATATGCGAACAAATCTTTTCATCAATGAAGCTTAGGAAAACTTCCTTAAGAAACAGAATTACAGATGAGCACCTTTCATCAGTTTTAAGAATTTCTGCTTCGCAAATGGAACCGGACTATGATGAAATTTTGATGAAACAGTCTCAATTTCATTTTTCTCATGCACCATCAACCAGTAATGACACCAGAAAATAAAGTGATAATACTTCACATCAAGGACTACACTAAATTCATTTTATATTTTGTGCTTATAATTTTGTTACCTTTTGCTTTTTTACTATTAAAATAATAAGTGTATGTAATAATATATGTATATGTTTATAGAACACATAAATTAGTTAACGATTAAGCATTATTCTTTAGCCCGCTACGATTGTCTAGTTATTACAAATGGCCCGTTTTGAAAAAAGTTTCCCCACCACTGGTCTACATAGTGCGTAGACGATTAAAAAAATTAAAACACTGGAAATTGAGTGTTTTCTATTTTAAATATTCAACAGACGCGATTCTGAAATGTAAGTTTTCCAACCAGTTGTTCAGAATGCTCATTTTTCGTCCCCAAAATGCGGAAAGAAAACGAGGTCTAGGAGCCCAAGGGAGTTCAGAAAGGTTAATACATTTTACAATAGAGGGCAGCATATTTGTTAAAATAAATATAATTAAACCTATATACTTATCAGAACGTAACGCGTCCAATGTATATAAAGCTGGTGCATTAGGAAAAGAACGGATACGCGTGTGCGCTTGCTTAGCGCTAGCGTCGATTCCGAGCAACGGCAAATATAATAAAGTTCGCGTCTATGTTTAAGAACAGCTGATCGTTCGACGCAATGACACAGATTACGTCCCTACATCGAACTGTAGTTACAACGTTAAAATTCATCGACCTTTCTTATACCAATTGGAAATACATATTCTCTGGCCTCTAATTTGTCACTGGATATGGTATTTGATTAAATATTGCAATAAACAGACTTATGCGTGTTTGCCTGTGTGAGGATGGTTGAAAAAGAGTAAACGCAAACCTCCCCAAGTTCAACAAAAAAAAAATAGAAATCATTCGACATGCGAGAAGCATCGCTACCACGGCCGCGAAAAAATACGACACGCTCAGTTTACAAATCTAAATTTAGTCGTGTGTATCGATTCCTTCCGCGGCCGAAGTGAAATAATGTGATAATAGAAAGATTTGAATAATCCCCACGAAAATATGGCTCCGCCTCGCGCAACAGCTGTCGGTAAACCAATACGCAGATGTGGTAAGCCGAGGCGCGCATTTATCCTCGACGCCCGCATCCCGCATTCTGCATTTCGAAGAAATCCCACCACCTGGATGAGAATGTCGGGGGAGCGCGCATTATCGAACTCAAACAATAACGCATTCCAGTTCATGAATCCGCGCGCACCGGAAGTTTAGTTTTCGATTTATCCTCATTTGCGGCGTCCCCGTCCTTTTAGCCTTCCGACTTCTTCCAAGCTGGGACAAGAACTTTGCCAATATCTGCACACGCGAAACTTTGGCATTTTCTAGAAGTTTCAGTCTCCACACGATTTTGGATTATTATCATAAAGTCGGGGTTCGGTTAATACAGTCGAAATATAAACGATCGCCAGTGGAAACTAAATTAATGCATAAATTAAAAAATATATATTTCACGGCCTAAAACCAGTCCGAAAAATCTTACATTTCATATCAATCCACGAAAAAATAACTTTTTCCGCTACCGACAACGTAAATAAGCATTGCATCCATGGTTACAGGTACCGTAAGTGGCTGATAACATTCGTGGTGTTTGTTGTCCTTGGCGACGGAACTGAATTTTTACTTACGGACCTAGGAAAATAATAAACAGAAACGTAATGCTCCAACATATAGGCGAGCAACACATTTTCGTCTATAGCTATAGCATCGGCATTCTTTTTACATAATCACTGCTTAAAAGAGTCGTAACAGGACACATACCTTTTTCAATTTTGTCGGTAACAGGTTCTAACACGCAATATTCGCAGCTTCGTTTGCATCCATACCCGCAGAAAGTTTCACTGGATTGACACAAACAAACAAAATTCGACATTGTTTTTTTGGTTGCTGGGTTGTCATAGGACGCATAGGTGACTATAAAAATTTGAATCCCAAATGTTACAAGCCGTATTTTAGAATATTTTCTGATCTTTTTTCAAGTATTAAATATCCGGTAGCGGAAAAAAAATAATAAGCAACACGGAACGTAATGACAATTAACATTTTCGTCAGGCGCCTTCCTCAAATGTTAATACGTCCTTACGTTCCTTGTTGCTTAAATAACTAATTGTACTTTTCGTATTCATAAATTTAAGACGAGTTATCCTCCCCTATAAAATTAAAATAAAGTGACACACGTGAGAATAAGACAATATTGCTTGATGATTTATCAACCCTTAATCTTGGTTTTGTTTATTTCAGATTCCCACAAATATCCCGTAAAGACAAATATTTTCCTCGAGAAGCTGGCAGAAGCAGATAGAAATTGCAAATTTATATATTTTCCATTATTGCATCGGACCAATGTATATACTACGTTTATATCGGAGCGTGTGTGTCGGTAACAGTTCGCTATTTTCACTTTATTCCGACCGGATCGATAAATAGCGAATCACATTTTATCGGATATTGTATTGATGGTTATTGTCGAAAACTTTTTTTTCTATAAAACGAATGGACGGCGAAATGTTGAGAAGATGGGCCATTCCACGCGCTCTATTACAAAAGCGGACTTCCACAATGCAGTTTTGATTCCGACATAATCGCTCTGACGAATTGTTATATTAGGGTAGGCGAAGTTCTTTTTTACAATAAAACAGTATTCGGTTTCATTTGTTTTTTGACATATAGGTGAATATCTCGTGAACGGTTGGAGATAATCGAAAAATGATTTTAAATTCCTATTCTCCAGCTTAGTAAGATGCCAATACAACAATAAAACAGCATTTGATTTCTTTTGTTTTCTGACATATAGGTGAATATCTCGTGAACGGGTGAAGATAATCAAAAAATTATTTCAAATTCTTAATCTCCGGCTTATCGTAATGATAATTCAACAATAAAACAGCATTTTGTTTCTTTTGTTTTTTGACATATAGGTGAATATCTCGTGAACGGGTGAAGATAATCAAAAAAATATTTCAAATTCTTAATCTACGGCTTATAGCAATGATAATTAAACAATAAACAGTATTTTGTTTCTTTTGTTTTTTGACATATAGGTGAAAATGTCGTGAACGGGTGAAGATAATAAAAAAATGATTTCAAATTCTTATTCTACAACTTAGAGAGATGCTAATGCAATAATAAAACAATATTTGGTTTCTTTTGTTTTTTGACATATAGGTAAATATCTCGTGAACGGGTAAAGATAATCAAAAAAATATTTCAAATTCTTAATCTCCGGCTTACCATAATGATAATTCAACAATAAAACAGTATTTTGTTTCTTTTGTTTTTTGACATATAGGTGAATATCTCGTGAACAGGTGAAGATAATCAAAAAATTATTTCAAATTCTTAATCTACAACTTAAAAAGATGCTAATGCAACAGGAAAACAATATTTGGTTTCTTTTGTTTTTGGACATATAGGTGAATATCTCGTGAACGGGTAAAGATAATCAAAAAATTATTTCAAATTCTTAATCTCCGGCTTATCGTAATGATAACTCAACAATAAAACAGTATTTTGTTTCTTTTGTTTTTTGACATATAGGTGAATATCTCGTGAACAGGTGAAGATAATCAAAAAATGATTTTAAATTCTTATTCTACAACTTAAAAAGATGCTAATGCAACAGGAAAACAATATTTGGTTTCTTTTGTTTTTTGACATATAGGTGAATATCTTGTGAACGGGTGAAGATAATCAAAAAATGATTTCAAATTCTTATTCTCCAGCTTAGTAAAGATGCTAATTCAACAACAAGAAAATATTTTTCTTCATTTGTGTTTTGACATAAGTGAATATCTCCTAAACGGTTAGACATAATCAAGAAATGACTTCAAATTCTTATTTTCCACCTCGTAAAGATACTAATAAAATGAGAAAACAGTATTTGGTTTCTTTTGTTTTATGACATATAAGTGAATATCTCGCGAATGGTTAAAGATAATTAAAAAATAATTTCAAATCCTTATTCTTCAGATTATAGAGATGCCAATTCAACAACAAAACCATATTTAGCTTTATTTGTTTTTTGACGTATAGGTGAATATCTCGTGAGCTGTTGAAAATAGTAGAAAATTGGTTTCAAATTCTTATTCTTCAGCTTATAGAGATGCTAATGCAATAAGAAAACAACATTTGACTTCATTTGTTTTTTGACATATAGGTGAATATCTTCTAAACGGTTAGACAAAATAAAAAAAAAAATCTAATTATTATCCTCCAGCTTATAGAGATGGTAATACAACAAGAAAATAGTATTTGGTTTCTTTTGTTTTTTGACATATAGGTGAATATCTCGTGAACGGTTGGACATAATCAAACAATTATTTCAAATTCTTAATTTCCGTCTTATCGCAATGCTAATTCAACAATAAAACAATATTAGTTTCTTTTGTTTTTTGACATATAGGTGAATATCTCGCGAACGGTTGCAGATAATCAAAAACATATTTCAAATTCGTATTCTCTGCCTGATCCAGATGCGAATTCAATAAGAAAAACATATTTGGTTTCATTGGTTTTTTGACATATAGGTGAATATCTCGTGAACGGTTGGACATCATCAAAAAATATTTCAAATTCGTATTCTCTGATCTAGATGCGAATTCAATAAAAACAACATATTTGGTTTCATTTGTTTTTTGACATATAGGTAAATATCTCCTGAACGGTCGGACATAATCAAAAAAATATTTCAAATTCTTAATCTCCAGCGTATAGAGATGCTAATGCAACTAAAAAACAGTATTTGGTTTCATTTGTTTTTTGACATACAGGTGATTATCTCGTGAACGGTTGAAGATAATCAAAAAATGATTTCAAATTCTTATTCTCCAACTTATCGAGATGCTGGTACAATAAAAAAACAATAATGGGTTTCTTTTGTTTTTTAGCATATAGGTGAATATCTCGTGAACGGATGAAGATAACAAAAAAATTATTTCAAATTTTTATTCTCGAACTTATCGAGGTGCTAGTGCAATAAAAACAATATTTGGTTTCTTTCGTTTTTTTGACATGTAGTTGAATATCTCGTGAACGGTTGGACATAATCAAAAAACTGTTTCAAATTCTTAATCTCCGGCTTATCACAATGCTAATTCAACAATAAAACAATATTTGGTTTCTTTTGTTTTTTGACATACAGGTGAATATCTCGTGAACGGTTGGAGATAATCGAAAAATGATTTCAAATTTCTATTCTCCAGCTTAATAAGATGCCAATACAACAATAAAACAACATTTTATTTCTTTTGTTTTTTGACATATAGGTGAATATCTCGTGAACGGTTGGAGATAATCGAAAAATTATTTCAAATTCCTATTCTCCAGCTCAATAATATGCCAACACAACAATAAAACAACATTTGATTTCTTTTGTTTTTTGACATATAGGTGAATATCTTGTTAACGGTTGAAGATAATCGAAAAATGATTTCGAATTCCTATTCTCCAGCTTAATAAGATGCCAATACAACAATAAAACGACATTTGATTTCTTTTGTTTTTTGACATATAGGTGAATATCTCGCGAACGGTTGCAGATAATCCAAAAATTATTTAAAATTCGTATTCTCTGGCTGATCTAGATGCGAATTCAATAAGAAAAACATATTTGGATTCATTTGTTTTTTGACATATAGGTGAATATCTCGTGAACGGTTGGAGATAATAAAAAAAATGATTTCAAATTCTTATTCTCCAACTTAGAGAGATTCTAATGCAATAAGAAAACAGTACTTGGTTTCATTTGTTTTTTGACATATAGCTGAATATCTCTTGAATGGCTGGAGATAATAAAAAAAAAATGAGTAAAAATTCTTAATCTCTGGCTTATCGAGATGCTAATTAAACAATAAAATAATGCATTGTTATTTGTCTATTTTATTCATTATGCTTATAAAATATAATTCATAGATATACTCACACACCTAACATATAAAATAGCCATCAGTCATTCCCAGCACGTCTCATAACATTTCTTTTAAACCTGATTTCATTTCCTCCAGTCGAGAGTCGATCCGGACTCTCCACTATTGATTCCTAACATGTTTGCCAAAGTCACATTTAATACCCTCCTAAGACTCCGGACGAGGCATTGTTAATCCACCTGAATTCCTCTCTTGCACACACACACACATCCAACTAATTGAATTGCTTCGGACAATTTGCATAATAACACCCAGTGCCGCTGATGAAGTAATATAAAGTCTAACCGTATGAGAATTAATAAAATTCATGCTGTTCCGACAAGCTGTAATTTCGAGTTTTGTACGTCGTCGGACCGTTTCATAATGGCTTCATAAAATACGTTCGGCGCTCTGCGAATGAAAGATGTCAGCAATAACCACCGCCACTACATATATGGGAGAGTCCGGGCTAATTTCGCTTTCGGTCTTGAATGTGAAGAATATTAAATTTCTGCCGTAAATCGCATATGTGACGCCGACCTCAATTTACTCCCACGATCTTTAAGTTTATTTTTTACCCAACGTTCTATATTTTAATTGTTATAATTTATAATTCATGTGCACATTTAAAAGCACGTTGAGAGTCTGATAAAAAGAATCAGTGATCGGAGGTATTTCCCATTTGTCTACTCTAAACGCTGGATAAACACAGGTAGAACCCTCCCAAAATATGGTGTCACATTGCGCATTGGACAAGAGAGGGGACGTCGGAAACTCATAATTATTCCGTGAACATAATGTAAATGTAGACACAGAATCGGTCACGAAGTGATGATTTATCTTCAATTCGGTAATGATGTATGTATTTGTTATCTCATTCTCTCACTCTGCGCAAACTTTACCTCCAGGTGCCACGACATTTTGGGATGGCTCTACCGATTTACATTCTATATTATACCATGAGCTGAAAATAATTGGCCGCACATTTTTGTCATTCTTCAGTACCGTTCAGCATCGAAGAAAAATTCTAAAGAAGTAAGAATTGTAAAAAATCATTTCCACCAAAATTATATTGCCAAACTATCACGGTTTCGTTTTTAAAAGTCGCTCCATTTTCAGACGAGTTATGCATTTTTGAAGATTTAATTTTTCAATTTGTTGAAAATTTGAAAAAAAATATGCACCGTGGAGAATAAATTCTAAAAAAATTATAATCAATTGTAAAAATATCATTCTTCCAAAGGCACTTTTGTTTTTAAAGATTCATACATTTTCCACCGAGATACGAATATTTGAAACTTTTGATTTTCGTGTTTGACCTTTGTGATTTTTGATCATTGGAAACAATTCATTAAAAATAATATAAACCGCAGAAAATAAGTTGAAAATAAGAATTGTATTAACTTACCAATCGCACTTTAAAATCCACTTTTGTTTTTTTTTAAAGCCACCAATGTTCAAACGAGTGGCGAATTTTTGAAAATTTCATTTTTCCATTTGTTGGACATTTAAGAAAAAAAATCCCCAAAAATATGAATCGTGGAGTATAAATTAAAAAAAAATTATAATCAATTGTTAAAATATCCCTTTTGCAAGGGCACTTTTGTTTTTAGAGATTCATACAGGTTTTTAACGAGATACGAATGTTTTAAACTTTTGATTTTTGCGTTGTTGGACAGTTGCGACGTATCAGTGAAAACGATTTCTTAAAAATATGAACCGGATAAAATATATTCTAGAATTTTTTTTTTAAATCACTAAAAATCACTTTTTAAAACCCACCTCGTTTTTTTTTTAATTTACCAATTTTTAAACGAGTTACGAATTTTTTCAAATTAAATTTTTAAATTTGTTGACCATTTAAAAAAAAATATGTACCGTGGAGAATAAATTCTAAAAAAATTATAATCAATTGTTAAAATATCACTCTTCCGAAGCCACTTTTGTTTTTAAATATCCATACATTTTTTAACGAGATACGAATGTTTGAAACTTTTGGTTTTCACGTTGTTGGATATTTGGGATGTATCATAGGAATATAATATAAACCGCAGAAAATAAATTCTAGAAAAATTACCAAAATTAAGACCTCTGGCCTGTTGAGGTCATTTGTAAAAGTGTCTCAATAAATGTATTGTCTCTCTCTTACCAAAATTATACCCTTTAAAATCCGCTTTTGTTTTTAAAACCCACCAATTTTAACGAATTACAAATTTTTGAAAATTTTTTAAAATATTTTCCATAAAATCATTTTTATTCAAGAAAAAAAAATGTATTTTTCATTTTTGGTTAATAATTATATAACGATAATAATAAAATGCCAAAAATAAACAACTTATAAAAGATACGACTTTTTTGAAGCTCTTTGGTTTTTGAGTAACCTGGCTATTAAAATTTGAAGTATAATTTCATCCGATTCTACAAAATAATATTTTCAAAAACTAAACTAATTTTTTTTTTTTATAAAATATAACCATCTCATTTGATTTTAGTTTTTCATATATCTTTTTGCTTTCACAATTTAAATCAGTTTTTTAAACATTCATACTTGAGTTAAAAATTGGTGCATTTTTTTTAAACCAAAAATAATTTTTGTTTTAACAAAGACGGATTTGTTGTTTTTAATTTTACATTTAAAATATGATTTAAATTAAAAATAAACCATGAAAGTGTAAACATAAATGATACCATTAAGTCGGAGAAAATAACATGATGGCCACATCACCATTTTTTAGTTATGTTGAATGAGTTTATTCTCAGGATAATTTTTCTAGGACTTTTCTAAGGCTGTTTTCTAAAACTTTTTATGAGACTTTTTTTTTCAAGTCACTATGAGATATTTTTTCAGGACATTTTTTTCAGAACTTTTGTTCAAAGCTTTTTTGCGGCACAATTTCTTTCAGAACTGTTTTTACTTAGACTTTCTTTTGGGACTTTTTCGGGATTTTTTTTTCAGGACACTGCGATATTTTTTTGGGCAATTTTTTCAGAACCTTTTTTTAAAAACTTTAATTTCAGGACTTTCTTTTTCAATATTTTTTGGGTATTTTTTAAAGCACAATTTCTTTCAGAACTTTTTAGGTAATTTATTAGGAGATGGATATCTCGGGCCTAAGACTTTGTTGGGACCTTTTTCGGTTCAAAAAACAAAAAACTATTTTTTTCACGACTCTTTTATCAATACTTTATTTTCAGTATTTTTTTCGGGAATTTTGTCGGGGATTTTCTTCAAGATTTTTTTTTTTGACAATTTTTTTCAGAACTTCTTTTCAAGGCTTTTGTGTTGAGGCATTTTTTTTTCAGGACACTGAGATATTTTTTTGGACAGTTTTTTTAGAACCTTTTTTCAGAACCTTTTCTTTAATTTCAGGACTTTCTTGTTCAGGAATTCTTTTTCAATATTTTTTGGGTGTTTTTTTGCGGCACAATTTCTTTCAGAACTTTTTTTACCAAGACTTTCTTTGGCACTTTCTTCGGGATTTTTTTTCAGGACACTAAGAGATATTTTTTTGGGCAGTTCTTTTCAGAACCTTTCTTTCAGAACCTTCTCTTTAATTTCAAGACTTTCTTGTTCAGGAATTTTTTTTCAATATTTTTTGGGTTTTTTTTGCGGCACAATTTCTTTCAGAACTTTTTTGTTAATTTATTAGGAGATGGATATCTTGGGCCTAAGACTTTTTTTGGGACCTTTTTTCGGCTCAACAAACAAAAAACAATCTTTTTCACGACTCTTTTATCAAGACTTTATTTTCAGTATTTTTTTTTGGGAATTTTTTCGGGGCTTTTCTTCAAGGTTTTTTTTTGAAAATTTTTTTCGCTTTTTGTCAAGGCTTTTTTGTTCAGGAATTCTTTTTCAATTTTGTTTTGGTGTTTTTTGCGGCACAATTTCTTTCAGAAATTTTTTTGCCAAGATTTTCTTTTAGGACTTTTTTCGGGATTTTTTTCAGGTCACTATAAGATATTTTTTTGGACAATGTTTTTCAGAACCTTTTTTTTTAAACTTTAATTTCAAGACTTTCTTGGTCAAGAATTCTTTTTCTTTATTTTTTGGGTTTTTTTGCGGCACAATTTTGACAAAACTTCATAAAAAATCATGCAGTAAGGGGCTAATTTATTAGGAGATGGATATCTCGGGCCTAAGACTTTTTTCAGTACCTTTTTTCGGTTCAAAAACAAAAATCAATTTTTGCACGACTTTTTTATCAAGACTTTATTTTCAGTATTTTTTTCGGGGATATTTTTCAAGATATTTTTTGACAATTTTTTTCAAAACTTTTTTTCAAGACTTTAATTTCAGGACTTGCTTGGTTAGAAATTCTTTTTCAATATTTTTTGGGTTTTTTTTTGCGGCACAATTTCTTTCAGAACTTTTTTTACCGAGACTTTCTTTTGGGACTTTTTTCGGGATTTTTTTTCAGGACAATATGAGATATTTTTTGGACAGTTTTTTTAGAACCTTTTCTTTAATTTCAGGACTTTCTTGTTCAGGAATTCGTTTTCCATATTTTTGGGATTTTTTTTTTGCAGCACAATTTATTTCAGAACTTTTTAGTTAATTTATTAGGAGATGGATATCTCGGGCCTAGGACTTTTTTGGGACCTTTTTTCGAGACTTTTTTCAGAACAATTTTTTTCACGATTCTTATCAAGACTTTGTTTTCAGTATTTCTTTCGGGGCTTTTCTTCAAGATTTTTTTTTTACATTTTTTTTCAGAACTTTTTTTCCAGGACACAGATATTTTTTTGGACAATTTTTTTGACAATTTTTTTCAAAACCTTTTTTTTCAAGGCTTTTTTTAATTTCAGGACTTTCTTGGTCAGGAATTCTTTTTCAATATTTTTTGGGTTTTTTTGCGGCACAATTTCTTTCAGAAGCTTTTGGTTAATTTATTAGGAGATGGGATCTCTCGGCCCTTTTCTTGGGACCTTTTTTCACGACTCTTATCAAGACTTGCTATTTTCAGCACTTTTTTCGGAAATGTGTTTCGTTGGTTTTCTTCAAGATTTTACGAAGGCTTTTTTAAGAACTTTTTTCGGGACTTTTCTTAACCTTTTCTCGGGACAATTTTTTTCCCCGAATTTTTTCAGGTCTTTCTAAGGAGATTTTTATAGGACTTCTTGTTTAGGACTTTTTTCAATACGCTTTTTGGGATTCGTTTTGAGGACAAATTTTTTAGGTACTACTTTTTTCTTTGGGAATTTTTTATGAGCCTTTCTTCCCGACTTGTTTTTAGGATTTTTTAAGTTTTTGAGTAAACTCACGGTAAATATTAGAATTTTAAGTATAATTTATCATTTTCATCTTTCATAATTTCGACGTTGCAAACGTCAGTATGTATCATCCGATCCTGTAAATTTGAAATATAATGGGTGATTTATGTAGAAAGACAAAATCAGCACCGTAATGTTTGAGTAACATTTAATAGGCCCAAGACGAGGGCCAATAAACAAAATTACAGTTGCGAAATGAAATCAACTCTTCGGCATGGTTATAGTGATTGTAGTAAAATTACAAATGATCGTATATAAAATGTTTAAATAATTAAACTTATGAATATCAAAAACAGATCGATTATATACTTTTATTTATATAACTTTATTCTAATCTATAAAGAAGTTTCACCACGAGTCGGGCAGCGGCCGATACTCGAAATCCTGACGTATTCTGATGGAGTAAGGAATATTCTGAGGGACATTGCAAGCTATCTTGGAACTTCTCTCCACCATATCCGTCCTGACCTTGCGCCACTTTCTCTGTTCTTCAAACTCGAAGAAAACATCTTTGGTGCAGGGTATGTTTCTATTAAGGTACGACCGTATCCGGTTCCAGACGTTATTCTGACCTCTGGTAATTATAAAGTAACGAGGGATCACCAAGCATTCGACGTCCTCCCAGGCTACGATCCTCCTTCTGTCCATAGCCTCGCCCAGACCGAAACAAGCTTTCGGATAAAAAATACAGACCTTAAAGAGAATAACTTGAGTCGTCCACCATCCTCCGACTCATGTTCGAATTACCTGCATAAATTTGACTTCAACACTCGGGATAAACGAAAAGATGGAAGCGTCTTTACCATCATCTAAGCTTGTTACGGAAGTTTTAGCATTTCTTGATTGTACAGCTGACAACCTACAAGTGGGGGTTGGTTTAGAATTTCGATGAGTTTTTCTTGAACGAACCTTCTGGAACCACTTAGCACTCTGGATTGCTCCTTCATCAAAGTAGTAATCGATTTTTTGTAAGCTATCCTTTCTAACATTTCAGCGTTGTGCAGCTGGTAAGTGATGGTATTATTTTTAATCTCGGATTCGATGAAAAGGTGCTCGATCACCCGGCAACTACCTTTGAGCAGGAAATAGACGCAATTTTTGTTGCCTTTTCCATCGCCTGAAATAAATTATTAACTCGCGATGGTACAAATTATTATTATTACCTAAAATAGTATCATCCTTTTCATACTTTTGGACTTTAGCAATCATACAACACTCCCTGATGGAAAGATCATCCCACGTTTCGAAATAGGAGAAACTCTTCATCGCGTTCGTTATATAATCCCATTCCTGCTTCACCGAATCCCTGAGGATCAGGTCGAAGTCTTCGCGATGTAATATAAGAAATTCGACCGACGTGGCCGTGGTCACGGTCATTTGTCTGGGAATGTCTTGCAGTAGAGAATCTTCTCCGAACATGTATCCCGCTACCAAATAACCGTAATCGTTAACGACCTCCTCGTTCATTTGAGGATCCCAAGTTTTAGTGGTCAGCGACACTTCGCCTTTTACGATGAAGTACAGAGCCTTGGCTTCCTGATGCTGCTTCACTACGACCCGATCCGGTCCGAAATAAGCAAAATACGTGTGTCCGGCCAGAAGCATTTTTACATGCTAAAAATGTGTTTTTTTTTTCAAGGGAAAATGTAGGTAAAAAAAATCAATATTACATCGGGATATTTTCTAAAGCATCTGATACTACTGATAAGCCTATAGACTAACAGCCGTTCCTCTTCGGTTCGATCTGCAGCGTTTTTATTCAATATTACTCTGTGCTGAAATGTAATTTTTATTTATAGTGTTATAATTTCTTAGACTTTAAATAAAACACCTTATCTAATATGATTTTATGAAAAGGATAGCCGCCATAAGTAAAAGAACACCAAGAATACGTCGCTCAATTTTTATGAAAATTTCAGATAATGATTAATTTCTCACTTAACCCGTGGTGAAACATAATTATATAATTTGATTAATTAAAACACTTGGTTTTGTTTCACTGATTTTATTTGTCTCTCCGACTAGTTTCGACCTTAGGTCATTCTCAAGGAGATATCATATCTCCGACCTTAGGTCATTCTCAAGGAGATATATCTCCGACCTTAGGTCATTCTCAAGGAGATATGATATCCGACTAGTTTCGATCTTAGGTCATTCTCAAGGAGATATATCTCCGACCTTAGGTCATTCTTAAGGAAATATCATATCTCCGACCTTAGGTCATTCTCAAGAAGATATCATATCTCCGACCTTAGGTCATTCTCAAGAAGATATGATATCTCCTTGAGAATGACCTAAGGTCGGAGACATGATATTGCCTTGAGAATGACCTAAGGTCGAAACTAGTCGGATAGACAAATAAAATCAGTGAAACAAAACCAACTGTTTTAATTAATCAAATTCAGATAATGCGTAAATAATTCACACTAAGAAATGATTAAAATTTCAACAAAAACTTTTTCTTTAATTTCAATAATGAGTTGATCCTCCACGATTTCTGGAGCACTCAGCAACTCTTGAATTCGCATCCTAATATCAGGTAAAGTGAGTGGGGGTGGCTGAAGATGGCCCAGTCTTCTGCCAATTGTATCCCACACGTGTTCAATAGGTGATAGGTCTTGAAAACGAGAAGGCCATGGAAGTAAATCAACATTAGCTAGTGTTGTAGATTCTCTCAATATGCTTTAATTAGACACAGCCAGACAATTCGTAACGTCAGCCTTTTTTTAAATTTTAACAGACAGGAATAACAAGTTAACAAAAGAAGAGGGAAGTTCAAGGTTGAATGTTTGATAAGTGTTCCAATTGAAATGAAAAACTATAATAGTTTACTTCGATACTTCCCCTAAAATGTTATAGTTTTACAACATCTCTAAAATGCATGTAAAATTATGAATCTGTAAAAACCAGAAAAATTCCATCTTCGAATTTCATTTTTTTTAAATCTGAAATTTTGAATGTTGTCCTCATTCTGGTGTATTGAAAAAAAATACAAAAACAATTGCCATCGACTTGAAACTGTCTAAATTTAATTAAAATGCATGTAAAATGATTAATCTGTAAAAATCAAAAATATCCCGTCTCTGGATTTTTCTGGAATTTCATTTAAAAAAAAAACTGAAATTTTAAATGTTGTAATCATTCTGGTGTATTGAAAAAAAAAATAAAAAAACAATTTTCATCGACTTGAAACTGTCTAAATTAAATTAAAATGCATGTAAAATTATGAATCTGTAAAAACCAAAAATATTCAGTCTCTATTTTTTTCTCGAATTTCATTTAAAAAAAACTGGAATTTTAAATGTTGCCGTACCATTGATCCCGAACAAGTGGTCCACAAGGTTCTCCTCTATCCCCCTCGCTTTATACTATATTTTGCTACGATCTGTACGACGCTGATCCTTATAGACCCTTCATTATGAAGTAATTTGAATTTTTGTAGAATTTTTTTCCCGCGTTTCATATTGATTTTTAATTTTTTGCGCTCGAGTTCGACAATTGAAAAAATACATGTTTTTCAAAAATTCATCTCGACTGAAAATTACCGCACATTCAAAAACTGAAATTATTTTAAAAGATCGACGTCTTGTGAAGTGATATGATTTTTTGTAAAATTTTCTTCCCGCGTTTCATATTAATTTTTAATTTTTTGAGCTCGAGTGTTCGACATTGGAAAAAAGAAAATTTTCAAAAATTCGTAACTTGACTGAAAATTGCAGCACGTTTAAAAACTAAAATTATTTTGAAAGATTGACCTCTTGTGAAGTGATTTAAATTTTTGTAGAATTTGTTTCCCGCGTTTTATATTGATTTTTAATTTTTTTGAAGAAAAATTACATTTTCAAAAATTCATAACTCAACTGAAAATTGCAGCACATTCAAAAACCAAAATTATTTTGAAAGATTGGCGTCTTGTGAAGTGATATGAATTTTTGTAAAATTTTCTTCCCGCGTTTCATACTAATATTTAATTTTTTGAGCTCGATTGTTCGACCTTGGAAAAAAGAAAATTTTCAAAAATTCGTAACTTGACTGAAAATTGCAGCACGTTCAAAAACTAAAATTATTTTGAAAGATTGACCTCTTGTGAAGTGATTTAAATTTTTGTAGAATTTGTTTCCCGCGTTTTATATTGATTTTTATTTTTTTTGCGCTCGAGTGTTCGACATTGAAAAAAAATACATTTTCAAAAATTCATAACTCAACTGAAAATTGCAGCACATTCAAAAACCAAAATTATTTTGAAAGATTGGCGTCTTGTGAAGTCATATAAATTTTCGTAAAATTTTTTTAATTTTTAATTTTTTGAGCTCGAGTGTTCGACATTGGAAAAAAGGAAATTTTCAAAAATTCGTAACTTGACTGAAAATTGCAGCACGTTCAAAGACTAAAATTATTTTGAAAGATTGACCTCTTGTGAAGTGATTTAAATTTTTGTAGAATTTGTTTCCCGCGTTTTATATTGATTTTTAAATTTTTTGCGCTCGAGTGTTCGACATTGAAAAAAAATACATTTTCAAAAATTCATAACTCAACTGAAAATTGCAGCACATTCAAAAACCAAAATTATTTTGAAAGATTGGCGTCTTGTGAAGTGATATGAATTTTTGTAAAATTTTCTTTCCGCGTTTCATATTATTTTTTTATTTTTTGAGCTCGAGTGTTCGACGTTGGAAAAAAGAAAATTTTCAAGAATTCGTAACTTGACTGAAAATTGCAGCATATTCAAAAACCAAAATTTATTTGAAAGAATGACGCCTTGTGAAGTGATTTAAATTTTTGTAGAATTTGTTTCCCGCGTTTTATATTGATTTTTAAATTTTTTGCGCTCGAGTGTTCGACATTGAAAAAAAAATACATTTTCAAAAATTCATAACTCGACTGAAAATTGCAGCACATTCAAAAACCAAAATTATTTTGAAAGATTGGCGTCTTGTGAAGTCATATAAATTTTCTTAAATTTTTTAAATTTTTAATTTTTTGAGCTCGAGTGTTCGACATTGGAAAAAAGGAAATTTTCAAAAATTCGTAACTTGACTGAAAATTGCAGCACGTTCAAAAACTAAAATTATTTTGAAAGATTTACCTCTTGTGAAGTGATTTAAATTTTTGTAGAATTTGTTTCCCGCGTTTTATATTGATTTTTAAATTTTTTGCGCTCGAGTGTTCGACATTGAAAAAAAATACATTTTCAAAAATTCATAACTCAACTGAAAATTGCAGCACATTCAAAAACCAAAATTATTTTGAAAGATTGGCGTCTTGTGAAGTCATATGAATTTTTGTAAAAAAAAAATAATTTTTAATTTTTTGAGCACGAGTGTTCGACATTGGAAAAAAGGAAATTTTAAAAAATTCGTAACTTGACTGAAAATTGCAGCATATTCAAAAACCAAAGTTTATTTGAAAGATTAACGTCTTGTGAAGTGACTTAAATTTTTGTAGAATTTATTTCCCGCGTTTTATATTGATTTTTAATTTTTTTGCGCTCGAGTGTTCGACATTGAAAAAAATACATTTTTAAAAATTCATAACTCAACTGAAAATTGCAGCACATTCAAAAATCAAAATTATTTTGAAAGATTGGCGTCTTGTGAAGTGATATGAATTTTTGTAAAATTTTCTTTCAACGTTTCATATTAATTTTTAATTTTTTGAGCTCGAGTGTTCGACGTTGGAAGAAAGAAAATTTTCAAAAATTCGTAACTTGACTGAAAATTGCAGCACGTTCAAAAACTAAAATTATTTTGAAAGATTGACCTCTTGTGAAGTGATTTAAATTTTTGTAGAATTTGTTTCCCGCGTTTTATATTGATTTTTAAATTTTTTGCGCTCGAGTGTTTGACATTGAAAAAAATACATTTTCAAAAATTCATAACTCAACTGAAAATTGCAGCACATTCAAAAACCAAAATTATTTTGAAAGATTGGCATCTTGTGAAGTGATATGAATTTTTGTAAAATTTTCTCTCCACGTTTCATATTAATTTTTAATTTTTTGAGCTCGTGTGTTCGACATTGGAAAAAAGAAAATTTTCAAAAATTCGTAACTTGACTGAAAATTGCAGCATATTCAAAAACCAAAATTTATTTGAAAGATGACGTCTTGTGAAGTTGTAGAATTTGTTTCCCGCATTTTATATTGATTTTTAAATTTTTTGCGCTCGAGTGTTCGACATTGAAAAAAATACATTTTCAAAAATTCATAACTCAACTGAAAATTGCAACACATTCAAAAACCAAAATTATTTTGAAAGATTGGCGTCTTGTAAAGTGATATGAATTTTTGTAAAATTTTCTTTTCGCGTTTCATATTAATTTTTAATTTTTTGAGCTCGAGTGTTCGACATTGGAAAAAAGGAAATTTTCAAAAATTCGTAACTTGACTGAAAATTGCAGCACGTTCAAAAACTAAAATTATTTTGAAAGATTGACGTCTTGTGAAGTGATTTAAATTTTTGTAGAATTTATTTCCCGCGTTTTATATTGATTTTTAAATTTTTTGCGCTCGAGTGTTCGACATTGAAAAAAATACATTTTCAAAAATTCATAACTCAACTGAAAATTGCAGCACATTCAAAAATCAAAATTATTTTGAAAGATTGGCGTCTTGTGAAGTGATATGAATTTTTGTAAAATTTTCTTTCCGCGTTTCATATTAATTTTTAATTTTTTGAGCTCGAGTGTTCGACATTGGAAAAAAGGAAATTTTCAAAAATTCGTAACTTGACTGAAAATTGCAGCATATTCAAAAACCAAAATTGATTTGAAAGATTGACGTCTTGTGAAGTGATTTAAATTTTTGTAGAATTTATTTCCCGCGTTTTATATTGATTTTTAAATTTTTTGCGCTCGAGTGTTCGACATTGAAAAAAAATACATTTTCAAAAATTCATAACTCAACTGAAAATTGCAGCACATTCAAAAACCAAAATTATTTTGAAAGATTGGCATCTTGTGAAGTGATATGAATTTTTGTAAAATTTTCTCTCCACGTTTCATATTAATTTTTAATTTTTTGAGCTCGTGTGTTCGACATTGGAAAAAAGAAAATTTTCAAAAATTCGTAACTTGACTGAAAATTGCAGCATATTCAAAAACCAAAATTTATTTGAAAGATGACGTCTTGTGAAGTTGTAGAACTTGTTTCCCGCATTTTATATTGATTTTTAAATTTTTTGCGCTCGAGTGTTCGACATTGAAAAAAATACATTTTTAAAAATTCATAACTCGACTGAAAATTGCAGCACATTCAAAAGCCAAAATTATTTTGAAAGATTGGCGTCTTGTGAAGTGATATGAATTTTTGTAAAATTTTCTTTCCGCGTTTCATATTAATTTTTAATTTTTTGAGCTCGAGTGTTCGACGTTGGAAAAAAGGAAATTTTAAAAAATTCGTAACTTGACTGAAAATTGCAGCATATTCAAAAACCAAAATTTATTTGAAAGATTGACGTCTTTTTTGTAGAATTTGTTTCCCGCGTTTTATATTGAACCAAATCTTGAAAATGGAAATAATAACTAATGTATAAGAAACAGCGGAGCCATCGATAAAAATGATAATAATTATAATTTTTTTATTTGCGCTTAAAATTCAACAAAATGATTCAACTATGGATTTTATCTGCAGATTAATTAAAAATAATGTTGAGAAATAAAAAAAAAATACGAATAGCAACTGATGATAATTTATTTATTTGAATTACAATGAACCAAAATTTGATTTATTTTCATTTCAGGTTAGTTAAATGGCATGGGGTTCATGTTAAAATGTATTATGTCCTCCTCAGTCTCGCCTCTTCAAAATGCTACAAATCATTTTAATTTTTTCGTATTCCGGATTTTGATATAATACGCATCAAATTTTCGCAAAAGTTAGATTTTGACGTACGTGTTTTTCAATTCAATCTGAAATATTTCAAAAGTCCTATGAAGGATCTATGCATTCCGTGAGAGAAACTTATTCTCTCACTAGGGGGTAATGAACCACATTACATGGCTCAAATGACTACTATAGTTCTTTTAATACACCCGATTTAGGATAAATATAATTATACGCACCTTGAGCTATCCTTGTAAATTTTTAAAGGTGCACCACATTTCGGACAAAAATAAGTGCCTTCGGCGGGTACAAGACCCCATTGCACGGGCATTTCGAAAAATTGATCGGTTTTTTCGCTCAATGTTGATATTCTGATTGGATTGATGGGCATTTTTGAAGTTTGGTTGCACTGCACTATACATCAACGATTGACAAGTGAGGTTTGAAAACAGAAAACGACAAACCAACTTTCACGGTTGGCAATACAGGGCGCATCCTTAAGTCTGTATTTGCCGCTGTCAACGTTTCAATTACATTGCGAAGAAAACATGTTGTTTGCGCGAACTTGCACCTCGTGTATAATTTTAACAGTGTGCCTTTCGTGTGCTAAATTATCATGATATGAATAACTTTCGTAGTGTAACATGAGTGTTCTCGTGCCGTGCGTACAATTAAATTTATGGTGGACATTGACGTATATGCGCAACTGAAGAAATAAAAATTGGATTTTTCGGCTTGAAACACGTTTCCGCACAAAATTTTTTGTAAGTACCTTAATAATATCACGTATAGAGTCCCTAAACCAAAAATCTCCGAAATCGGGAGTATGACCGTAAAGTGCAATTCACCCTTATTGTTAGTGTGAATCATTTACGTATTATCTGAAATTTTCATAAAAATTAAGCGACGAATTCTTGGTGTTCGTTTACGTTAAAAATAAAATCTTGTGTAATAGTGACCTCATTCGCATCTCAACTTCAAAATTTCAGAATTTTAACTTAATACCCGCAGGGCGACATCCAGCGAAGCTGTATTTTGTAAAATCGTATTTAAATGAATTTCCAAAACTGATCGTACCTTCATTTCCAAATCGGACTTCTTCTTTTTCGAATATTTCAACGTTTCGCTGAGCCATTCTCTGTTTGCTATCACCAAACGGACCAAAGCTTTGAATTGCCGTCTGGCTCTTGCCTGTTTTAGTATCTGAAATGTTTTACATTGAATTCATGTAATGTTACTTAATCCCGGACTCAGGTTACCCTTAGATCCATGTTATTATGTGAAAAAATAACAAAATAACTGAAAAAAATAAGGAAAAATAGAAAAAAAAATAAATAACGTCAAAAACGACAAGTAACTACATTCTAATCGTTGCCGTGGAAATTTTATGTATATTTTATAGTCCCGACGATGATGCTGCGATTAGTCGTGTAATTTAAATGTGACGCAATAAATTCTTGCTATTGTAATAGAGACGGAGCTCCGACTCGCGAGAGAGCATACCTCGGGGGAAATCGGGCTAACCATTGAGACCCAGGAGAAAAATATATCGGAAACAATGCGAACGGGGGAACGTTCCGACGATCCATCTTTTACCTTAAAGGAATGTTCGTCACAAAAGAATTCTACCCGTGATTAAAATTGTTCCTTTCCAATAAAGCAAATTTCGCCGCGAGCGCTATTTATATAATGCCGCTATTACATTCAAAAGGACACTATTATGTTTTAAAGCTTCATTTATATTACCTTTAATAAACCCCGATATTATTTTCGTTTTAATCGCATATTACATAACTAGAGTTGTAAATGGCAAATTACTCGCGAGCGAAAGAAATTGCGTACGAGGTTTTGCCCGATTTTTATATAATATATTAATGAAGGTTTGAATTTTACAGGTAATAGAGGAATAAACAATCTTGTGTTGCTCTGATATTGTTTACAAAATGCTCAATAAATCTTACGTGAAAGTTGAGAAACGACAATTAAGCTACGCGCACACTTATCGGAATCGGACGGACGGCACGCATCGGCAAAAATTGCTTAACCCCTTTCTGCATACCGTGCCAATTATGGCACAAAGCAGTTTGCATATATTTTTAGCTTTATTTAGCGGCTAGTGGTAAAAATTTATATTTAGATATATTTTAGAGACTAATAGGGTTGTCTTGAAGAAAATATCTAGTTTTCATAGACATCTGGAAACAAGAGATTTTTGCCAGAATTAGCATTTGCGTAATATGTACTGACAGTCGTTAAACCGCAAATTTTGTGGTCTATTTTGTAGGCCGATGTGTCACAGCTTGCCTAAATTTAGTGGTTCAAATTGTAGTCCCGTATGCAGCAAAGGGTTAAATAAAGACAGAGATAGCTTTCTATTATGTCATATGAAATAAAGTTCCGTTACTGCATTGCGTGCCAGATATGGCACACCCTGTATTTTTGTAAAAAAAAATATTAATTTTTTTAAATATTTTTTCCAATTACTGTATCTCCAAAGGTATTCATAATTATTTTTGTTTCATAAAAATAAAAAATCATGCAGTAAGGGGTTAACATAGGTGGAAACGAGTCAACGCACATTTATCCGTTCCGTGCCGTACCGATAAATGTGCATTGACTTGTTTACAACTATGTTAAGCAATTTTTGCCGATGCGTGCCGTCCGTCCGATTCCGACAAGTGTGCGTGTAGCTTTAAAGTTCAATTTTCAGCTTGTCAATTCCCCTTTACGCATTTACAAGAGAAGGTCCCCCCAAGTGATTTACCGTTTTCGATTCAAGCTCAATGTTGTAGGTGATGTTAATAAGATATTCTGAAAGTTATAGCCCCCACCTTTGCGTTAAAACAAAATGGCGCATGATTTAGAATGCCCTACCCAGACCTGGAACCGGTCGAATATTTTATGAATTTTAGAAAAAATGGCGATGTCACCATCATGTTACTTTCTCCGACTTGATGGTATCATTTATTTTTACGCTTTCATGGTTTATTTTCAATTTAGATCGAACGTTTTGTAGACTCGGATGAAACTGACGTTTAAAACGTCAAAATTATGAAAGATGGAAAAATTATACTTCAAATTCAAAAATTCTGTTTACTCAAAAACTAAAGATATTTCGAAAAAATCTTATTCTTCATAACTTGTTCATTATAGAATTCTCGACAATTATTATTAATATAAATTTGCTGTAACTATTATCGTTTAATAATTATGAACCAAAAAGTTTTTCGAAAAAGTTTTTCTCGAATAACAATAATTTTATAAAAAATATTTTCAAGCAAAAGATGTTAAATTTTTTTAATTGTCTTCAATATTTGTCTAAATGTTTAAAAAAATATTGGAAGAAAACAAAAAGCCTATTTCCGGTGTACGAAATTTTACCGAAAGCTTTTCAGTTCTTCGGATTATCAAATAAGACTTATGTTTAAAGTCTCATATGAATTGCTCAATTTGGCCAGTTTTTTCCAAAGTACCATAATGAAAATGAAATCCAAAAGTTTTTTAATTTGTTTTATAAACTTTATTTTTTTACTGACGAAGGAGTGGATGAAAAATTCTGAAAAAATTTATGAAAATAGTCCACCCAATTAACCATTTGACCAATTTTTTCCAAGGTCATACAAGGTTATTTTGACACAGAAAAATTTTCAAAAGATTTTAAACATAGCTTTTTAAATCGATTTTTTAATCATTATTTTTATACTAACGAACAAGTGGATGAAAAATTCTGAAAAAATTCATGAAAATAGTCCACCCATTTAACCATTTGACCATTTTTTCCAAGGTTATACAAGGTTATTTCGACACAGAAAAAAAATCAAAAGATTTTAAACATAACTTTTTAAAACGATTTTTTAATCATTATTTTTATACTGACGAACAAGTGGATGAAAAATTCTGAAAAAATTCATGAAAATAGTCCCCCCAATTAACCATTTGACCAATTTTTTTCAAGGTTATACAAGGTTATTTCGACACAGAAAAAAATTCAAAAGATTTTAAACATAACTTTTTAAAACGATTTTTTAATCATAATTTTTATACTGACGAACAAGTGGATGAAAAATTCTGAAAAAATTCATGAAAATAGTCCACCCAATTAACCATTTGACCATTTTTTTTCAAGGTTATACAAGGTTATTTCGACACAGAAAAAAATTCAAAAGATTTTAAACATAACTTTTTAAAACGATTTTTTAATCATTATTTTTATACTGACGAACAAGTGGATGAAAAATTCTGAAAAAATTCATGAAAATAGTCCACCCAATTAACCATTTGACCAATGTTTTTCAAGGTTATACAAGGTAATTTCGACACAGAAAAAAATTCAAAAGATTTTAAACATAACTTTTTAAATCGATTTTTTAATCATTATTTTTATACTGACGAACAAGTGGATGAAAAATTCTGAAAAAATTCAAGAAAATAGTCCACCCAATTAACCATTTGACCAATTTTTTCCAAGGTCATTCAACATAACTTTTTAAATCGATTTTTAATCATTATTTTTATAGTGGCCAACGAGTGAATGAAAAATTCTGAAAAAATCATTAAAATAGTCCACCCAATTACCCATTTGACCAATTTTTCCCAAAGTCATTCAAGGTCATTTAGTTACTGGAAAAATTCCAAAAGTTTGTAAATCGATTTTTTTTTAAATTATTTTTTTACTGACGAACGAGTTGATGAAACATTCTGAAAAAAATCGTGAAAATAGTCTACCAAATTACACATTTGACCAATTTTTTCAAGGTCATTCTAGGCCATTTAGACACTAAAATATTCCAAAAATGTTTGAAATCGATTTTTCAAACATTATTTTTTTACTGACGAACGAGTGGATTGAAAATTCTGAAAAAAATCATGAAAATAGTCCAAACAATTACATATTTGATTCTTTTTTCCAAGGTCATTTAAACCCTAAAAAAAATCCAAACGTTTTTTAATCGATTTTTTAAACACGTTTTTTTACACTGACGAACAAGTTGATGAAAAATTCTGAAAAATTTCATGAAAATAGTCCACCCAATTACCGATTTGAACGCTTACGAAGTTCCTTTATTTAATTATTCATTTACTTTTATTACTTTACTTATTTACAGAAAAATATGATTTTTTGTTTTGATTAAAAAAAATGAGATTTTGGCAATTTGCGTTGTTTTAAGGTGGAAATTTTCCAATGATTTTTCAAAATGTGTTAAATTCGCTACATGTTCACATTTAAATCATCAAATCTAAGAACGCGTTCAGCAGTTATGTAATTAAAAAAAAAATTGTTTTGACTTGAGAAATTCCGTTTTTTTGACAATCTGAATTTTTGGCAATTTGCGTTGATTTAAGATGGAAATTTTACAATGATTTTTCAAAACGTATTAAATTCGCTACATTTTTACGATTAAATCATCAAAATCTAACAACGCGTTCAACAGTTATATAATTTTTTAAAAATACGATTTCTTGTTTTGATTTAAAAATTTACGATTTTGGCAATTTGCATTGATTTAAGGGGGAAATTTTCCAATAACTTTTCAAAAAGTGATAAATTCGCAATAATTTCAAATTTAAAAAATCAAAATCCAACAACGCGTTTAACAGTTATATGATTTTAAAAAATACGATGTTTTAGTTTTGATTTTTGACAATTTACATTGATTTAAGAAGAACATTTTCCATTGATTTTTTCAAATGAGTTAATTTCGCTACATTTTCACGTTTAAATAATCAAAATCTCACAATGCGTTTAGCAATTACCTAATTACATTTTTTTTTTGTTTTGGCTTAAAAATTGCGTTTTTGGCAATTTGCGTTGATTTAACATGGAAATTTTTCAATGATTTTTTAAAAAGTGTTAAATTCGCTACATGTTCAAGTTTAAATCATCAAAATCTAATGACGCGTTCGACAGTTACGTAATTTATAAAAAAATACGATTTTTTGTTTTTATTAAAAAAATTGAGATTTTGGCAAATACGTTGATTTAAGGTAGAAATTTTCCAATGATTTTTTAAAAAGCGTTAAATTCGCTACACTTTTAAAATGCAACAACGCGTTCAACAGTTATATGATTTTTTTTAAATACGATTTTTTATTTTGATTTAAAAATTTGTGATTTTGGCAATTAATTTAAGATGAAATTTTTTTTTTAAATGTGTTAGATTTGCTACATTTTCACGTTTAAATAATCAAAATCTAACAACGCGTTCAGCAGTTATGTAATTAAAAAAAATAGTGATGTGGCCATCATGTTACTTTCTCCGATTTGATGATATCATCTATATTTACGCTTTCATAGTTTACTTTCAATTTAAGTCCAATTTTAGATGTACATCTAATGTTTCGTAGACTCGGATAAAACTGACGCTTAAACGTCAAAATTATGAAAGGTGGAAAAATTTTCTCAAAAACTAAAGGGTTTTCGAAAAAAACTTATTCATTATTAGTTGTTTATTTTAGCATTCTCTACAATTATTACTAACATAAATTTGCTGTAACTATTATCGTTATATAATTATAAACCAAAGATTTAAAAAATAAAAACAATAAATTTTTTTCTCGAATAAAAATTATTTTATGAAAAATGTTTATGAGCAAAAGATGTTCATTTCTTTGTTGTCTTCAAAGTTTGTTTAAATGTTTTTGTGTATTTTTCGTATTTACGAAAATATTGGAAAAAAACAAAAAACAGTTAAGGTAAACACCCACTTCCGTTGTACGAAATTTTACCAAAAGCTTTTTAGTTCTTTAGATTATCAAATAAAACGTATGGTTAAAGTTTCATATCAATTGCTCTATTAGTTTTGGAGATATAGCGCACACAGACAAACACACACATACACACACACACACACAGCCACAATTTTTTTTTTTCAGAAATTGTTGAAATGGCATCTAGGGACCCTAAAACGGATATTTCCGTAAAAAAAATTTTTGAAAAAAAATCACGATCACAATACTTTATCGTACTTCGTAGCGGAGAAAGTAAAAAAATTGTATTAACTATGTTATTGACCCATATGGTGGAAAAGGATGGTTGTTTTGTGTGATTTTGATGACTATTAGAATTTGAAGTGTAATTTGTCGTTTCCATATTCATAATTTTGACGTTTTAAACGTCAGTTTCATTCGGTGTACGTTTAAAATATGTATAAATATAAATCAGATCATCAAAAAAAAAAACACTTACATTGGTTCTGGTTTAAATTGTTTAATTTATTGAATGCTCTTTGTGGTGTGTTATTATTTTGCCCTCATAAAAGGAATGTATTCTTCATTGGTTTTGCTGGAATGAATTATTCGATCTTGCGTTTCGTGAAAATAATTCAACGAATTTGTAATTTATCACCCCGGATCAACTTTGGAGGCATTTTTGAAGGATACAAACCGTGAAAATGGTACCTGTGGTGACATCTATCCATAGTCGATGGTCGATGGATGAATGTTTCACGTTTCTCAATTATAAACACAAAAAATCGTTTTGTGATAAATTTTTGTTCGTATTTGAAATCATAATATTGCAAAATGAATTTTTTTTTTTCAAAGAATAATAACGGCGGCGTTCGCATTTTATGATTTATATATTTATTTATTTAAAATATATACGGGAAACCCCTTTTCACAAAGAAAATACAATTTGTAAGTGTATAAAAAAAACTACAAAATTTACAAATGTTTTAAAGATACACCTAGATTTTTAGCCCTTAAAAAAAGGTTTTTAAAATACAGGTATTTTAACAAGAAAATTGATTTTTCGAGAAAATAATTTTTTTGAAAGCCGCATTTGAAGTTTGATCTTTACAAACCATGATAAACTAAAAAAGGGATATTGACTAATATAGGGCGTAGAATTGGTTTGCGCACCTTTGGGATTTCCATGGTAAATTTTTAATGTTTAATTATTGGCTCCCCAAATTATTTTAGAGAAAAAAATACTCAACCGTCTCCTTACTTTTTTTTTTAAGAATGGTTGACGGGAATTCGGATTAAAGAAGTGCAGATGATTTTGGAATTGACGTAAGCAACTAGCTATTCGGCCACTAACGATATATATAGTTGACATTTTTCATTTCTAATAATGAGTGGGACATACACTAATATCCATAGACCCGAACGGCCACTTCTTCATTCCGAAAAAGTGACCGCCCTGATGGGATTCGAACCCACGACCACGAGGCCCGTGAGCAGGAGCTCTACTCACTAGGCCACCGCGGCCCCTGTCTCCTTACTTATTTTGTTACTTTCCATACAAAGAGAAAATCGAGGAAATTAAAACTGCCATTTCAGGACAAATAGGTGGTGCCTTGGAATTGCCGAAACAATAAACCGTTTTCTTTTAAAATATTTAAATCTTTGAAAAATTTATTGAGTATACAATCCACTATCTGAATTAAAGTTTATTATGTAATATTCAAATTTTTATTTACTTAATGTATTTAAAAGCCCGCGCGAGTTTTCATTCCATGGCATGCATTAACCCAGGCAGCGTGTATTATAAAAATCTGCTGAAAACATAAGCAGATTAAAACGGCCGGGCCATTTACACCAAAAAAAAAATTAAAAAAACAATAATCCCGTCGAGTAAATTTAAATAATAAAACCTTCTGTCTGAATAATGCATTCGCTTTTACGAGACGAAAATTCGCGCCAATTTTATGAAACAATAAAAATACGCCCGGAAAGTTTATTAATCGCGCGTTTAATTCTTAATTAAACAAATTTAAATTCCAATTCAAACATCTGCGTTAATAAAATAGCAATCTTTCAGCTCCGGCGAGATCCGACGAAATTATTTAAGTAGCAATTATGACTTTAGGAAGTTCTCTCTTGCGGCGCGCTCCCTTCAAAATTTATTGCATTATCTGTTAGGCGATTCCGGTGGAGGAAAAGTGGGGCCGCGCTGTGTTTTCCGGGGACCCCCGTCAAGTGTACTTATAGTTTAAGTTTTTCAATATATAAAAATCCGAACGGGACCCTCCCAGCAGGAATTATTGCGGGGCCGTCTACTTTATCCGAGCCTTGCGATCTGTCTTAGGTAAATATACAGTCGAGGAGAGGCCGGGACTGATCCTACTTACGAAAAGTTGGCGCCCTTTCCTCGTCCGAGATCCTTGAGTGCAGCATAAGAAGTTTTCCATATCTCAAATAACACTAACCAAAGTTATATTACATTTTTTTTTTGCATTTTGATTGTTAATTAGTTCCCAACTAGGATTTGTCGCTCATTTTACCAGTATGTCAAAAATAAGTTGATTCCAGATGGATTTTGAAATTTTCAAGTTAATTCCAGCGGAGATGAATTTTTTACAATTTTTCTAATCGTTGATTGTAATTTTCTCTTCTGTAATTTAAGTTTTGAGTGTCGTCAATTAGTTCCCAGCTAGGATTTGTCACTCATTTTACCAATAAGTCAAAAATAAGTTGATTCCAGATGGATTTTGAAATTTTCAAGTTAATTCCAGCGGAGATGAATTTTTTACAATTTTTCTAATCGCTGAATGTAATTTTCTCTTTTGTAATTTAAGTTTTGAGTGTTGTCAATTAATTCCCAGCTAGGATTTGTCACTCATTTTACCAGTAAGTCAAAAATAAGTTGATTCCGGATGGATTTTGAAATTTTCAAGTTAATTCCAGCGGAGATGCATTTTTTACAATTTTTCAAATCGCTGAATGTAATTTTTTCTTCTGTAATTTAAGTTTTGCGTGTTGTCAATTAGTTCACGGCTAGGATTTGTCACTCATTTTACCTATAAATCAAAAATAAGTTGATTGCAGATGGATTTTGAAATTTTCAAGTTAATTCCAGCGGAGATGAATTTTTTACAATTTTTCAAACCGCTGAATGTAATTTTCTCTTTTCTAATTTAAGTTTTGAGTGTTGTCAATTAATTCCCAGCTAGGATTTGTCGCTCATTTTACCAATAAGTCAAAAATAAGTTGATTCCAGATGGATTTTGAAATTTTCAAGTTAATTCCAGCGGAGATGCATTTTTTACAATATTTCTAATCGCTGAATGTAATTTTCTCTTCTGCAATTTAAGTTTTGCCTGTTGTCAATTAATTCCCAGCTATGACTTGTCGCTCATTTTACCAATAAATCAAAAATAAGTTGATTCCAGATGGATTTTGAAATTTTCAAGTTAATTCCAGCGGAGATGCATTTTTTACAATATTTCTAATCGCTGAATGTAATTTTCTCTTCTGCAATTTAAGTTTTGCCTGTTGTCAATTAATTCCCAGCTATGACTTGTCGCTCATTTTACCAATAAATCAAAAATAAGTTGATTCCAGATGAATTTTGAAATTTTTAAGTTAATTCCAGCGGAGATGAATTTTTTACAATTTTTCTAATCGCTGAATGTAATTTTCTCTGCTGTAATTTAAGTTTTGAGTGTCGTCAATTAGTTCCCAGCTAGGATTTGTCGCTCATTTTACCAATAAGTCAAAAATAAGTTGATTCCGGATGGATTTTGAAATTTTCAAGTTAATTCCAGCGGAGATGAATTTTTACAATTTTTCTAATCGCTGAATGTAATTTTCTCTTCTGTAATTTAAGTTTTGAGTGTTGTCAATTAATTCCCAGCTAGGATTTGTCGCTCATTTTACCAATAAGTCAAAAATAAGTTGATTCCAGATGGATTTTGAAATTTTCAAGTTAATTCCAGCGGAGATGCATTTTTTACAATTTTTCTAATCGCTGAATGTAATTTTCTCGTCTGTAATTTAAGTTTTGCCTGTTGTCAATTAATTCCCAGCTATGACTTGTCGCTCATTTTACCAATAAATCAAAAATAAGTTGATTCCAGATGGATTTTGAAATTTTCAAGTTAATTCCAGCGGAGATGCATTTTTTACAATTTTTCAAATCGCTGAATGTAATTTTCTCTTCTGTAATTTAAGTTTTGAGTGTTGTCAATTAATTCCCAGTTAGGATTTGTCACTCATTTTACCAATAAGTCAAAAATAAGTTGATTCCAGATGGATTTTGACATTTTCAAGTTAATTCCAGCGGAGATGAATTTTTACAATTTTTCTAATCGCTGAATGTAATTTTCTCTTCTGTAATTTAAGTTTTTCCTGTTGTCAATTAATTCCCAGCTATTTTACCAATAAATCAAAAATAAGTTGATTCCAGATGGATTTTGAAATTTTCAAGTTAATTCCAGCGGAGATGAATTTTTACAATTTTTCTAATCGCTGAATGTAATTTTCTCTTCTGTAATTTAAGTTTTTCCTGTTGTCAATTAATTCCCAGCTATTTTACCAATAAATCAAAAATAAGTTGATTCCAGATGGATTTTGAAATTTTCAAGTTAATTCCAGCGGAGATGAATTTTTACAATTTTTCTAATCGCTGAATGTAATTTTCTCTTCTGTAATTTAAGTTTTTCCTGTTGTCAATTAATTCCCAGCTATGACTTGTCGCTCATTTTACCAATAAATCAAAAATAAGTTGATTCCAGATGAATTTTGAAATTTTTAAGTTAATTCCAGCGGAGATGAATTTTTACAATTTTTCTAATCGCTGAATGTAATTTTCTCGTCTGTAATTTAAGTTTTGCCTGTTGTCAATTAGTTCCCAGCTAGGATTTGTCGCTCATTTTACCAATAAGTCAAAAATAAGTTGATTCCAGATGGATTTTAAAATTTTCAAGTTAATTCCAGAGGAGATGCATTTTTTACAATTTTTCTAATCGCTGAATGTATTTTTTTCTTCTGTAATTTAAGTTTTGCGTGTTGTCAATTAATTTCCAGCTAGGATTTGTCACTCATTTTACCAATAAGTCAAAAATAAGTTGATATCAGATGGATTTTGAAATTTTCAAGTTAATTCCAGCGGAGATGCATTTTTTACAATTTTTCAAATCGCTGAATGTAATTTTCTCTTCTGTAATTTAAGTTTTGAGTGTTGTCAATTAATTCCCAGTTAGGATTTGTCACTCATTTTACCAATAAGTCAAAAATAAGTTGATTCCAGATGGATTTTGACATTTTCAAGTTAATTCCAGCGGAGATGAATTTTTACAATTTTTCTAATCGCTGAATGTAATTTTCTCTTCTGTAATTTAAGTTTTTCCTGTTGTCAATTAATTCCCAGCTATGACTTGTCGCTCATTTTACCAATAAATCAAAAATAAGTTGATTCCAGATGAATTTTGAAATTTTCAAGTTAATTCCAGCGGAGATGAATTTTTTACAATTTTTCTAATCGCTGAATGTAATTTTCTTTTCTGTAATTTAAGTTTTGAGTGTTGTCAATTAATTCCCAGCTAGGATTTGTCGCTCATTTTACCAATAAGTCAAAAATAAGTTGATTCCAGATGGATTTTGAAATTTTCAAGTTAATTCCAGCGGAGATGCATTTTTTACAATTTTTCAAATCGCTGAATGTAATTTTCTCTTCTGTAATTTAAGTTTTGAGTGTTGTCAATCAATTCCCAGCTAGGATTTGTCACTCATTTTACCAATAAGTCAAAAATAAGTTGATTCCAGATGGATTTTGAAATTTTCAAGTTAATTCCAGCGGAGATGAATTTTTTACAATTTTTCTAATCGCTAAATGTAATTTTCTCTTCTGTAATTTAAGTTCTGAGTGTTGTCAATTAGTTCCCAGCTAGGATTTGTTACTCATTTTACCCATAAGTCAAAAATTAGTTGATTTCAGATGGATTTTGAAATTTTCAAGTTAATTCCAGCGGAGATGTATTTTTTACAATTTTTCTAATCGCTGAATGTAATTTTCTCTTTTGTAATTTAAGTTCTGAGTGTTGTCAATTAGTTCCCAGCTAGGATTTGTCACTCGTTTTACCAATAAGTCAAAAATTTTTCGAACGATTGAAAATAATTATTTTTTCAAAGGTTAAAAATTAGTTTTTTTTCAACGCGTAAAACCAGTTTTTTGAACGACTAAGAATTAGTTTTTTTTCAACGGTTGAAAACTATCTTTACCATGGTTACAAACAGACTTTTTTTAAAGGCTGTAACCAGTCTTTTTTCAACGGTCAAAAATCAGTGTTTTTTGTTCAACGGCTAAAAACAGTTTTTTTAAGTAAGTTAAGTAAGTTCAACCGTTAAAACCATTATTGAAACAGTTAAAAATCAGTTCTCTTTAATGACGACAAAGGTTTTCAACGATTTAGAATTCTTTTCGACGATTCACAACAGTTCTTTGAACGGTTTAAACCCTAATTTTTGGAGGTAAAAACAACTTTTTTGACGGTTCAAAACGATCGTTTTTAGCGGTTAAAAATAAGTTTTTGAAAAACCGTTAGAAAATCTTTCCAGCGGTTGAAAACAATCTTTTTAACAGTCATTTCGACGGTTTTTTTCAACGGTTGAAAATCAGTACAAAACTGTCGTTTCAACGGCTAAAAAATAGCCTGTTATCAATTGTTCAAAACAGTGTTTTATTCAATTATTCAAAAATCTTTTTTTTTTGGTTTAGTTTAAAATAATGATTCATTGGTCTAACCAAAGTTTTTTTTTTTTTTTAACAAAACAGACTTGTTTTTATTTCATACTTCATACTAATTTATTCTCTAGTGTTTAATTTCGGATTACGACTTGGTAATGGTACAAAAACCAAACTCCATAATTTGGCAATGAAACATTTCCCCCGGAATTATCTTAATACCCTCCCGATATAATACTCAATATCAATTCAATTTCCTTTCATGACAATAAACTGAGCCCCATTCGAACGCCACCCACGTAGGTATTTCACTTTTTATTGCCTTTTAATTGTCCTACATATTCAGGGGAATCGATATCGAGGCCCTCTTTCCCTCCACTCACGCCCCCTCTTGAGCGCCATCCACGATAATAACTGGTAATACGCGTCGTCGGCTAGAAATACGTGAAGTTAGTAGAAACAACAATAAGTTATATGAATGTTAATATTTTATTCAACGGATTATTTCAGTAAAGTTAATCAAATAAATAATAATAATTAGTGAAGTTATTTATATGGTAATATTTTATGCAACGGAAATTATTTCAGTGAAGTTAACAGAAATAATAATAATAATTAATGGAGTTATTTAAATGTTAATATTTTATTCAACGGAAATTATTTCAGTGAAGGTAACAGTAATATTAATAATAATTAGTGGGGGTCTTTAAATGTTAATATTTTATTCGACGGAAATTATTTCAGTGAAGGTAACAGTAATAATTATAATAATTAATGGAGTTATTTAAATGTTAATATTTTATTCGATGGAAATTGATTTTGTGTGTAAGAATACTAATGGTATTGGGAGAGTGTATAATGTCTTGAGCAATTAATTAACTACGGATTGTTGTCGATTGTATTATAAGGGATGCGAATTTAATTGTGCGATTATAAACTAAGCCTATTCAAGACATTCGATCCCTACTCAGACTGTAGGCTTCCATGGTGAAAATGAAGGGAATTACATGAGATATTAGTTAGGGTATTGTTAAGATGTCAGCCCTGTAAGGCGTATTAACACCGACCGTTCTTATCAATGGCAGTGTGTTCTTACAGAATTTATAAAAACAATAATTAACATGATGTTAATTTTTGTTCGCGGTAATTGTAATTAAGTTTGCACCATACATTTCCCGGCGAATCCACCAAAAGTGGGGTGGGGTCTTTAAATTTTATTTATGCACTCCCTTTCTGCAGGTATATTTAGCAAATATAACTGTCTAAAATCAGTGAAAATTCATTTTTAAAAAATTATCAAACAGCTCA